>CM060600.1:6598202-7245702 GCA_030578255.1 Tiaroga cobitis
AATTGTGCAGACGTCCTTATTTTACTTTCGCTTTTTACCTGATTTTGAACACAAGAGGGCAGTATAACACTATGTATGATTTGGAAAAAAAATTTTTTTGACTAAACAACCATTCTGGCTGTTTTTAAACTTAAACATTATTCTCTAATTGCTCTCACCATGCCCGTTTCTGAAACTCTGCACATGTCTACTGTCTAATAAATGTGATGTGTCTGTCGGGTTTCATGCAATTTCAAGTATGTTAAGAGTCTCAAAAGCATCAACAAAGAATAATAAAGTTTGATGCGTTGCCACGGCAACAGTATCTAAGATATCAATAATCCTTTCTCAGGTCTACATCTGCCGTGTGTCTACATTATACACATAAAGTTTGAAGCAAATTGGGTAAAAATAAGAGGGTGATTTCAAAGCCTTTAGGAAGTGACACACTTCCTGCTGCCAGTTGGTGGCGCTATAACTTTGACTCACAATAGTCACATCCATGTGATCGGACTCTTACAGCGAACACACTGCTGAAGTTTCATCAAGATCAGTTAATGTATGCAGAAGTTATAACACACTTCCTGTTTCCTTTATTCGCCATAAATTCGTTTCCTCGCCACAGCCAAACCGTTCGAGATATCAAAAATCCCCTGGCAACTTTTCATCCTCAATGTCTTGACTTCATGCTGACCGAGTTTCGTGGCGATTGGTTGAATTCTCTAGGAGGAGTATATCGAATTCCAGGGGCATACGCTTCCAAACAAACCATAATAGCCGACTTCCTGTTGGGCTGGGGTAAAAAGTAAAAGTACAAAGGATATATGAATCGATGAGATCTATATGTGTACCGAGTTTCATATTATTACATTCAAGCGTGTTTGATTTATGGACCAAGTTTTCGGACCCCGTTCCAGGGGGCACTGTCGAGCCCCCCTGCCACGCCCGGGTACCAGCTTCAGCCCGGCCCTGATGGCCACGGGTTCTGACCCGTGTGCAAAGTTTCAAGAGTTTTTGAGCACGTTAAGGGCCCCCAAAGTGCGCTGAGAGTCTCAAAAGTATCCAAAAAGAATATTAAAGTTTGATGCGTTGTCACGGCAACAGCATCTAAGATATCAACAATCCTTTCACAGGTCTAAATCTGGCGTGTGTCTACATTATACACATCAAGTTTGAAGCAAATCGGGTAAAGCCTGTTTGATTTATGGACCAAGTTTTCGGACCCCATTCCAGGGGGCGCTGTCGAGCCCCCCTGCCACGCCCGGGTACCAGCTTCAGCCCGGCCCTGATGGCCGCGGTTTCTGACCCGTGTGCAAAGTTTCAAGAGTTTTTGAGCACGTTAAGGGCCCCAAAAGTGCGCTAAGAATCTCAAAAGTATCCAAAAAGAATATTAAAGTTTGATGCGTTGTCACGGCAACAGCATCTAAGATATCAACAATCCTTTCACAGGTCTACATCTGGCTTGTGTCTACATTATACACATCAAGTTTGAAGCAAATAGGGTAAAGCGTGTTGGATATATGGACCAAATTGTCTGACCCGTTCAAGGGGGCGCTGTCGAGCCCCCCTGCCACGCCCGGGTACCAGCTTCAGCCTGGCCCTGATGGCCGCGGGTTTTGTCCCGTGTGCAAAGTTTCAAGAGTTTTCGAGCACGTTAAGAACCCCAAAAGTGCCCGAAAGCATAAAAAAGCATGAAAAAGCTTAAAAAAAGGAATATTAATGTTTGATGCATTGCCATGGCAACAGTATCTAAGATATCAATAATCCTTTCACAGGTCTACATCTGGCGTGTGTCTACATTATGCACATGAAGTTTGAAGCAAATCGGGTAAAAATAAGAGGGTGATTTAAAAGCATTTTGAAAGTGACACACTTCCTGCTTCCAGTTGGTGGCGCTATAACTTTGACTCACAATAGTCACATCCATGTGATCGGGCTCTTACAACGAACACACTGCTGAAGTTTCATCAAGATTAGTTAATGTATGCAGTAGTTATAACACACTTCCTGTTTCACGTTTCTCGCCATAATTTCGTTTACTCGCCACGGCCAAACCGTTCGAGATATCAAAAATCCCCTGGCAATTTTTCATCCTCAGTGTCTTGACTTCATGCTGACCGAGTTTCGTGCCGTGTGTTTGAATTCTCTAGGAGGAGTATTTCACATTCCATTGCATGTGTTTTCCAAACAACCCTTAATAGCCGACTTCCTGTTGGGCTGGGGTAAAAAGTAAGAGCATGAAGTATATATGAACCGATGAGATCTATATGTGTACTGAGTTTCATATTATTACATGCAAGCGTGTTTGATTTATGGACCAAGTGTTCAAACCCCGTTCCAGGGGGCGCTGTCGAGCCCCCCTGCCACGCCCGGGTACCAGCTTCAGCCCGGCCCTGATGGCCGCGGGTTCTGAGATGTGTGCAAAGTTTCAAGAGTTTTCGAGCACGTTAAGGCCCCCAAAAGTGCCCAAAAGGTAGTAAAATAATAATAATAATAATAAAATATAGCTGCGAGCAGCGATTACGGGCCCAAGCCGGTGGCACCGCAACCCCGGTGCCTTTAGTTACCTAAAGGCACCGGAGTGGCGGTGCCGCCGGCTTTGGCCCTTCATCGCTGCTCGCAGCTATATTCATATATATATATATATATATATATATATATAAACAAGCCGGTGGCACCGCCACCCCGGTGCCTTTATATATATATATATATATATATGTCTACATTGTTCAATCACGCCTCACACACACACACACACTTTTGCAGAGCCCACACCAATGCAAGCTCTATAGCACACATCTTCTCAAAGGTCAAAGCGGAGTTACGATATTGCCCGTCATGCACAGTAACCGTAAAGGCACCGGGGTGGCGGTGCCACCGGCTTGTTTATATATATATATATATCGTATTATTCTAACTTGTAAAAAACTATTAACTTTTGTTAATATTCAACCATTTCACAACTAACTTTTTTCCATAGATCAAACACAACATAATTATATGGTGGACTGAAACAAAAATTATTAATTAAATAAAATTATTGTTTTCCTCTGAAATAGCAAAAGCATCACACACTAGCTGTACCTGCTCTAAATAAAAAAGAGTAATTCAATAAAAATACAAAATCGAACTAAATAAAATAAATTATTACACAAAAACAAAATCAAACCAAAGAAAATATATCTTCGAAAAAAAAAGCGAGTGTCATGAGGAAAGGCGCCTCAGGAATCGTCAGGATTAACTTCATGTGTAAGGAATTTTGATTGATTTTATTTGTCACTTGAAAATTATTGTTAAATGTGTGCCTGCATAACTTTAATAAGATTTATTTTCTTTGATTTGATTTTGTTTTATATAATTTATTTATTTCGATTTTGTATTTTTATTTAAATACTATTATTTATTTAGAGCAGGTACAGCTAAGTGTGCGATGCTTTTGCTATTTCAGAGGGAAAAAAACACATTTTATTTCAAAAAGGCTTTTCAATTAAATAAAATGTTCAAGCTTTGTTTTCGTTTTATTATTTTGTTTGTTTTAAGCTTTGTTTAATTTATATTGTTAATCATCTGACACAAAACAAATGCATAAAGTATCATTTTAACTTTTAAAAAACTATTAACATTTGTTAATAGTACATTGCCTGTCTTTTGTTAATAGGACAAAACATAGTTATTATATTTTATAATATTTTATAAATATATAAAATAAACATTTGTAATGAAATCGTTCAAAAAAATGATATTAGCATTGTTTTAAACTTTGAAACAGAAGTAGCGCAATGCCTGGCCACTCCCGCGCCGCCTCCTTTTCACAATCCGAGGGAACCATCTCCGGAATATTAACCTCACTCCTAGAAGTCCAATTCTCATTATTCATGCCTCTTACCTGGGATTGATTGCACACACACACACACACACACACACACACGCACGCACGCACTCACACGCACACACACACACACACACACACACACACACACGTGTCAAGTCACTTACATTTTAGATGCAATATTGACTGTTCTTCTGTTTCAGCAGCGAAAATAGTTAAACAAAGATCACAGCAGAACCATTGCATCTCACAGCAACGTGTTTTCTCATTACTGAATGATTCAGCATTTTGAACAAATTGGTTGACTCAAAGATTCAATGACCAATCCATAAACATCTGTCTCATTCATGAATGACTCAGTCGTTCAAACGAATCGTTTGAACGAATGAATCAATGACCCGCTCATTAAGACGGTCGCCTGGCGACACCTAGTGACGGTTTAGTGTTATTTGATTATACACTCAAAATATTCCACAACAAATCCTTTAAATTTAATGATATTCAGAACAGAACACAAATAAAAAAATAACTATAATAAAGCCAAAACGAAATAATTTAAAACAAAAGTAAAAGTAAGTGGTGTTAGGCTCACGTAAATCTCTCTTTAGAATCTAAATGTTGCAACATTTGCGATGTATTTGGATGCTAAACTATTCTTTATTACAGGCTTTGTACTTCACTCACGTTCCAATATCGACGGAAAAAATCATCCTCTTCACTTGTGCAAAAATGTGCTTGGAAAAATCACAGTGGAGCGGTGCTTACTGTGAATGATACAAATTGTACTACTGACTATTTCAACATAGCAGTGTAATTTGTATATGTTAGGTTGAATGTTTTATTATTGTGTGTGTGTGTGTGTGTGTGTTGTGTGTGTGTGTGTGTGTGTGTGTGTGTGTGTGTGTGTGTGTGTGTGTGTGTGTGTGTGTGTGTGTGTCAGTGTGTGTGTGGGGGTCTGGGTGGCTCAGCGCGATTGAACAGTGAAACATACTCCGTCATTTTCTTCATACAGGACATCATTCAAACGTCAAAGTGTTTACTTATATTTGTGTACACTCGCAATTAAACACAACATTGTGTTTTTGTTAAATAAATTAAAGTAATACGTCCCCCGAAATGGCGCTAATTTTAAAATGAAACTAAAATGCTCACGGCTGCACGGGCATTCATAACTCTGCGCGCCCACGGTGAGGGACGAGCAGAACAGAGCGAACGTTGTTTAGTTCATTCCTACTTCCATAGGAATTAATTGAAAAAGCTCACTCTACTCTGCACCATTATTAATGAATTGTGCAGACGTCCTTATTTTACTTTCGCTTTTTACCTGATTTTGAACACAAGAGGGCAGTATAACACTATGTATGATTTGGAAAAAAAATTTTTTTGACTAAACAACCATTCTGGCTGTTTTTAAACTTAAACATTATTCTCTAATTGCTCTCACCATGCCCGTTTCTGAAACTCTGCACATGTCTACTGTCTAATAAATGTGATGTGTCTGTCGGGTTTCATGCAATTTCAAGTATGTTAAGAGTCTCAAAAGCATCAACAAAGAATAATAAAGTTTGATGCGTTGCCACGGCAACAGTATCTAAGATATCAATAATCCTTTCTCAGGTCTACATCTGCCGTGTGTCTACATTATACACATAAAGTTTGAAGCAAATTGGGTAAAAATAAGAGGGTGAGCCTTTAGGAAGTGACACACTTCCTGCTGCCAGTTGGTGGCGCTATAACTTTGACTCACAATAGTCACATCCATGTGATCGGACTCTTACAGCGAACACACTGCTGAAGTTTCATCAAGATCAGTTAATGTATGCAGAAGTTATAACACACTTCCTGTTTCCTTTATTCGCCATAAATTCGTTTCCTCGCCACAGCCAAACCGTTCGAGATATCAAAAATCCCCTGGCAACTTTTCATCCTCAATGTCTTGACTTCATGCTGACCGAGTTTCGTGGCGATTGGTTGAATTCTCTAGGAGGAGTATATCGAATTCCAGGGGCATACGCTTCCAAACAAACCATAATAGCCGACTTCCTGTTGGGCTGGGGTAAAAAGTAAAAGTACAAAGGATATATGAATCGATGAGATCTATATGTGTACCGAGTTTCATATTATTACATTCAAGCGTGTTTGATTTATGGACCAAGTTTTCGGACCCCGTTCCAGGGGGCACTGTCGAGCCCCCCTGCCACGCCCGGGTACCAGCTTCAGCCCGGCCCTGATGGCCACGGGTTCTGACCCGTGTGCAAAGTTTCAAGAGTTTTTGAGCACGTTAAGGGCCCCCAAAGTGCGCTGAGAGTCTCAAAAGTATCCAAAAAGAATATTAAAGTTTGATGCGTTGTCACGGCAACAGCATCTAAGATATCAACAATCCTTTCACAGGTCTAAATCTGGCGTGTGTCTACATTATACACATCAAGTTTGAAGCAAATCGGGTAAAGCCTGTTTGATTTATGGACCAAGTTTTCGGACCCCATTCCAGGGGGCGCTGTCGAGCCCCCCTGCCACGCCCGGGTACCAGCTTCAGCCCGGCCCTGATGGCCGCGGTTTCTGACCCGTGTGCAAAGTTTCAAGAGTTTTTGAGCACGTTAAGGGCCCCAAAAGTGCGCTAAGAATCTCAAAAGTATCCAAAAAGAATATTAAAGTTTGATGCGTTGTCACGGCAACAGCATCTAAGATATCAACAATCCTTTCACAGGTCTACATCTGGCTTGTGTCTACATTATACACATCAAGTTTGAAGCAAATAGGGTAAAGCGTGTTGGATATATGGACCAAATTGTCTGACCCGTTCAAGGGGGCGCTGTCGAGCCCCCCTGCCACGCCCGGGTACCAGCTTCAGCCTGGCCCTGATGGCCGCGGGTTTTGTCCCGTGTGCAAAGTTTCAAGAGTTTTCGAGCACGTTAAGAACCCCAAAAGTGCCCGAAAGCATAAAAAAGCATGAAAAAGCTTAAAAAAAGGAATATTAATGTTTGATGCATTGCCATGGCAACAGTATCTAAGATATCAATAATCCTTTCACAGGTCTACATCTGGCGTGTGTCTACATTATGCACATGAAGTTTGAAGCAAATCGGGTAAAAATAAGAGGGTGATTTAAAAGCATTTTGAAAGTGACACACTTCCTGCTTCCAGTTGGTGGCGCTATAACTTTGACTCACAATAGTCACATCCATGTGATCGGGCTCTTACAACAAACACACTGCTGAAGTTTCATCAAGATTAGTTAATGTATGCAGTAGTTATAACACACTTCCTGTTTCACGTTTCTCGCCATAATTTCGTTTACTCGCCACGGCCAAACCGTTCGAGATATCAAAAATCCCCTGGCAATTTTTCATCCTCAGTGTCTTGACTTCATGCTGACCGAGTTTCGTGCCGTGTGTTTGAATTCTCTAGGAGGAGTATTTCACATTCCATTGCATGTGTTTTCCAAACAACCCTTAATAGCCGACTTCCTGTTGGGCTGGGGTAAAAAGTAAGAGCATGAAGTATATATGAACCGATGAGATCTATATGTGTACTGAGTTTCATATTATTACATGCAAGCGTGTTTGATTTATGGACCAAGTGTTCAAACCCCGTTCCAGGGGGCGCTGTCGAGCCCCCCTGCCACGCCCGGGTACCAGCTTCAGCCCGGCCCTGATGGCCGCGGGTTCTGAGATGTGTGCAAAGTTTCAAGAGTTTTCGAGCACGTTAAGGCCCCCAAAAGTGCCCAAAAGGTAGTAAAATAATAATAATAATAAAATATAGCTGCGAGCAGCGATTACGGGCCCAAGCCGGTGGCACCGCAACCCCGGTGCCTTTAGTTACCTAAAGGCACCGGAGTGGCGGTGCCGCCGGCTTTGGCCCTTCATCGCTGCTCGCAGCTATATTCATATATATATATATATATATATATATATATATATATATATATATATATAACAAGCCGGTGGCACCGCCACCCCGGTGCCTTTATATATATATATATATATATGTCTACATTGTTCAATCACGCCTCACACACACACACACACACTTTTGCAGAGCCCACACCAATGCAAGCTCTATAGCACACATCTTCTCAAAGGTCAAAGCGGAGTTACGATATTGCCCGTCATGCACAGTAACCGTAAAGGCACCGGGGTGGCGGTGCCACCGGCTTGTTTATATATATATATATATCGTATTATTCTAACTTGTAAAAAACTATTAACTTTTGTTAATATTCAACCATTTCACAACTAACTTTTTTCCATAGATCAAACACAACATAATTATATGGTGGACTGAAACAAAAATTATTAATTAAATAAAATTATTGTTTTCCTCTGAAATAGCAAAAGCATCACACACTAGCTGTACCTGCTCTAAATAAAAAAGAGTAATTCAATAAAAATACAAAATCGAACTAAATAAAATAAATTATTACAAAAACAAAATCAAACCAAAGAAAATATATCTTCGAAAAAAAAAGCGAGTGTCATGAGGAAAGGCGCCTCAGGAATCGTCAGGATTAACTCCATGTGTAAGGAATTTTGATTGATTTTATTTGTCACTTGAAAATTATTGTTAAATGTGTGCCTGCATAACTTTAATAAGATTTATTTTCTTTGATTTGATTTTGTTTTATATAATTTATTTATTTCGATTTTGTATTTTTATTTAAATACTATTATTTATTTAGAGCAGGTACAGCTAAGTGTGCGATGCTTTTGCTATTTCAGAGGGAAAAAAACACATTTTATTTCAAAAAGGCTTTTCAATTAAATAAAATGTTCAAGCTTTGTTTTCGTTTTATTATTTTGTTTGTTTTAAGCTTTGTTTAATTTATATTGTTAATCATCTGACACAAAACAAATGCATAAAGTATCATTTTAACTTTTAAAAAACTATTAACATTTGTTAATAGTACATTGCCTGTCTTTTGTTAATAGGACAAAACATAGTTATTATATTTTATAATATTTTATAAATATATAAAATAAACATTTGTAATGAAATCGTTCAAAAAAATGATATTAGCATTGTTTTAAACTTTGAAACAGAAGTAGCGCAATGCCTGGCCACTCCCGCGCCGCCTCCTTTTCACAATCCGAGGGAACCATCTCCGGAATATTAACCTCACTCCTAGAAGTCCAATTCTCATTATTCATGCCTCTTACCTGGGATTGATTGCACACACACACACACACACACACACACACACGCACGCACGCACTCACACGCACACACACACACACACACACACACACGTGTCAAGTCACTTACATTTTAGATGCAATATTGACTGTTCTTCTGTTTCAGCAGCGAAAATAGTTAAACAAAGATCACAGCAGAACCATTGCATCTCACAGCAACGTGTTTTCTCATTACTGAATGATTCAGCATTTTGAACAAATTGGTTGACTCAAAGATTCAATGACCAATCCATAAACATCTGTCTCATTCATGAATGACTCAGTCGTTCAAACGAATCGTTTGAACGAATGAATCAATGACCCGCTCATTAAGACGGTCGCCTGGCGACACCTAGTGACGGTTTAGTGTTATTTGATTATACACTCAAAATATTCCACAACAAATCCTTTAAATTTAATGATATTCAGAACAGAACACAAATAAAAAAATAACTATAATAAAGCCAAAACGAAATAATTTAAAACAAAAGTAAAAGTAAGTGGTGTTAGGCTCACGTAAATCTCTCTTTAGAATCTAAATGTTGCAACATTTGCGATGTATTTGGATGCTAAACTATTCTTTATTACAGGCTTTGTACTTCACTCACGTTCCAATATCGACGGAAAAAATCATCCTCTTCACTTGTGCAAAAATGTGCTTGGAAAAATCACAGTGGAGCGGTGCTTACTGTGAATGATACAAATTGTACTACTGACTATTTCAACATAGCAGTGTAATTTGTATATGTTAGGTTGAATGTTTTATTATTGTGTGTGTGTGTGTGTGTGTGTGTGTGTGTGTGTGTGTGTGTGTGTGTGTGTGTGTGTCAGTGTGTGTGTGGGGGTCTGGGTGGCTCAGCGCGATTGAACAGTGAAACATACTCCGTCATTTTCTTCATACAGGACATCATTCAAACGTCAAAGTGTTTACTTATATTTGTGTACACTCGCAATTAAACACAACATTGTGTTTTTGTTAAATAAATTAAAGTAATACGTCCCCCGAAATGGCGCTAATTTTAAAATGAAACTAAAATGCTCACGGCTGCACGGGCATTCATAACTCTGCGCGCCCACGGTGAGGGACGAGCAGAACAGAGCGAACGTTGTTTAGTTCATTCCTACTTCCATAGGAATTAATTGAAAAAGCTCACTCTACTCTGCACCATTATTAATGAATTGTGCAGACGTCCTTATTTTACTTTTGCTTTTTACCTGATTTTGAACACAAGAGGGCAGTATAACACTATGTATGATTTGGAAAAAAAAATTTTTTGACTAAACAACCATTCTGGCTGTTTTTAAACTTAAACATTATTCTCTAATTGCTCTCACCATGCCCGTTTCTGAAACTCTGCACATGTCTACTGTCTAATAAATGTGATGTGTCTGTCGGGTTTCATGCAATTTCAAGTATGTTAAGAGTCTCAAAAGCATCAACAAAGAATAATAAAGTTTGATGCGTTGCCACGGCAACAGTATCTAAGATATCAATAATCCTTTCTCAGGTCTACATCTGCCGTGTGTCTACATTATACACATAAAGTTTGAAGCAAATTGGGTAAAAATAAGAGGGTGATTTCAAAGCCTTTAGGAAGTGACACACTTCCTGCTGCCAGTTGGTGGCGCTATAACTTTGACTCACAATAGTCACATCCATGTGATCGGACTCTTACAGCGAACACACTGCTGAAGTTTCATCAAGATCAGTTAATGTATGCAGAAGTTATAACACACTTCCTGTTTCCTTTATTCGCCATAAATTCGTTTCCTCGCCACAGCCAAACCGTTCGAGATATCAAAAATCCCCTGGCAACTTTTCATCCTCAATGTCTTGACTTCATGCTGACCGAGTTTCGTGGCGATTGGTTGAATTCTCTAGGAGGAGTATATCGAATTCCAGGGGCATACGCTTCCAAACAAACCATAATAGCCGACTTCCTGTTGGGCTGGGGTAAAAAGTAAAAGTACAAAGGATATATGAATCGATGAGATCTATATGTGTACCGAGTTTCATATTATTACATTCAAGCGTGTTTGATTTATGGACCAAGTTTTCGGACCCCGTTCCAGGGGGCACTGTCGAGCCCCCCTGCCACGCCCGGGTACCAGCTTCAGCCCGGCCCTGATGGCCACGGGTTCTGACCCGTGTGCAAAGTTTCAAGAGTTTTTGAGCACGTTAAGGGCCCCCAAAGTGCGCTGAGAGTCTCAAAAGTATCCAAAAAGAATATTAAAGTTTGATGCGTTGTCACGGCAACAGCATCTAAGATATCAACAATCCTTTCACAGGTCTAAATCTGGCGTGTGTCTACATTATACACATCAAGTTTGAAGCAAATCGGGTAAAGCCTGTTTGATTTATGGACCAAGTTTTCGGACCCCATTCCAGGGGGCGCTGTCGAGCCCCCCTGCCACGCCCGGGTACCAGCTTCAGCCCGGCCCTGATGGCCGCGGTTTCTGACCCGTGTGCAAAGTTTCAAGAGTTTTTGAGCACGTTAAGGGCCCCAAAAGTGCGCTAAGAATCTCAAAAGTATCCAAAAAGAATATTAAAGTTTGATGCGTTGTCACGGCAACAGCATCTAAGATATCAACAATCCTTTCACAGGTCTACATCTGGCTTGTGTCTACATTATACACATCAAGTTTGAAGCAAATAGGGTAAAGCGTGTTGGATATATGGACCAAATTGTCTGACCCGTTCAAGGGGGCGCTGTCGAGCCCCCCTGCCACGCCCGGGTACCAGCTTCAGCCTGGCCCTGATGGCCGCGGGTTTTGTCCCGTGTGCAAAGTTTCAAGAGTTTTCGAGCACGTTAAGAACCCCAAAAGTGCCCGAAAGCATAAAAAAGCATGAAAAAGCTTAAAAAAAGGAATATTAATGTTTGATGCATTGCCATGGCAACAGTATCTAAGATATCAATAATCCTTTCACAGGTCTACATCTGGCGTGTGTCTACATTATGCACATGAAGTTTGAAGCAAATCGGGTAAAAATAAGAGGGTGATTTAAAAGCATTTTGAAAGTGACACACTTCCTGCTTCCAGTTGGTGGCGCTATAACTTTGACTCACAATAGTCGCATCCATGTGATCGGGCTCTTACAACGAACACACTGCTGAAGTTTCATCAAGATTAGTTAATGTATGCAGTAGTTATAACACACTTCCTGTTTCACGTTTCTCGCCATAATTTCGTTTACTCGCCACGGCCAAACCGTTCGAGATATCAAAAATCCCCTGGCAATTTTTCATCCTCAGTGTCTTGACTTCATGCTGACCGAGTTTCGTGCCGTGTGTTTGAATTCTCTAGGAGGAGTATTTCACATTCCATTGCATGTGTTTTCCAAACAACCCTTAATAGCCGACTTCCTGTTGGGCTGGGGTAAAAAGTAAGAGCATGAAGTATATATGAACCGATGAGATCTATATGTGTACCGAGTTTCATATTATTACATGCAAGCGTGTTTGATTTATGGACCAAGTGTTCAAACCCCGTTCCAGGGGGCGCTGTCGAGCCCCCCTGCCACGCCCGGGTACCAGCTTCAGCCCGGCCCTGATGGCCGCGGGTTCTGAGATGTGTGCAAAGTTTCAAGAGTTTTCGAGCACGTTAAGGCCCCCAAAAGTGCCCAAAAGGTAGTAAAATAATAATAAATATAGCTGCGAGCAGCGATTACGGGCCCAAGCCGGTGGCACCGCAACCCCGGTGCCTTTAATTACCTAAAGGCACCGGAGTGGCGGTGCCGCCGGCTTTGGCCCTTCATCGCTGCTCGCAGCTATATTTATATATATATATATATATATATATATATATATATATATATATATATATAAACAAGCCGGTGGCACCGCCACCCCGGTGCCTTTAGGGTTACTGTGCGTGACGGGCAATAACGTAACCCCGCTTTGACCTTTGAGAAGATGTGTGCTGTAGAGCTTGCATCAGTGTGGGCTCTGCAAAAGTGTGCATTGAGGGCACATATCAACCACAAAGTATGCGTGAGCAACCTTCTGAAACCTAAAATGAAAAATGAGACACCCTACGGTCTCATGGACTTAATGGACACATGAAATAAGTACACAAGTTTGAAAGTTATATGAAGTGTGCCAAGACAGAATATTTGCCTGATCTGATTAGAAAAATAGTTTTTGTGTGTGTGTGTGTGTGTGTGTGAGGCGTGATTGAACAATGTAGACATAAAAACATACTCCGTCCTTTTGTTCATACAGGACATTATTCAAACTACAAAGTGTTTACTTATATTTGTGTACAATCGCAATAAAACACAACATTGTGCTTTTGTCAAACTGTAAACTACAACTGTCACCCAACCAAAATCTCTTACACACACACACACACACACACACATAGTTTAAAAGCAAAAAAATCTTTTGGACATTCATCATATTGCATTGGTTTTCATTTCTTGTTCTCGAACAGAGCCCTAATCTGTTTATTTTTTCAGTTACACATTCTACATTGATTAAAAAAGAAAAATCAAATGTGTTTTTATTTTATACATAAATAAATAATCTAGCATTCAGATGAGAGTAAAGTTAGTGTTAGTTCAAATTTTAAGGAAAACAAAAATATGATCTGAAATATCGCACATTCATTTAAAATTCATTCAGGTTCAATTACCAAACATACAAATCTCAATGTAATTTAAAGCAAACAATACATTTAAAATATATGGGTTGTATGCAATTTTTTTATATATAAAAAGATGTATATCCAAAAATACAAAGCCTAAACTTTAACAAGGGTTAAACAATCACTGTAACAGACACAATCACACACACACACACACGTCAAATCACTTACATTTTAGATGCAATATTGACTTTTTTTCTGTTTCAGCAGCGAAAATAGTTCAACAAAGATCACAGCAGAACCATCGAGCATCTCACAGCAACCCGTTCTCATTACTGAATGATTCAGCATTTTGAACAAATCGGTTGACTCAAAGATTCAACGACCAATCCATAATCTGTCTCATTCATGAATGACTCAGCCGTTCGAACGAATCGTTTGAACGAATGAATCAATGACTCGCTCATTAAGACGGTCGCCTGGCGACACCTAATGACGGTTTAGTGATATGTTTAAAAGTATCATTCTTTCCAACGATTGTTAATTAACTCATATTTGAAACATAAGCTATATATATATATATATATATATATATATATATACACACATATATATACACAAAAATAAAATAAACACATTTGAAGCGTGTTTGCTTACTAAATTGTGAGCTGAACGAAAGTTGCAGCAAATATCAGCAACAGGAGTCAAATTTCATTAATCACGAGAGTGAAGAGCTGACTGAAAAGATGATGACGGAATAGGCTATTTTATGTAAAAGCGCCTATTTAAGCGAATCTATCATTATACTCTTTTGTTGTTGTGTTTTCCGTGAAAAATAATAGACTATTGAACTCACAATTCAAGCACGCGCTCTGCACGCGCCACCATTATCAATGTCCGTGTGGACGTCCGCGATCGAACAGTGGAAACATTGGCTACTCCGTCATTTTATTCAAGAAGATCATTCAAACTGCAAAGTGTTTACTTATTTTTGGATACTCGCAATCAAACACAACATTGTGATTTTGTAAAATACATTCAAGAAATCCGCCCCCGAAATGGGGCTTCTTTTAAAATGAAACAAAAATGCTCACAGCTGCACGTCTTGTGGAGACGTCCGTTACTTTCGCTTTCAAGTTAGCGATTTTAAAGCCCCCAGCGGAGTCACGGTGGGAAAATATTCCCATAGTAGCATCAATTGGCCTACCTGATTTTGAACACAAGAGGGCAGTAAAGCACTATGAATGATTTTTATTTTTTTTATTTTTTTGGCTAAACAACCATTCTGGCTGTTTTTAAACTTAAACATAAATCTTAAATTGAAAAAAAGGAATACAATGGGTTTACTTCTAATATTAGTATAATTTTATAGAAAAATAAATGGTGTATAATTACATTTTAGAAAGATATGAGACATTTCCTGATTCTTTTTTTGACATAATCCCTCGCCATAGCAAAACCGTTTGAGATATTCAATATCCGTTCACAATTTAGCATCTTTAATCTATTTTCATCAAGTTGAAAAAGTTTTGTAACTGTAGATGAAACTAACCCCCCCCCCACACACACTTTTGTCACAAAAGGTGGCGCTACTGAGCCCCTGCACCACGCCCGTTTCTGAAACTTTGCACATGTCTACTGGCTAATAAATGTGATCTGTCTGTCAAGTTTCATGCAATTTTAAGCAATTTCAGGCATGCTAAGAGTCTCAAAAGCATCCAAAAAGAATATTAAAGTTTGATGCGTTGCCATGGCAACAGTATCTAAGATATCAATAATCCTTTCACAGGTCTACATCTGCCGTGTATTTACATTATACACATCAAGTTTGAAGCAAATCGGGTAAAAATAAGAGGGTGATTTCAAAGTATTTTGAAAGTGACACACTTCCTGCTGCCAGTTGGTGGCGCTATAACTTTGACTCACAATAGTCACATCCATGTGATCGGCCTCTCACAGCGAACACACTGTTGAAGTTTCATCAAGATCAGTTAATGTATGCAGAAGTTATAACACACTTCCTGTTTCCATTATTCGCCATAAATTCGTTTCCTCGTCACGGCCAAACCGTTCGAGATATCAAAAATCCCCTGGCAATTTTTCATCCTCAATGTCTTGACATCATGCTGACCGAGTTTCGTTGCGATTGGTTGAATTCTCTAGGAGGAGTATATCGAATTCCAGGGGCATACGCTTCCAAACAAACCATAATAGCCGACTTCCTGTTGGGCTGGGGTAAAAAGTAAAAGTACAAAGGATATATAAACCGATGAGATCTATATGTGTACCGAGTTTCATATTATTACATGCAAGCGTGTTTGATTTATGGACCAAGTTTTCGGACCTCGTTCCAGGGGGCGCTGTCGAGCCTCCCTGCCACGCCCGGGTACCAGCTTCAGCCCGGCCCTGATGGCCGCGGGTTCTGACCCGTGTGCAAAGTTTCAAGAGTTTTCGTGCACGTTAAGGGCCCCCAAAGTGCGCTGAGAGTCTCAAAAGTATCCAAAAAGAATATTAAAGTTTGATGCGTTGTCACGGCAACAGCATCTAAGATATCAACAATCCTTTCACAGGTCTAAATCTGGCGTGTGTCTACATTATACACATCAAGTTTGAAGCAAATCGGGTAAAGCCTGTTTGATTTATGGACCAAGTTTTCGGACCCCATTCCAGGGGGCGCTGTCGAGCCCCCCTGCCACGCCCGGGTACCAGCTTCAGCCCGGCCCTGATGGCCGCGGTTTCTGACCCGTGTGCAAAGTTTCAAGAGTTTTTGAGCACGTTAAGGGCCCCAAAAGTGCGCTAAGAATCTCAAAAGTATCCAAAAAGAATATTAAAGTTTGATGCGTTGTCACGGCAACAGCATCTAAGATATCAACAATCCTTTCACAGGTCTACATCTGGCTTGTGTCTACATTATACACATCAAGTTTGAAGCAAATAGGGTAAAGCGTGTTGGATATATGGACCAAATTGTCTGACCCGTTCAAGGGGGCGCTGTCGAGCCCCCCTGCCACGCCCGGGTACCAGCTTCAGCCTGGCCCTGATGGCCGCGGGTTTTGTCCCGTGTGCAAAGTTTCAAGAGTTTTCGAGCACGTTAAGAACCCCAAAAGTGCCCGAAAGCATAAAAAAGCATGAAAAAGCTTAAAAAAAGGAATATTAATGTTTGATGCATTGCCATGGCAACAGTATCTAAGATATCAATAATCCTTTCACAGGTCTACATCTGGCGTGTGTCTACATTATGCACATGAAGTTTGAAGCAAATCGGGTAAAAATAAGAGGGTGATTTAAAAGCATTTTGAAAGTGACACACTTCCTGCTTCCAGTTGGTGGCGCTATAACTTTGACTCACAATAGTCACATCCATGTGATCGGGCTCTTACAACGAACACACTGCTGAAGTTTCATCAAGATTAGTTAATGTATGCAGTAGTTATAACACACTTCCTGTTTCACGTTTCTCGCCATAATTTCGTTTACTCGCCACGGCCAAACCGTTCGAGATATCAAAAATCCCCTGGCAATTTTTCATCCTCAGTGTCTTGACTTCATGCTGACCGAGTTTCGTGCCGTGTGTTTGAATTCTCTAGGAGGAGTATTTCACATTCCATTGCATGTGTTTTCCAAACAACCCTTAATAGCCGACTTCCTGTTGGGCTGGGGTAAAAAGTAAGAGCATGAAGTATATATGAACCGATGAGATCTATATGTGTACTGAGTTTCATATTATTACATGCAAGTGTGTTTGATTTATGGACCAAGTGTTCAAACCCCGTTCCAGGGGGCGCTGTCGAGCCCCCCTGCCACGCCCGGGTACCAGCTTCAGCCCGGCCCTGATGGCCGCGGGTTCTGAGATGTGTGCAAAGTTTCAAGAGTTTTCGAGCACGTTAAGGCCCCCAAAAGTGCCCAAAAGGTAGTAAAATAATAATAATAATAATAATAATAAAATATAGCTGCGAGCAGCGATTACGGGCCCAAGCCGGTGGCACCGCAACCCCGGTGCCTTTAGTTACCTAAAGGCACCGGAGTGGCGGTGCCGCCGGCTTTGGCCCTTCATCGCTGCTCGCAGCTATATTCATATATATATATATATATATATATATATATATATATATATAAACAAGCCGGTGGCACCGCCACCCCGGTGCCTTTATATATATATATATATATATATGTCTACATTGTTCAATCACGCCTCACACACACACACACACTTTTGCAGAGCCCACACCAATGCAAGCTCTATAGCACACATCTTCTCAAAGGTCAAAGCGGAGTTACGATATTGCCCGTCATGCACAGTAACCGTAAAGGCACCGGGGTGGCGGTGCCACCGGCTTGTTTATATATATATATATATCGTATTATTCTAACTTGTAAAAAACTATTAACTTTTGTTAATATTCAACCATTTCACAACTAACTTTTTTCCATAGATCAAACACAACATAATTATATGGTGGACTGAAACAAAAATTATTAATTAAATAAAATTATTGTTTTCCTCTGAAATAGCAAAAGCATCACACACTAGCTGTACCTGCTCTAAATAAAAAAGAGTAATTCAATAAAAATACAAAATCGAACTAAATAAAATAAATTATTACAAAAACAAAATCAAACCAAAGAAAATATATCTTCGAAAAAAAAAGCGAGTGTCATGAGGAAAGGCGCCTCAGGAATCGTCAGGATTAACTCCATGTGTAAGGAATTTTGATTGATTTTATTTGTCACTTGAAAATTATTGTTAAATGTGTGCCTGCATAACTTTAATAAGATTTATTTTCTTTGATTTGATTTTGTTTTATATAATTTATTTATTTCGATTTTGTATTTTTATTTAAATACTATTATTTATTTAGAGCAGGTACAGCTAAGTGTGCGATGCTTTTGCTATTTCAGAGGGAAAAAAACACATTTTATTTCAAAAAGGCTTTTCAATTAAATAAAATGTTCAAGCTTTGTTTTCGTTTTATTATTTTGTTTGTTTTAAGCTTTGTTTAATTTATATTGTTAATCATCTGACACAAAACAAATGCATAAAGTATCATTTTAACTTTTAAAAAACTATTAACATTTGTTAATAGTACATTGCCTGTCTTTTGTTAATAGGACAAAACATAGTTATTATATTTTATAATATTTTATAAATATATAAAATAAACATTTGTAATGAAATCGTTCAAAAAAATGATATTAGCATTGTTTTAAACTTTGAAACAGAAGTAGCGCAATGCCTGGCCACTCCCGCGCCGCCTCCTTTTCACAATCCGAGGGAACCATCTCCGGAATATTAACCTCACTCCTAGAAGTCCAATTCTCATTATTCATGCCTCTTACCTGGGATTGATTGCACACACACACACACACACACACACACACGCACGCACGCACTCACACGCACACACACACACACACACACGTGTCAAGTCACTTACATTTTAGATGCAATATTGACTGTTCTTCTGTTTCAGCAGCGAAAATAGTTAAACAAAGATCACAGCAGAACCATTGCATCTCACAGCAACGTCTTTTCTCATTACTGAATGATTCAGCATTTTGAACAAATTGGTTGACTCAAAGATTCAATGACCAATCCATAAACATCTGTCTCATTCATGAATGACTCAGTCGTTCAAGCGAATCGTTTGAACGAATGAATCAATGACCCGCTCATTAAGACGGTCGCCTGGCGACACCTAGTGACGGTTTAGTGTTATTTGATTATACACTCAAAATATTCCACAACAAATCCTTTAAATTTAATGATATTCAGAACAGAACACAAATAAAAAAATAACTATAATAAAGCCAAAACGAAATAATTTAAAACAAAAGTAAAAGTAAGTGGTGTTAGGCTCACGTAAATCTCTCTTTAGAATCTAAATGTTGCAACATTTGCGATGTATTTGGATGCTAAACTATTCTTTATTACAGGCTTTGTACTTCACTCACGTTCCAATATCGACGGAAAAAATCATCCTCTTCACTTGTGCAAAAATGTGCTTGGAAAAATCACAGTGGAGCGGTGCTTACTGTGAATGATACAAATTGTACTACTGACTATTTCAACATAGCAGTGTAATTTGTATATGTTAGGTTGAATGTTTTATTATTGTGTGTGTGTGTGTGTGTGTGTGTGTGTGTGTGTGTGTGTGTGTGTGTGTGTGTGTGTGTGTGTGTGTGTGTGTGTGTGTGTGTCAGTGTGTGTGTGGGGGTCTGGGTGGCTCAGCGCGATTGAACAGTGAAACATACTCCGTCATTTTCTTCATACAGGACATCATTCAAACGTCAAAGTGTTTACTTATATTTGTGTACACTCGCAATTAAACACAACATTGTGTTTTTGTTAAATAAATTAAAGTAATACGTCCCCCGAAATGGCGCTAATTTTAAAATGAAACTAAAATGCTCACGGCTGCACGGGCATTCATAACTCTGCGCGCCCACGGTGAGGGACGAGCAGAACAGAGCGAACGTTGTTTAGTTCATTCCTACTTCCATAGGAATTAATTGAAAAAGCTCACTCTACTCTGCACCATTATTAATGAATTGTGCAGACGTCCTTATTTTACTTTCGCTTTTTACCTGATTTTGAACACAAGAGGGCAGTATAACACTATGTATGATTTGGAAAAAATTTTTTTTTGACTAAACAACCATTCTGGCTGTTTTTAAACTTAAACATTATTCTCTAATTGCTCTCACCATGCCCGTTTCTGAAACTCTGCACATGTCTACTGTCTAATAAATGTGATGTGTCTGTCGGGTTTCATGCAATTTCAAGTATGTTAAGAGTCTCAAAAGCATCAACAAAGAATAATAAAGTTTGATGCGTTGCCACGGCAACAGTATCTAAGATATCAATAATCCTTTCTCAGGTCTACATCTGCCGTGTGTCTACATTATACACATAAAGTTTGAAGCAAATTGGGTAAAAATAAGAGGGTGATTTCAAAGCCTTTAGGAAGTGACACACTTCCTGCTGCCAGTTGGTGGCGCTATAACTTTGACTCACAATAGTCACATCCATGTGATCGGACTCTTACAGCGAACACACTGCTGAAGTTTCATCAAGATCAGTTAATGTATGCAGAAGTTATAACACACTTCCTGTTTCCTTTATTCGCCATAAATTCGTTTCCTCGCCACAGCCAAACCGTTCGAGATATCAAAAATCCCCTGGCAACTTTTCATCCTCAATGTCTTGACTTCATGCTGACCGAGTTTCGTGGCGATTGGTTGAATTCTCTAGGAGGAGTATATCGAATTCCAGGGGCATACGCTTCCAAACAAACCATAATAGCCGACTTCCTGTTGGGCTGGGGTAAAAAGTAAAAGTACAAAGGATATATGAATCGATGAGATCTATATGTGTACCGAGTTTCATATTATTACATTCAAGCGTGTTTGATTTATGGACCAAGTTTTCGGACCCCGTTCCAGGGGGCACTGTCGAGCCCCCCTGCCACGCCCGGGTACCAGCTTCAGCCCGGCCCTGATGGCCACGGGTTCTGACCCGTGTGCAAAGTTTCAAGAGTTTTTGAGCACGTTAAGGGCCCCCAAAGTGCGCTGAGAGTCTCAAAAGTATCCAAAAAGAATATTAAAGTTTGATGCGTTGTCACGGCAACAGCATCTAAGATATCAACAATCCTTTCACAGGTCTAAATCTGGCGTGTGTCTACATTATACACATCAAGTTTGAAGCAAATCGGGTAAAGCCTGTTTGATTTATGGACCAAGTTTTCGGACCCCATTCCAGGGGGCGCTGTCGAGCCCCCCTGCCACGCCCGGGTACCAGCTTCAGCCCGGCCCTGATGGCCGCGGTTTCTGACCCGTGTGCAAAGTTTCAAGAGTTTTTGAGCACGTTAAGGGCCCCAAAAGTGCGCTAAGAATCTCAAAAGTATCCAAAAAGAATATTAAAGTTTGATGCGTTGTCACGGCAACAGCATCTAAGATATCAACAATCCTTTCACAGGTCTACATCTGGCTTGTGTCTACATTATACACATCAAGTTTGAAGCAAATAGGGTAAAGCGTGTTGGATATATGGACCAAATTGTCTGACCCGTTCAAGGGGGCGCTGTCGAGCCCCCCTGCCACGCCCGGGTACCAGCTTCAGCCTGGCCCTGATGGCCGCGGGTTTTGTCCCGTGTGCAAAGTTTCAAGAGTTTTCGAGCACGTTAAGAACCCCAAAAGTGCCCGAAAGCATAAAAAAGCATGAAAAAGCTTAAAAAAAGGAATATTAATGTTTGATGCATTGCCATGGCAACAGTATCTAAGATATCAATAATCCTTTCACAGGTCTACATCTGGCGTGTGTCTACATTATGCACATGAAGTTTGAAGCAAATCGGGTAAAAATAAGAGGGTGATTTAAAAGCATTTTGAAAGTGACACACTTCCTGCTTCCAGTTGGTGGCGCTATAACTTTGACTCACAATAGTCACATCCATGTGATCGGGCTCTTACAACGAACACACTGCTGAAGTTTCATCAAGATTAGTTAATGTATGCAGTAGTTATAACACACTTCCTGTTTCACGTTTCTCGCCATAATTTCGTTTACTCGCCACGGCCAAACCGTTCGAGATATCAAAAATCCCCTGGCAATTTTTCATCCTCAGTGTCTTGACTTCATGCTGACCGAGTTTCGTGCCGTGTGTTTGAATTCTCTAGGAGGAGTATTTCACATTCCATTGCATGTGTTTTCCAAACAACCCTTAATAGCCGACTTCCTGTTGGGCTGGGGTAAAAAGTAAGAGCATGAAGTATATATGAACCGATGAGATCTATGTGTACTGAGTTTCATATTATTACATGCAAGCGTGTTTGATTTATGGACCAAGTGTTCAAACCCCGTTCCAGGGGGCGCTGTCGAGCCCCCCTGCCCCCCAGTCTGTGAGCGATGTCAACTGAGAAGGCCAGTTGTTCTGCGATGTCTGGTGAGACCTGGCTGAATAGGTCCACCATAATTTTTTTTACATTTTCTCCCGCTTGTTCCTTTACTCCGGCGACGCGTAGATTCCACCTCCTCTTGTAATTATCAAGTTCATTGCACCTGTCACGGAGCACACCGTTTTCTTTCTCCAAGAATCCGACTTTTTTCTCAAGGGTCTCAACTTTGTCTGTTGCTTCTTTTAGTTGTTTCCCCATATATTCCATAGCGTCAGTGACACTTTTTATGGTGCAAGTGTTATCTTTAACTGTCGCCTCCAACGACTGCAACCTCCTCAGTGACTCCTGTTGCATTTTTTCAACCCTCTCCATTATTGTTAGCAGAACAGAATTGGGCACAGACTGACCTTCATTGTCTTCAATTATTTTGCTTCTCTTGGCGGCTCGAAGCTTCGGCGAATTTGGCAACGGTTGCGCCGAGTCCGAGCCCTCCTGTTCCGGCAAAGTTACCTCCATCTCGCCTTCTTCAGCCTGTGTCTGTGGAGCCTTCTTGGCGTATGAGTGCATAATGCTGTAATATCTTCCTCTTTGTCCATTTTTTAAGAATATGAGGGTCAACTGAGGGCTACTGGTCGAGTAGAAGAAGTGACAGTCCGTTTGAAAAGTTAAGTTAGCCGTTAGTGGTTTGCGTTAGCCACTAACTTCAGCCAATTTTCAAAAAAGCCGAAAAAGTAAGGAAACACGTAGATAAATATCTTCTTCAAAAAGTCTCTGATTTGTCAAGCATTAGGATAGCATTTTAAAGCCCGTCAATTCGTGTTAACTGTTAAAAAAAACGAGGTTTGCTACTTAATATTGCAGAGTGACAACAGAGTGATGTTACCTCAACGCCATCTCGCCGCCCCTTCTCCTCGGCATAAAGCCTATAGTGCCCATCTCGAAGTCCTTCATTCCCAAGGGGTAATCCATCAGCCGGAAGTTGAAGCTGCCTCTGGGGGCCGCCATTGTAGCTGGCTATCACCTGCTGTTAGCATCCCATTGACTTCCATTCTTTTTGGCGTCACTTTGACAGCGAATAACTTTACATCTGAGGCGTCCAAAGACTCCATTTGTCCATTATTTATTTCTAAAGAAACACGTTGACAATAAAGATAAATCTAATCTAATTTAATCTATAGGTGTCTTGACACCTCCCTTATCAATATTCACTGTGTAGGCCACTGACTTTTGAATATGTATCATTACGAAATTCTAAACCATAAGTAATAAAACCACATGAAATTTCTGTCAAAGTATGTCTACTTGAAGTGTCTACTGTGTGTTTTGATAATAAATATTCAATCATTTGGTTATTAATAAATATTAACAATAAACACAAATAAAAACAATTTTAAAAAAGTCATTAAAAAAAATCTCTATCCCCTCTAGCTACATTCGTCGTGGGGAAGAAAAGAGAGGCTAGGGTGATGCTTAAATGGCACGGAGGGGAGAAAGGGTTGGGGGAGGAAGAGCAGTGACAATTGAACAGTGTTATGTCTACCAATGTGATAATGTGTTAAACTAAAGACAAAAGGCACATACACAACCTCAAAAGAATTGAACAATCTTCAACTGTTTCATGTTTAAAACATGTTGAGAGGTTTAATCCAGCATCACCCCTACTGGATTAAGCCTCTCAAGCCTTCAGCTAAATTATTTTAAAAAATATCATTACCCCTACTGGATAAATGAACTTCGTCCCTAAGAAACATTTGAGGCTTGTTAAATACAATTTGAGGGTGATGCACGATACCCCCTGCATTCCCAAGACAAAGGTGGCCATGACACTGTTCACCCATTTACGGGACTTGTCAACTTTCCCCGGAAGACCCGATCTCCAGCAACGTCTCTGGGTGATGTCAGACAACACGATGGACATCTGAGGGTAACGCCGATGAAGATGTTGCAGATCTCTTTCTGCATCCCAAGTCGTTCTCGCCGCAGTGAATCAGCAGGACATCCGGGGCTGCTCTTCCTCTAAGAGACCGTTAAAAGAGAGGAAGGAGTCTGTGCCATCGAAGTCCACCACAGCCAAGCCAGTGTACCTTGGCCGCTAGGCCAAGATTGGCCCCTATGGTCTCTCTGGCCCTCTCTTCCCCATGACGAATGTAGCTGTAGAAGAAACAAAAATAACTGGATCTATTAATAGCATAAAGCAAACACAATCAAAACACTGTTTTGTCAGTATCAGTAAACAGATTTTAACACACACGACACAAGTAACTTGTTTCAGGCCATTGATTTTTTTTTTCCATCCAAACAAAAACAGAAAAAAATGTCTATGCAGATATACAATAAAACACAAATTAATTGATTTTTATCTGTTCATTGAAATAATAACATGACAATATAGGTATTACACAAGGTTAATTTATCATTTTATTCTCTCTTACAGTCAATGTGTTGCTTTCCATATTTTATACTATATTTCTAAATTATACATGATTTACCTTTGTTGTCAGCCATGGTGTTAGCTTAAGTGCAGTTTGTATTTGAACCTATGAGGAAAGAAAAATGAAAAGGGCAACCATTAGTTATAGATGTTATTGGCCATCTTATTATTTACATGTTATTTAACAGGCCAAAACAGAAGCTTTTGTACAAAGCGATTAACTGAATAACTTTTTTATATGACTAATTCGTCCATTTCTCTTACGATAGATCTTTTGTTGTCTCTGTGTAGATAACCGTTAACGCCGTTTTGTGGTTATATTCGGCGACCATTAACAATATACAACATCATGTGCATCAAGCAATCGTGTTAATTATATGCCCAGCAAGCATGCTATCTTTACCAATGCCTAATTTGACCGTGCAAATTATATTTAAAATATTCACTTCCTGGGCGGTTAAATAAATATGACTCATTTAACTTACATTCGACTTAGATTAGCTGTTTAAGTTAAATTACTAATCTTAACTATCATTTAGTTAGTAATAATTAGCTTTGCCCAGTTTCTCCTTACATATACCTATTGGGTGTGAATTCATAAGTTCTTGAATATCATTTTACATAACTTCTTAATTTAATGCAAAACTTAATATGGCGTACTGACGTTAATTTTTTAAATAAATAAATATTAAGCAAATTGACAAAATAATTAATCAGAATACTTACCAAAAGTTGCTCCAGGTCGCGCTTCGCCGTCTCTGCGAGATTAACGTTAGGTGATTCAGATTTGTCTTGGCACAGCTACTAGAAGATTTACAAAGTTGTCAGTCAGTTTGCTCACGCGACATCTACTTCGTCAAGCTCAGTTTGAGCCTGCGCAGAACGCTTGGCTATCAGGAAGTGAGCGCTCATATCGGGCTTCAAGTCTCTCCGTTGAAATCAACGGGGTCGCTGTGTCCATTTCTTTTACTGTCTATGTTCATTCCCAAGGGGGTAATCCATCAGCCGGAAGTTGAAGCTGCCTCTGGGGGCCGCCATTGTAGCTGGCTATCATCTGCTGTTAGCATCCCATTGACTCCCATTCATTTTGGCGTCACTTTGACAGCGAATAACTTTACATCTGAGGTGTCCAAAGACTCAATTTGTCCATTATTTATTTTTAAAGAAACACGACAATGTATAAAAGGCTCCATTACTTTGTATCTTACGTTATGGTCCCGTAGAAGCCATTCTTGTAAAAATAGGCTAAAAATTGCGTCATAACCACTCGACTGTCCGTCGCACAGTAGAGAAGTTACCGTATAGACTGGAGGAGAAGCTCGCACAGTCTCGCAGGCAGTTTTTTACTGTCTAAAGTCAGCCCATGGCATAGATAGACAGAGTCCATAAAAGCAACGCGACAAAATATTTAAACAACGTTTTTGAGGAATTGGAAATAATTCGATATGTGGCAAGTGAATACATATGAAGTAGCCTAACATTTATCCACGAACTTTAAATTATGTATCTACTACTACACCTACGGGGGATGGGGAAATTAATTATCAGGAAATTATACAGGCAATGGAAGAAGAAAAAAACATCTCAATGTCTATCGCGGTTAACGTTGTTCCTTTATTTATTTACAGATCTATGCTTGAAGACATGGGCGTCAGTTTGGTTTGAAATGTGCTGGGGACAGAGACGCATTCGGAAGGGCATTTTCAAAAGTGCTAGGTACAATGACGCATTCATTTTTTTTTCTCTTTCGCACAGGTCATGTTTTGAAAGACGATGTCCTGTAGCTTACTGATTTAAATAAATAAAAATGTATACAAAGATGTGATGTCCGACCAAAAATGTGATGGTACTTTGGGTTTAATGGGTCGTACAATGAGATCTAATATATGTTGTTAGGATCGTGAATTTTTACGTGAATAAATACATAGATCCGCCTCTATTGTGCATGTACTATAATGGTCCAGTGGCAGAATTTTTGCCAAGCCTGTAGGAGGTTCTGGGTTCTAATCCGCACTCGTATAGTTTTTTTTTCCCCTCATCGATAATGTTTATCAGTGGTTGTATCAAGAATCTTGATATACTTTATCACTGATAAACATTATCGGTTTTGATGAGGGGAAAAAAACTATACGAGTGCGGATTAGAACCCAGAGAAGCAGGGACACGTTTGTGTGCATTTTGATTTGTGATTTCACCGGAACGAATAGAATCTCCGCAACGGATTGAAGCGCGCGTCCGAGTGAAGACAACACATTTTAGCGCTAGATCGCCTCTTATTTAACAAATGAATGAAACGAATGCTGCTAGTTAACTGGAAATGTTTTATTTGTATATGTACATCAGTGCCGCGAGAGGTTTCAAAAGTGGTGGGGACAATATCGACCCTGGCGAAAAGTGGTGGGGACATGTCCCACCCGTCCCCCCCGTAAATGACGCCTATGCTTGAAGATGGATGTGATCCCGTTCGGAAGCCATATGTACAAAATGCCTACATAATGTGAAATAAAGAAAAACGGTTTTGTTCAAGTGTTTGTGACCATGATTTATCAGCCAAAACTACACGATTTAACACCTAGCTCACAATTCTTTATATATTGGAATATTATATGGTCATGTAATATTGAATGGATACGAAAATGACTCGAGGGGACAGTATTTTATAGTATGGTTCCTGGGCTCATACTAAGAAGTATTTTTTGGACGGGTGATTATTCTGTTTGATGTAGAAGGAAACGAAAAAGAAGGGAAACAATTATTTGCATATGTGCCTATATTTGAATCATTTTTTATAATTTTGGAAGATTGTGCTGTAGCCTACATGCATTTATTTATCTGTTATTTTTGATTGTATTATTTGTAGACTATACTTCATCTTTCATTTTAAATTCTTAAATTTGACCAATTAAAGCTGCAGTAGGGAGTCTTGAGAAAACGTTGACTTAGCCTGAAAATTTGAACAAGCACAACTTCCAGGTCCCACCCCCTTGCTCTCTGCTGCGCTACAGCCCTCCCTCCACAGCTCGTCCTCCACAGCGGAGCCTGTCGTGAACGCGCAGGCTAGTAAACAGGGCCACCGATGACGGCGGATAAAAAGTTATATGGCACATTCACTAATAGGGACTAAACGTCAATAATATGCTTTACATTGACTATGGCCTGCCCATACTTTGACTACAAACTTGGTCCTCAAATCATTATGTATTTTCCAATAGCCTACATGTAACTTTATAACGTTGCACTCTTTCTATAAGTTATAAATAGCTAGTAAGATAACGTAATTATAACGGTAACTAACGTTACAGCATGTAAGTAATTATTCTAGCGATATATAATGCTAGATAAGGTGTGCTAGTACATTATTTCAGCAACATGACAAGCGAGTGAATTAGCAGGTTTCAATTGTTGCTTAGCAGAGTGCGTGACATTTTATCTACATGTTATGCGGCTAGAGCTTTGACACCGAGTCAATGGGCTCTGTGTAATTCTTTCTTTTTCGGTTGTTTATCGTCATCAGTCTTTTTCCTTTTACCTCTTTGTTTTATGAGCAGGTGTCACTCGAGAATTGGCAGTTTAAGTTGTTTCTCCGTCATAAGCACAGCTGCAGCACGCCGGCAATCTTGAGTTTCAACGACGGCTCGCGCTCCGGCGCTCGCGCTGTGTAAGAGAGGGGTATGGGAAGCCAAACAAACCAAAAGTGGGACGAGACAGCGGGGGTTTACAGAGCTCGCGCCGCGCTGACATGTCATCTGCGCGGTTCAATGGTCCGAGCCGCGCGGCCGATTCGTCAGCGCAGCGCGGACGTGTTTCCTAGCGACACTCAATGTCAGCGCGGCGCTGACCAATTTAAACAGCGCAGCGCAACCATACATAGCCTACATGCAAATAAATGTACAATAAAGAAACCCCTCCTTCCTTACAAAAAAATGGTTCTCTGCTGAAGTTTAGGAGTTTTTCCTACAGAAGACAAAGTAGGACAGAAATGAAAATGCATACATTTCTTATGTTTATTATCTTTAATAGTGTTAGAAGAGTAGTGTTGTGCGTCGATAATTTGAAGAACTGCACATATAGAGACTACGGAAAGAGCTGCACAAAGCAGAAACTTCAATTACTTTAAATATCGTAGTCGTCTTGATAGGAGCACGCAAACCTTCTAGTAGGCTAATTATATCAGACAGTTTGCATGTTCAGGTATTTTATTATTGTTGTTTTGCATCCAGCCATTTGTAGACTTTAAGCTTTTTATGCTTTTTTTTATGATATTTTGTGGTAGGCCTATTGATTTATAGGGTGAATTCAGTGTGATTTGGACACTTTTTGCCGATGAGATTAATTGGAAAAAGTGTCCCTTCCAATCAACCTGAATACACAATATAGTGTGGGTGAATACACAATGTATATACACACACACACACACACGCGCGCGCGCGCGTAGTGGGAGGGACACTTTTTCCAATTCACCTCAATGGCAAAAAGTGTCCAAATCACACTGAATCACACTATAAATCTACATCACAAAATTTCAATAACATAAAATCGTTTAGTTTTAACATTTTATTCAAAAATAACAAATAGTTGTTTTAATTATGGAATTCTCCATTATTAAAACTCCTAAACGTCAGCAGAGAACCAATTTTTTGTAAGGAAGGAGGGGTTTCTTATTGTAGCCTACATTTATTTGCATGTAGGCTATGTATGGTTGCGCTGCGCTGTTTAAATTGGTCAGCGCCGAGCTGACATTGAGTGTCGCTAGGAAACACGTCCGCGCTGCGCTGACGAATCGGCCGCGCGGCTCGGACCATTGAACCGCGCAGATGACATGTCAGCGCGGCGCGAGCTCTGTAAACCCCCGCTGTCTCGTCCCACTTTTGGTTTGTTTGGCTTCCCATAGAGGGGTGTGATCAGCGCGTACACGAGCGTGATTGACACTGCTAAGACATGCCTCCTGGCTCTCATTGGTTGTTTCTGACCGGGAGCGTGTATTTCTTGCAAATGGCAATAGGACCACTGGGAGGAGCCAGAGAAGCTTGATTTTTACACAGATTATCTGTCTCATATTCTACTGTCAGGACATAATGACAGTTTTAGCAAATACATGTTTTCAAAAGTTACCTACTGGAGCTTTAATTCAATTAGAATAATAAGACACTATAGGGCTATTCCCAATCAAATTAATCATTTACACTGAAAATTATAACCGCATTAAATAATGTTATGAGATTGTTTTAAATACATTTTGAATATACAAATAAATAATGTTGTAAAGAATGAAACCTTTAAACATGAAATAAGCCGCCAGTAAGTGTTGGCAATGACCGACTTCATGAGCGAGTAACGACTCGTTCACACCGGTGATTTGATCAGGAATGAGGCAGTTGTCTATGAATGGGTGATTGAATTTTTGACTCGACCGGTTTGTTTTAATCCGGTAGCGTGTGCAGTCAGCACGTAAAACTCTTTCACTTGCCCCTTCAAAAAAATCTCTCTTCAGCTCGCTACAAATTTGTGCAAATAAACAGAAAATCAGGATTTAGCCTACCTATTAACTTGCGACTTTCTGGAAAAAATATATATATATATTTTTTTTTTTACTATAAGCTATAGCAGTAAACGTATGTGTATGGAATATATTTAAAAACCAAAAACAAACAGTTTTATCAACTATTTCTAGAAACTATAAATAAACCACATACTAGCCTATGTATTTGGCCAGTATCCAATAGTTTAAAAATGTTTAACTTACTTTTTTCACATTGACCAGAAGCTTCTATGGACATCTTAAAGGGGTCATGACATGGTTTTTTGTTTTGTTTTATTATGTTCCCTTAGGTGCAATTATAGTATTACTATAGTTTTTTGTACAAAAAACTTTAAAAATGTTGTGATTTATGACCTTTTCCCACCCTCTGATTCAAACAGTCTGTTTTGGAGGTGTTTCCACTTTAAGAGTTCAGTGTTAACGCCCGCTGTTATGATTGGCTAACGTCAGTGCTGCTTATGCAAAAATTATTAACGTTAATCATTTTGTATCACATGTAAGCTACACAATGCTCCATCACATGAAACTTCGGTCTTCGATCTTTTACCATCGTGTCAATTCTCAATTGATTTAGATTCATGTGTGAGAGAGAGAGAGAGAGAGAGAGAGAGAGAGAGAGAGAGAGAGAGAGAGAGAGAGAGAGGACAGTTTGAAGGCGCGTACGCGGCCGTGGCTCTCTCTCTGCTCGCTCTTTCAGTAACCTGCCCTGTCACACTTATCTACATCACTTACCGATAAGATAAAGCTTTGGCGCGCTGCATATGCTGCAAATAAACTGCATCCAACTGCTTTCCCTGACGTCTGGATCGTTCGGCAGCGTATTCAAACATGTTGTTTGTCCACAGCAGGAACAGCACATCTGCGTGGCATCGCAGTCATCTTGTAAACAGACCCCCTCGCTGATGATGCGAAATGAGGCGTAGTTGTCCTGCGCTGGAGGCGGTCATATGCAAACGACTGGTACGTCACTTCGTACCGTGACGTCACTAAGTTCAGAGGATCTAGAAGGAGCTGTATTTAGAGCTTGATTAAATAAATGCTTCGTTTATAATGGGGAGGACGTCTTAAGCTATGAAACTTGCAGGAAGTTTTAATAGTACATAGATCTCATATACCAAAAGATCAAGGCAAATTTGGTTTCTCATGTCATGACCCTGTGACCCTCATGGATGTATACAACTGGTTAGAGCAAAATAGATCTGTTGTTTGTTTCCCTCTAGTTTGCCTTATTGTGCATTGGTCTAGGAGAAATAATCACGAAAACTCTCATCCTGTCACTTAAATCTATCCCTAAATACGGCAGTATACTGTGGGAGTGAATGCTGATGGTGGTGTGTGCACGTGTGCTTGCCCATAGAAATGCTTTTACTCCCTCCGTTCATGGCAGTTCAGAACCACTCGAGCGCATTACTGTTGAAGTTTTTTTCTTTAAGAAAAAGGTAGACGACAGGTTCCATGCACAGATGAAACACACTATCGTATAGTTTGTGGAAGATGTCCTCTGGGCTCCAGCTTCTGTCAGCTTGTTTCCGTCCCTCACACATTGCTCTTAATTAAAGCTCAAAGTTGGTGAGAGAAAAGACAAATGAAGCACATATGACGACAGAAACGTGTGGAATGACGATCATCAAGCTAGCTTGTATTTGCTTTCTTTGACACTGTTAGGAAGCATGCGTTGGTCTTCTGTCATGCGCAGCTCTAATGCTCATGTAGACCGGAGGAAATATCACCTTCTCCTTTGCATTAAAGACATTACATTTTTCTCAGTTCAATCTTAATAAGTTTTTTTGTTATTTGGATGACCAATAATCCTCCTTTCCAGTGCTTCTCAATTCCGCTTCTTAAAGGTGTTCAACATGTCCAGGGCAGCGTTCCCAAAAGCACTGCAAGAGAGTTTGGGTTTATAGACTCATGGTTTATTGGTAATAAACAGTGTTGAGTCTTTAAGGACAGCATGGATAAGCGCTACAAAATGCACTGCAACGATCAATGAGCTGTTTTGGATGATTTTATCTGGCAGTACAAACAGATAAACATAAAACTATCATAAACGCCGTTTCCCACTGCTAACTAGGCAACATCACGGCTCATTCGAACTTGATCCCCTGGGCCAGCGGCAGGTCCTTGCTGTAGTTGATCGTGCTGCAAGAGGAGGACAGTCTCAGGGCCAAGGTCAAATGTCAACAGGAAAAGTCATTGTATCCAATTTACATGCTAACACTATCTTTCACTTCAAGCATGCTGGCCGACTTGCTGCGGTTGTGTTGAAGACTGACACTCACCATGTGGACCTCCTCATGTACTGCTTCCAGGAGTCACTGCCCGACTCGCGCCCGCCTCCCGTATGCTTCTCACCACCTGCACGCACACACACACACAACAGCAAAATCACACACTTGGCGGAGTCATTCCTGCTTCTGTCAAGTGTCAAACTTGTAGGATTTGCCTGACTCTGACCAATGGCATAGGCGTAGATTACGCGGGGGACGGGGGGGACGTGTCCCCCCCCACTTTTTATACAATGTAAATTCGTCCCCCGCACTTTTTCATAGGGCAAGTGTGTCTACGACAAGCTGAGGTTTTCACGGGTGTGTATACCCTACATCGAGATTTAAAATCCAAAGAGTCAAGGATAGTCTATCTACATACGTGACTTTCACGTTTCCATGGTAGGCTAATCAGTCACTTGTGCATTAGCCTACACGCCCATGCGCGCACCCGCGCCGAATCCATCACTTTCATAGTTCAAAATGCCAAAAAACTCTTCACTCCTTTTTCACGAAAAAGTCAAGCACTGTAAGTAAGTTGTCATGTAGTATCCGAATTGTGTTGCACAATGATTAATAACTCCGCCTATTTCTCTTGTTGAATAATTAACAGGTTTTGTTGTAAATTCACTACCCGAACTAACATGCCATGTTTTCAATCTATTTTACTCGTAATGCATTTTATTTTCACAAATATGTTCTCAAAGCCCTTCAAATTAGAATACACATGCTGAATGTTAATGCTGAATTTGTATTTTCATGCATTAACAGCCACGATCTGCTTGAATCAGGCAGCGGTGTAACGTGTAGTATATGATGTTTATCATAATTTGGTAACACTTTACAATTAGATAAAAAAAATTTGTAGACAAACTTTAAGTTCTCTTGAAAAAGCCTAACTAGAAAGTTTGAAGTAGTTTTAAAAGCTTGAAGTTTGAAGGTTTTCAATGGGAAAGTTTTAGTTTAGTAAGACAGACTTTGTTTAGGTTTAGGCTAGTAAGAAAATGTAATTTTGCCAAAAAAAGAACTTTAATTTTAAGTAAATGTTATTTTTAAATTAGCTTCAGTGTGATATTTAACCATATTATCATGCTTAACACTGATAATTTGAATAATTGTAATGCGATGATCAGATGTCTAAATCAGAGAATATCATATGTTTGGGCAGTTGGATTATTTATTTTTAACAGTGGATTCAGGGGGACTCAAAGTGCGCCAGATTAATAAATTTATCTTTAAAATGTACAAAATTTTCTCACGGAGGGGCATGCCCCCGGACCCCCCTAGAGGTACCGAGATCCACCTACAAAAATACTGTGCCACTGCAGACTATATGATGGTCTACGAAAAATACACATTTTATTATCTTATTAAGATACATGATCGCGATTTTACCACTTCCGCCTCATTTTAAGCCTTAAAAATATAAATAGCTTTAAATATAAATAGCATATTATGCTAATTAAGCAAAAACCTCAACAAAAGTCTGAAGAAAAAAACTGGTATTACACTTGACATTCTGTCCCCCTCACTTTTGAAATGGTGGCTACGCCCCTGACCAATGGGATATCAATGCGGAAGGAATAAGAAAAGGAAAAGAAATGACTTGAGCTTAATGTTATTTTCACGCAAACTATTGATACAAATATTTATCACATTTTGCATTTCTTCAATTGGTGGTGGAGTTTCCAAACGTCTACGGTACTTTCAGCATGGCCAACTGCACTAAGGCTGATCCCTATACCCCATTGCCAATGCTCATGTTGCTGCGGTGCACAAACTGGTGTGGTACTGGTGCACAGAGTGGTGTGGGACTGGTGCACAGAGTGGTGTGGTACTGGTGCACAGAGTGGTGTGGGACTGGTGCACAGAGTGGTGTGGGACTGGTGTGGTACTGATGTGGTACTGGTGCACAGAGTGGTGTGGGACTGGTGCACAGAGTGGTGTGGGACTGGTGTGGTGCTGGTGCACTGATACGCACCAAACGCTCCTCCGATCTCAGCTCCGCTGGTGGGAATGTTGACGTTCACAATGCCACAGTCAGAGCCTTTGGGCCTATAGTTAGACAAACAACTCTTACACATTCATGAACTCGCCAAGTTTTATATAAAGACACTTCCATAACAGTCAGTTTATCTATGCTAGGCCGTATGATTTACGCAATGCAGAAAGAGTGGACGGAACCACAGAATCCAGTCATAAAATGGAATTCACTCGGTGTTTTCAGCCTCTGCCGCCTCACTATGAGGACAAACACATGAACTTCATCTCCAGAGCTGCTCTGAGGATTTTACCGTTTCATATGAGAAAAACTATCATCATTTTGACAAAAAAAAAAGTTTAATTTCATATGATTAAAAGAAAAAATGTATGTTTTACATTGAAAAGCAGCCTTTATCAAGGAATTAAAGAGCCAGATGGCACACATACCCTATCCAGCGGAAGACCCTGCCCATGTCTTTAGTGAAGATGCTGCTAGAGAGCCCTTGTTTCACTTCATTATTCCAGGCAAATGCTTCGTCCTCTGTCTAAAACCAGAGTAAAATATGTTACAAGAAAAATATTAATCATATAATATTTTAAAGTATGCAAAATATAATAAAATATAATATCCCACCTTGAATTTAAGCACGTAAAGGATAGGCACGAAGGTCTCTGTGTGAACTATGGGAGCGTCGTGCCGCAGTCCGGTGATGATAGTGGGTTCCACATAGTTACCTGGGCGATCCATAATCTGCCGATCAGATGTCAGTGCTCAAGTTCAATGCATCATCCAGGTCATGAAGTTACAAGGTGCAAAAGCTTTAACTTCACAAACATGCTTAAATACAAGAGACAAAATGTACAATTCTCAAAGCAGCAACATGAAACAGAGGAGTATCCCGTTGGTACGCAGTAGATCGTGCTAGAACAGTGCTTATGGACGTTACTGTAGGTTTGAATAGCAACCTGTCTTTTGATCGTCACATTGCCTGTGTTTGCCACATTGTTAAGACTCAGACACACACTGTCACTGATGCGTGACATTGGCTTCCTGCAGTGAATGCAAGAATGCAGTGGGAATTTGCCTCCTATGTGATGCTAAAAAAAACATCGTCCTGGATTAGAGCATCGGCTAAAGGCCTAAATGTAAACTGAATATGTTTAAAGGGCTAAAAAAGGCATCCTGACTGAGAAGCACTGACCTAGAAGGAACATCATATCAACAGTAAGTGTCTGAAGACACCCTGTTTCTGGTGTAGTAATGACGATCATGCTGCTGCTATAGGCACTGAATGCCGTTACCTTTCCCCCGCACACCAGGGTGCCGCCCTGCTGCTCGGCCTGCTCGACGGCCGCCAGATACTGTTGAACAGCCTGTGTCGTGTGCAGAGGTCCGTAGAGAGTGCTTGCTGTTACGAAATGCAGAAGAATTAATGCATGTTTGTATTTCAAACAGACAGAGAACACAGTGGGTCTCATGCACTACACAATTATTAGTGAACGAGACCCATTATTCTGTACTGAACTTACGGTCCCAGGGGTCACCGATGCGGATCTGCTTGTAAGCTTTAGCGATCCTCTCCACAACCTCGTCATGTACACTTTCATGCAGCATCTAAATCAGCAGGACAGCAGATTGAAAAACAATCAAACGAAGGGATGGGATAAATTAGAAACTAGTAAATAAAAAAGAAAGAACAAACCATGGTTAAACAAGTGCTACTCTTTAGCACACTATACTAACCAGTCTTCTGGTAGTAGTGCACCGCTGGCCAGCCGTTCCCACAGAGGCAAAGACAGCAGACGGCACAACCAGATTAAGATCCGCGTCCTCAAACACTGCGACAAAAACACTGAGCAATGACTTTATGGACTACATAAACATGGAAAGACTTCCTTGAACGAATAAGTGTGATGACACAACCTCAGACTAGACTAGCGTGACCACCTGTGTGGGCCAATGCGGGACACGGGGAGAGAGGTCGGTTCTCCACTACCAGAATATGTAAACATTTATATTAGTTGGAAAGTCTGATGTGACGTAATTGACGTTGGATGATAATGTGCTTTATACAGCTAATAACCTTTAACTGATCAGCTCTATGACTGGCATCGCATTTGCTCAGGTTCCAGTGATACGATGTAATTTACCTCAGGACTTTTTCAGCCTGCTAATACAATAAACTGAAAGACTAGTAAGAAAAATCACATTTTATACTAAAATAAATTTCATTAGGTACCCTCTATGCATCTTGAACTTGTTTGATCTAGCAGCTTATCCACTAAAACGCTCTTATCCACTGTCTACACTGTAAAAAATAAATAAATTGGAAAATGTACTGGTAATTTTCTGCCAGGACATTATCCAGTAATTTTACGTAAATTTCCGTTAATCCTAAACCATACACAATGCAATGCATAATTCAAAATACAGGTAAAACACCTGTAAAAAATAACCAATATGGAAAATTCCTTCACATTTATACAGTACATCTGACTCTTTTTCCCCCCTGGCTAGTCGAGCTCAGTTCTGATGAGGTCCACACTGGTTCAAGACTCCTCCACACAGCGAATAACCCTCTACTAATGCATCGGCTGGCTTATCTTACAGCTCTAGCTAGAACACACTAACTGCACCAATGTATTTCTAAAAATCTAAGTTTTTTTATTAAACAGTGGTCAACATTTAAAGTGGATCAAATAATTAATGAAAGTTGTCCTAAGATAAAAACGGGTATTGTTAAAAATTCAAGAATAACTTTAATGAAAGGTTTTGATCCACTTCAAATGTTGACTAACTACAGGACAATTCATTAGGGCTGCAACTAACAGTTGACAACTGATAAATCTGCCAATTATTTCTTCAATTAATCGGACAAAATAAAGAAAAAAAAAATTACACATCCTGTCCAAAGCTTATCCTCCAAACAATGTGCAAACGGGAGGTGGAGCCTTTGAAAACAGATTCAAATGTATGAATGTAGGCTATGATACACAAGGGTTTAAAAAGCTTCCAAAGTTAAAGCAGCAGGACAATATAAACAATAAATTATCGATGATAAAAAAGTACAAACAAATGGTTTGCCGTAAGAGGTAGATTGACCACTCATTCACTTCTGATTATAGTACATATTACTGTCATTTAAGTATTGTAAATGTTTGTTATACAGTAAATGTTTTATACTTCCATCTAGGGATGCACCGATCCGATACTCAGTATCAGGGGCGGAGTGGGACCAAAAAATCTACCGGGAAATTTCGTAGACCACCGGCCCTTGTCGCCGGCAGGGCCAGATTAAGAATTCAGAGGGCCCTGTGCACAATGTCTTGTAGGCCCCCTAATATGGCATTTACAGTTTTACTGACTTAAAAGGAACTTTGTTGTACTATGCTGGAGTAAAGTTCATAAATGGTTGTTCTTTCACATAGGATTTTGTAAAACTATGTTGGGTGGACCTCTGTGCCTCTATAGGGAGGCTCGGGGGCATGCTCCCCCGCAAGAAAATTTTGTATATTTTAAGGTTAAATGCATCAATCTGGTGCTCTTTGAGAGATCAAAATTAAGAGCTTTAACCCATGAACTGCTCGTTGAACAAAGAAAAAGCATTGATTTGTACCAGGACATTAAAGAGGGCTCAAACATCTTTTTAGTTATGAGAGTCTCAGTCTACATTACATTATCAATGGTGTTTTAGGATGCCAAACAATTATTTTAATAATGTAAAAATTATTTATATAATTATTCCTATGACGTAAAATCCATATAGCCTATACATGTACTGTATAAATGAAAATTAATATTTCAGAAGTATATTTTAGCCTACATTACACTATAGTATAGGAAAATTAAAATACTTTTGTCCTAATTTCTTCACTTGCGAGAAATAAACCCTTGAGCTTTTATTTTGGAGAAAACACCAGATCACCATGCTGATCGCGTGAGCAAAGAGCGCACTTTTCTTTCAATCACGCAGCACAAACAGAATGCTCATATACTTAAAGTCTTGTGCTGTTTTATAAAGGCACAAAGCCACAAAGCCATATCATGGTTTCGATTTTAGTTCGTTGGCAAAATATAACGCTAGAGACCTTTATGGTAGGCTATAGGCGGCGGTACATTTTACATCTCATATGTGTTGGGAAAAGGGAGAAGAGAGAGTTCGGCAAAAGGCGGATTCGAACTTGGGTCGAACGCGTCAAAAGCTGTCCTCGAGCACTTCACGCCCTACGACCCACGCCACTGTAGCTATTTCGTGACATGCGTCTTTTTGCTAAGAAGTCAGGCATTTAGTGCAAATATACGCTCCGTTAACCAAAATGTAAACCCCCCCCATTATACATTACAATAGTAATGTATAACTATTATCAGACCGGCCCTCGCGGCCTCGGAACACTACCGGCCCACCGGGAAAACTCCCAACTCTCCCGATTGCCGCTCCGCCCCTGCTCAGTATCGATATCGGGTCCGATACTGCCATTTTTGCCGGATCGGGTATCGATCAGACGAGGCCGATCCAAATCCGATATTGTGCGTGTTATTGTTAAAGGGTTAGTTCACCCAAAAATGAAAATTAAGTCATTAATTACTCACCCCCATGCTGTACCAACCCCGTAAGACCTTCGTTCGTCTTCGGAACACAAATGAAGATATTTTTGATTAAATGTGACAGCTGGATCACTCCTCCATAGGCTCCCTAAGGGAATGAATCCTGACGGCCCAGAAAGTCAATGAAGAAAATGTTTAAATATTCCATGTCACAACAGTGGCTCAACTATAAGTTTATCAAGCGACGAGAATACTTTTTGTGCGGAAATAAAACAAAAATAACAACTTTATTCGACTATTCCTTTTCTTCCTTGTAGGCCTGAAACGAGACTTCAAGAGATTTCCACGACGCATGCGCGAGAATTGCGATCTCCTTCAACTACTTCAGTTAAGTTCTCGCGCGTGCGCGTCGTGGAAATCTCTTGAAGTCTCGTTTCAGGCCTACAAGGAAGAAAAGGAATAGTCGAATAAAGTTGTTATTTTTGTTTTATTTCCGCACAAAAAGTATTCTCGTCGCTTGATAAACTTATAGTTGAGCCACTGTTGTGACATGGAATATTTAAACATTTTCTTCATTGACTTTCTGGGCCGTCAGGATTCATTCTCTTAGGGAGCCTATGGAGGAGTGATCCAGCTGTCACATTTAATCATAAATATCTTCATTTGTGTTCCGAAGACGAACGAAGGTCTTACGGGGTTGGTACAGCATGGGGGTGAGTAATTAATGACTTAATTTTCATTTTTGGGTGAACTAACCCTTAAGCCCCACAAAAGGCACAAAACATTCTAAGTACCATAAAGTTTTCGTTTTCGTGCACTCTATTATAAGTGTTCTGAAGCCATTATGTGAGATAGAAATTAATATTTATGCCATTAAATTCAAGATAACGTAAACTTTTCCCTCCGCTGCGGCTGTCAGTCATTCTCCATTCAGCATCAAACAGCGCGTCGCGGTCGGTCAACGATGAAACTCTCTTCAAGATGATTCAATGTTACTATTATTATAATTGATCTGTAGATAAAAGGTCTATTGTTTCGCATAAAACAACTTTATCTTGCTGGACTTTATTGCTGTAACTTAATCATGTTACTTTCCACCGGGTGTCGGTTAGATCACAACAGTAGGCTACAGTCAGAGCATTATAACTGTTATTCACGCGCACAGTAACTGAAATTTAAAACTGTTAAAAGAAAAGGCTCAATAAATCATTACATAGATAGAGACTGTATAATACACTACGCATCAATATGTATTTCCTTTGTGCTTTGAACTTTTAAATGCGGACTCGACGCGCTGCGCGCTGTGACTCCATGTGGCTTCAAGCGCATCATTCTGCGCTCGGGATGCGCATAAGCGCTTTGTGCCGCGATGTATTGGAGCCTTTCATAGCCTTTCTTGTTCTGTCCTATCTATCATATGTTGCTGCCTCATTAAACAGCTGTGCTATACATTTAAAACATTTCTCAATTTTATAGTAGCCTAGGCCCTAAGCTATATCTAAAATAATTTATCTTTTTGATTTTTGTTATCTTCTTTTTCATGAATGTATTTTACAACAATACAAAGAGCAATGTGTATTATCCACTAATCTAGTTTATAATAGCATTTTTGTCAGATTATGATCATATATTTTTTTGATTTGTTGTTTTTCTTTATAATGAAGTTGTCTGTATTAAGTAGATTGTGTTTAACACACAAAAGAGTGATTATCAGTTCAACACAGTTATAAAAATTCTACTTGATTTAAAAAAAACTGCGCTGGTATCGGATTGGTATCAGCCGATACTCAGAATTTTGGTATCGGATCGGTTTTGAAAAAACGGTATCGTTGCATCCCATTACAGTTACTGTTCTCATGTAAATATCATTACTTGCTATATCAGTAAGATTAAGTAATTATTGTCAATTTAGAAGCTAAATGTAATATCCAGCGTAAGAACTAGACGTCTGGCAGCCTGTAGAGAGTGTAAAGCGGTGTTCCTGCTATGGACAGGGCTCACGCCGCTCCGCTACTGCACTCTGTGGCCCGCACAGGTTTTCAAGCATGTTCTCTGATTAGAAATGCGTTGTTAATTACTGTAAAGCCACATCACTGACAGGCTTCCTCTGTGATTGAACAATACAATTTGTTGTCAATTATTTTCATTATCGATTATATTAACTAGTTGCAGCCCTACAGTTTATTCAATTATAATTACTCAAAAGACTAAAGGCCCGTTCACACCAAGAACAATAACTATAAGGATAACCATAACTATAACTATATTAGCGTCCACACCAACAAATGATAACACTGTTTATTATAAGTGTGCACTGCAGTTTTGTCGTCTGTTGTTTTGAATGCTCGAGCTCTTTAAAGTGGAATAGATTCTGATTGGCTGTCGATATTTTTTATTGTTCATCAGTTGGAAAACATCTTTCTGAAAGTGATTCCAACGATATCCTTATAGCTGTGGTGTGAACTCTGCTGTTTCTTTATATTCATAACAATTGTATAGAACTATATCATTATAGTTATCGTCCTTGGTGTGAAAGGGCCTTTATACAACTTATTCCAACCAAACCCTTTTCAATTAATTAAATGCAACAAACCTATGATGGCGTTATTTCCTCCCAACTCCAGTAGCTGACGACCTGTAAAAAAAAAAAAAAAAAAACAAATAAAAAATATTCACTCTTAAAATCATGGGTCAAACACTGATCTATATAGAATGACTGGATAGCTCATGACGTCATAAACAGTGAAGCCACCGCGCCGCCATATTGTGATTCCCTAGTGAGCTCACGCGTTCTATTGAATCAATAGGAAATTGTATGATTTGACTAAGAAAACTTTGCATAATGAGACACCGTCTTTAAATCTAAAGTCTCCCTGAACAGTCTTACAACGCAAACATCCTAAGCATTTAAATGGGTATTTGTTTAAAGTCGGAAATTATTCCTGCTTACTAAAAATTAAGTATATGTGAATTGTGAACTTAAAATTTAGCTCTTTCTGATTGTGTTTTACAGATAGATCAATAGTCTGTTTAAGTATTTGATTAGTTAGCAAGAACATGTCCAGGAAAGGCATAATACAAATTGTATGGGTTATTGTATTCCTGTTTCACCTCTTATTTACACTGCACACGTCTGCGGCAGATGTGTGCAGTGTAAATAAGGGGTTTACACATAGGCCTACTCTGTTTGCAGTGCATATTTTTTTACCATACCCATGTCAACAGGTCCAAGTGCGGTGCGTGCAGAGTTCGTTTGTGCTGCAGGCGCTGAATTAAAGTGACAGCGCATGATTCGTGGTCAAACTGAACACGGATTGACATGAAAATATTAAATAAATGCATTTAATAAAATTTGTAAGAAGTAATGCATTGAATAATACGTTTATTGGGTTTAAACTTGAATACGTCTGTGAAAGAATGTAGGAAAGAACATAGCAGGCTATAAATTTTTTTTAAACAACACGGAAATAGCGACAATTGTGCATATAAATTACTATATATGGGCTTAAAGTACAACCTGTGAGCAGTTTTTCAAGATCCTTTTGTGATCTTCGTTTTACACTTGTTGATGCACAGCGAGTCATCTTAAAAGTGCCGTAGGAGCTACCGATCTCTGCATAACGGCCGTTGGAGCCCTCTGCTGGTAGGGAATCGTAAGATGGCTGCTCGAACACTTCCGGTGGCTTCACTGCCTGGTGGCAGTTTAGAACGTCATGAGCTATCCAGTCATTATCAGTCGGGTCAAATCAGGAACCAAACCAATGTCTTAGGGTTTTCCTAGAGCTGCACGATTCTGGATACATTTTTTTGTTTTGTTTCAAATATATATCACGATTCTCACAATTCTGAACAACCAACTAAACAAAATAACATGCAACTTACTAGAAGTTTGGACAAAAGCCTAATTGCTGCAGTCTGTTTTAAATGTTTAAATAATTTGAATGATTTTTTTAAATAGTTTAAATAAATGATTCATTAATACTTCACTTGTTTCATAACTGGATGAATCAGCGTGTATGAACAAATCTCTTGAATTATTCAATGACAAATACATTTCACTTGTCACCACCTACTGGTGTAATGATGTAATCAATACAATCTTTATTTAAAGCACCAAGTGACCTTCAAAAGGTGATTTACTTATTTTAAAAGACAGAAATAATGATACTGTGTGATTGAAAACAGTGTTTGTGAAGTCGTTTCACACCTATACGGTACATGATAACTACCCTCTCTGGATCAGCGGCAGCGCCAACACAGATTTCACTGATCCGGTCAAAGGTTTAATAGACAGTCAAATCGTTGTCATTTAGGACTAAGATCGTATAGGTGTTTGGATTGAGATCACCACCTTTTAACGATTAATCGTGAAGCTCTAGGTTTTCCTGATGTCAGGAAAAGTTTCCGATGTCAGACAGTTTTCCGATATTTTGAGCACTTTAATGAGTCCGAGAACATGAGCGCAGTACCAGCCCCGGTACCGATATCTGTGCATCCCTAATGAGGAGGATTATTTACTGTTGTTGTCATTACTGTTTATATGATTCATATGAAGCTCGTTCCTTAGTTATATTGTTTTCACATAGTTTGTTTAAGAGCATATTATTGTCTATTTTAATATTTCTATATTATAAGACAATCCATTTACCGTATTATTAATGTTTAATGCTTGCTGTGACTGTACTAAGAAAAGCTATTATTTGAGTTCTTTTCCAAAACGCTATAAATCCATTTCAATAGTTTTCAGGAAAATTACATTTTTTACCTAGACCCACACATTTTGTGAATATTCAATTTATCCTGTTAAAATGTTTTATTGGCTCAGTCTGAACATGTTGAACAATGATTATTAAATCAAACAATCTTGTTTATGATAAATTAAAAGTTAAATTATTTTTTTTCCAAAACGCTATAAATCCATCAATTTTTTCCAAAACTGTATGGTTTGTCTTTTAAAAAAAAAAAAACGAGAGCATGTAACATATAATCAGGGGCTCATACTATAAATTACTATAAATTAAATTTAGTAACACATTTAGGCTAAAAGTCATTTGGTGCAGAACCTGAAAATAGTAATGATATCAATAGCTATTCAATAAGTTATTTAGTAATACATTCAGAGTCATTTTTAGTAAAGTGTCAAACCTGCAATTTGTTCACTACATATGCGTAAAAAAAACAAATTATTAAAAATATTTAATAATGATAACGATATTCAAAAGTAGTGATGGGCACCCCTCCACCACACACACACACACACACACATGCTTGTATAGGCTACACAGCATGTGAACAAAGCGGAGCGGCGTGACGCTTACATATAGGCTAAGTTTAAAAAAAAACGTAAACATACGTTTCATATTTACAGGGTATCTGCACACTTTTTAAAGTCAAATTTAAGGCTTTTTAAGACCTTTTTAAGACCTGAAGAAATCAAAATTAATACCGTACATTAGGGGTGCGCAATATTGACAAAAATATGTCTCAATATTTTCAAAGTTTTGTTGATGATAATTAGATGATATTTTACTGATTGTGTTTGTGTACTGGTACCATGGCTGGTTTAGGCCTGTTGTTGACAGCTGACTCACGAAGATATTCATATTTTTCATATTCTATGCAGTGGTCAGTTCACAGCAGTAAAAGAAGTTAACATTTTTTATTAAAGGGCAATATTTGCAACCTTAAATTGAGTTCCAGGGGCATTTTCACCCATATATGGACTTTTTTTTTTTTTTTTACTTAGAGGTATGCATCACCTTTTATGTCAAATTCTAACATTCAAATTAAATTATATTAGAATAATAACACAATACCACTGTTACCAGTTAAATTAAATCATTAAATCAAAATCCATCTTTGCAGTGCAGAGGAGACACAGAAGCAGCATCAGAACTGGCATTAATATATTTATACTCCATTTACAATTGCATGAATAAAGCTATGATATATTCAATTCTTTCAATTCTTAATTCAATATTTAAATATGAACTGATTTCTAATTGTAACATTTTAATTACAGGGTTTAAATGTGAAACTAAAACTGCCAGTAGGTGGCGGCAAGTCACTGTCTCAGGGAGTCATTCATTCAACCGATTTGTTCAAACGGCTGATTCATTCAGGAACTGCAAGTGATTGTTCATTGAATCGCTAAAATGATTCGTTCAAAACGCGGATTTCAGTCAAGAAACCATCGCTGTCTTTTGCATTGAGACTCTGCTACGGTTTCATTTTGAAATTCTCATCAGCGAAATAAAGGGAAAGCAAACAATATTGTTTATAAAATGTAACGATGTTAATTTAACTGTTATATAAAATAAATATCATATTTGCTATTGTGCACGGGAAAACAGCCCTCTTGCTGATGTAATATTGTATGATAACAACATATGATATATAAAATATAAAAACTTTATACGTCTATTAGTGAACATACCTATAACTGCACTGACACATCACGCAGTGAAAGCAAGCATGAGATACAAATGCGATGTCAGCTCGCAGTGCGCCCTCGTACATAGTTAACGTTAAAGTAAAACAATGATTACAATATCATAATAGACAATACACATCGCACACCACTACGCACATAAAGAATGAACTTACAATTGAACTGAAATTAACCAGCTTTCTTCTCCTCTCCTGCTGTTTCGCGTGCAGGAGACAGACGTAATGCTGGCGCGAATGTGACGCGAAATGTCACGTGAACGAGCAAATCCACAAAGAACGAATAATAAATAAAAAAGAACGCTAATTAGATAGTTTTAATTTGGAAAACATTTAGATATGCCTAACTTAAATTGCCATCGAAAATTTAAGACCTTGCATAAGTAAAAATAAGACTTTTTAAGACTTTTTAAGGCCATAAATTTTCAAAATCTAATTTAAGACTTTAAGACTTTTTAAGGACCCGCGGACACCCTGTATTTATGTTTAATAATATAGGCTAATGTTATTTTTTTTATTTCATCTATGTTGATTATATGAAAAGGGAACCGCATGAGATGAGTATGATAGGATCATAAGATGACCAATATATCGGAAAACATTTGGAATGGGTCAGACATGATTTTGATCACTTATTAAGTTTTGTTTAGTAGAAAGCCTTGCTTTAAAGTGAATTTCGTTTTGTATAAATTGTATCTTCATTTTAATCAATGTTTCATCAACAAATTGACTGGATTAATAATAAATAAATAAGCAAATATAATCAGGACACGGAAGCACCCGCGCGTGATCTGGAGAGTATCACAAATGAACCGAAACACAGCGATACTTGCCTCACAATCCTGAGAAGTATATCTATAAAAAGCTTGAAATGTCTACATTTAAACAAAACAATAAAAAAACGAAAAGAAATTGGCTACTCTCTGCGTATGTAGGCTAATTCAAAGTGTGCATTTCTCTCTATAGGCGCGTTCACTACTGCGAAGATGGCGAGTCAGCATATCAACTTTATCTTTTCAGCTATATCTGACAGAAAACACTAATTAAAAAATAAACAATTCAAAAGTTTCATGCATAGGCCTAATCATTACTTTTGTCGGTTCTTTGTGGCAAGCTTTATGCGTGAGATGCGGAATAGGCAATTAAAAAAATGCTCATTATGGTTTCTCTCCCATATTTAAATCAATATAAATATGCGATTAAACTTAAATGAACTACTACTAGTCGACTAGAAAACTCACTCATTTTGAGGAATAAATGAACATAAACAAACCTCTGTTCAGAGCGCCACCCTGTTGGATTGCGTAGAACGTTCACCGAATTCTGATTAGTCGAGAGGATTTATCGCGTTTAGGCTAAAAGTAGGTTTGGCGCTTATCGCGTTTTGGAAAGAAACTGCATCTTGTAGTACATTTTAAACAAGGAAATATAGCGATTTGGCATGAAATGTTGATGGAGCAGTGAATAGGTTCAGTGCACAGCAAAATGACATGACAAACTCATTTTTTTTTTTAAATGGCGTTCATCGCATTTTAGAAAAGACCTCTTCATTTCCTTCTGTAGATCTCTAGCTACCTGTAACCTAAAAGCAGCAAGATGGAATAAAAGAGAATGTAGATGGAGAACAACAGATTTGTGCTTTCTAAGTATCTAACAGACATTGTTTGTTTGGCAACACAAAACGTAATCCTTTATTGCAGTGATTAAAGCTAAAGGCATGTCTTGGAGCAATAGCATGGCACAGCTTAAGCTTGAGTTTGAGCCCAGCTCGAGGCAAAGGCCTGTCCTGTTCCATGCGAGTGCATAATGTTGTATGATTTGATATGTGATAAAGAGAATAAAACCCACCGAACCGCTCTTGTACCATCATAGCCACCTGTTGGCCCACATGAGTACTGCCTGTGAAGGACAGTAGACCCACTCGCTCATCTTTTGCCATGGCCGTGCTGTGCACACACACACACACACACACACACACACACAAATGCTTTTTCTCTGTACAGTAAAAGTATGGTATCAGAATAACAGTCAAAATGTTCATGATGAACACAAAGTGTGTAGTGGAAAAGCGCCATTATACTCTTATTAGTTTAGCACTTCAGTCACAGTACCAGCTTGACTCGACTCTGCTTGGTTTTCCACTGTGTAAAAGTTGTACCTGTACCTGCTTTCGGGTACTTTTTTTTGTATCAGGTTTTGTATCAGCGAGGTTCTGAGCGAGCTAAGGCGATACTAAAATGTGACGTGAAAACAATGCCGACTGCTGATTGGTCAGAGAGAATCGTCACTGTTCACTGCGTCATCATTGCACGCGCCAGATGGAGTATCCAGAATAACCCAGCCATTTTTAAATAGTTTGGCCAGAGATAGTTACTAAACTTACTACTATTATTATGGCAAGTCGGAAGAATACGCCGTGGTCAAACGAGGAGGTGCAGACTTTCCTTTGTATAAGATTCGTATACTCGTGTATAAGATTACGTCACGGCAGTTTCCTGCGGCGTCGCTATGACGACCGGGTACTATTTGTGGTGGTACTGTCTGCAATGGAAAACGGAGCGAAAAGGCAAGGCGAGCTGGTACTGGTAATGGAAAAGCGCCATAAATGTGCTTTTTTTCAACTTCGTGTATTTGTCACATACCCGATGTCCGCACCACCGCACGTCATAGAGCAGATCGCACCGGGAAGATGATTGTGCTCTAACACCTCCGCTACAATCCTACACAAGAACATGAACAAAAGAAGAAAGAAAATCAAAATCAGGGTCCGGATATAAGAGAGAAAACACTACAACCTCAAGAGCTGAAACTCGAGACCGTAACTTATCAAAATTAGAGATACACAATACACTCTCTGTCATCAGTGTTTTTTAAAATGTATCATACAATATTGAATTTATAACAGTTTTTGCCTATTTTAAAGTGCCCCTATAATGCTCACAGGTTCATAACTTTGATTAGGGGGTCAACTAAAATATTTGTACATAATTTAATGTTTACATAGATCATTTTAACTAATTTTTCTAATCATTTAGATGGTTTCACCACCAGTTTTTTACCCTCTTTCTGAATGCTCTTTTTTAGTTTCGGTTTCTTTAAAACCCACCTTCCAAAAAGCCCAGTTTGCTCTGATTGGTCAGCTGGAATCAGTCTGCTATGATTGGTCTACAACTTTAGAGCGTGTTTCTGAGATGTAACAGCCCTTACCATGACTAGGCAAGTGGTTTTTGTGTGGTATCGAAAAAGTACTTAGTGTTCTTTAAGTAATAAATGGAAAGAAAAGGGTTTTTTAAACTGAAAACTCAAAACCTGTAATATGATCCGAACCGTGGGTTTTCAAACCCATAAACGGCATACTAATAGCAGTCAATGAACAATAATCAAGATTGTACAGTATTTTAACATAAAAAAAATCTTACATTATCTTTAAGTGCACTGATTAACAGTTTCTTTTTGAGGGGCAGCAAGAAAGCAACATTTACTAGTTACTGTCATAATGCACTTAACTGGTTTTATTACGAACAATTCAAAACATTTTTGACCTTGCACTCTATATTCACAATGTCTTAGCTTGCTCTTCATGCTGACGTATGCATGGCTGCAGTTCAGCCAGTGGCTCTCAGGTGCGCCTTCATTTCAGCAACCCTTCCCACAATACACTCAATCCTGACCAATACATAAAAGCAAGTCCTGCCTTTTTTCTTATTTGATAAGCCGTTTCGCTCGGTATTAAATGTGAAATAAGAATTGGGGGGGGGGGGGGGGGGGGGGGGGGGGGGCCAAATACATGTAAATGACATACTTGGTAACGGCAACACTTGTGAGGGGTGTCGTTGGAGCTCCCTTCCTGTGAAAAGAATTATAAGTCATTAACTGCATATTAAATGCTATTACTCTGCATCCAGTTGACACCCGAGGAGAAAAGCGAGTCTAACCAGAGACAGACATTTCCGCAGATGAGAGCGATGGCGTTGTTCCAGCCATACACGGCCACAGGAAAGTTGAAGGCAGTGATGATTCCTACCAAGCCGACAGGATTCCACTGCTCGATCAGTGCGTGGCCCGGCCCTCAAAACAGCCAAAAAACACTCAGTGTCTCAATTTATTTAAATACAACCACAGCCCAGTTTACATGCATGTATAATATACATTTATGCATTTAGCAAACGCTTTTATCCAAAGCGACTTACATTGCATTTCAAGGTACACGTTTACATTCTTATCAATTCTTGCTTTCCCTGGGAATCGAACCCATGACATTGGTGTGTCATGCGCCAACACTCTACTGTTTGATCTACAGGAAAGCTTAATATGAAGCGAACTCACTTTCAGAGGGTAAAATGGGTCCGCCGATCATACGGGACAGTCCTACGGCATAGTCACACACATCAACGTACTCCTGCACCTCGCCCACACCCTCCACGTAGATCTTGCCCATCTCCAGAGACACCTGCACACAGCTCATGTCAGCGCTCAGCCACTCTTCTACGGCATCTGTAAAGGCATCGACATGACATCTTACCAAGCTGCCGAGGGCGGTGATTTTCCTTCTGAGAGCGTCTCCAATCTGTCGAACGATTTCGCCTCTCTTCGGAGCAGGGACCTGAATGACACGCGTGGAAAAGGGTTCAGACCAGATGTACATCTGTGGACCACTTTTATAAAGAATTACACATCTCATGCATACATAAACCAAGCACTGAGCTAAGCTTATCGTGGAGACCATTGCGCTTTGTGAACCAATTTAGCCGGTTCATTGGAAAGAATCAGTTCGTTCACAAATCGGGCATCGCTTTTGCGTTCTTAGAGGCGGTGGAGATTTCTTCAGTAAAGGAATATAGTAGAGTAAAGTTTAAAAAAAGAAAAGAAAGAAAAAGAAAAAGTTACAAAAGGTGACCCTAAATGAGGAGTAGAGGCTTTGCTCTACCATTTCCCCAACACAAGTTAAATGTTTATAGATACTGTTTTGGGAAAGTTACAAATTGTATATGGAAATCCTGTAATGAAATTACTGGCATACGTCAGTTATGCGCATTATGATGTTCACCACATCATCACATAGCTTGTATTACCCGGCCCTACTCAATGCTTGATAATACGAAAGCTTACGTCTGCCCACACTTTCCACGCGTCTTGTGCTTTCTGTACCGTTTCCTCATATTCTGCTACGGTTGCCTGCATAAAGACAACATTCATTCAGCGAGCAAATCATGCCTCTTAATATGCATTTATTCAGTAATGCATTGTCTTATGAAAAAAAAGCAGTTTACGTTACCTGACGCACTCTGGCAATGGGCTCATTGTTGGCTGGACAGTATGAAGTGATCACCTGTATGAAACATAAATCATTAAACATAACTCATTAAACAGCATCCTGGACAAAGGACATCAAAATAACGCTTCTCACAGTAAAATGCAACAACTGACAAACAAAGGATAACTATGAAGAAAAAGCATTTTTATGTTTTATTATCCTCCAATAGTAGTCTCGACTCTCGAGACTTTTTAAAAAAAAGTTGAACGGTCAAAGATTTACAGGTTACACAATCTGTCTGCACGGCTTGCTCACGGCTTTAACGTCGCCTGGATCGCCTCCGCATTGATCTGGTCTATTTCTGCACTCCTTGCTACTAACCAAGAGCATCGCAGCAGCGCCGCATTTAGTGGGTTCAACTGGGCAGGCGAAGTAAAACATTCAAATGCAGCATGACTTGTAGGAACTGAAAGCGAATCAGACAGCAATGACCCGCAGAATTTGTGACTTTAATCGACGTGTGACGTGACGTGTAGATGATAAACGAAATCTGACTCCTGCTGCGACTCTTGTTCGGCTCACGCTGAATTGAACAGACGCCTTCAGTTTAATTGTAGTGTCTGTTCTCTAACTGAACTAAATTATTTTTATTACTATACATTTAGATTACGACAGCTTATAAAAACGTATTTATTACCTACAGTCGTGAATGCAGTGATGGACAGCTGTCTTTCCTCATTCGACTGGTGTTTAGATTTCATGTGACTCACTTAAAAAAATAATTTGCCGCCTAATTTATTCCCTTACCAAAAGCTCCTTAATTTTTTTAGTCTGGAGCCCTGACACTGCGTATTCAGCAGCTCATAATCAGATGTCGGAGTAAAGGACGACTGTTCATTCTTACATCCAACAACAAAACACTTCAATCGCTTAGGAGACATTCTTGTCTACAGCTGCTCCGGTGTCGAAACACTGGCGGCCTGTGTACAGCTCACTCGGGGCGGGAATATGCTAATACAGCAGTGTCCGTCAACAGTTGTGGGTGGGGCCTGTGTACAGCTCACTCGGGGCGGGAATATGCTAATACAGCAGTGTCCATCAACAGTTGTGGGTGGGGCCTGTGTACAGCTCACTCGGGGCGGGAATATGCTAATACAGCAGTGTCCGTCAACAGTCGTGCAGCTCACTCGGGGCGGGAATATGCTAATACAGCAGTGTCCGTCAACAGTCGTGGGCGGGGCCTGTGTAGAGCTCACTCGGGGCGGGAATATGCTAATACAGCAGTGTCCGTCAACAGTCATGGGGAGGGCCTGTGTACAGCTCACTCAGGGCGGGTCTATGCTAATACAGCAGTGTCCGTCAACAGTCTTGGGCGGGGCCGGTGTACAGCTCACTCAGGGCGGGTCTATGCTAATACAGCAGTGTCCGTCAACAGTCTTGGGCGGGGCCCGTGTACAGCTCACTCGGGGCGGGAATATGCTAATACAGCAGTGTCCGTCAACAGTCGTGGGCCTGTGTACAGCTCACTCAGGGCGGGTCTATGCTAATACAGCAGTGTCCGTCAACAGTCGTGGGCCTGTGTACAGCTCACTCAGGGCGGGTCTATGCTAATACAGCAGTGTCCGTCAACAGCCGTGGGTGGGGCCTGTGTACAGCTCACTCAGGGCGGGTCTATGCTAATACAGCAGTGTCCATCAACAGTCATGGGCGGGGCCTGCGTACAGCTCACTCGGGGCGGGAATATGCTAATACAGCAGTGTCCGTCAACAGTCGTGGGCGGGGCCTGTGTACAACTCACTCAGGGCGGGTCTATGCTAATACAGCAGTGTCCGTCAACAGTCGTGGGCGGGGCCTGTGTACAGCTCACTCGGGGCGGGAATATGCTAATACAGCAGTGTCCGTCAACAGTCGTGGGCGGGGCCTGTGTACAACTCACTCAGGGCGGGTCTATGCTAATACAGCAGTGTCCGTCAACAGTCGTGGGCCTGTGTACAGCTCACTCAGGGCGGGTCTATGCTAATACAGCAGTGTCCGTCAACAGTCGTGAGCGGGGCCTGTGTACAACTCACTCAGGGCGGGTCTATGCTAATACAGCAGTGTCCGTCAACAGTCGTGGGCCTGTGTACAGCTCACTCAGGGCGGGTCTATGCTAATACAGCAGTGTCCGTCAACAGTCGTGGGCCTGTGTACAGCTCACTCAGGGCGGGTCTATGCTAATACAGCAGTGTCCGTCAACAGTTGTGGGCGGGGCCTGTATACAGCTCACTCAGGGCGGGTCTATGCTAATACAGCAGTGTCCGTCAACGGTCGTGGGCGGGGCCTGTGTACAGCTCACTCAGGGCGGGTCTATGCTAATACAGCAGTGTCCGTCAACAGTTGTGGGCGGGGCCTGTGTACAGCTCACTCAGGGCGGGTCTGTGCTAATACAGCAGTGTCCGTCAACAGTCTTGGGCGGGGCCGGTGTACAGCTCACTCAGGGCGGGTCTATGCTAATACAGCAGTGTCCGTCAACAGTTGTGGGCGGGGCCTGTGTACAGCTCACTCAGGGCGGGTCTGTGCTAATACAGCAGTGTCCGTCAACAGTCATGGGCGGGGCCTGTGCACAGCTCACTCAGGGCGGGTCTATGCTAATAGAGCAGTGTCCATCAACAGTCGTGGGCGGGGCCTGTGTACAGCTCACTCGGGGCGGGAATATGCTAATACAGCAGTGTCCGTCAACAGTCGTGAGCGGGGCCTGTGTACAACTCACTCAGGGCGGGTCTATGCTAATACAGCAGTGTCCGTCAACAGTCGTGGGCCTGTGTACAGCTCACTCAGGGCGGGTCTATGCTAATACAGCAGTGTCCGTCAACAGTCGTGGGCCTGTGTACAGCTCACTCAGGGCGGGTCTATGCTAATACAGGAGTGTCCGTCAACAGTCGTGGGTGGGGCCTGTGTACAGCTCACTCAGGGCGGGTCTATGCTAATACAGCAGTGTCCGTCAACAGTCGTGGGCGGGGCCTGTGTACAGCTCACTCGGGGCGGGAATATGCTAATACAGCAGTGTCCGTCAACAGTCGTGGGCGGGGCCTGTGTACAACTCACTCAGGGCGGGTCTATGCTAATACAGCAGTGTCCGTCAACAGTCGTGGGCCTGTGTACAGCTCACTCAAGGCGGGAATATGCTAATACAGCAGTGTCCGTCAACAGTCGTGGGCGGTGCCTGTGCACAGCTCACTCAGGGTGGGTCTATGCTAATACAGCAGTGTCCGTCAACAGTCGTGGGCGGGGCCTGTGTACAGCTCACTCAGGGCGGGTCTGTGCTAATACAGCAGTGTCCGTCAACAGTCATGGGCGGGGCCTGTGCACAGCTCACTCAGGGCGGGTCTATGCTAATAGAGCAGTGTCCATCAACAGTCGTGGGCGGGGCCTGTGTACAGCTCACTTAGGGCGTGTGTGAGACAGTGCTTATGATTTATGGGATTTAAAAAAAAGCACTGGGTGGATTTTTATAATTTATAGTGTGGTTGTGTACATACACTGCCAACACACATTTATGTTCAAACACCATGTAAAAGTGAATTTTGTATAATAGGTGCCCTTTTAATAATAATTACTGTATAATAGGTGCCCTTTAATAATAATTATTTTATAATTTTTTTTACTATTATCAAAACCCATAAAAAGTTTTTACGTTTTTAGTTGAAAAAGGTGTAGTTTAAACAGCCCCTTAGTTCTAATTTCTAAAGTTCTATCATTAAATAATGCTTGATTATCATGATTTCCATTACACGAGAGTAGATGTTAAAACTTCATGCTGATTTGTACTCGCCTTTCGCCAAGATAAGCAACACTAAGACGTAGCTTTACAGTAAACTATGCTTCACCCATTTACGCTTCTTTCCATATGGTGGTGTGACTCCCCTTCTGTCCGGCGTTAACGACTGCAGTGTACTTGGCGCGTCAGCACACACGACGGCTGCAACTACAGTGTGGTCTCCCTAGTGGACCAGCACGACAACCGTCTGGATTGAGCCAAGTAGGGACATCTCCAGGGTCTTCAAGTGGGCACCTTCCGTCCTCAGTGGCCTGTACACAGCCAGCTAGAATCTTTCCGTCTCAACCACAGCCAGTTGCTGCTCCTTTCTGCTGCTTCAGATAAGTTCTTTACTGTGCGACGCAACTCTTGGGCACTGAATCCGACGTCTCTGAGGAACCGGGTTGTAGAGTGTGCCACAAAACCTCGACAACCCACTTCCACTGGTAAACCTGGACTCTCCATCCTCGCTGTTCTGCTTCAGTGGCCAGATGAGCATACCGCAGTTTCTTCCTCTCACATGCCTCATCTACCGCATCCTCCCATAGCACTGTTAACTCTATCAGTTGAACAATGCGTGCTGATCCAGACCACAAAACAATATCTGGTCGTAGGTTAGTGGTTGCAATCTCAGGTGGAAAAATAAGCCGTTGATCAAGATCAGCCAGCATCTTCCAGTCCCTAGCAGCTTCCAGTTGTCCTGGGCAAGAATTGGTGTTAGCACCTTTTCTATGCTTGCCTTCCAATGCTAAAGCCAAACATCGCAATACTTGGTCATGGCGCCAAGTAAACCGACCTTGGCTAAGAGCCACCTTACATCCAGTCAAAATGTGCCTTAATGTGGCAGGTGATGAACACAAAGGACAAGAGAGATCCTCTCCTACCCAGAGGTTTAGGTTCTGCGGTGATGGGAGAACATCATATGTTGACCTAATAAGGAAACTGATCCTACTCTCTTCCATTGACCAAAGGTCTTGCCAGCCCATTTTGCGTTGTTCCACACTCTCCCATCTCATCCACTCTCCCTGCTTGGCCCGGGAAATGGCCTTAATACACCTCATCCTCTCCTCCTGCTTTCGCACCTCATTGACTACCAGCTTCCTCCTTTGAGCTGGGCCTGCCTTGTGCCATCATAATATAATATAGTTTGATTGACTGATGTTAAGAGTGTACGTTCAGATATTTAAAAACACTGTCATTTTACAAAGATAAGCTGATTTGGTAGAATAATATATACCCACATATACATGCATATATATATATATATATATATATATATATATTAGTATATAAGTCTGGCCAGAAAACTAAAAAATGTCCGAGCCAGTGGGGATTCTATTGCCACGGTGTGCGTAGAGGGTTGAGCTTGAGCCTAGTCATCACATTGTGTAGGTAACTAAAGTTTACTCTAATCTTAGAATATTGTAGGTACAAAATGAATAGTGCCATAAAGCTTTCGTCTTTTGATGACTTGTTAATACCCTGGAATAGCGACAGTAAATGCGTATATATATATATAACAATTAATAATAAGTATCAGATATGATGACATTACAGCAATTATTACAATGAAAGCCTAAGTAAAGTGTTATTTTAAATAATAGGTTTATGGGGGGGTTAATGTTGTTAATGTTGATAATGTTTACATTATCAATGTAAACATTAATCTATTGATATATGGTTCAATACTTTATTTTCTTTTGCAATACTTTGTTTTGCAAATATATGCGGCATTTAGTCAAGCTCTCCACTGACGTCAAATAGCCATGAAGATAACTGATATGCACTTGACTAGTGGTCGACCGATATATCGGCCGATATTTGGATTTTTTTAGATATCGGCATCGGCCGATAAATATTTCCGTTTGGCCGATATATTTCAAAACAGTTTATGACAGTGCATTAGCGCTTTTTTCCACTGGCGCGAGCAGAGCGAGTATGAATGAACTGAATACGCTCGCTCTGCTCCGCCCAGCACCATAAGACAAGCCACTCAGAAGTGAAGCAGACATCTGACAGACACAGTAAATGACCAATCAGCATTCGCTTTCTAACCTGACGCTACATTGTGTTACACACAAAAACACTCCGGCGTGCAGCAAAGTCTATTCAAACAGTACCGTGATGTGTCAGATCTGCAGCCCAGCGACAGCTCCAGTGGGGGGTCACAGATGTGATATAAACGAATTCAAACAAAACTGAAAACATTTTACCTCACAAACAGTCAAAAATCCTCTGACTGGCTGTTCCCTATACGCGCGCTGTTCTCGGTTACGAGCCAAAAAGACAATAGGGCAGGCCCTGTCATTATAAATAGTGTAAATGTAACAAGGATTGGGGGATGTGGAAAAAAAAACCTAAAAAAAAAACTTACCACAAACAATAAGTTTGTGATTGTCAAATTATTTGGTAACTAAACATAATTTTATCAAGTTTATTAAGTCAAGTCAAGTCATCTTCATTTATATAGCGCTTTTAACAATGGATTGTTTCAAAGCAGCTTACCAGAGATAAACATATAATTTAAAGGTGCTCTAAGCGATGTCGGGTGATGTCACTTCTTGTTGACGTTTAAAGTATTGTCAAACAAAACGGAGGCTAGCTAGACCCTCCCTCCTCCTCATCCGCGCACTAACCCCCCAAACCCCACCCCCAAGTCCTTCTTGTCGGTTATTGGCTGGAACAGTTTGTTATGTTTCTTGGAGCGGGTTGCCGGAGTTTGTTTTTGTTGCCGTTTGTGGAGCCTGGGGTGTCTGCAGAGACCGTGTTTTTTTACAGTGTGTTCAGGGGACAGGCAGCTAGTGGATAGTGAGGAGATGGTTGCTGTATGTGACAAAAAATGTTTTGGCCTAAAAAATGCTTGACATCGCTTAGAGCACCTTTAAGGTAACAGATTGTTTTGGCGTTATAGCGGTTCTTGAATAATGTTACTTCCAGCTAAAGTTAACTTTGATTGATTCACCTCCGTCGAAATGATCAGACTTTAAACGCGAACCTGTGATTAACGCTGACGTGATTAACGCTGATTCACATACTCATTCAGAATTGATTCTATAGTTATGTGCTTTTTAAAATATGTGCGCAGGTTTGTAATTCATACAACCCAGCCTAAACAAACTACTTTTCTTGCCTATAAATTTTGATACAGAATTTTGTTTTATTTTATCACTTCGGGGTACGCGAGCCGGAATTCACAACGCTTTATCTGTAGAGTGGGAAAGGGATCCTCCATAGGGAGAGGATAGTGGACACTTCAGCATTGCATTGTCATCGGGTCCAGGCGGATCTCCTTCGTCAGATCTGGACACGGCCTGGATCCGGCAGGCTGCGGGAAAACCTCGGGATAAACAAAGACACTAATATTAGCGTAGATGCCATTCTTCTTATGATGTAGCGAGTACATCAAGATTTAAGGGAAGTGTTCCCAGTTCCGGCTAACCTAATCTATGCAGCCTAACATTGAATTTATAGAAGTCTATAATGTATTATGTGTAGGCTAGGTCAAAGAGATGTGTTTTTAGTCTAGCTTTGAACTGACAGAGTGTGTCTGCTTCCCGGACAATGGTAGGAAGACTGTTCCAAAGTTTTGGTGCTAAATAGGAAAAGGATCTACCGCCTGCAGTCGATTTAGATATTCTAGGTATTATCAACTGGCCGGAATTTTGAGATCGCAATAGACGTGAAGGACTATAATGCGTTAAGAGCTCGCTCAAGTACTGCGGAGCTAAACCATTTAGTGCTTTGTAGGTAATCAACAATATTTTAAAATGTATACGATGTTTAATAGGAAGCCAATGCAGTGTTGACAGAACCGGGGTAATATGGTCATATTTCCTGGTTCTGGTAAGAACTGGAGCTGCGGCATTAACTATATAAACACAATGTTTACATGGTACAAAGACTGGTATGCTACTGTTTTTATTATTGCTTAACACAAATTTCACAATTTCAATTCAATTCTTGTGATTTGATTCTGATATTGATTCAATATCAATTCCTTTGGATAAATATTAGGTACAGTTGATAGCCTAACTTAAAGTCCCTGTAAAGGAAATTAAAAAAAAAATTCTAGACCCATAATAAATGTATTGCTAAAACATATTACAAAGACTGTGAACTGTGAATTACTGAATTGTGGAGTTAGACCGTTTTTCACCATTGCAATTTTCCAGATTTTTTGGGCGGGGCTAAAACGGGGCTCGATGACGCACTGAGGCCCCTGAGCTCCTGGACACGCCCCTAGTTGATGACGCACTGAGGCGGGCCCCTCCCCTAACAATAGAGCACATTCACATCAGTTCACCGCTCAATCGCGAGTTACTGTCAGTACTATTAGTTACTACAGCCTACAGTTTGCTAGCTAGCTATGCCTTCGACACGGAAATACGTAGGCTACTACCTGGATGCGATCATGTAGGCCTACAAAACAGATCGGTGTCTATTTAAATTTCCTAAAAACGATATCAAGAAGAGGTGGATTAATTTTGTGAAAAGCCAACCTTGATGGAGAGCTGAGGATCACCGCCAACACCCGCCTCTGTAGTGATCATTTTATTTTATAAACTTTCGTCGGAGGCAACTGGGGATTCACTGATAATCCGCTGTTACTGGTGAATGGGGCCGAACCGACTATCTCCCGCCTCGGCCTTCATCCTCCCGTCCCGAAAGCAGTATCAGCTAATATCACTGTCTGCAGCTTTCCCGCGAGTGGGCGTGGTTTCAGTACAGCCAGCGGACACGCCCCCAGCGTTTGAGAGCAGAGAATACTGCTCATTTTTTCAAGATTTTGATAGCTTATTTTATGTACTTGCCGGCTTTTTTATCATTCAAATTTGGCTGGGTGGCTAATAACACATTTTTCTGTGGTGTGACAACCTCAGAACACATACTTAATTTTGACTTTACAGGGACTTTAATGTGTTATGTATGTTAATTGTTCTCCAAAACTAAATCACCTAATGCTGTAAACATACAGAGAGACCCTGTCAGCTGGTATTTTTAAAGGTTAAAACTAACTCAAATTAAGTATAATGTGTTTTTATAATAACAAACAACATTATAATATTGTAATGATATAGGTAAAAATATAATAAATGTGTAATGTAGTTATTCAGCAAAATACTTTTATTTTGCTTTTATACTTTTATAAGTCCAACTAACATGCCTGCTATGGGTAATTAAAAGGCATTCCTGAGGTAAATGTAACGTTACGTGACATATGTTGTTCTCCAGCTGTTTTATAGACATCTTTCCGCGGTTGAAAAACACTGATCGATCGATTTTATTACATTTCGGTAAGTTAGTAGTGAAGAGTAACAGATGATCGGTTCACGTGCCGCTTGAACTGAGATCTGTCACCGATCTTTCAAGTCACATTAACAAGCGCCAAAACGGTGTTTATTGTTTGAATTTTGTAATAAAATTGACAGAATCTGAGAGCTGAGAATCTGTTTCATATCAATAGTAACCTGCTCTGTCTAGTCTGTCGGTGTCAGTGTGCTCTTTGCTGCGCGATTTTTCTCTGCGTGAGAAAATCCATGTGTGCGTGAGAGCGTGTAAAAAGTGACAATCGCGTCTCTCACAGTGAACTTGTGAGAGTTGACAGCCCTGCAGATTCAGTTTGTACATGTTTCGGCGGGTGTGCTTCTGCTGCCGCGGTCTTGTTCATTTCCCATGTTGTTTGTGTATCTCTATCATGGCAAGCGCTGAGCCCGGTCGAAACTACGGGAGCCCAGATGGCCGCGTCGGTGGTTGTTAAAGTGAAAACCGATTTTCATTAAAAAAATAAAATAAAAATATCGGCGTAAACTACACATTCAAGTTAATCGATAAAATCGATTTATTGCCCACCCCTACCTCACGGACTGAAAAGATGGGTCGCGTGCACTACAGATTTCTTTCTTTTGAAAGCCACGTGTCTAGTATCTGTAAAACTGCATTCTTCCATCTTAAAAATATATCTAAAATACGCCGTATGCTCTCATTGGGAAATGCGGAACAATTAGTTCATGACCTCAAGGCTAGATTATTGTAATGCTCTACTGGGTGGTTGCCCTGCACGCTTAATAAATAAACTACAGCTAGTTCAAAACGCCGCAGCTCGAGTTCTTACCAGAACCAGGAAATATGACCATATTAGCCCGGTTCTGTCAACACTGCATTGGCTCCCTATTAAACATAGTATACATTATAAAATATTGTTGATTACTTACAAAGCACTAAATGGTTTAGCTCCGCAGTACTTGAGCGACCTCTTAACACATTATAGTCCTTCACGTCTATTGCGATCTCAAAATTCCGGCCAGTTGATAATGCCTAGAATATCTAAATCGACTGCAGGCGGTAGATCCTTTTCCTATTTAGCACCAAAACTTTGGAACAGTCTTCCTACCATTGTCCGGGAAGCAGACACACTCTGTCAGTTCAAAGCTAGATAAAAACATCTCTTTGACCTAGCCTACACATAATACATTATAGACTTCTATAATTCAATGTTAGGCTGCATAGATTAGATCAGCCGGAACTGGGAACACTTCCCTTAAATCTTCATGTACTCGTTACATCGTAAAAAGAAGAATGGCATCTACGCTAATATTAGTGTCTTTGTTTATCCCGAGGTTTTCCCGCAGCCTGCCGGATCTAGGCCGTATCCAGAGCTGACGAATGAGATCCGCCTGGACCCGATGACAATGCAGTGCTGAAGTGTCAACTATCCTCTCCCTATGGAGGATCCCTTTCCCACTCTACAGATAAAGCGTTGTGAATTTTGGTTCGCGTACCCCGAAGTGATAAAATAAAAAAAATTCTGTATCAATTTATAGGCAAGACAAGTAGTTTGTTTAGGCATGGGTTGTATGAATTTACAAACCTGCGCACATATTTTCAAAAGCACATAACTATAGAATCAATTCTGAATGAGCATGTGAAAGCCGTCAGCGTTAATCACAGGTTCGCGTTTAAAGTCTGATCATTTCGACGGAGGTGAATCAATCAAAATTAACTTAGCTGGAAATAACATTATTCAAGAACCGCTATAAAGCCAAAACAATCTCTTTTACCTTAAATTATATGTTTATCTCTGTAAAGCTGCTTTGAAACAATCCATTGTTAAAAGAGCTATATAAATGAAGATGACTTGACTACAGATCAGTTATCGCGTGAGGTGGATGAGAAGAGAACACTGTATGGTATAATACTAATAATAATACTTTGGGGAAAAAAAATTAGAGGTCGACCGATTCATCGGTTTTGCCGATTAATCGGCACCGATAGTTGATTGGTGGAACTATCGTTATCGGCAAAAATCCACACCGATAGTTTTTCCGGGTTGCGTCCGTTGCTGGAGCGGCTGAGAAGTGCGCGCGGTCATTACACAGCACGAGAGCGCTGGGAAGAGACTGCTGGCATTATACAGAGCGAGAGCGGCCTCTAGAGGACAAATAACAAACTATCACTGGCTGAGTTGTTTACGTTAACACGCGAGGCAGCGCGCAGCACGGAGAGAACACGCAGCACAGAGAGCGCTGACACTTCAGACGCGCATTTAAAACACCGACAGCGAAACGGTATGAATACTAGGGCTGGGTACCGAGTTCGGTACTTTTTAGGTACCGACCGAATTGCTTCGGTACTACCGAGTATCGAAACATGTCTTGTTTTTCGGTACCAAATTTCGGTACCTAAGTGGTTAATCTCGTCAACGTCAGTGAAACAATAAGCATGCAGCATGATTGGCAAAAACACTAGTTTACGCGGCTGCCCAGAGACGTGGCTCGTCGCACGTGAGGCTGTAGTGTGTGTGTGTGTGTGTGTGTGTAGGCTAAGCATCCCAACCCAGATAGATAGAAAATATGTGGAAATGATCCAAAGTGTACCTATGTGCCAGACTCGATGGCAGAAGCACGCGATGCAATATTTTCGACAAGTTAATTGCTGCCAAGACCGGTAACACGGTAAATCTGATAAGCCAAGGCACTTAGAAGCGCACAGAATACACTTGAGAGTAATGGTGTGTTCACACCGAACGCGAATAGAGCGTCAAATACGCGTCTATCGCGTCTAGTTAGACGCTTGAATCTTCCGCTCGAGTTCAAATTTTTCAACTTGCGCGGAAGACGTTCGCGGCAAACGCGCACGTCATTCGCGACGCCCGGCGCGAATGATGCGTCTATTCGCGTCTTTGCATAGACTTTGTATGTAATCTACTCGCGCAAATAATTAAATTCACGTTCGGAGTGAACACACCATTAGTAAACACTTGTTCATTAATAAACAATTAAAATATCTCCTTGCTATTGTTTCCCGACACATCCTAATCATTAGGCTACTTTTGCCAATGCTTTGCGGCAAGCTTCATGTGTGCTGAGCGCGAGGCATTGGCTATATCCCACCCCCCAGTAGCCTATATTTAATTTAATTCACATTTATTTGTATAGCATTTTTCACAATACATATCATTTCAAAGCAGCTTTACAGAAAATGCATGTGTCTAAATTACAATTTAGAGTGATCTGTTATCAGAGGTGACAGTGTAATGCATTTCAATTAATTTTCATGCAGTTTCATTGTTAAACAATGCATTAGGCAGAAACAATGAGCTCATTGAAGTAAAGAATACATGTTGTTAAATGATTAGGAAACTAGGGCTGCAACTAACGATTATTTTGATAATCGATTAATCGGACGATTATTTTTTCGATTAATCGATTAATCGGATAAAAATTTCAATTTGATTTTTTGTTTATTATAACTAAATAAAACCCTAAATCAGGGTTGTGGTGAGCAGGACGAGGCCGAGGGACGTGAGAGATGCGAGACCGGTGCGTCTCACAGGTGTCGTTCATTATCACTCACGCCACCGGCCTCACACCGTTCTCTCACGTCCCTCGGCCTCGTCCTGCTCGCCACAAGGGTATTTATGTGTAAAAGTGTACTTTAAAAAGTGCAAAAGCCACACATTGAGTTTTACTAATATCAATATTTGCTTTGTTTTTAATGATAATTGCTAATGGCAAGTTGACAACCATGATTAATGTAAAATTAATTAAAAATTATATCCAACATATGTTTTAGCAATTTTTGTTAAAACAAATTTACACAGACATGTTGTTCAGATGTGAAGATATAAACTAAAAACATCTCAAATATATAATTCATTTAATTTTTATTTTAAATTAATGGAATTATAAGGATAATAGATAAAATAAATATAGAAAGACTGAAAACAAGCGTGTGAACAGAGCCGCGGTAGATCACGTTTGAAAAACAATTAAAACTTAATAGTAGACAAATGCTATAAAAAGAACGGGATGGAGGTACGCAGCAAGCTAACAGGGTTGATTAAAAGGACAGGAAAAATGATGCATTAGTGCACAAGCATTCGCTGAAAACCACTGAGTACAGTGACTAAAAACAATCTTTTACTGCTGCTGTTATTAACTGCCTTTATATTTAGTGCTTCACTTTGTAAACACCGTTTTAATTTAACCTATTTCTGCGGAAGCGCTATTTTAATCCATCACTTATGTTGCGAGCGAACTGATTGCGCAACCTGATGCTCGAGACAAAATACAGACATCCCAAGTCTCGCGGAAGATCCGGGAGTCTCCCGCATATTGATAGCGGCTCCCTGATGCCTGCAAATTAGTTCAAACTCCCGGAATCTAGAGCGCGCGAGCAAGAGCGCGCATGCGAGACAGAAGAGACTGTGCTCCAAACATAGACTGTAAACAAGATCTCGGTCTCTGCGCGCACAACAGATCGGCGAAGGGAGAGAGACCTTGCGTGTGTCTCATGAAGCGCAGCGCATGTAAGACAGAGATCATCATGATTGGCCTGTTTCAACAAATCACCAGTAAACGCTTCCCGTGACGTAAGCAGACCAACTAATCGATAATGACATTCGTTGACAACTATTTTAGTAATCGATTTTAATCGATTAAATCGATTAGTTGTTTCAGCCCTATAGGAAACATAGAAAACTTGGTTTTGGTGCTTTTTTACATACTCAAAATATGAGTGTAAAAAAGTCAACAAACTGAAAAAATAAAAATTAGGTAATGTTATATGGTTAAAACTAGTTACATAAAATTGGTATCGAAAAAAGTATCGTTCAGGAACCGGTATCGAAGTCAAGGTATCGGTATCGGTATCGAACATTTTGCTACGATACCCAGCCCTAATACAGAACACTAAAGTACATATTGCCATATCATTATAAAGTAATTCATTTGTTGACTAGATGCTGCATCAGCAGAGAAAGAACAGTAGTTTGCCGTCGAGGCTGTGATGACTCTAACATTACCTCAGTCAAGCGGTTTATAACAATTGTGACAAAAACACACGCAGACCTGACCCAAATGTTTTATGGCGCAATTGTTACCATCTATTTGCATTATTTTATATCCGGCTGGTCACTTTTATGCATTCATTAGCCAACGAAATTGCATACCGTATTTAAAATTAGTGACGTGATTTTGCTTTCTCAACATTGATGTTCATGCAGCCGACAGAAACAAATCAGAAACGCGTTAGATTTCAGATTTTTTAAATTACAATACATCTTGTTATTGTGATTAGATAATCATCAGGTGTTCTAAAATAGAAGCAAATAAAGTGAGAGGCTATATTAGCTACATATACGTAATACAGGTTTTTATTACATTTTAATGGCCATCTTTAAGCACGACTCTTTGGAATTATATGAAATGGTAACACTTTACAATAAGATTCCATTTTTAGCATTAACTAAGGTTAATACAAGTTGTAGAAGTATTATTCATTGTTAGTTTGTTCATTTACTAATGCATTTGAAATGGAGTTTTAATTCTTATTTGATCTGTTATTACCTTAGTTAATGTACTATGAACTAACATGAATGATAAAGGTACAATTGTATTGCTCATATTAATACATGCAGTAAAAACGCATATTGCATAATGCATGTAGTTCATGAAAGCTAGCTAATACATCCTTGTTTACAAATGGGACTTGCAAAGTGTTACCTGTGAAATGTATGTATGTTTCTAGGTTATAGCTAACGAAACCTGTAATATTTTAATGTTTAAATTATTTTCTGTATAGAGTTTTAATATATTCATACTTATATATTTATTTAATTTAGCACATTTCAGTTTAGCACTGTTTTATTGTGAGTGTTATGTTTGTTTTTAATCCAGTATCCATTTAGAAAAATATCGGTTGAATTATCGGTTATCGGCATGTACGGTCAAACCTAAATATCGGTATCGGTAAAATCCACTATCGGTCGACCTCTAAAAAAAATCCTTGAAAATGTTATTCACTATCTCTATCTGCCGTATTTAATTATCCACGATTGGCGCAATATTGTTTGTAGTATACCTTTTCATATGTTTCGGTCGGATTTGATGTTAATCGAGCATGCAAATACATGTGACGGCTTGCAAAGTTTCAAAGAAACTAACAAGCAAAACTAAACAGACATAAATCTTTATTTAAATATACTTACAGTAAAACAACCTGTTTAAACTAAATAGTGTAAATAAACTATGTGAGATTTATTTAACTATGTATATTGTACATAAAATGTATGGAATTGCACATACTATTTTGTCATTAATTTATGAATATTGTTTAGATTGGTTCATTAATGATACATGCTATTTGTAACCTGAAGTAAGCAGCAGTAATTATTAAAGCTTAATTTATTGAAGTGTTACAGTACCTCATTTGTTTACATTTGAATTAATTAGTAAATATGTTTAATTGCAAAAAGAATTTTGCATAAATATTATGTACAATAAATGTTCATTTAGTTTCACCAATATTCTTTGTCTCTCATTTACTGTATTCACATGTACTGTATCGGCCTCATATCGGCCAGGAGCCGATTGCACCAACAGGGCTTTACTAAGCCTGGTCCTAACTGCTAAGTAGGTCTTAGTTAAGACCAGTCTTTAGAGTTGACCTAACCTCGGTTGCACCAACCAAACTTAAGGGTGTGAGCGTGTGAAACCAATTAAATGCGTGTGTCACGGCCAATGCGTTACAGTTTGCAGCTCTGTATATGCCTAGATTTTGACTTTACGCCTGCTACTGACTAGGCGTAAGATTTATGCCCAGTCTTAGCAAGAAGAGGACTTAAGCCTGGATGGTGCAACGGTCGTAACTATTAGGTCGGACTTAGAATGCTGAGTTAAGACCTACTTACCTTAAGACCAGGGGTAAGCCCTGTTGGTGCAACTGGCTCCAGATTGCTTTCTTAATATCGGCATCGGCCATTAAAAATCCCATATCGGTCGACCACTACACTTGACACTTTAGCCGGAAAGTAGATGTAAAAAACTACAGTAAAAATGTGAGCAGATGTGTGACAATTAACGTTATGTCACAAACGATTCAACCATCCCTTGTCAAAAAATCCTAAAGGATTCCAATAAGAAAATTGTACAGGATTCTAACTAGAATTTCTATCATATTTTGGAACCATTCCTATAGGATTTCCATTAGGAATTGTCTTATAGGACTATACATAAATATCCTATAGGACTCCGAAAGAAATTATCTTATAGGACTATACATAAATATCCTATAGGATTCCGATAGAAATTGTCTTATAGAACAATGCATACATCTCCTGTAGGATTTTCTACAGTATTTTAATGGGATCTAATTGGGTCACTTCTCAGGTTTATAAGGAGTTTCCTTTTTTCTTTTCGAGCATTTTTAAGAATCCTATAGGTGCACTTTTCCAATGTTTTTCTTTTTACTAATAGTAGTTTTTTGATTGTGTCTTGCAGTTTGCTTAAACTCACCTCAATGTAGACATTGTTCACTGTTTAATGTTTGTTGTGCAACCTGCAGTCACATTATAAACAACATGGCAGGTGATTTGGGCACACAGTATTAGTGCACACACTGATAATGGATTGATGAAATAAAAAAACAAATCAATAAATGCATTTTCTGTTATTTTAATTTCATAAGTATTTTATTTATTTATTTCTACTTTCATAACTAATGAATTTATTACTATTTTTTACAGATTATATTCATTACAGACTTACACACACATACACTCTGACAAACACACACACACCAATAACTGAAATACAACATTAAACATACCCTGAGAAAATCTGTCTGATTCACACAAACTCACACACGCGCACACACACACACACACACACACACACACCAACTGTGAAATACAACATTAAACATCCTGAACAAATCAGTTTGATTTAAACAAACTCACACACAATCATTGTGGCGCCTTTTTGACATTTTGCATTCATCTGCGCATTTCTGGGAGATGGCCTTCTTAATTATACTTGCTTCAATATTAAATTTATTTTTGATGTAGCCTGTAAGGAAAGAAATAAACAGAACATAAGTTTACAAACCATAATGATTATTGAGTAATGGTATTGGGCATCTATGTTGACAATAGAACTCCTCAAGGGAAGCCTGTGCCTATATTCTTCTTCACTATTACATACTAGAGATTAGGGCTGAGAGAAAAAAATCGATTCACCTAGCTATCGCATTTTTTTAAAATCGATTCTAAAATCGATTTTTTTATTCCAGAATCGATATTAATTCAAATTCAATTGCTTTATTTTTGTCCTTGCTTGTAGATAAGGTTAAAAGAAGTTAGCCACTTTCGTTGTAACAGAGGATGAAATGTCTCGTTATCTATGAGTGTTGAGTGACGTAATATCCCAAGTGGACGCGTGGAAGAGACGTGAGACTGAACGCACTGAAAAGCCCTCGCGCTACTCATATGCTGAGAGAGAGATAAGACAATAGAGCTGCACGATTCATCTTTAAAAGGCTGTGATCTCGATTCAAACACCCACGCGATCTTTAAATTCGTCTGTCTATTAACTTTGACAAAATCATATCGCAACATTCAAAACTGTGTTGGCGCTGACCTGGAGAGAGTCGTCATGAAACAGCTTCACAAACACTCTTTTCAACATCATAGTATCATTATTTCTGTGATGCAATAGTTCAAATGATCATAGAAGTACTGGGATAAAAGTTTAAAGTTCAAATATGAACACTGATGTCTACGATAGCGATCAAAATCAGCTTTTGATAGAAACTTGGTGCTTAAAATAACGCATTTATCGATTACATTGTTTCGCCTCTAAGTGGCGACAAGTGACTGTTAAATGTTTTTATGACCAACATGACATCATGACTTTTGCGTAAACAGACACGCCACTTTCAAGTCAAGTGGCGTGTTATCTATACGCATTTTGAGATATCCCCGTGTATGCGTGTATGTCTACGCCATTAATGTTCAAGTGATTCCGCGTATATGTACACGCCATTAAATTTCCGAGCGAAACGAAGCAAAATGTAGATCTACATCTGGGGAGCGATATTTTTTTTCCCTAGGATGGCAGGGGAAGACTCATAAATGCTATTAACCCCAGTGACGGGTAGGTTTAGGGACGGGGTGGAGGTAGGTCATATATTTATATATACAGTAATAACGTTAAGTCAACTGCGTTCATAAACACGCTGAAAAGCGATTGTGCGTGTTGATAGCACGCCAAAAATGGAAATACGAATTGGCGTGTCATACACACGCAATTTTATGAGATCAGTCTGTTATGACACATCCGGTATGACAAATTCGGTCCGGCAAGCTTTAAATGGTAGCATACCACCTCTGCTGAGGTTCCAAGTGTACCGTACCGATACTAAAATGTGACGTGAAAACACTACAGATCACTGATTGGTCAGAGGATTTACAACACGGGACACCAAACTGCTAGATTCAAATAGTCAGTAACAACCACTGCAGTTTTATTTGTTCACACAATTTGTATTAAACGACTTCAAAAAAAAAAATTACAGTTCGCACACATCTATTTTTAGTCGCAAATGCGAGTGAAATGCACACACTGTCGAGCCCTGTTGCTCTAAAGTATATTGCTCTAAAAAAGTAGATACTTTTCCAAATTCCTGAGTATAATTATATCCTGTTGTTTTATATATATAATAATAAAAACCTGCCAAAACTTGATTTTCAGGAAAATAAACTCACCAATTATGTCAGACACTTTTTGAGCCTCCAGTTGTGGCTTTGCTTCTTTGTCTTTGAAGGCATTGGAACTTTTTCCTGTGTAGCAGTGTGTTGCCAGTGTTGCTCTTCCAAAGACAGCCACTAGGAGGTCCTTTGTTGCTTTTTTTGCATCTGTCCATTTCATGTGGCCAAACTGTTCGGGACCGATGGATGTGTTGGGGCCAATTCTAACCTGAAAACAGTGATCGAACAATGAAACAGTAACAGAGTTAAAGTGAACTTAATATTATTTTGTTTGTTATGATGAAACCTATGAGTGTAGATTAAGAATCATCCAAGAGCAAAAGTTACTGATGCCATTGTAGAAAGCACTATTTTTTGTCTGCCATGATTAATTCATTCTGTGAGTGGACGCAATTACGATAAGACACCCCCGGTGAATAGGGTAAAAAAAAAAAAAAAAAAAATTCGCTTAATAGATATAGAGGGAATGCAATGATGTCACTTTCCTGCTGGAACCACTGATCTATATAATGACTGGATAGCTCATGACGTTCTAAACTGCCACCAGGCAGTGAAGCCACCGGAAGTGTTCGAGCGGCCATCTTACGATTCCCTACCAGCAGAGGGCTCCAACGGCCGTTATGCAGAGATCGGTAGCTCCGACGGCACTTTTAAGATGACTCTGTGCATCAACAAGTGTAAAACGAAGATCACAAAATGATCTTGAAAAACTGCTCACAGGTTGTACTTTAAGCCTATATATAGTAATGTATATGCACAATTGTCGCTATTTCCGTGTTGTTTAAAAAAAATGTATAGCCTGCTATGTTCTTTCCTACATTCTTTCACAGACGTATTCAAGTTTAAACCCAATAAACGTATTATTCAATGCATTACTTCTTACAAATTTTATTAAATGCATTTATTTCATATTTTCATGTCAATCCGTGTTCAGTTTGACCACGAATCATGCGCTGTCACTTTAATTCAGCGCCTGCAGCACAAACGATCTCTGCACGCACCGCACTTGGACGGGCATCCGCGTGCAGTGAAAGCTCCAACCTGTTGACATGGGTATGGTAAAAAAAATATGCACTGCAAACAGAGTAGGCCTATGCTATGTGTAAACCCCTTATTTACACCGCACACATCTGCGGCGCATTACAGCTCCGACAATGTTTTATTCCTACCTTCACGCGGTGTCAACTCACACCAGGAGCATTTCCACGTGATTTGCCGATTTGTGGGCGCGATCAGCTCCGGTAGCCGTGTGGCGCCGCAAACGTGTGCAGTGTAAATGAGAGGTGAAACAGGAATACAATAACCCATACAATTTGTATTATGCATTTCCTGGACATGTTCTTGCTAACTAATCAAATACTTGAACAGACTACTGATCTATCTGTAAAACACAATCAGAAAGAGCTACATTTTAAGTTCACAATTCACATATACTTAATTTTTAGTAAGCAGGAATAATTTCCGAATACAAATACCCATTTAAATGCTTAGGATGTTTGCGTTGTAAGACTGTTCAGGGAGACTTTAGATTTAAAGACGGTGTCTCGTTATGCAATGTTTTCTTAGTCAAATCATACAATTTCCTATTGATTCAATAGAACGCGTGAGCTCACTAGGGAATCACAATATGGCGGCGCGGTGGCTTCGCTGTTTATGACGTCATGAGCTATCCAGTCATTCTATATAGATCAGTGGCTGGAACACACTCCCTCAGCCGGGCTGAGTGGCAGAAGAGCTACTGTGTGACTGGATTTAATAGGAGAAATCAATGCTGCCGCTTTTTGCCACTCAGTGGGCGTGACCACAGTCAATCTAGGGCCCTATAATTTCTGCATTCACGGAATCGCAGACGGAATCGCGGAATTGGCAAATTGACGCGGAATATAGTGTTAACGCGGAATTTTACAAATTTGGAATGAAATTCTGTTTTTGTGTGGGAGAAGAACGTATGTCTGGGGAAAATGCAGACATACGTTCTGCAAACGTAAGCAAATCTGGGCGACACAACCCCTCCCATCATTTCAGCTCCTATGACGAAATCAAAACAATGAAAGCATTGCGAAGCGGCTCTCCACGGCTCTGCTTTCGTCGGCGAAAAAGTTAAGAAACTCGACGCTAAGCCCTCAGTGCTGAGCCGAGCAGTTCGCACGTGACTTTTATGCAGTGTTTACCACACATAGACAAATTTGCTGTGCCACAGAATCAACACCGGCCGCCACATAACCTATTGCGTTTCGTTCATTTTTTTTAACGCTATTTAAAACACGCAGGGTATTCCTTCAGTTTCATTTCCTTTCCCTGCTCCCTCTCCGTCTCTCTGTCACTCACGCGTAAGGGTGTCACCGACCAAATTTAAGTCACCATCTCGAACTTCGAATTAAAAAATGGAATCGTTGATGCTGCCACGTCCCCATGTCAATTCCGGTCGGCGTGCCAAGCGGAAAAAAAAATGCGTGTTGAAGTGCTGCGAGTCTATGGTCAACCTCCTCTAACTTAGCTACAGCCATTCAAAAGATAGCATGGCAACTGCAGAACTTCGACAGAACTTGAACCCCCTCCTCTTTCATTGAAGTCGCAGGTGTGGAAGTTTTTGGGATTTCCAGTGAGTTATGTTGACAACGTTCGCGCTTCAAAAAACCCACAGTTTGCAGGCATCCCAAGTCTCACGGAAGTTCCGGGAGTCTCCCGCATATTGATAACGGCTCCCTGATGCACGCAAATTAGTTCAAATCTCCCGGAATCTAGAGTGAGAGCAAGAGCGCGCATGCGAGACAGAAAAAACTGTGCTCCAAACCGTATAGCGCGCGCACGGCAGAGAGGGAGAGAGCGAGAGACCTTGCGTATGTGCCTCATGAAGCGCATGTAAGACAGAGAGCATCCTGATTGGCCGGTTTCGGCTTTAAGAAAAAATAAATGTAAAAATCGAGAATTGAATCGAACCGTGACCTTAGAATCAAAAATGTAATCGAATCGAGGATTTGGAGAATCGTGACACCCCTACTCACGCGTCTGTCTCTCTCTCACTCACTCACTCACACACACACACACACACCGCGTCTGTCTATGAGGCGCCGGACTAGACAAAAGCGAAGCGACACTGCGCGAGAGAGACCGAGTGTGTCCGAGAGCACGCGACAGCGCGCGAGAGAGAGACAGTGTGACTTTTATTTACACTTATATAAACTAATATAAGTTATTTTACTGGACAGTTTAAAGCTCATAACCATATTTTGTTGTTACTTGAAGAATGCAGTGTTATGTTGCATCATGCAGTATTTGTGCTGAAAATTACTGAGTAAATGTCTGTTACCTCAATAAATTTAAGGTCATTCCTATTTTATTTGTGTACATTTTTTAATCATTAACTTTAAAAGCACACTCTTTTTACGACTAAAATAACGAAAAAAAACGGAATTTGGGAAAAAATAAAACGGATTTCATAGCGCTCTATCAATCCAGGTGACATCACACGCATACCCTCTATTGACATACTTCTCCAAATGATTGATTACATTACTTGCAAACATTTTTGTAATACAAGTTTTCTGAAATGTTATGTTTAAGAATGCACTAATTTGCATATATCTCTAGAACAAAAAATAATAATAATAATAATAACAAACATTGGATGCAGTTGTCAGGATTATGTTACTTACTTTTGTTCCTTTAAAGTCTGACAATTCTGTCCATTTTACATACCATAATCTGTATCATCTCTCATGTAAAATGGCATTTTTGGTTTTTGTATGAAAGAGAAAAAAGGCTGAAAATATGAACCGAACATAATCTAACAATTCTGACTTCTTTTAATATATAAAATCCTGTGGGAAACACTGAATCATAATATACATTTTTGACCAAATCATGCAGCCCTAGTAAGAAGGCATTTTGAAAGTTACTTAAAAACAATACCTTTTTGCAGTCATTATTACTCCTAGTCTCCTTTACATGAAGAGGCAGTAGAGAGGAAGGGGCAGGTACCACAGGGGAAGACTCTGGGGCTGGCATATCCGAAGTGCGTCCAGGGAGAGTGTGTGCTGGTGCAGTCATTAATGGAATGCATCCTAGAACAAAATAGGTTTTAATATCTTTTGAAGCAATCACTTAGAAAAATTTAAAACTTTTCATAGGGTTACCATTTTTTAAAAGTGTTAGAGTTTCCACAAGAACGCTCTTAATCTCTTTTAATTCGGCCAAAATTTGTTGATTGACTCCACTGTCATTCCTTGTCCTTGTTGATGTTGTTGCCTCCCTGCTTGATTCCTAGAATTGTAAAACATTTGTTAGTGCAGTTTGTATGTAATTAAAACTTGCTGAAAATGTACTCAACATCAAACCATCCAAGATGTAGATGAGTTTGTTTCATAATTTGTAACAGATTTGGAGAAATTTAGCATTACATCATTTACTCACCAATGGATCATCTGCAGTGAATGGGTGCTGTGAAAATAAGAGTCTTGTGAGAACTTTGATAGTAGATTTAATAAGAATCAATGTATAATTTACAGTGAAGTCTATGTAGTGTTTTATTTTTTATATTTGTTCATTTAATTTCTTTCTTGTATGCTACTGTTAAATACATCTACTGTTGCTGGAAAAATAAAGCAGTAGGAAGAATGAGTCTAGAGCCCTGATATATGTAACTTCGTTAAAATAATCTTACTTTTTCAAGATTATACTGCTGCAGAAAGGATCTGGCGGCTCTTATCCTTTTGACGCTCTTTTCAGAAACTTGTTTACTGACCGACTGTAAATACAAGAGAATTGTACAATTACAAATATAACCTTCAAATTAGCTGAAAGTGGCAATCACCTGGGTCTAAGCAACAATAACTTATCAGGTTTCGAGATTGTATTGTCATGTGCTTGTCATTCGGACGCCATTCTTCTTATGATGTAACGAGTACATCAGGATTTATGGGAAGTGTTCCCGGTTCCGGCTGACCTAATCTATGCAGCCTAACATTGAATTATAGAAGTCTATAATGTGTTATGTGTATGCTAGGTCAAAGAGATGTGTTTTTAGTCTAGCTTTAAACTGACAGAGTGTGTCTGCTTCCCGGACAATGGTAGGAAGACTGTTCCAGAGTTTTGGTGCTAAATATGAAATGGATCTACTGCCAGCACTCAATTTTGATATTTAATAAACAAGGAGTTAATATCGTGTTAGATATTAGAAAAAATGGGGGTAGGGTTACCACAAACCGCATCATCCTAATTTACCTCATATTCTTCACTGCTTTCTGATTCAGAAAGTATTCTGCTATACTTCTGGCGCTGCCCTCTCCCTAATTCTTCATTCCCTTCAGGTCTGGATCTTTTGATGGACTGATTTTTCTCAATAGAATGAAGCTGCTTAAGCATGGCAGATCTAGTTCCTGAAATGATAAATGATTATCACAACATGCATCAATTTGATCACAGTAATGCGCAGACATATTACAAAAACATACTTACCAACGTTTAGAATTTTTGCAGGGCTGGATTCTTCTTTGTACTGTACATCACATACACCACCAATTTCACACTGTCCATTAATAATTTTTTCAGTTGGAAGCACATCCCATGTTGGGGGATCTTCAATCCATTGGATTAACATAAACCTCATTTTCTTAATAGGATAAAAAAAAATAGACAATATTCTGTCAATTATAATGGTTTTGCAAAACAAGTGTTTATCCAAATATTATATGCTTTGATGTTTAATGTAAAATACATGAATGTTTTATAGGTGTATTAATCTCTTGTTAAGGTTTTGTTCGATCTGGACCTCAATTCAGACATAGCTTCGCACCAGCCGGTGGATCTAGCCGTGTTACTGTAGTTGCGTGCCTGTATGAGTCTCGTACATTATGACAACCTGTTGCTTGCTTTCTTTTAGGAGAGATATGCTCAAGGTCAAAGAACACAAGTTGTTTCTCGTTTATATTGCAAGGTTTACAGTGGATTTAGAGCAGATAAGGGTAATTTCCCTCTAAAATTATGTTTAAAACTGTTACTAAGCAACCAGCAACAGAAACGTAACGTTAATGTCCGAGACATAACCGACAGCCACTGATGATGAAGTCCATTGTGATGTTAACTACAAAAATAACGTTAAAGAAATGACTTAAGTTTCTACTTATGGTGTATTTCTACTTAAAAGTTTCTACTTATGGTGTAAGTAGTTGATAAATGTAACGGTAAGACCGTTAACATGAGCAGATGACTAACGTTACTGACCAGTCTTAAAATGTTAAGAAAAAAAACATTTTACGCAGGTTTACACATAAATATTTCTAGATTGTGTCAAATGTTAATATAAAGAAACTTTTAAATATGTTACTTACAATTGTTTGTCACAGTTCGTCGTCTTCAAGAAAGTTGTATGATCGTCTCCTCTGACCGTTGTGCTGCAGTGAGCAAGGATGATGCGCATGCGCAATTGAATGTTCATGCCTGCAATGTGAGTTGTGGGCGGTGTTCTTTGTATATACAAATTATTTTCCGTTTAGTTTTTATTATGTTGACTTTCTAACGCCAAGATTTTGTATTATTATTATTTGCATATGCAGTACGTTATACATATTTAATATTTCGACAACAGTGACCACAAATGATTCCTCTGAACAAGAAGATATCCCTACATTGAAATGAAAGCGAAACAACGAGGCCCTTACAAAAGGTACCCTATTTTTACAACTTGAATCTGAGTATAGATAATTCAATACATTTGAAATAATTAATTAGTAAATTTTAAATATTAATAATGCAAATTATTTTTTATAAACGTACATCTAATACAATGTTCACTGTTATTTCTATAATTATTTGTGTATTTGACTGCATCAAGTGCTACAAAATCACAACGCTTTGTACCATTTTGATTAAGTAAAAAATGGAACAACTTCAAAACACGAAAATGACTGAAAAGTACCAGAGGGTTAAATAAAAACTATATCTTTATCATTTTATTACTTGAAAGCACTGTCACATGTTAAAATAGTCTTTGATCATATTACTAGATTTTTGGATCCAGAATCGAGTTGCCCCCTTCCAAAGACAAGTCGATGGCGGACAAACAACACTCCTCACAATTGGGATGATCTTACCCATCAGAATGAATCCCCTGCAGACAGTGAGGAAGACGATGAGGAATTTTATGATTCTGTTGATGGAATGGACCATGGTGAAAATGAGTGGAGTGAAACTCAGGGAGATTTTGACTCTACTATGGATGACACTGCTGTCACAAATTCTGATTCAAATTCACAATTTGAAAAATCTGGGGCCCCTCTTTACACAGGATCAGAGATAACAATTGCACAGGCAATAATTCTAATTTTGTCCTTCTCTCTGAGGCACAGTTTAACAGCAAGTGCTGTGGAAGACCTTTTAAAGCTCTTAAATGTCTTTCTCCCGAGTAGCAACATATTGCCAGAGTCTCTCCACCTCTTCCGAAAAATATTCCATGACCCATCTGAGTCTCTAAACGTTCACCTTTTCTGCAACATTTGCCAAACATGTCTTTCAAAGAACAACATGCATTGTCCAGACTGTAATGAGATAAATGACCCAAAAAATAATATTGCAGAAGGCAATTTTTATATAAGTCTCTCTATCGAGGACCAGCTAAGAGACATCCTACAAAAAGATGATTGTGCATTTCAATATGGAACAAATGATGTGAGAAAGGGTGAAATGTATCAAACACTCCCCAATTTCACAGCTAATGACATATCACTACTATGGAACTGTGATGGCATTCCAATGTTTAAATCTTCACCTTTCTCATTGTGGCCCATCAGATGCGTAATAAATGAACTCCAACCAAATGTTCGTTTCAAAAACATGATACTCGCAGGTGTCTGGTTTGGGCGTGGTAAACCTGACATGTCCACCTACCTTAAGCAATTTGTGGATGACATTCTAAAAATCAATTCACAAGGTCTGGAATGGAGGCACCCACATACAAAAAGAACTGTGGTGTCTAAAGTTTTCCCTATCGTATGCTCATGTGACGCAGTAGCCCGATGTATGCTTCAAGGTATACATCAGTTCAATGGTGCATATGGATGTGGACATTGCTTAAATGAAGGGAAAACAGTGCCAAAAGGAAGAGGATATGCCAGAGTATATCCACCCACTGAGGCACAGAAAAGAACCCATGACCATGTCATTGAATGTGGGCAGAGGGCCATTGAGAATGATGTTGACCATGTGTTTGGGGTGAAGACAGCATCACCATTAGTCCTCCTGAATCCCTCCACTGGTTTTGACATTGTGAACAGCTTTCCAATTGACTACATGCACTGTGTTCTCTTGGGAGTGACAAAGCAATTCTTGGACTTGTGGTTCAATAGCAAGTACCATGACAGCCCTTGGTACATTGGGTCATCACATAAGCTTGTTGATCAAAGGCTGCTTACCATCAAACCTCCATCTGATATACCAAGAATACCACGGACTGTGAAAGTTTCGCAAAGGTGGAAGGCTGCAGAATGCAGAAGCTGGCTATTATTCTACAGTGGTCCTGTTCTGTACAAGATTCTTCCAACAAAATTTTTTAAACATTGGCTCCTTCTGGTCACTGCCATTTTTTGCTTTCTGAAAGACACTGTCACAGAAAATGACTTGGCAGCAGCAACATCCAAGATCACAAAGTTTGTGCAGGAGATACCAACGACATATGGCTTGTGCCAAATGTCCTTCAATGTCCATCAGCTTACACATTTGCCCTTCTCTGTCAAGATGTATGGACCTCTTTGGTGTACATCTGCATTTTCATTTGAGGGTCACAACCAGAAACTGAAGAGGTTGTGTCATGGAACAAATTATATCCCATCTCAAATTGCACGCCAATTCAACATACTTCAGTCAATTCCCCAACTACTTAAACGAACAACGACTAGTGCTGATGTCTCAAATAGGGTGGGCAAACTTGTCAATGACTGGATAGGTGTTTATCCTCTTGTTGCTAAGGCACAGAAGCTAGAAGGTCTTGTTTTGCTGGGATGTTCTCGACAAAAAATGTTAGATCACAAAGATAAGTTCTTAATGCTCCCAGTCTGTGATCTATCTGAAAATGATGAGTTCTCTGCAGAGACATATGACAGAGCAATTGTGAATGGACAACTGTTAACGACAGAGAAATATGGAAAAGAGTACAAACACAACAGTTTTACTGTTCAGCTAAATAATGGTTGCATTGGAAAGATTGAGTCAATTGTAAATATCATACAAGATCACAAAAACAATCCGCTCATCCAAGTTCAGCTTTTACAAACCACACTTGCTGGTTTTGTGTCTGAAGGATCTCCTTCCCATATAAAAGAAGTGGTGCCAACTCCAACACGTATGATTGTAAAACCTCTGGAAATTGTCCGCAAAGTTGTGCACATTTGCTTGAAAAAAACATGCTATATTGCATTACAACCAAACAGCATAGAGCTTGACTGATGTATAGGCTTATAGAGCTCAGCTGATGGCTGAATATTTTTATAGTAACTGAGCTGCATGGTGTTCCTGCAAGTGTAAATACATCCTTTTATTGTATGGACTATATGACATTCTATCTAAATTGTTATATTGTTTTGTTTATGAATCTATATATAGTGTATATAATTTCTGAATTGAAATGATTAAAACGATCTTGCTGTATAAATGTTTATAATATTGAATATTATATATTTAATGTTTAATGTTATATATTTAATTTAATTAATATTTAATGGTGTTCCTGAAAGTGTAAATAAATCACTTTATTGTGTCGACTATATGACATTCTACCTAAATTGTATTTATATTCTTCTATCTATAATGTATATAATTTCTGAATTGAAATGATTAAAATGATCTTGCTGTATGTTTTTAATATTTAATTGTAATTACCTGGAAAAACAGCATGCAACATACAGAAATGATATAGAATTGAAAAAAAAAAATACTACAAACTGAAATTCAATGAAAAAAAATCAGAATGAAGGAGTCTAAGAATCCAATACAGTGTTTCCTCTAGGATTTTTTCCAGCCGTGGTGGTGGCAGGCCCATTTCCCCAGGGGGCGTGGCCCATGAGTGATATTCCAATTGGCCACGCCCCCTTGTCACAGGTGTTCAAACATCCCCTAAGTATTATAATATGAAAGTCTCTAATAAGAGTGGCAAAGCGATTATGCGCATCCCGTGCGCAGAATGATGCACTTGAAGCAACGGGAAGTCACAGCGCGCAGCACTTCGCATTGAAAAGTTCAAAGCACAAAGCGAAGAGATTATATCCATCTATGCTTAATGTATTATATCTATGCAACAGTTTATCGAGCCTTTTCTTTTAACAGTTTTAAATTTCAGTTACAGTGTGCATGAAGAACAATTCATAGTGCTCTCAACTCCACTGCTGTAATCTAGCAGACACCTGGGAGAAAGGAATATGATTTAGAAAGCGCTATAAACTCCAGCAAGATAAAGTCATTTTATGTGTCTATGTGTTTATATGTCAAAGTGCAAACCATAGACCTTTATCTACAAATAAAGAATAATAATGGGAACATTGATCTTGAAGAGAGTGTCGTGTTACTGTCGTAACCGAACGCGACGCGCAGTTTGAATGCTGAATGGCTGAGGAGAGATGAGTTTCCATTAACTTTCACTTAAAGACTTAAATATTCATTTTTACCTCACATTATGCTATTGAGTGACTTTAGAAGTGATGGAATATAATGCGAAAACTTTATGGTGCTTTACAATGCTTGTTTTATGCCTTTAGCTTTACAATAACACAATAGTAGCCTATGAACAATATCAAAGCTCACTGAGAAGCTGCAGCCGTGGCGGGATGATTTTAGGTGTGGCGGCCCGCCACGGCAGAATGAATGTAGCGGAAACACTGCAATAAGATCCTATAAGAATCCAGTGAGATACTATAGGACAAAGTGAAATTTCATTAAAATAAATCAGAATGTCCAATAGGATTATAAGAATCTAATAAGATCCATTAAGAATCCAATAAGTTCCTACAGGACAAAGTGAAATTTCATTAAAATAAATCAGAAGGTCCAATAGGATTATAAGAATCCAATAAGATCCTATTGGAATCCATTAACATCCTACAGGATACACTGAAATTCCAATAGGATTTTTTGACAAGGGATCAGCGTTTATTCCCAACAGACTGTAAATGTTTTGCCAGATGAGTTGATGTCTAATTTCAGTTAACTTACAATAAGTTTAAATAGATTGACTCTTTTCACTTGTGAACCTTAGTGTAGCTTAATTGTACAGAACTCCTTCATGGGGAAGCAGGTTCACAAACTTGACAGCAGATCATTCAAACATAACACAATAAACTTAAGTGATTGTTATAGTATATTCCAGCATGAAAGAATGAGACCGCTTCGGCTTTACTATATTTAGTGCGCGTGACACTCGCGAGCTCCTCTTACCTCTCCCTGACCCCCCCACGCGCCGTTATACACGCCGGCGTTGTCCTCGTGGAGGCCCAGCTCCTTCAGCCAGCTGTACTGGGGCTGGGTGATGAGCAAGCTGGACATGCTGGCCGCGGGTCTGACGCTCAGCGAGGGCTTCCTCCTCAAGACGCGGAGCGGCGCGAGTCTCAACGTCAGCACGCGCTGCATCATAAAACGACTGTCGGCGAGCAGCAGCGGAACCAACGCTCATGGGCGCCCGCGATCACGTGTGTACGGCACTTCTGATTGGTCAGTCGCAACTCACCCCTTCATCTGGTTAAAGGGGTAGTTAACTTTAAAATTAAAATTACCCCATTGATCAATATGCTTGCGTAGGAGTCAGTGAAATGTGCGCTGGTTTCTCTCCGCGTTCTGCGCTGGTGTGTGAGTCTCATCGACAATAAACGCAAGCTCGTATCAGCCCTATCCACCGCGTTTACATTGTTATTAATAGTGGATACTTTCATGCGCTTCCATGTCCAAGTGTCTGCTATCAGACCCGTTGAAGTGCAGTTTCTGTTCATGTGTGTTAACCCTATATCGCCTACCCACATACAGTTAGGGTGATGTACATGACTTAAAATGTGATATTGTCGCACACATCTTGCGTTTCGTTTGGTCACACCACAAGTTGTCACTGTGGCCTCAAAGCTTCAGCATTGCCACTCTGAGCTCGATTGCTGATGTCTGAGGTAAAACACGCGCCCCTCATAGGACAAATAAATGTTGAAATAGACGGTGGGCCGAGCGGAGATTTCGTGTTTTCAGACGATCTCTGGTGATGGATAACCCAGTTTTTTATATACAACCACTACACTTTTCAACAAAGCAAATAAAAATTGTTGCCACTCACATACTTTGCACATTATTATAATATCGGTAACTTTCTCCAGGTTATTTTCCCGGCGAATAGAGCAGGCGGCTACGTGTTGGGTCCGACATGCATGACGTATTTGTTGCCAACATCCAATAGCGTGCGTGGGAAAGTGTCGGTGTTGGTGACGCGTTTGTCAACACACTGGCGCGCTGATATGAAGTTGCTGTCTGTACCTATTTTTTACAGTCTATGGTCTGTACACATCTTTTCGAGAACTTAACTCATTTTGCCCATTTATGCTACATATTCATTTTGACACAAAATGTGAATGTAGAGGTAACGTTATGCATTCTTACGGTTTTTATTTTATGTAACCATCTTTTGTCATGCGATGTCCTGTCATTTCGTTGTAATCTTTAATAAATATCATTTTCAAATAGGCTCTATCTTTATGAATAAACCATAGATTTGAGCTTTAGACAACTACATTGTCGACCGAAAAACTATTAAAACTACATTTCATGACACAATAACAGTATTTTGACATTTCTAATTATATAATGGCCAAATACAACCAGAAACAAATGTTCAGTCTTGCTTGTGAAAGGTAATTCCTCGAGACCTGTTTTCAATTGTGTGGTGATTTGTACAGCCCCAAGCAGCACACGAAACACATTTTTCTCAATTCCCGGTATGAAAGTTATGGGAAAGTTGCCCTCCGCAAAATGGCGGTACCGTTGACGTACGCTCCAGCGGGCAATTAGGTGTCTATGTATTTATTATGTCTATGATAAAAACAAGCCAGACAATACTCTTTTTCCTGCACATTTTTATTGTGGAAGAAATGGCAAAAAACATTAAGTGCTGCATGCATATATGCGAGGCAAATGGACCCACGATTCCATTCACAGACATAAGTTGGGAGAAATTTATTAAATCGGTGTTTCTGTGGAAAGACCTTGAATGCAGAGAAAGTCTTATAGCAGAAGAGGCAGTACAGGCATACAAATTACAAAACCAGGAACCAACAAACCAGTTAGTCAAACCAGCTAACATTGGCTACCACAGGGAGTGCTACAGCCATTTCACAAATATCACGAAGATAGAACGAGCACAAAGGAGAAGAGAGAAGGCAGTATTAGTTGAAGAAACTGCAAATGAAGGTTGGTATTATATTGTATAGACAGGAGGTGCAGTAAAAGACATACAGTGCAGTATTATATTGTGTAGATAGGTGGCGCAGTATATTACAGTGCAGTATTATATTGTATAGATAGGTGGCGCAGTATAAGACATTCGGTACAGTAGTATACATTTAAGAAAGTAGTATGTTTTACAGTAAAATAAATGTGCAATGTATTAGCAGTAGCCTTATACAAGCATAATAGATATGCAGTATGAACAAACATAGTTATGTGCAGTGTAGTAGCAGTGACATTATAATAGTACAAATAATATAGATATATACAGTGTATTTACAGTAATAGAATAAAAACATCCTGCAAAAATGTACCCTTCCAATTATGGCATTATTAACATCAACAAGGCCAGACACCTGAACGCTGTGAAACTGGTTTATTAACCATGTTAAGGGAAAAGGTGAAACCAATATATGGAGCATGAGTTTTCGCCTGCTGAAAGTTTCCAATCAGTGATGTGGGGAAGGGTGCAGAACCTGAATCTATTGTTTTGCACTTTTTTTGTGGTAGAGGCAGAGGATGGTGAGGCAACTCCAGTAAAAACACGGGCTCTGAGGTCTAATGCCCGTCTAATGCCTGTCTACCCGTCCAAGCAGGCCCCACACCTGCTTCCAGTACAATGCATTATTTGCAAACATGAGAAGTACAAGGTTCAGGCACACAGCAGGAAAAGGGTAAAAGAAAAACTAACGCAGTGTAAAACACTCCATGCCGGGAAATTGCTTCTCGCCGCTAAAGGGAGAAGGGATAAGTCTCTACTTCTCCATATCCAAGACAGGGACTTGGTGGCTAGTGAAGCACGGTATCACTTCACCTGCTATCGAGATTATACCCGGTACCTGACCACACAAAAAAATGAGAGAACAGAAACAAACATATATGAAAATGGATACAAGCACTTCTGCAAAACAGTCATTGAGGAGAGGCTTTTAAAACACCGCGAAGTGCTTCGACTGTCAAAGCTGAATTTGCTGTTCAAAAAAACTGTGGAAGAAACAGAGGGAGTGAACATTGCAGCTTATAAGGCACATTCACTTAAGGCAAGACTTCAAAAGTCTCATCCCTTCTTGAAATTCCTGAAGGTATCCACAACCTATCTTGTATATGTGGACAATCTGTCAGCTGACGAGATTGTGCATGAAGTTGCTGTCTCCTCTGCTTCCTCCTCATCTGAAGAAAGTGAAGGAGAAATGACAAGTCAAGAAGCTATTGAAAATGCCACCATCAACACAAATGATTCTCGGGTGTTATATCATGCAGCAATGATACTCAAAGAAACCATTCAAAAGACATCAAAAAGATCACCAAAGCTTCCATGGCCTCCCACAGCAGGTGACCTCACACTGGAGAATGCCCTGAGTGTAGTGCCTCACCAACTTTTTAACTTTATTGCATGGACATCAGGAATGTCATTACAACCATCAGCTGAACGTGTTGATGTCACTTCAGAGGACAGCAGAAAGATAGTGTCCACTTGTCAGGACATTATTACCTTGGCAACCAGAGGACGGTGGCTCATGCCAAAACAGTGCTCACTTGCAATGGCAGTTCGGCATATGCCTGGCTCTGCACAGCTTATAGGGCTGTTAAATGGTCTAGGTCACTGCTCATCCAATTCCCAGGTCCTTGAGCATGATACTGCCCTTGCTCACCTACAAATGGAGAGAGGAGAAATATACATCCCTGAAAACATCAGTGCTGATGCTGAAGTGCCAGTGACTCTTGTCTGGGATAATAATGACTTTGGAGAGGAAACTCTTTCAGGTAAAGGGACAACACATAACACCAATGGTATAATAATTCAGAGGGTCATAAACAGTTATACAGCATCCTTACCAGACACATTACCCAGACAGAGAACACGAGAACGGTCCGTTCATCCTCCTCCACTGAATCTTTCAACCTACACAAGAGGAAAGCGGTCTGGTCCACAGAATTTTGCATTGAAGATAGATCTCCAGCAGGACCAATACAGATATGCCCAAACTACCGGCAGAAGAATTGATGCTGCATTCTTTTTACTGAAAGTACCTGAGGCCCAGGGCAAAGTCCTTCCTGGATGGACAGGGTTTAATATCATGTTAAAGGAAGACCCAGTCCTGCCATCTACATATGTTGGCTACCTGCCAGTGATTGACGCCAGCCCGACTGATCTCAACACTGTCCACACCATCCTGAGCCGCTCCATTGCCATTGCTGACAGCCTGAAACAAAAAGAAGTTGTTTTAGTTATGGATCAAGCCATATATGCCAAGGCCCAAGAGATCCGTTGGCAAACAAATTCTTACTCTGAGAGAATTGTAGTGAGGATGGGAGAGTTCCACACAGCAATGGCATATCTTTCATGCATAGGAAAGTTGTATGGTGATGCTGGCTTTCAGGACATCTTGATCGAGTCTGACCTGGTGGCAGCAGGCTCAATCGATGGAGTGATCTCCGGCCATCACTACAACAGGAGCATACGGGCTCACAAACTCCTTATGGAAGCACTCCAGAAACTGCGCTGGTGGGCATACTTGGACACACTCACACAAGAACAAAATGCAGCTGCTTTAAAAGTAACAACAGATATGCAGGATTGTTTTCCCTGTGAAGAGTTCAAGGTCATGCTAACATCAGACACATTTCAGCAATTACTGCAAGGTTATGAAGAATTTGTGGTGAAAAACAACTGTAACCACACATTCGCATTTTGGAGCACATACCTTGACATGATGGAAGATTTGCTTCTTTTCATCAGGGCAACAAGAGAGGGGAACTGGGCTCTCCATTTGTCCACTGTGCAAAGTATGCTGCCCTGGTTTTTTGCCTGTGACAAAGTAAATTATGCCAGGTATTTGACGGCATATTGGGCTGAAATGACCAACCTGGAAGACACACACCCTTCAGCACACCAGCAGCTTCTTTCAGGTGACTTTGTGGCACAAAGACATCAAAGTCATGGTTTCGCCGGCACTGCATGTGATCAAGTCATTGAGCAAACAGCCAATCGTGACTCAAAGACAAAGGGAGGTATCAGTGGGTTCTCTCTGAACAAGGGTGCAGTTCACCGCTGGACCTTAACTCAACATGAGCGGGCAGCAATCACTTTTGAATGCAAAACAATGGCAGGAAAGTGCCCGGTAGGACATCTTAACTCCGAGCTAGACAACACCCGAATGCAGAGAGATCAGGCTGATGTGATGAACATTGTAGCCACTATCCAAAATATGGTTAATCCTTTTGACCCATTGCTGGATGGGGAGTCTCTTTGTCACATCTCTTCTGGCCAACAGGCATCAGAAAATGTTGCCACAGATTTACTAGGGGCTAAACAAAGAGGTGTAATGGCACTCACTGAATTCTGTGAAAAAAGGATCGTCAATGGCGAAGCATCATTCCATGACCCTATAAAGAAAATGAAAATGAAAACATTCAAAGACACTGGCCAAAGTACAGTCACAAAAATTAGAGGAAAAGAAATCACCCTAACATCACATCGCAACTTGTTTGCAAGGCTAATTGTTGTGGGCAGTGTTAGGCAAATTAACATCGATGAAATGCTCACTTACAGTTTGGGTCCTTTTCCACAGTCAATTGCCAACTTTGATGGGTCTCTGGTCAAAACCAACAAAGCTAAGCTGATGCACATCTTGCTCGATGAGATCAACCCGCCTGCAACAGTGAGTGACATTCCTGATGGCTCAGTTTGGATTTGGGATGCTATGGCTCTGGTTCAACAACTAAAGCCACAGCCAACATTTGGGTTGTATGCGGATCATGTACTGAGGACATTAGTTCACTCAGCTAAGGCAACCAAGTCAACAGAGCTTCATTTTGTATGCGACACATACAGCGACCTGAGCATCAAAAATGCTGAGCGTAGTCGGCGCACAGAACAGGGCTACCAAAAAATCAAAATATATGGAGATGACCAAAAAACCCCAAAGCAGTGGAAAAAATTCCTGGCATGTGGCCAAAATAAAGAAAACTTACTGGAGTATTTCTTCCAACATTGGAGCTCATCTGCAAAGAACATAATTGACAATATAACCATCATTGTTGCACATGGAAGCAAGTGTCATGCAATTAAGATGAATGTGAGCTATACTGACCTTGAGATACTGGAACTCAAAGAACTAGAGACAAGTCAAGAGGAGGCAGACACCAGAATGCTACTGCACGCGGTCCATGCAGCCAAACACAGCCGTAACCTGGTAATCAAGAGCCCAGACACCGATGTCTTTGTGCTGGCTCTAGCTTTCTGTAGCCACATTGATGGCCACCTCCATTTCCATACTGCCAAGGGGAGAGACACACACATTACTGACATTACCAAGCTACATGCACATCTTGGCGAAGACAAATGTGATGCCCTTGTAGGTATGCATGCCTTTTCTGGATGTGACACTGTGAGCGCTCTGCATAAGGTTGGGAAAGCAAAAGCATACAAAAAACTATGCTCAAAAACAGAATACATCACTATGTTTAGAGAACTAGGAACAAGTTTCACCCCATCACCAGGACTATTTGAGGCTCTGGAAGCTTACACGTGTGACCTATATGACCAGAAGGACTGCCAAGATGTAAATATTGCGAGGGCTAAACTGTTCAAATCAGGTAAATGTTCTGAGAGGGACTTACCTCCAAACAAAGACTCCTTGCATAAACACATCCAGCGTGCAAGCTATCAGGCTGCAGTACACAGAAGGAGTCTTGAGTGCATGCCAGACATTCCTCCTCCTGTAAATCATGGCTGGAAGATGGTAGGAGAGGTCTATGGAGTGGACTGGATGACACTTCCGCCAGCTCCAGAGGCCATACTGGAACTTGTGCACTGCTCATGTAAAAAAACAAATTGTGTTAAGGGTAGATGCACATGTAAACTGCATGAGCTGCCATGTACAAACCTCTGTCAGTGTGTAAACTGTGACAATAAGTCACTTGAAGATGACTAGGACACATGTGGTTATGTAAATACACATGTGGGGAGGGGTGTGTGTGTTTGTGTGTTGGCTACTCCTGCAGAAGTAAATCTGTACGATGTTTATGTACATTATAACTCTGCTCTGTTTGATAGCCTATGTTCTCTGATAGTATAATCTTATTTCTATTACATGACGTTCTTCTTGAGCTCTTAGCTCTCCGGTTGCTTGCTGACCCTTTAATGTTATGTCAGATGTAACTGATAATTAAATATGTCTTAAACATCAAGAGGTTCATGTTTACCTTGAGTTTTTGGCGAACGTTTGCAAAACAGTCTGAGGTAATTATCCGCGGACATACAGTGGAGCTGTAGCCTATGTGAGTTGGACGAAGTGTTACCGTTAGAATTAACTAAGTAACAGTTACTTAAACTTTCACCAAATCAAATATGTAATCGCATGATGCTAGCTACTGTGCTAGTTAGCCAGCTGAAACTACCCTACTTAAAACGACACTAACGAGACGCTTACATTCATTTTAAATCCAAAATCTAAACCAAGCTAATCTCAAATATATATATCATACGATCTCTTGCGATCATATGCAGGAGATTAGCTTGGTTTAGATTTTGGAATTAAAATGAATATATAGGCCTATATATGATAATATATATATATATATGAGATTAGCTTGGTTTAGATTTTAGAATTAAAATGAAGGATGCATTAATCTTACTAGTAATGTCGTAGTTTTGGTTCAGAGCTACTGCTAGCTGAAACTAACGTTACCCTACTTAAAACGACACTAACGAGACGCTTAAGTTACATACGTTTGAACAACACAGTGTACAAAACAAACATTTTTTATAGATATCATATTCTAATTAAATGAATACTTACAATCACAAAAACAATGTCCTTGGCGATAGTCACTGTGCTGCCGCCGCAGATGCAGCTCGTGTCTGACATCTGAATTATCCGTGTAACAGCTGTTCGAAATAAACTACATCTGATTGGTTAATAATAATCCTATGTCAGTATCTTGCCACGCTATTGGCTCGACTGATATAGTAGGCAACCGCGTTTGCCTGCATATTAACGGTCGTGCATTATGATTTCGGGGGAAAATGTGCAATAAATGGGAGTGGCAACACTTTTCATATCGTTAAGAATAAAACAACCGTCTCAACTTTACAAATTCAGGTTCTCCCTCCATGGGGATCATACATTTCGAAAAGTAAAGCAGATACGGGCTCTCGGCCCACCGTCTAAAATAAATAAATGTGGAAATAAATAAATGTATAAATAAATAAATGTGAAAATAAATAAATGTAGACATAAAAACATATATACATAAATGAATGTGGAAATAAATAAAAGTGGAAATAAATAAATGAATAAATGTATAAATAAAAAAATAAATAAATGTGTGAAAAAATACAATTATACATAAATAAGGAAATAAAAGTATAAATACTCATTTATTTGTACTTTTTTACATTTATTTGTATATTTATTTATGTATTTTTGCTTTTTTTTACATTTCTTCGTATATTTATTTATGTATTTATTTATTTTTAATTAAGTCAGCTTTGGCATTCCATACGCTACTGCCTATTGGCGTGGACGAGCCGTGGGGCCGCCATCTTAAACCGGTCAGCCGCTCCGCTCAGTGTAATCTGTTTGGCAGGTGCAATGAGCTGTCAGCGCATTTAATTAATCATATCTCACTGAATACCGAACTGATTTTCACGTGGGTTTTTTTGCTGCAAAGGTCATACACGTAGCTACGATACAGGACACATTGAATATTTTACTCACAAAATACAAACAATAGTACGGTAATGTTAAATGGTAAATCTTACTTGTGAAAGGTAATCCCCGAGTGATGGTCCGCCGATTTGAGCAGGAATATGCTGCACAGTGCTCTGGCATCTACTGCTGCTATGCAACGCTAATAGGAGTATGACCGGTTTAAGATGGCGGCCGCATTTCTTGCGCCACAGCGGCCATTTACGCTACGCCATGACGCACTTCGCTACTTTTGACGTCACAAGTTGCGTAAGTTGCGCTTTAGGCGTAAGTATAGAGACTGCGTATGGACATTTGGCCGGAGGCTAGAATTTTACTTTGTAACGTGTTAAATATGAATATTTTTCTAACACAAAGGCATTGTTTGCTTCAGAAGGCCTTTATTTACCCGGCCTGTTTTAAAGGATGCATCGGATGTATCCTAATTTGCCGTAAATCATCCACAATCCTTTGCACACATTCCTATTCACGAAAATAAACTGAGGGAAAACCATAGACGGGGAATACAAGTCAGTGCCGAGCTCGTCTGAGTTTATTATGAAATGTAAGACCAAAAAAATGTTTTCGGACATGAAATAAAAGATGTTATGATCTTATGTTTTGCTGTAAATTAATCACTAACACTAAACTGCCAATAATGTAAGCAGCTGGGAGACTGCACACAGCTGTCATTCACTGTAGATTTGTACATACAACGTTTTCTTTTAATGAGACAATATTACAGACCTAAAAAAACACTAACATCAGGTAGTAATAAACAATGTTTTATTTAGTAAAATTTCTTTACAAAGCAAGAATCACACTCTCTACTGTTTATAATTCACTGCAGTATATGACATGGTTCTTGTTTACATTACAGTACAAAATTATTCCTAAGTTTCCCCTTTTGAATGGATGGTAATGAAATTGAAAGATTAATGCTGTTCAGTTTAATCTAATTGCTTTGATTGTATTTGATTTTTTGGATTCAGTATACATTTCTTTACAATATTACTGTAGAAATGTAGCAAGTCTTATTCGGTTTTGTACTATGTGTACAAAATAGTGTAACAGTACTATGTGAGCATGCGCAAACTGGCCTGAGTTTTGGCGGTTGCTGTGTCGAAGTGAGAAAAGAATTACTGTAATGTAGTCATTTTGTGCCAAAGCAATGATACATGATCCACAGTTTAGCCTACATAGACTGCTGTCGTGCTCAGTGTGTGAAGAGTTTTGAATGTATGTACCTAAGAATTGAGAAATGATTGTAAAAAACAAACTGTAGGCGCTGTGTGTTTCACACTATGGTCCAGTAGGTGGCGGAAATGCACCTTCTATAATGCCGACCGCCAAAATATCACTAGAGGAACGTCCCACAGGAAAATGCGCCAATGAGAGCGCACGTCGTCGATGACGCTTACAGTAAATATGGTTCGTCACTTCCGGTCGAGAGAAATGGCGGGGGACGGAGCCAGAATGGCGGATCTCGAGGATGGAGAGCTGGAGTCTGATCACGAGTCTGATATGCCGGATGCTGCAGAGGAGCGAGTGCAGGTGAAGACTGTTCAATCTGTACAACACGCTCTTGCTGTGTTCATATCGACTGATTGACTGTATGTTGAGATTTCTGTGCGAATCAGTGATGAATCTGCAGCCGTTTAAACACCAGTTTCCAGTGTTCGCTAATGCATCATAGACACTAACACTGTTGTGCAGTCAGATGAACCTCCAGCCCAGTCGTAGGTAGTTCTGTTCTTCCCCTCACCCTTTTCCAGCTTTGCCCATGATATTTCACGTTTGAAGCATTCTTACTTCATAGTTTGCAAGACGTTCCTGGAGCCAACACTGCACACTGTGACACCCATTTCAGACCCTCGAGTTTCTACTAATGAGCTGCTGCCCCGAATCAGTGTGTTTGACTGAGGAGACCGGCAGAATGTGTGTTTGGTAACCCCTGTGATAGACTGCTAGTGTGGAGGCTTCCTGTATGGACCTTTACGCTTAAAAATGTTAACCCTTGTTCATTTTAAATGCTGGGTAATCTTGTTTCAAGCAATTCTTCTATTTTTCATATTGAAAAAGCATGACACCTAAAACTTTTGGCAGAGGTTATGCATTGACGTCACTTTCCTGCATGAACACACTCCCTCAGCTGGACTGAGTGTGGCTGGAGTTAATAGTGGAAACTGCAAAAACACGAGTAAAACAAATGATTATCAGTTAAATTAAAGGCTGGGCTCTATATAGTTTTCCTTACAACTTACCAAAGATCCAGTGGTCCATGGATGTATTGACATACAGCAAGGAATCTGAGATTTATATGAGCCTGATTTCTACGCCAGGGAAATACATAATAAAGGAAATTTTCCTGTGAATGCTTCATGTAAATACAATATAGGTCTACATCTGGGTGATCACTCATATCAATGTTATATATATCATCAAATCCTAAACGCCTTTCAGATGTAAACTGCTGCTGATTCAAGGGTTGAACATGGCTATGAGCCGGTGTTATGTAAGATGATAACCCATTCAAAATGGACTCCAGTCACGTCTGTAATGCATGTTCCTGCTCTTATTGTGATCGATTACTCAGTGCATGTTGGTAAGGAAAATGTTAGTCTTTATTATCAAACTTGCTCTGCTTTTGAATCCAATATAAGCTAATGTCATGCAGCCTCTCATTATGCAGTCAGCTCACATTCCCCTGACACCATCCCCCTGACACCACTCAATCAGTTCTTCATTCTCTTTTGATGTTGACTATATTTGCAGGTCTCATCTTTTCAGAGCAGAGGGCCGTCTTCGAGCGCCGCCTCCGTCACGGGATACCGCAACTGCAAGAACCCCGGCTCCAGCGAGTCCGACTCCGACTCTGAGGACGAGGCCGTGCGCTGGAGGCAGAAGCGGCTCAAGTGTTCGAGTTTCACGGTCCCGGTCCAGGCCGGCGCCGCTCGCAGGGTCAACAACATCTGGGGCTCGGTGGTGCAGGAGCAGAGCCAGGAGGCGGTCGCAGCGGAGCTGGGCATCCTGGGCATGGAGGCGGGCGTCAGCATGAGCAGTCGCCAGAGCGAGACCTATAACTACGTTCTAGCCCGTAAGATGATGGAGAAGGAGCGTGGAGAGGAGGAGGAGGGCTTGAAGAGCATGCTGGACGAGGAGCTGGAGGGGTACATGCATAGAGGAGGCGCACCGAGAGAGGAGTGTCTGAAGAGGAAGCGTTCGGCCAAGGAGAGGCTGGGCCCACGGGCTGAGATGGACATCAAGGGGCGATACGAGATCGCGGAGGACGACCCTGACGAGAAAGTGATTGATGAGATCGCACACAGGTCAGAAAACATGTAGTCAGATGCAGTGATGTCATAGGTGCCGACTTCAGTACCAAGTTGTTACTGAATTACACATGGGAGCGTTTGAAAACAGGCGTTCGTTAGTTTTCTTGAGAGAATTTTTTCCATGTACTGTTCCTGACACATACTCCAATTAATCAATATCGAATGGAAATGAATCGAATCACAAGCTTCCGAATCGAGATTGAATCGTGAGATTTGTGTCAATGCCCAGCCCTAAAACAGAGGCATTTGTGTACATTCAGTTTCACACATTTTGTGAATCAGGTGATACCTAAAAAAAATTCTATATTTAGTTCAACAAATGACCTGTGCATGTGTATAAACCTTTACATAAATCTAAATTAGAATTTATTTTATTTCATAAACGGTTTCTATAAGTTTTACAGTATTTTAAGATGGTTGGATGAAAAATGGCCATTATCTTCATATGCCTTTACTTGTAAACCTTTTAAGTAACCATGCTTTTGTCTGCTCTCTGTTAAAGACTCATGGAGCCAAAAAAGGATCTAATGGAGCGTGTGGTGAGAGTTATCGGGAAAAAGAAAGCCATCGAGCTTCTGTCGGAGACGGCAACAATTGAGCAAACTGGAGGTCTCTACACTTTGGTATGCACAAAACTGTCACGCACATTTCATCCAGTTCAGTGCATAAGATTGCAGTTTGAAACTACTGTTCATTTTGTCAGCTATTTCTTTTTAGAAAAAGTTGTCAATAGAGCTGCACGATTAATTGATCTCGTTTCAAACACACACAATCTTATTCCTAAATGACAACGATTCTGCTATGTCTCCTAACCTTTGACGAGTAGCTGCGATCACTGCTGTGTGTTTGCACTGATCCAGAGAGAGCATTTATGTACAGCTTAGCCCTCTGGGGTCGGCAATCACGCCGGCGTGATCTGCTCTCTTTTTTTCTTTTCAGTGCAAAAGAGACTCAAAATACTCGGTTGATTTTGATCTTACATATAAGTGTTATACATCATTAGATCCTGTTTCTTTTTTTTTTTGTGGATACTCACAATAAAAACAAAATGTTGTGCTTTTCACCAAATAAAGAAAAACAAACATGATGCGAGTTCTGCGTTCTCTCTGTCAGTGAAGTCCATTCTGAAACGTGTCCTAAGATTAACTGTAACTCCGCGATTACTTGTCACACAGGCATGAGAGATTTTTCTTTATGAAGCTTGAATTCTCTTCTTTTAAATGGAAGTAATTTATATAAAAAAAACAAATATTCTCACTTTATGCAATCCGTTTGAAACCAAGGAGAGGTCAATTTTTTTCTTTCTCCCCTCATTATTTTTAATGAGTTTTGGCCGCCACGCCCCCGGCGCTGTTCACGTGTAAATAGTTCAGGTGATCGCGCACACGCCCCCGATCAATGCCATAAAAACACAAAGATTCTTCATGAGATTCACTGATAGTTCATCGCGTTTTGAGGATGGCACGCTACTCCGGTGAAGAAGCCCTTCAGATGATTCTGGACAGCGAGGATTCACCTTTTCCTCAGAGGAATTTGAAACTCGGACGACCAACGGCAGCATTTTGAAGAACGAATTGACCCCGCCGAGGATACAAGTTCGGAGTAAGTTGTTTAGTGTTATATAATTCCTTTTCTGATTATAGAGCTCAAATGAATTTTCAGACTATATTTTGCCTAGTTTTGGCTAGCTTTTGACATAGGAAAGATTACCTCACAGTCACAATATCCCTATACGCTCGTGTAAACATTTTAAATGTGATATTAGCCTACTACATATATTTCACTCAGTTTTGAGATTAGTTTGACACTGATTATCATGCTAAAATACTGCCTTATGCGTAATTTATTTTGTTTGCGAATAACTGCTTAGGTTATAATGATTTAGTGAAATATATTTTAGCCTCCGGTAAAATATGTGATACTGTCTAAATACAATATATTATTTATGTATAAATGTTCAGTTAGGCTAACTGAAATAAAACCATGTCTATATTGTGAAGGGTAGTCAACTTTAGCATGGGTGTGTTGAGTGCTGCTCACTTATTCTAAGCAGTGTGTGTGTGTGTGTGTGTGTGTATATATATATATATATAATTAAATCGCTATTTTTTCTACAATGCATGCCCAAAGTCGTGCAGCCATATAGTTTCTCTTGATATCAGCATGTTCAAAGGTGTTTATTTTTTTATTTATTTTTTTACAGGGAGAGATGCCACTGAGTCCTGCTGACTTCAACATTCAACAGTCTCTGTACATGAACATGGTAAAATGAAAAATCAAACACCTTGGAAATGACAGGTATGTACTATGTTTCTATGTACTATGTAATATGTTGACAGGTATGTGTGTATCTTTGGATTATGTTGTGTTGTAAATAAATCCAAACAATCTAAAAGCCATTCTTTTTTAAATCTCCTCATTCTTTGTGCAAGGCTCTTCATAATGATATGGCCTGATAGCACCTAATAGGGCCATTATGGGAGGGTCTTTGTCTTTCTCAGGTGTGAAATGCATACATACTAATGAGAGATCACGCCTCCTCGCATAAAGCTTTCTGACACAAAATACGTCATTAAAAATGTAAAAATATTTTATTGTCTTATCTGAATGAGTAGGATAATTCTCACATAGTTGTGGAGCAAATATTCTAGGCTATGTGATACAATTTTCAAAAGTCTTGTGAAGAAATAATCAATATGTGTTTTGTGGCCTTATTTCAACAACTTTCATTTTTATTTTTTTCAATAACCACGCATAAACATTATTCTCTTAAAAATACAAACATGTACATACATGTTGCTTAGATATGATGGTAGCCCAGTTTGTGCTATATAGAGTGAATTTACACCTTTGCCAATTGCCATTAACAAGTTTATAAATAACTGAAAAAAGCACAAATGTAAGGGTATATCAGAACATCCCAATGGCCCCAAAAACACCTCAGACCCCAGAGGGTTAGGTATGAAACTGCTCCACAAACAATCTCTTCTATCACATCTTTATTTCTGTGTAATAATTCACATCTCATATAAACACTGCTGACTACGGTACCATCAGAATAGAGTAACTCAAATAGAGACTGTATCATTTATGTTCTTACACCAGTAGGTGGGGACAAGGGACTTACATTATTCGTTCAAGAGAATTGATCAAAAACGCTGATTCATCCAGGAATGAAACAAGTAAAGTCTTGGAGTTAGTCATTGAATCATTCATTTAACCTCTTAACCCTCTGGGGTCGGCAATCACGCCGGCGTGATCTGCTCACTTTTTTTCTTATCAGTGCAAAACAAACTCAAAATACTTTGTTGATTTTGATCTTACATATAAGTGTTACACATCATTCAATACTGTTAAATGTCTTCCTTTTTTTGTGTACACTCTTATTAACATCAAAACCTTGTGTTTTTGTAAAATAAATAAAATAAACAGGGTGCGCTTTCAGCTCACACTGTCTCCGCAAAAATCTTTCTGAAACGCGTCCGAAAAATGAACTGTAACTCAATAAATACTTGTCACAGACACGAAAGATTTCTCTTTATGAAGCTGAAATTTTTTTCGTTTAAATGAAGTAATTTATATAAAAAAACAACTATTCTCAGTTGATGTAATCTGTATGAAAAGAGAGAGATGTCAGTCTTTTTCCTTTCACCTAATTATAGCGTATGACGTGATAATGTGACCACGCCCACTGAGAGCGCGCGCTATTCAAACGTTAATGTTGAGGCAAGCCATGAAAACGCCCACATCAGAACGCGCTAACCTTTATCTCGTCTTGCTGCGCAGTGAGGAATAATTCCTGGAAAAGTTAACTCAGTTACCGGTTTCATTCGAGGAGCACGGATTCAGCTGATGTAGTAAGTCATTTATTCTTAAGTGCTTTGTTCTAATCGTGTTATTTAATAGTGTCTGTAAACTGCACAAAGACTGTTTAAATATTAAATGCGTGTCTGTCTGCGAATTAATGGACGAATTCACAGACGCGCACACCCTGTGCGTTCATTCACTCTCGCTCCTACATTAGTAAGACCACTGAGATTTGTTCTAATCGCAATATAGAATAGTATCTGTAAAACCAAAAAGACTGTTTAAATATGAATCGGGTGTCTGGGTGTGTGAACAAACGAACGCACAGATGCATAGCTTACTGTTACAGATGAAATAGATTAGAAAGTTTTTACTATAAAATAGACATCAAATAAGCTTTAGCTAGACAGTTTCTGCTCATATGTTAAATATATAGTAGCCTATGTTTTGTCAAAAATAAACTAATCAACTGTTATCCAATGCAAGCTTATAATACTTTATATGGAAAAAAAAATGATGTTTCCAACTCTAACTTTGAACCAATTCTATACAATGACCCATATAACCTATTTGACCAGGATTTGTTTCCAGGTATGACTAAAAATGGGTTTTTGACTTTCATTTATATTTTGATTATATATATATATATATATATATATATGAAGAGTTCAGATGCAAAAGCCTCTAGTGCCATTTGAAATTTTCTTCTAGAATGATAATTTTTATCAAGCTTGTACATTTTAAGTTCAGTAATTTCACTTAAATGACAATTATTAGGTAATCTTCATTGCCATTTAAGTGAAATTACTGAACTTAAATATACAAGCTTGATAAAAATTATCATTCTAGAAGAAAATTTCAAATGGCACTTAGAGGCTTTTGCATCTGAACTCTTCATATATATAAATAATAATAAAAAAATATATATATATATATATTAGTGCTGTCAAACGATTAAAATATTTAATCGCATTAATGTCATAGTTAACTTGCGATTAATCGCATTTAATCGCACATTTTTATCTATTCTAAATGTCTCTTGATTTCTTTTTGTCCCATTCTTTTTTTCTCATTTTAATGCTCTTATCAACATGGAAAAGTGGATCGGCTTGCTTTGAACAGTATGTGCCAATATTGTTTTCAATAAAAAACATTTGCACAATTTCACACTAAAACATTCACACTTGGAGCAAATAATCTCTCACACAATGTAACACTGTCCATCAATAAAAGGGTGAAAGAAATACTGGCTAGGTCCTGATATTGATGAGGGGGCGGAGAATTCGCATCAGCTGTGTGTGAGTGTGTGTGTGTGTGTGTGTGTGCTTGGCCATCATCAAGTGGTATTCAGACTGGAGGTGCTGCGATGATGATCAGTTCACAACGACAAAACACACAGATCACTTTGGTCTTGTCAATGGAACCATTTGGCAACTTTTTTAAAGTAAACTTTCCATTCAGAATCTTATTGGCATCCATTTCGGCGTCTCGCGCTCGTCATCCACTCAAAACTGGACGTTTTGAACGTTCCTATAACATTCAGAAATAACGTTTTAAAAACTTAATGGGAACGTTATGAAAACGTTCTTATAACCTAAAATTGTTAGCTGGGGAAGAGGAGAGATTTGCGATTGCACTGAACACGTTTTAAGTGCAGGTACATATTCTCTGAGCGAGCCCAGAGAAAATTCTTACAAGAGTAGCGTGTATCTGAGAGCGCGCGACTCGAGCAGAGAGTTTCGTGCTCGGCACATTATATTCCGCGCGCGAGCAGAGAGATTCGCGCTCGCGCATCCGGCTCGCAAGGCCAAACCATAGGGCCCAAACAAGTGTGTGCGGCGCATAGGTGCGGCGTGCCTGTTGTTCTGTTTCCGGTCTAGCTAGATCCGCTTGCGCTTTCAAAACGTCCTCGCGCTGCGCAAGCCATTGAAATGAATGGGTTTCATAGCGCAGCGCCGTGCATGCCGCTTCCTGTTGCAAAAGCATGTGGAAAAAAAACTACAAAGTTTGCTAGGCCAAAAAGACTGTTAATCGCGCGATAAAAAAATTAACGCCGTTAAAATGGGTTTGCGTTAACGCCGTTAATAACGCGTTTAACTGACAGCCCTAATATATATATAAATAAATATATATATATATATTTATATATATATATATATTTATATATATATATTTATATATATATATATATATTTATATATATATATATTTATATATATATATATTTATATATATATATATTTATATATATATATTTATATATATATATATATATATATATATATATATATATATATATATATTTATTTATATATATATTAGGGCTGTCAGTTATTAACGGCGTTAACGCAAACCCATTTTAACGGCGTCAATTTTTTTATCGTGCGATTTAATGGTCTTTTTGGCCTAGCAAACTTTGTAGTTTTTTTTTCACATGCTGTTACAACAGGATGCGGCGCTGCGCTATGAAACCCATTCATTTCAATGGCTTGCGCAGTGCGAGGACGTTTTGTTGCTTCGTCGACCAAAGCGCAAGCGGATCTAGCTATAGACCGGAAACAAAACAACAGGCGCGCCGCACACACTTGTTTGGGCTTGCGAGCCGGCCAAATAGTAGCTAGGTTAACGTTACGTTTTGAGTGGATGACGAGCGCGAGACGCCGAAATGGACGCCAATAAGATTCTGAATGGAAAGTTTACTTTTAAAAAATTGCCAAATGGTTCCATTGACAAGACCAAAGTGATCTGTGTGTTTTGTCGTTGTGAACTGAGCTATCATCATCTCAGCGCGTCCAGTCTGAAATACCACTTGATGATGGCCAAGCACACACACGCACAGCTGATGCGAATTCTGCGTCCCCTCGTCAATATCAGGACCTCGTCAGTATTTCTTTCACCCTTTTATTAACACTAGAACTCCCAAGGCAGTCATTTTGACTGTTTTAAAATTTTGCAATGTAATAACTTTGTTGAAATAAAACCCATGTAACTATAGGACCCTGACTTTTCCTAAATGTGTCTATTTTATTCTATCATTATTTTATTCAAATTACAAGACACAAAAGAGTTGAGTATTTCTAGAACTACCAAAGGCAGTCATTTTGACTGCTTTAAAAATGTGCAATGTAATAACTTAGTTGAAATAAAACCCATGTAACTATAGGACCCTTACTTTTCCTATATGTGCCTATATTTTATTCTATCATTATTTTATTAAAATTACAAGACACAAAAGAGTTTTGAGTATTTCTACCTTGAATGGCCATACACAGTCATACGTGTATGGCCTGTATGCATTACAGACCGTGTGTCGGTTGTTCCTTTTTCCCGCTCTTGAAGATGCATCACCGTTGACTAGCAACAATTTCTCTTGTTGTTTGTTTAGTCTATTGCAAAGCTGAAATCTAGCATTAGCTTTGAGCTAAAACCAAATTGAAATATTGAAAAGAGAATATCAGAACAATGTCAGCAAGAAGAATGACTGCCACAGAGGCTTTAGCCATGCTTCAGAGCCTTGATGAGGCTGAGTGGTTGTTGCTTAACTAATACATTTTTACATACATCATAATTAAAATGTAGTGTTCTGATGTTTATATGACCTATCCTAACATTACAGATCCATTTATTCTTAGATTTGATATAGCTTACTGAAATTATATGCAAATGTATGAGCAGTCAGAATGACTGCTATGGCCATTATAGTAGTTATAGAATTCCGGGAGTCTTAGTGTTAATGGACAGTGTTACATTGAGAGATTATTTGCTCCAAGTGAGAATGTTAGTGTGAAATTGAACACAGAATATGCCAATGTTGTTTTCAATAAAAAACATTTGCACAAAGCAAGCCGATCCACTTTCCCATGTTGATAAGAGCATTAAAATGAGAAAAAATAATGGGACAAAAAGAAAATCAAGAGACATTTAGAATAGATAAATATAATTGCGATTAATCGCGAGTTAAATATGACATTAATGCGATTAATCGCGATTAAATATTTTAATCGTTTGACAGCCCTAATATATATATATATATATGTATGTTGTCCTTTCAATTTTGTATGTTGTCCTTCCACACCTGAATGAAAGGCTCATTATTATGCGGGTCAGGTGAGAATCACCTAATTATTCATGATGGGGTTTGGACTGTTCAAGCCATTCGCATATTGCCTTGGCAAACAAAAAAAAGTTTTTCACAATAAAACCCAATTCACAGTTTTATGTGAATGATTAGGCAGGATGTTTTTCAGATCATTTTGAAGAAAAAACACTAGGCAACAACATCCATTAGTCAAAAGTCTTGTGGACACATATTTATTATGTGTTTTGTAGCCTTATTTCAGAAACTTTAAATTTGAGTTTTTTCAATAACCACGCATAAACAATATTCTCTCAAATATACAAACATGTACATACATATTATATCACATATTATCGTAGCCCTGTTTGTGCTAAATATAGTGTAATTTCACCTGTGCCATTAATATGTTTATAAGCAACTGAAAAAAACACAAATGTCACATCATGTCAGAACATCTCAAGGACCCCAAAAACACCTTAGACCCCAGAGGGTTAACCGTTGCCAGAGCGCCGGCGCACTGAAGCGTTTTTTTTTTAAATTGTTCAAAGTTACTATCATATTTAATGTTATTACCTTGACAAACTATACATCATTAAAAAGATATAATACTCAAGTTTCAGTATTTGACCATTATTGTATTCTGAGAAACTTTTAATGACAGTTATGTCTTAATTTGTGCCAGGAGTTATGTAATTAAAAAATGAGTCGATACCTTTAATATGAATTATGAGCGTCAGCCGCTTCCATTCAGAAAAAACTCCTGTGGCGTCGTCATGACAGCGCTTGACAAAACAACGTCCCTCAGGGCTTTTAGCTCAACAATGTGCAGATGTGGAGAAATATTGATAGATTGTCATAGGTTTACATCATATTTCTATAGACAGGAATAATGTTTATTGAATTTATACCCAAATGCGTCGTTGTAAACATTATGAGCGCTGGATACTCTGATGTACTGTGTTTTCAATCCATACTGGCAGCCTCAGGGCGCCGGCGCCCTATGCACAGTAAATAGTCCATATATGGAACACACGAAGAAGTGCCATAACCATGTGACATTCCAGGAAATCCCTGACACAAACAAAGCTTCCAGAGATCGCTGTAACATGCACAGGGATTAAAGTTCTCCTTCGCTACGACGGATTTCCGTTAATTGCAGCGAGTCTATGATGGATTTCCGTCAATTGCAGGGTTCCTGTCTGTCCTTAATGTCTTAAATTCACTTTTCATAATTTTAAGGCTGTAAATAGGCTTTTATTACTCAAACAGTGTAATAAATGTCTTAATTTTAGTTTGAATAGTTTGAATAGGTCCTAAATTAAAGAAAGACAAGGTGTGTTCACCCTGCTGAGGCTTGAGGGGGTTGTGATCAAAGCCTGGAGTGGAGCAAAAGCACGTTCCTCTCTCCACTCTTAGCATTCTGTGATCACTTCGCTCATGGTCCACTCCGGGTTTTCAATTTCCGTTCACGGAAAAATTCACATTTAAAAAGACGCTTTCAAGTAAACATTTTAGTTGGTTGGGATGAGTAACTGAGTATTTCATTATAGAATATCAAATAGGTTGTGTGATTATTCTAAAAAAAAAAACTCCATCTCCATGTTTTCGGTGCTGACGTGTTCATAACATGTCAGGGTGGCGCAGCCAAAAACCTAAAAGCTGTCAAAAAGAACCGGCAAAAGTAAGGATTATGAATATGCCTATGTCAAAATGGCAAGGAGACATTTTAATCGTTTATTAATAAACAAGTGTTTTCTGTCAGTGTCGGCTCACTCGGCTGGGAAGATGAAGTTGACGATGCTGACTCGTGATCTTGCGCCAGAGAGAAATGCACTTTTCATACGGATTAGGCCTACATAAGCAGAGAGTCAAGTTTTCTTTCGTTTTGAATTGTTCTGTTTAAAAGTAGACATTTCAATATAGATATATTTCTGTGGGGCTACCTTATACGCTGAGTTTCGGTTCATATGAGACGAGCTCCACTTCACGCGCCGGCGCCTCCCGTGTCGTGATTATCTAATGTCTGCTACTACTTATTTATTAAATGCAGGTAGGCCTAATTGGTTGATGAAACATTGATTCAAATTAAGATACAATAAATATAAAACGAAATTTACTTTAAAGAAAGGCTATGTGCTTTCTGTTTGAGGTCTCTGCGTGAAAGTTTTAAAGCACTTTAGTGCCGCTTCCAGAACTGTCACGTCCGTAACATTGTTTTTTTTTCCTCATAAATGCGAACACGAAAAATAAAATGAATTTATGTTCTGGGGAGAACCCTTCTTCATTCGATAGTATTACTTTTGGTTTGTGCCATGTAATTCACAGAATAGGTACTAAAACAATATTTTGCCACCTAAAAGTTAAAGATGTTTTGTGTCATGTCCGTAACATCTTCCCTCATATTAAATATAATAATTTATATTTTGAGAACATATGAGATATATATGAGAATTTATAGGCTATTTCAAGTTTTGACTGCAAATGTCACGTCTGTAACGCTGGAATTGCCCAATTTTAATTTATCCTCAACTAGTTTTGTGTTGTAGGTCTACGTATTTTATAATGTTAACTTCAAATAATACTAATAGTAATTTAAAGATGTGGTAGCATTGGATCTGGACGGGAAGGATAACTTTGGGAGTTGGAAGGGGTGTGTGGCGATTGTCTTCTCACACCGCGACACAGGTTCGTGGATATGAGTATGGCGACTTCGGTTTTATATCGCGTATCGTTACAGCCCTATTAAAATAGCTTTTAAAATACGAAAACTGGCTATGAAGCGGTTTAAAACATCTCCACTTAAAATGCTATTGGTCTCGACTATTTAAATAAAGTTAAAGGAATATGACTTGGCCTGGAAAAAAAATCCGTCAGAAGATTTTTTCACTTTAATCCCTGCATGCAGATAAAGATGTTTTGAAGACAATAAACATGATTGCAATGATATTTGATTTACCTGTGTTCTTCGAGCCATGTCAGGTATTTTTATAATAATAGATTATATTTATAATGTAATGCTAATCGACATAGACTTTATCATTGTGCAGAATACTATAAAATAATATATTTTCTGTCTTATTTTTTCATCTGAAGCAAAATCAGATCACGGAAGGTTATTTAAAACACTCGACTTGCGTTATAAAGTACGTTTGGAGCACAATAATTGAGGTTTTAATCTCATAAATTGTCGTGTATTGATGGTGTGCTAAGCTAACATGCTAGCTAGCTCTAGGTGCACCTGCCAGCACATTAGCTGTTATTTTTATGAATTTTTTCTAAATAGGAATGCTTACTGAAATGTTTCTTTTTTCAAAAAGGGCATTTGATACAGTTTCAAAATGTGAAGTGAGAACTTTGATAAAAGAAAAAAGTGATTGAAACAGTGTAAATAGCCAGTCGTTAGTGATTATAATGCAGACAAAAGAAAAGCATATTTAGAGCCATAACCAGGCCGGAGAGGTGTGAATGTGTACAGGGAAGACTGACATTGAATGGGGCTCGTTTGCACCACAAAACAATAGAGACAATAGACTGAATAGATGCTAGAAGATGACAATAAACACCAGTTTGCATTTTAGAGTCTAATCAAAATAAATTCATATGACATGATCTTGAAATACATTTAACTAAATGCAGAGTTTTAGACTTATCTTCTTAAAAATTTAAATATAACATGGTCAGACATGTGGCTTTAGTTGTAGTGCATTTCTAGATTGATACAATGCCAACTTCAATTTTATTTTCATGAAGATGTTTCATAAAAATAAATTTCTAATAACTTTACAAAACTTTGAAGACATTTTTAATTATTTTTTTTTCATTGACTAATTAATTCAACATTTACAATAAACTGCCAGGTGTCAGCTTTCAAATTAGATCTTACTTGTGCTTTTAGTACAAAGGGTTCATGAAGTGCATCTGTTTCAGTTTGGGTATGCCATTTCTGGGGATTTTTCAAAAGTGGGGTTGAAGCTTAACAGGTTAAACCTATTTTTAAAATAATAATTTAATTAAACTATTTACTAGCAGTTCTGACAAAATATTTAGTTGTCTATTCAGAATTGTGTGAGAATTGGGATCTCTATTTTAAACAAACAAAATAGTCAAGTCAAGTCATCTTCATTTATATAGCGCTTTTAACAATGGATTGTTTCAAAGCAGCTTTACAGAGATAAACATATAATTTAAGGTAACAGATTGTTTTGGCATTATAGCGGTTCTTGAATAATGTTACTTCCAGCTAAAGTTAACTTTGATTGATTCACCTCCGTCGAAATGATCAGACTTTTAAACGCGAACCTGTGATTAACGCTGACGGCGTTCACATGCTCATTCAGAATTGATTCTATAGTTATGTGCTTTTTAAAATATGTGCGCAGGTTTATAATTCATACAACCCAGCCTAAACAAACTACTTTTCTTGTCTATAAATTTTGATACAGAATTTTGTTTTATTTTAAATAGTTATTCTTAATTTATCCAGAATTGTGCAGCTCTAGTTGCACAAACAAAAGCGAATTTGGAGCATTTACATGAAGTTGTTCGAGCGTATGCCGGTGGTATTGGTAAACTACAACCAACCGTATATAAAACTCTCAGCGGAAACAGCAAATTAGTCACATGGGTTCAATGTTCGCTACGTCAATTTATTCGACAAATGGCTCTCCGTCTCCCCTTATTTGCATGAACTCTTCTTTTTTTTTTCACAAGTCAGAAACCACCTCAAGTGAGCGTAAAAACTTTTTTTGCAATAGAAGGGATTTTCCATACACAGGGTGATGGAAACATGTCGAGTGTATTGAATGATCTGTGCATAAGCTCGTAAAGTGTTTCAGTCTATCATGTGAATCAAAGAATGAAAGACACAGAGAAAATCACTCCCTGCTCTTGCCTGAATAACTTTTGTAACTTTAATTGTAAGCATTAATCTGGATTTAAGTTTTTACAGCAAAGATTATCCAGCATTATTTCATATTTGATTACTTTCATTTCTGTAGTATTTTTTGCCTAAATACTGTTAAGGCCATTGCACACTGAGTCCGAAATTTTCGCATGCGTTTTTTCGTGTTCGTCAGACTAAAATTTCGTCACGCACAGAAACCTTGCACACTGAGTCCGATGCGTATTTATTTAACCTTTGCGGAAAGAAACGCAAAAAAAACAAAATGGATTCGTCAAGCAGTGAGGATTATTTTGTTGCCCTCTCTCTTATTAAAAAGAGAAAAAGAAAGAGAAAATATTGGGTCCATCCAATCCTGAAATTGCGCCGAGAGGAAGGAGAGTTCCACCTCCTTATCAAGGAGTTGCGAATTTATCCCGAGCGATTCAAGATTTACTTTAGAATGTCAGTGGAACAGTTTGATGCTTTGCTAGCGATTCTGTAGCCACATATTAAAAAGAAGACCACCAATTTCCGTGAATCAATCGATCCTGAACAGAGACTGGCAGTGTGTCTAAGGTATGGACACACACACACACAGCGGAAGCGCTGGGCAGACAGAACAGCTGTATAGGCTACAGGTTATATATTGTACCCAAATAATACATTAGTTATCGAATTGGCTGCTCAATCACACCTTAATCGATCCGAAATTTCGATCTGATTGAAAGGGGAGGTTTATTCCTTTTCTAATCCGATCGAGAGAACATGTAAACAATTGATCGAATTGAAAACCGAAACTGAAAGGACTGCGCATGTGCAATGATGTGCGGAACGAGCTCCCCCCCCGGCCCTACACACACATTATTGAAACAACATTATTTTGTGTTCTAATAATATATGTATAATTTTAGGTATCTGAGCACTGGGGATTCATTCACCACCATCGCCAGCAGTTTTAGGTTGGGCATCAGCACTGTAGGGAAGATTGTGAGGGAGACCTGTGACCAAATCTGGCTGCAGCTCAAGGACACTTGCATGCCAACTCCAACAGAGGACATCTGGAAACACACGGCGATGAGGTTCAATGAGAGGTGGAACTTCCCTAATTGTATTGGCGCTCTCGATGGGAAGCATGTCAAGATTGAGGCCCCTGCAAACTCAGGTTCCCTTTTTTTTAATTATAAAGGCAGTTTTTCCATTGTCCTCCTCGCATTAGTAGATGCTGATTACCGTTTCCTGGCCATCGATGTGGGGAACTATGGTGGGAACAGCGATGGAGGCATTTTTGCAGATTCTGCGCTGGGACGGGCCCTCCAGCGTGGGACCCTGAATGTTCCACCCCCATTGGAGCTCCCATCTGCTCCTGAATTGGGGAAGGTCAACCATGTTATCGTGGCAGACGAGGCCTTTCCCATGAAGCAAAATTTGCTCCGACCCTACGGTGGAAAGCGCCTTGAAGAAGACAAGCGCATCTTCAACCTTCGCCTGTCAAGAGCCCGTCGCATCTCAGAAAATGCGTTCGGCATTTTGACCCAAAGATTCAGGGTGTACAAAAGGCCAATGGAGGTGAACCCTGATCTGGCAGACAGTATCATCAAGGCAACCTGCATCTTATGCAACTACCTGCGCCATGAAGTAGTGGGACAAGCCAGCCAGGGTGAAAGCTTTGATGTTGATGATGCTGGCAGTGGCAACGCCTGTCTACAGGAGTTTCAGAGGCCAAGGGGCAACCGCGCATCTGAAGAGGCTCTCCACATCAGAGAAACATTTAAAAAATATTTTGTCTCACCGATGGCGAGGTACCATGGCAGTATGACCGTGTGCGCCGTGGACTCAGATTGTAGACACACACAACCAATCACACTGTATAGTCTCAGTCGTGCATAATGGCTGAGTTGGATTCCTGTATGCAGTGTAGTTTGTAAACACAACCAAATATATACAATCAGTTAACATTATTACTAAAACTATTATAATATTATTATTATTACATTCAATGCAACACTGATCCACAAATTGTTATATATAAACTATACTCTGTAAAACATGATACTGTAGGCTATATAGTTTATACATTTCTATTTTTTACATACAATATGTATTTATTTTTTGTATTTTTGTAGTTTTGTTGTATTAATTTTTGTATTATTGTAGTATAAAACAATATGTATATATTAAACATAAAGAAAAACAACTAAAGACAGTTGAATGAATCATTTCTTGTTTATTCTGCTTTTAAAAGAACTTGCTGCCCAGAAGAACAGAACCAAAATTCAAGTAAACATTTAAAATGTGTTTCTGCATATCAAAAATAATAATAATTTAAACTGGAATTTTAGATGAACCACTTAAGCCCCAGTTTTCCCAGGATACAAACTACCGTTCTCTGTAAACTTTACAGAGAACGGTAGTTTGGATCCTGGGAAAACTGCTGATAATAAAGCCCTCCAAATGAAACATCGTGAATCAATTCCTGCATTTTAATTTTTAGATAGGACAATTTCTCTGGGGCGAGTCTCCTCATGCTGGGGGCCAAGCTGGAGAGAAAGGTGGACACCTCATCATTTTGCAGGTCCTGCCAGGCCTGACGCTGCTGTCGCTCTGCCTCTCTCTCCTTCTCTTTCCTTTCATCCCTTGCTTCTCTCCATTGACAGTACCTCTCTAGGTTGTCTTCACTCTCTGCCTGCATCTTCTTGCTTTTTGCACCACAGCTACCTGAAGGAGTTGTGCTGCCCCCTCTCTCTGTCTCCATCACTACACTGTCACTCTCCTTCTCTGTCTGCGTGCTATCATCTTCCCCTATTCCATTCTCATCCTCCTCCTCATCATCATCCACCTGGATATTTCCATCTGACCTGTTGAAAGTAGGCTATCTGAGTTATGAAATGATAGGGTACACTGCACTCTGCAAGCTTTCTGTGGTGCATTTCTGGATAGGCTAACATTACCTTCTCCTTGCCAAGGAAGTTTGCAAGAAGGACATTGAATCCATATGGATCCACTTCTTTTTTTTACTGGCCCCTTGTCCACTTCTGCCCTGTCCTTCTTTCCTATAGCGGACATAAGTGTCCCGCAGGTTTCGCCACATTTTCTTCACTGCTTCAACTAACATCATGTAAAAAAAAAAAAGGTACATTATTGTTATTATATATGTATTACAGTTATTTATTCATAATATCTAATAGTATATACTAATATCATATATTATAACATAATAGATATATTGTTAAATACATTATTATAGTAATTTAAGTGAACCGAGCTTTGCATGTATTAAAAGTCCAAGTATGCTAGCAAATGAATGAATAAACCCTGGACTAGGTTATCACTATTCACTACGAATGAATGAATGACATTAGCAAAAGACCTACTTGTATAGCTAACTTGAACACAATACTGTACACTTTCGTACACCCTTTGTTTTGAAATCAATGCCTACAATCCTGTTTCCCAAGCTGTTCAGCAATCATCTGCCACAATCTGTCTTTATATTCAGTGTCTTTGTAATCCGCATTTTGTTTTTCATACAGTACTTTGTGCTGCGAGACGAAGTGTATCAATTTGTCAGACGCCATTCTGGATTTTGTCGTTCGCTTGTACGGTGGCTCTGAATTGTCAAAAAAACTCAAAATGCTGGCTGTGGATGCGAAAAACGCAGAAAATCGAACCCGATCCGAATTTTTTATGACGGACGAAAGTTTCGGAGGCGGTGTGCAAGCGTGATTGACATAACGTGAGGTCGAATTTTTTTTTTAACGTGCGAAAATTTCGGATGCGAATTTCGGACTCAGTGTGCAATGGCCTTTAGACTTAAAAAAAAAAAACTTAAATCCATGTTTATTTCATTAGTCTCTTTATTCTATTGTATTTATTTGTGCTATCGTTTCCAATTTGTTAATTTGTTCTAATTGTATTACTGACTGTCTATTTGTCCTTAATGTTTTAAATTCACATTAATTAGGATAGTAGGTTTGCTGTAGTATATAAATTGTAATAAAGAATTGCTGATTTGGCTAGTCTCTGACTCTGTCTGCACCCCGGACCCAGTCGTCAGCGCTGAGCTCTGCTGGAGCGGCGCTAAACACGTGCTGATGAACTGAAGATAATATATCAGAGCAATAGAACCAACAGTAAAAGTAACAAACTCGTAATATACATTTTAACAGGCTTAATTAAGCATGAAAATAACTGAAGGAAATATATATATTTGCTGAACAAATTCATATTCCTTTTGTTTCTCTATCCAATACATTTAAAAATGACAAATGCAGTGAAAACATGGGTATCTACATGCACCAACACTGAAAGTATCGGATTCATTTTGGAAAAAGTGGTATCGGTGCATCCCTATTTATAATGTTTGTAAATGTTTTGTTTTATATATCAGTATTTAATATACATTAATATAATTGCTTGCAATTACAGGTGATTTTTAAAGTAAAATCATTTTCTCTTTCATGAGATTACTTCCTGTTCTTGGCCGGGTTTCGTCTCTCCGTGTCGTAATCTCTGGGGACGAGGATCTAAACCGTGAATGTTTAGGGGCGTGATGTTCAAATGATTGTTTTCAGACGCCACATTTATCAACGTCTGATCATTCGTATGATAGGATTGGAAGCATACGAATGTTTCATGAATCACACATGAACCGCGTCGTTAGAGGATTTCTGTGCGTGTTTCTACGTTAGATTGATAAATGAGGCCCACTGTGCTGAAGCTGATAACACACACAATCCTAATTTCTCGTGACTCTTTTGAACACGCATTAAACATTCACTGTGCTGGAGGGAGAAGTATTGCTGCGTCTCAATTCGCCTACTTGTACTACGCCATAAACATGTTCTCTTCTGAAGAAAAGATACATACGTTTGAGTGTGTAGCAGAAGAGTAGACGAGCTTTGGGACACTATCACGTCATACAATTACGTCTTTAAAGGGGTCATATAATGCCATTTTTGTACAAGTTAATATGAATCTTTAGGGTCTAAATGAAAACTTTGTAATATACTTTTATTAAAAATTCTCTTTAGTATTTTAAGAAAACACTCATTTTACCTGCTCAAAAACGGCTCTGTTTTCAGCACGCTGTTTCAGTGCATATGACTTTAAATGATAATGAGCTTTGCTCACCCCGCCCCTCTGTTCTGTGGGGCGTTTTTGATACTACGCATGTGGAGTGTTGCCTTGACAACAGTTGATGGTGTATTTTGGCGAAAGAATGGCAGCTGGAGTCTCTGAGGGCACATCTGTGCAACCATATCAATTTGAACCGGAGTCGGACCCGGAACAAGATGACTGCCCCGAAGAAGTTCGACAATTAAGGCTTGAACAGGACGTTTCTGAATGGTTTGTTAACAATGTCACTTTGATCTATTTTTGTATGTACTGGCAGGGTAACTTTAGAGTTGTGAGATACAAACGCTATGTGTTTAACGTTGCTAATGTAAGTTATAGGTTAGTTCGTTGACAGATTTATGTTGAAACTTTTTTTTTTTTTTTTTTGTAAATGTAGGCTTGTCAGTGATGCGTGACGTTATCTCAGTGTTTGGTATAACTATCGTGACTGAAACTGACATGAGGTCATGTCAGTAATGATTCTAGCAGTAGTTGAAGGATACCTAATAGTTTGTTGTATGTTTGTTTAGTGCAGTACGAAAAAATTAAGAAAACTTTTAAGTACATCTATAGTATTGTAACTGCATTGATATAGTCTTGAATCATATGCATTTGCAAGATGTAAACAGTATTTTGCTGGCCTGTGTTACCATTCATCTTAATGCAGTTATAACTGTTTTTTTTTTACATTACTTTATTAATCCGTAACAAACAAGTAAACCAAGTGTAACTTAGTGTTAGCATGTTAACTGTAACACCTGCGTACACAGTTTTTAATAACACAATAACTTGCTCCTGAACGTCTGATCCAGAGCCGGCTGACGTCATTGCTGCCAGAGGAGGCTCGACCAGCTGTCAAGGGTCCACTTACTTTTCCTCCAACACTGTGAATGCTTAATGGGTGTGTTCAATAAAGACCAAGTAAAAAAATGGTTTATAATTGTTTGTGTTATCAGCTTAAGCAGATTGTGTTTGTCTATTGTTGTGGATCCGATCACATTTCATGGCAAATTACTGCAGAAAACCAGTTCATTTCAAGGGGTTTGCGCTCTTTTTCTTGCCACTATATTTTCAAACATGGTGATCCTGTTGAATTTAATCAAAACGATATTGGATGAATATTACTCAGTGTTTTGTTGTTTCCTGCAGGATGGGAGTAGGAGACGGACACCTGGTGGAGTGTATCTGAACTTGCTGAAGAACACACCCAGCATCTCTGTTGGGCAGGTGAAGGTCAGTCATCACTCAAGTGTTTGGGAGGACCAATATAAAGCAGCTGTGTGTTCATCAACTCTCAAATATAAAATTCAAATAATTCCAACAGTGACCATGCACAATCGCTTCTCCTCCAAACCCCGCCTCCGTCCGCAGAGCCCTCAGCTGCACAGGCCTGCAGTCTCCGCACCTCAGTCAGCGAGAGCTTGAGGGTTAGTGCTGTCAGCGGAGCAGGAATAAGTCCTGTAATAAACCACGCTGACATTGTGCCACGAACACAAGTTATAGAAGGCTATTCAATCCGTAATTCACCAACATTCGCCATGGATTTAATGTAGTAACGCTCACTGTAACCATGGTATTGTGGCAGAAATAGTGAGTTGTTTTTTTTACATTATTCAGTTCAGGGTTCGTATAACCTTTTAAGAGTTACATTCAAGTGCTTTACACTTTTCCAGCACTTCAAAGCTGTAAATATTATCCAAATGTTATTTGACTAATGTGATAATGTGATGACCAAAAACATTTTCCAAGATTTTCCTCATTTGTAAAACTAAAAGTTTCAAGATGTAGGAAAACCAACCCTTGGTAGCAAACTACAGAGCCCCTAAAGCGACCTTTGCAAAAAACAAAACAGACTTTCACGTGCACACGAGAAGCATTTTTTTGCGTGCTCATGCGTTACAGTTTCCAGTTTTTGCATGGTATAACCCATTTCTATTGTGTATCACTGCCATTTAAACAATGAAGAAAATGAGAGTATGGATGCGCATGAATTAATAAAGATCTATTTTGCTCAAATTCTGGCTTTCATTAGGGCAGTGACCTCTAATATCATGGCCTTGTGTCCTTTTTAACACATCCTCGGTGACGCCGTGGAACGGGCAGATGGCGCAATGCGACTGTGCACTTTACTATTGGCCACCTTCAAGGGTCCACAAAGTCTGATGCTGCCAAAACGTGCTCAATTTCGGCTTTCGTTAGGGCAGTATATTTATAATGCTCCATGTTTAATGGCAATGAAAAAATATTGGTACAGTAAAACGTACTACAAATTCATATTACACAAATCAAAACACCCTTTATTAAACCACTTTGTCGGATTTAACGCACTCTTACAGATGGCAGAGAAATGCTGATTCTCTTAATTCAAATCTAACAGTGCTTATTGCAAGCAGAGCCACCGACATAAAGGACTTTAAAGCGTCACATTATAATAAAGCGGAGGCTCACGCATTAAAAAATGACAAAGGAATAAGTAGTTGGATTCAGCCTTTTACTAACTAGACGAACTGCTCTAACAAAATCCAACATTTGAGCACTTGTTATCAGCCCAATGCACACAGCTGTATTGCACCGTCAGCCTGTTTCATGGTGCAGTTTCACGGCTGCTAAGAGGATGTGCTTTATTAATTCATGAGCATCCGTTCCACACTCGTTCACTTCATAGTAAAATGGCAGTGACGCACAATTGAAAGGGGTTATAGGCTAGTATACATAAACAGGACATTTTAACACGTGAGCATGTACAACATTTTTCGTGTGCACATGAAAAGATTCTTGTGTGCATGTGAAAGTCTATATATTTTTTATTTTTGCAAAGGTCACTTTAGGGGCTCCGTAGCAAACAAACACTGATTTAAAGATAAATGCAGCTCTACAAAAAGGCGCTGGCGCCTCCATGTGTAGACGTGGCACCGGTGCTGCCGCTCTCCAGTGTTAGCCTGGAGCTTGGATTCAGCTTATAGCTAACATTTGAGCAATGGACATTGAATGTCTTTTCTGAGGTAAATATAACGTTGTGACATCTTGTTTAAAATTCTTTCCACGGTTGAAATCTGAAACTGATTAAGCGATTACATGAGACATGATGTGGATTTCTGTAAGTTGTCCTGTATCTTTCATCATTCATGTTCATTTGGTGCTGTAACTAGTAGTAAAGAGGCAGAGATGATCAGTTCATGTGCCCTTCACGCTGCTGAGATGCTACAGCCAGGGTTCCTGCGCCGATTGCAAAAATATTCAACATGAAAACCAGTATGGAAGATCTGTGTTTCTAGACTTATCCCCCTGTCCTGTTTAGTCAGGCGTTCGGCAGCTGGCGTAACTTCCGGGCTGAGGCTGCTGGAAATCGCTGTCGTGTGTCGACCTCAAGGGCTGCTGTCTAAATCTGACACTAGCATTTATGTACACATTTAATTTTCTCTTTACATGCAAATCTCAGAAATGCTTTGTTTGCATGTTCCCTTCACACAGGAGATCTTTTATCTGGAGAACCAGAAAGAATACAACAGCAAAAAGGCTGCTAAGAAGCGACGTAAGCAAATTGTAGCAAAGAAGATGAAACAATCCATCAACACGCTCAATCTGCAGGAAGAGGACGACGTCTCGCGGGAAACCTTCGCGAGTGACACTGAAGCGGCGCTGGGGTCCCTGGAGGAGCCGGCGCTGGGTACAGAGGACAGCCATGTGGTCTACAACACCTGCGACCTGGAGGTGTTCTGATGCCCGGCAGGCCTGATGTGCTCCAGTGCACCATCACTAACTCTCAGGATTAAAGAAAACATTGGATTAGTCAGAGTGACTGTGGGAGACCGATGTTTTGATTTTGTCCTAATGTTCACGAGTAGCACTTGAGTTCCCTACATCTTAAACTCTTTAGCTTGTTAGAAGACCATCGGAAGTAGCCAAAGGTTGTACAGATTTTCTATCTTGGCTGGTTTAGAGTGATGTTAATAAATTGTAATCCTTTTTCTGTCTGAATATTATGATACATTATCAAAATAATAGGGTATAGCAGTAAGAACATAAAATGTACTTATTTCAGAGGAACTTGTGTTTTAGACATTGGAAAAGCTCTAAATGTTTGCTAAAGGTGCACTGGCCAGTCATCCAGTACATGTTTGATGTATGATGCAAAAATGACGGTGCGCGTCCACGGCGATGAGCGAGCAGAACAGAGCGAACGTTTTTTAGTTCATTCCTACTTCCATAGGAATTCCCTCGAGCGCTCTGCACGCGCCACCATTATCAATGTCCGTGTGGACGTCCGCGATCGAACAGTGGAAACATTGGCTACTCCGTCATTTTATTCAAGAAGATCATTCAAACTGCAAGTGTTTACTTATTTTTGGATACTCGCAATCAAACACAACATTGTGATTTTGTAAAATACATTCAAGAAATCCGCCCCCGAAATGGGGCTTCTTTTAAAATGAAACGAAAATGCTCACAGCTGCACGTCTTGTGGAGACGTCCGTTACTTTCGCTTTCAAGTTAGCGATTTTAAAGCCCCCAGCGGAGTCACGGTGGGAAAATATTCCCATAGTAGGCTAGCATCCCTACAATTTAATACAATTGGCCTACCTGATTTTGAACACAAGAGGGCAGTAAAGCACTATGATTGATTTTTATTTTTTTATTTTTTTGGCTCAACAACCATTCTGGCTGTTTTTAAACTTAAACATAAATCTTAAATTGAAAAAAGGGAATGCAATGGGTTTAGTTCTAATATTAGTATAATTTTATAGAAAAATAAATGGTGTATAATTACATTTTAGAAAGATATGAGACATTTCCTGATTCTTTTTTTGACATAATCCCTCGCCATAGCAAAACCGTTTGAGATATTCAATATCCGTTCACAATTTAGCATCTTTAATGTATTTTCATCAAGTTGAAAAAGTTTTGTAACTGTAGTGAAACTAACCCCCTGCCACGCCCGGGTACCATCTTCAGCCCGGCCCTGATGGCCGCGGGTTCTGACCTGTGTGCAAAGTTTCAAGAGTTTGAGCACGTTAAGGGCCCCAAAACCTTGAAAAACTATTTTAAAAGCATTTTCACTCAACAGACAATCCCCTCACCCCACACACACACACATAGATGCAGAGACAGAGAGAGAGGGAGGGAGAAAATCCTCCTGAAAATCACATTCAAACCAAAATATCTGACTTCCTGTCGATCCGAGCTAGTGAGTGTAAATTAGAAAGTTGTCCGGCTCGAGGAGAACAATTTTCCTTCCCTTTTTTTGTTACTGTAGGTAAAACTAATACCCCATTTTTGACTAAAGGTGGCGCTACTGAGCCCCTCACCACGCCCGTTTCTGAAACTTTGCACATGTCTACTAGCTAATAAATGTAATGTGTCTGTCGAGTTTTATGCAATTTGAAGAATGTTAAGAGCCTCAAAAGCATTCAAAAAGAATATTAAAGTTTAATGCGTTGCCATGGCAACAGTATTTAAGATATCAATAATCCTTTCACAGGTCTACATCTGGCGTGTATTTACATTATACAGATGAAGTTTGAAGCAAATCGGGTAAAAATAAGAGGGTGATTTCAAAGCATTTTGAAAGTCAAGTCAAGTCAAGTCATCTTCATGTATATAGCGCTTTTAACAATGGATTGTTTCAAAGCAGCTTTACAGAGATAAACATATAATTTAAGGTAACAGATTGTTTTGGCATTATAGCGGTTCTTGAATAATGTTATTTCCAGCTAAAGTTAACTTTGATTGATTCACCTCCGTCGAAATGATCAGACTTTTAAACGCGAACCTGTGATTAACGCTGACTGCGTTCACATGCTCATTCAGAATTGATTCTATAGTTATGTGCTTTTTAGAATATGTGCGCAGGTTTATAATTCATACAACCCAGCCTAAACAAACTACTTTTCTTGCCTAAGAAAGTGACACTTCCTGCTGCCAGTTGGTGGCGCTATAACTTTGACTCGCAATAGTCACATCCATGTGATCGGCCTCTTACAGCGAACACACTGCTGAAGTTTCATCAAGATCAGTTAATGTATGTAGAAGTTATAACACACTTCCTGTTTCCATTATTCGCCATAAATTCGTTTCCTCGCCACGGCCAGATATCTTAAATGATAATACAAACTATCCAAAATATAATTACGACTTGTCAGAAAGACGTTGTTGATATCAACAATGTTAATTCCGGATTGTCAAACTTAGCTTTTAAATGTTAAAAGGGCTTGCCATACAGAGCTCAGAGAAAGGCTCACCATATTCAAACCAAAATATCTGACTTCCTTTTGGTCGTTGCTAATTACGGTAAATTAGAAAGTTGTCCGGCTCGAAGAGCACAATATACATATCGAGTTTTGTTACTGTAGATAAAACTAACCCCCCCACTTTTGTCAAAAGCATTTAGAAAGTGACACACTTCCTGCTGCCAGTTGGTGGCGCTATAACTTTGACTCACAATAGTCACATCCATGTGATCGGCCTCTTACAGCAAAAACACTGCTGAAGTTTCATCAAGATCAGTTAATGTATGTAGAAGTTATAACACATTTCCTGTTTCCATTATTCGCCATAAATTCGTTTCCTCGCCACGGCCAAACCGTTCGAGATATCAAAAATCCCCTGGCAATTTTTCATCCTCAATGTCTTGACATCATGCTGACCGAGTTTCGTTGCGATTGGTTGAATTCTCTAGGAGGAGTATATCGAATTCCAGGGGCATACGCTTCCAAACAAACCATTATAGCCGACTTCCTGTTGGGCTGGGGTAAAAAGTAAAAGTACAAAGGATATATGAACCGATGAGATCTATATGTGTACCGAGTTTCATATTATTACATGCAAGCGTGTTTGATTTATGGACCAAGTTTTCGCACCCCGTTCCAGGGGGCGCTGTCGAGCCCCCCTGCCACGCCCGGGTACCATCTTCAGCCCGGCCCTGATGGCCGCGGGTTCTGACCCGTGTGCAAAGTTTCAAGAGTTTTCGTGCACGTTAAGAGCCCCAAAAGTGCCCGAATAGTCGTTAGAATAATAATAATAATAATAAATATAGCTGCGAGCAGCGATTACGGGCCCAAGCCGGTGGCACCGCAACCCCGGTTCCTTTAGCTAAAGGCACCGGAGTGGCGGTGCCGCCGGCTTTGGCCCTTCATCGCTGCTCGCAGCTATATTTATATATATATATATAAACAAGCCGGTGGCACCGCCACCCCGGTGCCTTTAGGGTTACTGTGCGTGACGGGCAATAACATAACCCCGCTTTGACCTTTGAGAAGATGTGTGCTGTAGAGCTTGCATCAGTGTGGGCTCTGCAAAAGTGTGCATTGAGGGCACATATCAACCACAAAGTATGCGTGAGCAACCTTCTGAAACATAAAATGAAAAATGAGACACCCTACGGTCTCATGGACTTAATGGACACATGAAATAAGTACACAAGTTTGAAAGTTATATGAAGTGTGCCAAGACAGAATATTTGCCTGATCTGATTAGAAAAATAGTTTTTGTGTGTGTGTGTGTGTGTGTGTGTGGCGTGATTGAACAATGTAGACATAAAAACATACTCCGTCCTTTTGTTCATACAGGACATTATTCAAACTACAAAGTGTTTACTTATATTTGTGTACAATCGCAATAAAACACAACATTGTGCTTTTGTCAAGCTGTAAACTACAACTGTCACCCAACCAAAATCTCTTACACACACACACACACACACACACACACATAGTTTAAAAGCAAAAAAATCTTTTGGACATTCATCATATTGCATTGGTTTTCATTTCTTGTTCTCGAACAGAGCCCTAATCTGTTTATTTTTTCAGTTACACATTCTACATTGATTGAAAAGAAAAATCAAATGTGTTTTTATTTTATACATAAATAAATAATCTATCATTCAGATGAGAGTAAAGTTAGTGTTTGTTCAAATTTTAAGGAAAACAAAAATATGATCTGAAATATCGCACATTCATTTAAAATTCATTCAGGTTCAATTACCAAACATACAAATCTCAATGTAATTTAAAGCAAACAATACATTTAAAATATATGGGTTGTATGCAATTTTTTTTATATATAAAAAGATATATATCCAAAAATACAAAGCCTAAACTTTAACAAGGGTTAAACAATCACTGTAACAGACACAATCACACACACACACACACACACGTCAAATCACTTACATTTTAGATGCAATATTGACTTTTTTTCTGTTTCAGCAGCGAAAATAGTTCAACAAAGATCACAGCAGAACCATCGAGCATCTCACAGCAACGCGTTCTCATTACTGAATGATTCAGCATTTTGAACGAATCGGTTGACTCAAAGATTCAACGACCAATCCATAATCTGTCTCATTCATGAATGACTCAGCCGTTCGAACGAATCGTTTGAACGAATGAATCAATGACTCGCTCATTAAGACGGTCGCCTGGCGACACCTAATGACGGTTTAGTGATATGTTTAAAAGTATCATTCTTTCCAACGATTGTTAATTAACTCATATTTGAAACATAAGCTATATATATATATATACACACATATATATACACAAAAATAAAATAAACACATTTGAAGCGTGTTTGCTTACTAAATTGTGAGCTGAACGAAAGTTGCAGCAAATATCAGCAACAGGAGTCAAATTTCATTAATCACGAGAGTGAAGAGCTGACTGAAAAGATGATGACGGAATAGGCTATTTTATGTAAAAGCGCCTATTTAAGCGAATCTATCATTATACTCTTTTGTTGTTGTGTTTTCCATGAAAAATAATAGACTATTGAACTCACAATTCAAGCAATCGGCCCCCGATATTGCACTAATTTTAAAGTGACACTAAAAAGTATGCGGCTGCACTGGCATTCATAACGGTGCGCGTCCACGGCGATGAGCGAGCAGAACAGAGCGAACGATTTTTAGTTCATTCCTACTTCCATGGGAATTCTCTCGAGCGCTCTGCACGCGCCACCATTATCAATGTCCGTGTGGATGGCTACTCCGTCATTTTATTCAAGAAGATCATTCAAACTGCAAAGTGTTTACTTATTTTTGGATACTCGCAATCAAACACAACATTGTGATTTTGTAAAATACATTCAAGAAATCCACCCCCGAAATGGGGCTTCTTTTAAAATGAAACGAAAATGCTCACAGCTGCACGTCTTGTGGAGACGTCCGTTACTTTCGCTTTCAAGTTAGCGATTTTAAAGCCCCCAGCGGAGTCACGGTGGGAAAATATTCCCATTGTAGCATCAATTGGCCTACCTGATTTTGAACACAAGAGGGCAGTAAAGCACTATGAATGATTTTATTTTTTTTATTTTTTTGGCTAAACAACCATTCTGGCTGTTTTTAAACTTAAACATAAATCTTAAATTGAAAAAAAGGAATACAATGGGTTTAGTTCTAATATTAGTATAATTTTATAGAAAAATAAATGGTGTATAATTACATTTTAGAAAGATATGAGACATTTCCTGATTCTTTTTTTGACATAATCCCTCGCCATAGCAAAACCGTTTGAGATATTCAATATCCGTTCACAATTTAGCATCTGAAAATCTGCCGAACGGCTCTGGTAGTTCTGCTTCAGCACTGATGATGTTGTAGGAATATTGCACTCTGGTTGGTCTGGATTATTCTGGATTAAATCGGGTAAAAATAAGAGGGTGATTTCAAAGTATTTTGAAAGTGACACACTTCCTGCTGCCAGTTGGTGGCGCTATAACTTTGACTCACAATAGTCACATCCATGTGATCGGCCTCTTACAGCGAACACACTGTTGAAGTTTCGTCAAGATCAGTTAATGTATGCAGAAGTTATAACACACTTCCTGTTTCCATTATTCGCCATAAATTCGTTTCCTCGTCACGGCCAAACCGTTCGAGATATCAGAAATCCCCTGGCAATTTTTCATCCTCAATGTCTTGACATCATGCTGACCGAGTTTCGTTGCGATTGGTTGAATTCTCTAGGAGGAGTATATCGAATTCCAGGGGCATACGCTTCCAAACAAACCATAATAGCCGACTTCCTGTTGGGCTGGGGTAAAAAGTAAAAGTACAAAGGATATATAAACCGATGAGATCTATATGTGTTCCGAGTTTCATATTATTACATGCAAGCGTGTTTGATTTATGGACCAAGTTTTCGGACCACGTTCCAGGGGGCGCAGTCGAGCCCCCCTGCCACGCCCGGGTACCAGCTTCAGCCCGGCCCTGATGGCCGCGGGTTCTGACCTGTGTGCAAAGTTTCAAGAGTTTTCGTGCACGTTAAGAGCCCCAAAAGTGCCCGGATAGTCGTTAGAATAATAATAATAATAATAATAATAATCCTTAGGAAAACAATAGGGCCTTCGCCTTTTCAAGGCTTGGGCCCTAATAATAATAATAATAATAATAATAATAATAATAATCCTAAGGAAAACAATAGGGCCTTCGCCTTTTCAAGGCTTGGGCCCTAATAATAATAATAATCCTAAGGAAAACAATAGGGCCTTCGCCTTTTCAAGGCTTGGGCCCTAATAATCCTAAGGAAAACAATAGGGCCTTCGCCTTTTCAAGGTTTGGGCCCTAATAATAATCCTAAGGAAAACAATAGGGCCTTCGCCTTTTCAAGGCTTGGGCCCTAATAATCCTTAGGAAAACAATAGGGCCTTCGCCTTTTCAAGGCTTGGGCCCTAATAATCCTTAGGAAAACAATAGGGCCTTCGCCTTTTCAAGGCTTGGGCCCTAATAATCCTTAGGAAAACAATAGGGCCTTCGCCTTTTCAAGGCTTGGGCCCTAATAATAATAATAATCCTTTGGAAAACAATAGGGCCTTCGCCTTTTCAAGGCTTGGGCCCTAATAATAATCCTTAGGAAAACAATAGGGCCTTCGCCTTTCAAGGCTTGGGCCCTAAAGATAAAAAAAAAAAATATAGCTGCGAGCAGCGATTACGGGCCCAAGCCGGTGGCACCGCAACCCTGGTTCCTTTAGTTACCTAAAGGCACCGGGGTGGCGGTGCCGCCGGCTTTGGCCCTTCATCGCTGCTTGCAGCTATATTTATATATATATATATATATATATATATATATATATATATATATATATATATATATATATATATATATAAAAAATACATATATATATATATATATATATCTCACTTGCCTTACCTGAGAACAATGAAAACAATAAAAAAAACTAGGGAATCACTAAACCGAGAGAATTATTCTGTTTTGATGATACACTCAAAATATTACACAAGCAATTCTTTAAATTTAATGATATTCAGAACAGAACAAGAATTCAAAAAAACTATAATTAAGAATTAACCGAAATAATTGAAAGCGAAAGTGAAAGTAAGTGGTGTTTGGCTCACGTAACTCTCTCATTAGAATCAAACTGTTTCAACATTTGCGATGTATTTGGATGCTAAACTATTCTTTATTATGGGCTTTGTACTTCACTCAGGTTTCAATATGTGTGTGTGTGTGTGTGTGTGTGAGGTGCGGGTGCGATTGAACTGTTACACATAAAAACATACTCCGTCCAATAAAACACAACAAAGTGCTTTTTTCAAACTATAAACTCTTGTCAAACTGTAACCTACAACTGTCACCAAACTAAAATCACACGCACACACTGTCTAAAAGCAAAAAATATTTATCCAACCCCATTTAAAACAGTCTGTGGGTGCCATCTTTTGGACATTCACCACATCGCATTGATTTTCATTTATTGTCCTCAGAGCCCTAATCTGTTTATTTTTCAATTACACATTCTACATTGATTAAAAAAGAAAAATTCAAATGTGTTTTTATTTTATACAGGAATAAATTATTTATAATTCAGATGAGAATAAAGTTAGTGTTTTACAATTTAAAGGAAAACAAATATATTGTTCTGAAATATAGCACATTCATTTTAAATTCATTCAGCTTCAATTACCAATACAATCTTAATTTTATTTAAAGCAAACTATACATTTAAAAGATCTTGGTTCTGTGCATATTTTGTAATTTAAAAAAAAATACAAAATTGTTATGCAAAAAGACAAGGCCTTAGAGATTTCTTTATCCTTTAATGCAGGAAAAATCACACAGCAATGAAAGGCTTAATATCATGTCACTGTAACAGCCAGCCAGCCACACACACACATATAAACACAGACACCAGCCCTCCCTCCCCCTCCCTCCCCACACAGACAGCCACACACACACACACACATAGAATGGGAGGGGGCCCTCTCTCTGTCAAAGAGTGACAGAGAGAGATACCATTTCATGAAATCCACATTCAAACCACAATATCTGACTTTCTGAGGGTTGGAGCTATTGACTGTAAATTAGAAAGTTGTTTGGCTTGAGGAGAAGAATATACAAGCTGAGTTTTGTAACTGTAGGTAAATCTAACTAAGTTATAACACACTTTATATGTCCTTTTTTAGTCATGAAAATTCATTTCCTCGCCACGGCCAAACCGTTCGAGATATCAAAAATCCGTCAGCAATTTAGCATCCTCAATGTCTTGACTTCATGCACGCCTAGTTTGGCGATGATTGAATGAATTGCCTAGGAGTAGTACTTCAAATTCCACAGCAAGCGTTTTCCAAACAACCCATAATAGCCGACTTCCTGTTGGGCTGGCGTAAAACTTGACCAGGGGTAAAATGTTTGGCCCGATGAGATCTATATGTGTACTGAGTTTCATATTAATTCATGCAAGCGTGTTGAATATATGGACCAAATTGTCGGACCCCGTTCAAGGGGGCGCTGTTGAGCCCCCCTGCCACGCCCGGGTACCAGCTTCAGCCCGGCCCTGATGGCCGTGGGTTCTGACCTGTGTGCAAAATTTCAAAAGTTTTTGAGCACGTTAAGAGTCCCAAAATCCCCTGAAACCTTGAAATGCATTAAAATCAATAGACAAATCCCTCACACACAGAGAGGGAGAGAAAATTCTCAGAAACATCCACATTCAAACTAAAATATCTGACTCCCTCTTGGTCTGAGCTAATGACAGTAAATTAGAAAGTTGTCCGGCTTGATCTGAACAATATGCGTACCGAGTTTTATGATTGTAGGTAAAACTATAGAACTAACACCCCCACTTTTGTCAAAAGGTGGCGCTACTGAGCCCCTGCACCACGCCCGTTTCTGAAACTTTGCACATGTCTACTGGCTAATAAATGTGATGTGTCTGTCGAGTTTCATGTTATTTCAAGTATGTTAAGAGTCTCAAAAGCATCAACAAAGAATATTAAAGTTTGATGCGTTGCCACGGCAACAGTATCTAATATATCAATAATCCTTTCACAGGTCTACATCTGCCGTGTATTTACATTATACAGATGAAGTTTGAAGCAAATCGGGTTAAAATAAGAGGGTGATTTCAAAGCATTTTGAAAGTGACACACTTCCTGCTGCCAGTTGGTGGCGCTATAACTTTGACTCACAATAGTCACATCCATGTGATCGGCCTCTTAAAGCGAACACACTGGTGAAGTTTCGTTAAGATCAGTTAATGTATGCTGAAGTTATAACACACTTCCTGTTTCACGTTTCTCGCCATAAATTCGTTTCCTCGCCACGGCCAAACCGTTCGAGATATCAAAAATCCCCTGGCAATTTTTCATCCTCAATGTCTTGACTTCATGCTGACCGAGTTTCGTGGCATTTCTTTGAATTCTCTAGGAGAAGTACTTTAAATTCCATTGCATGCGTTTAACAAACAACCCTAAATAGCCGACTTCCTGTTGGGATGGGGTAAAAAGTAAGAGCATGAAGTATATATGAACCGATGAGATCTATATGTGTACCGAGTTTCATATTATTACATGCAAGTGTGTTTGATTTATGGACCAAGTTTTCGGACCCCGTTCCAGGGGGCGCTGTCGAGCCCCCCTGCCACGCCCGGGTACCATCTTCAGCCCGGCCCTGATGGCCGCGGGTTGTGACCCGTGTGCAAAGTTTCAAGAGTTTTCGAGCACGTTAAGGGCCCCAAAAGTGCCCGAATAGTCGTAAGAAAAATATAGAAAATGAGTTTCCAAACAACCCATAATAACCGACTTCCTGTTGGGCTGACGTAAAACTTAGAGCACGAAAGTTGTTTGGCCCGATGAGATCTATAAGTGTACCGAGTTTCAGATTATTACATGCAAGCGTGTTTGATATATGGACAAGTGTTCAAACCCCGTTCCAGGGGGCGCTGTCGAGCCCCCCTGCCACGCCCGGGTACCAGCTTCAGCCCGGCCCTGATGGCCGCGGGTTCTGACCCGTGTGCAAAGTTTCAAGAGTTTTTGAGGATGTTAAGGGCCCCAAAAGCCCCCGAAACCTTGAACAACAATAATTAAAAGCATTCTCACTCAAACAGACACATCCCCCTCCCCCCACAGACACAGAGGTACGCAGAGAGAGGGAGAGAGTGACAGAGATTACTCCGAAACATCCACATTCAAACCAAAATATCTGACTTTCTTTTGTTCGGAGCCAAAATCTGTAAATTAGAAAGTTGTCCGGCTTGATCTGAACAATATTCCTACCGAGTTTTATGATTGCAGGTAAAACTATGAAACTAACCCTCTCACTTTTGTCAAAAGGTGGCGCTACTGAGCCCCTGCACCACGTCCGTTCCTGAAACTTTGCACATGTCTACTGGCTAATAAATGTGACATGTCTGTCGAGTTTCATGCAATTTCAAGCATGCTAAGAGTCTCAAAAGCATCCTAAAAGAATTTTAAAGTATGATGCGTTGCCACGGCAACAGTATCAAAGATATCAAGAATCCATTCACAGGTCTACATCTGCCGTATGTTTACATTATACAGATGAAGTTTGAAGCAAATTGGGTTCAAATAAGAGGGTGATTTCACAGCATTTTGAAAGTGACACACTTCCTGCTGCCAGTTGGTGGCGCTATAACTTTGACTCACAATAGTCACATCCATGTGATCGTCCTCTTACAACGAACACACTGCTGAAGTTTCATTAAGATCAGTTAATGTATGCTGAAGTTATAACACACTTCCTGTTTCACGTTTCTCGCCATAATTTCATTTCCTCGCCACGGCCAAACCGTTCGAGATATCAAAAATCCGCTGGCAATTTTTCATCCTCTATGTCTTGACTTCATGCTGACCGAGTTTCGTGGCATTTCTTTGAATTCTCTAGGAGAAGTACTTTAAATTCCATTGCATGCGTTTTACAAACAACCCTAAATAGCCGACTTCCTGTTGGGCTGGGGTAAAAAGTAAGAGCATGAAGTATATATGAACCGATGAGATCTATATGTGTACTGAGTTTCATATTCTTACATGCAAGCGTGTTTGATTTATGGACCAAGTTTTCGGACCCCGTTCCAGGGGGCGCTGTCGAGCCCCCCTGCCACGCCCGGGTACCATCTTCAGCCCGGCCCTGATGGCCGCGGGTTCTGACCCGTGTGCAAAGTTTCAAGAGTTTTCGTGCACGTTAAGAGCCCCAAAAGTGCCCGAATAGTCGTAAGAAAAATAAAAGAGAAAAAAAAAAAAAATAATCCTAAGGAAAACAATAGGGCCTTCGCCCTTTCAGGGCTTGGGCCCTAAATATGGAACATCAACAACTTAAGATAATAAAATATAAAACTCTGTTGCTGCTGGGAAGTTGGTCATCACGGCATCTACCAAATAAGAAAAAAATAATTTCCACAAGAAAAGCATTGTTGACAGTTTAACCTCAAGTGTGCATGGAATAATACATTCACCTGCACTGTGTGTGTGTGTTCGGTTTAGGTTTTAATGCACATCTGAGCTATTTGCATTATTGATATACTGCCTGATACTTTTTAGAATTGCTAGTTTTATATAGCCAATCATTTGTATTTTTATGCTGTATAAAATTAATTTGAAAGTTTCAAACTTGAATGAATGAAGGCATTTAGAATGAAACTTCATCTTATTGTGCTTGTACAAAGACTAATATTATTCTACTCTATTAGCTTATACTCTCTCTCTGTATATAACAAGCAATTGTTCAGACAAATTCAATATTATGGTTCAAATCAATGATGGACTTCGTCAAAGATGAGAGCTTTAGTGAGGAAATTATATTTTCATATGATCTAAAGTTTTCATAACACTTTATAATCGGTTCCACATGTTTCATGTTTACACCTTTGGATTCAGATAATTCGAGTTTAAGGGCACATGAAAACATGGTTACAGTAGGCCTACACGTGCATGTATGATACACTGTTACCCCCTGAAATGTCACGATTCCAACAACACATGATAACAAATAATTTAGCAAAAAAATGAGCACGTCAAAACGAAAACACAGACAGTTACAAGACAAAAGCAGGAATGTCTTTTACCTGTTCTCTTCGACCGACAGCTGAATGCAATGGCTCTGGCTCGTTTAAAATGTTTCAAAATGGTGCAAATGTTTTTCGCGCGATCACGAGAACGGTGATCAGCCAACTAACTATCAAGTCTCGCGTTGGCAGTAGTCATGTCTCAGTAGCGCGGTTGCCATCTAGCGGCTGAAAAATGTAATTGCATTTTCATTTAATTTAAAATGAAATAGTCAAATAATATCGTATCGTTTTTTTAAATGTGTGACAGCAAACATGAAGCTGCCTGGGCAAAAAAAACATGTAAACAATTTTGAGACTATTTTGGCTATACTAATCGCTGGTCTAAATCAGGGCTATAGCCAAGCCATTGCCTCGATTTCGCCGGGTGGGCTAAAAGCAGACTGCACATAGCCCGTCCAATTCAGAGCTAAATCGTGACTACAGATCGACCATGTCATGAAATGACACTGGCACCTTGTAGATATTACCAATGCGAACATGATGGGATATCATCTCATGCGTTGCCTGCCCAACAATTAATTAAAACTACAATTAATCAGTTTCGACTATAAGTGGGCTACAAATACCCGTACTGACTATACGAGCTAGGTCGTGTCTACGCACAGCCTATGCATAGAACGTGAAAGAAATTAAACTAACACCTTGTAATCACTGTTGACTTTGCTTACATGATGGAATATCATACATCTTGTAAGTTATTTTTGGCCAAAACGACATGTATCCAAATTCAAGGTTATTTTGTCTCGTGGGTAACGGGCTATATCGGGTAAAACCGAGACGCTGAAATGACGGCTGTACTGACTAAGTCCTAAACGAAGATCAGGAACCACTCTCTCCTCTGGCAGGTCTGCCATTTTTTGCTCACCAGGTTTTCCACTATGGAGCTTGCAAATGAGGCATCTTGATATGATCTTCCTTACTGCAGTAGGTCCACTTGTGATCCAGTATTTTCTCCTTGTGGCAGAAAGAACATGATTTCTTCCTTCATGTCCAAGCTGTAAGTGGACATGACGGAGGATAAGATCGGAAATATGTTGGTCCTTTGACAAGATGAGGGGGTGTTTAATGTCCTCAGGGATTGCTGCCTTTTTCAGCCGTCCCCCAACTCGTAGAAGTCCTCCGTTTAGAACCGGATCCAGTTTGAGGAGGCTGCTACTTCTCGGCACTTGTGGCTTGCCAGAGGTTAGTGCAGCAAATTCAGTGGGGAATCTCTCTTGCTGGCAAAAAGCGATTATGGAGGTCTCAGCCTCCAAGAGATCTTCCAGCGTCACCTTCTGATTACCAAGCGATGTTGAGAAAGCTTGCATCTCCTTTTGCACATCCAACCTTGCTGTTCCAATAGCACTGGAGTTTGCACGCTCCAACTCTTTTCTTTTTTCTTTCAGTTTGAGCAGAGTTCCTTTCAGCTTAATGAGCCACGCAACTGCAACTTTCAATCTTTGCCAATCAGAGAAATGGGTCATAAGTTGCGATGTGGCGTTGGTGTCAACAAGTATCGCATTGACCGTCAGACTTCTTTACTTCTGGGTCGTCGGCAGTGACACTTGTATCCACAGGAAATGTTGGCCACGTTTCTTCAGGTTCCTGTAGGAATTTCGGGCCTTCAATCCATCTTTGCTTCAGAAGCTCTTCTGCCTTCAATCCACGTGAAGCATCGTCAGCAGGGTTCAGGGATGTGGGAACATATCTCCACTGCTCAATTTCCGAGTTGACCCTGATGGTGGTTACCCTGTTTGCTACAAAGGTTTGAAATCTTCGGTCCTCATTCTTTATGTACTTCAGAACTGATGTGCTGTCAGTCCAAAAGCAAGTCTTCTCTAGTGGAAACTGGAGCTCCGATTGAAGCATCTTGTCAACTCGTACTGCAACAACGGCAGCGGTGAGCTCTAAACGGGGAATGGTGACGGTCTTCAGGGGGGCCACTCGGGATTTGCCAAATAAGAAAGTAACATGAACCCTCTCATCCATGTTCTGCATCCTCAGGTAAGTAGCCGTACCATAGCCGTTCTCGCTCGCGTCGGCGAAGTGATGCAATTGGGCGCTGACAGTCCTCCCAAATCCTGCAGGCTTCACACATCTGTGGATCTTGAAATATGCCACCTTCTCAAGATCTGTCAGCCATTTGTTCCACTTCTGCTGGAAAGTTGGAGGAATTGGATCGTCCCAATCACACTTTGTCCTGCATAACCCCTGCAACAGCAGCTTGGCAGGAAGTAAAACAGGTGCCAGGAACCCCAATGGATCGTAAACAGAACTGACGATGGATAGCATGCCTCGCTTGGTTGCTGGCTTCTCCTTGACTTTCAGCTTGAATTTGAAAGTATCTGTCTCGATACACCACTGCAAACCCAAAGCTCTGTCTAACGGCAGCTTATCCCTGTCCAGATCAAGCTCATGCAGGTTCTTGGACTTGAGATCCTCTGGGAGGCTTTGAAGCACTTCTCGACCATTACTAATCCATTGAGTGAGGGTAAACCCTCCTCTGCCCAAATGGTTATAAGGTTCTTAACCATGGCTACTGCATCCTCTTCAGAGGGCAGACTCTTCAGTAGGTCATCCATATAGAAGTTTCGGTTGACCGTTTTAATCACTTCTGTTGGAAAGTTAGCCTGATTGTCTTCAGCGGTTTTTCTAAGAGCAAGGCAGGCGACACTGGGTGATGAAACCGCTCCAAATAAATGGACAGTCATGCGATGCTCTACAAGACCTTGCTCCAGGTTACCTTGAGGCCACCATAAGAATCTTAAGTAGTCCCGATGTTTCTCTGCCACCTTAACCTGGTGGAACATAGCCTTTATGTCCGCCATTATGGCCACTTGTTCCTGTCTGAACCTCAGAAGAACGCCAACTAACGAGCTGGTGAGATTCGGTCCTTGCAAGAGCTGACTGTTGAGCGAGATCCCTTTGTACTCTGCTCCACAGTCAAACACCACTCGTAGCTTTCTTTTCCGTGGATGGTACACACCGTGGTGTGGGATATACCACACCTTCCCTGTTGGCGTTTCCAACTGATGCCGCGGCACTTCTTCGGCATAGCCATTGCTAATAACATCAGCAAGAAAGTTGTTGTACTCTTCATTTGCATTCAGACGCACGCTTGCGTCTTTCTGAAGTCTCCTTTTTAGACCACGAACACGTTGCATGGCAACATCGAGTTTGTTCGGCATTGAAACATCTGTTCCTTTGAAAGGCATTTGAAACGTGTAATGTCCGTTTTTAAACTGAGCAGAGCTATCCATTATCTCCACAAACTTCTTTTCTTCCCTTGACATTTCTTCCTGTTCTGCAGAAGCTTGCTCATTGAAGTCGTAGTTGTACTGGCTGGTTAACAGTTCTTCAATTCTGTCAATGGCAATTCTGTTGGCATAAACTAAAGGGTGGTCACTTCCACAGTCTCTACTTCCCCGTAACGGACCATTTATTACCCATCCCAGTAGGGTTCGGATCGCGTAGGGTCCTTCACCTTCACAACTGTTAATCACCTCCCAAGGCTCCAACTTGGAGGCGTTTGTGCCAATTAATAGGTCAACATCAGCATTTATATAGGGAATCTTTACATCCTCTAAATAAGGCAATTTTCTCAGCTCCCCTTCGCTGATTATATTAGCTATAGAGACAGGCATCTCTTTCTGGGTACACACTTTGGAAAGCGGATAAAAGCATTCACCAGAGACTCCTGAAATTTCCAGACCGTCAACAACGGAGCTTTCTACTGCGTTATTATTGCCCAAGGTGCGGATATGAATCTTGCATTTGCGTCCTTCCATGTTCAACTTGTCAAGGAGCTTCCTGGTGCAGAAAGTTCCTGTACTCCCTGGGTCCAGAAAAGCATAGGTTTCAATAACCTTGTTTCCCTTTAAGCACTTCACCTTAACAGGCAAAATGGGAAGAATTCCATTGCAGTGACCAGCCCCTGTAAGACAACAAGCGGAGGATGTTGTGCTGCTGTCAGAAGTATTTGACTGCTCAGTTATTTTGTGCTCACCATCCTTCTGAGTAACCCTTTCCTTCTCTCCTATGTGCAAAACACTGGGGTGCGTTTGGTTGCACTTGTTGCAAATAATGCGCCTGACGCAATTCTTACTCAAGTGTCCTGTGCACAAGCAACTGAAACACAGACCTTTTTCCTTTAAATAGTCCAGTTTCTCCCTGTGTGTCCTTTTTCCCAGTTTAAAACATTGTTCCAAAACATGATTACCAGCAGAACAATACAGGCAGGAAATAGAATCAGTCTTAAAGTAAAGGATATCACTTTGTTCTGAGCCTTTTCCATCTTGTTAATATCTGGTTTGCTGTATCCATCCTCAATGATCACCTGTGTTGCAAAGCTGTTTCTTCCAAATTGAGGTTTTACCTGTAACTTGTTTGCTTTTATAGCTCCCTTGATAACAGGTAAACTGTCCTGTATGTCACCAAAGACTGGATCTGAAATGATTCTGACCTGGCGCTCAATGTACTCCACAATGTCTGAGAATCGTGCTCTTCGACCAGTTCTCTCCAGTATCTCACATGCCCTTGCTCTCCACTTGTCTCTGAGTTTATACGGAAGCTTCTGACTCAGAATCTTTATATTTGCTGGCATGTTAAGTTCCTCCAAGTACTGAAGATCATCCATTGCGTTGGAACACTCACGGAGAAAAAGTCCATAAGCTTTGAGCGCTTTGGGGTCCTCAGCTTTGATACTTGGCCATCCTGTGACTTTCTCCATGTAGGCTTCTGTTATCTTAAACTCATTTCCAAAGTGCTCCTTGAGCAATTTTTTGGCAGCAGTGAATCCTTTATCTGTAGTCATATGAAGGCAGCTACGCACAATATCCCTTGGCTGCCCCCTAGTAAATTGCTCAAGATAATACAAACAGTCTCCTTTACAGCTGGTCTTTGCCTCCACGCAGTGTTCAAATGCCTTCATAAATGTGTTGAACCTTAGAGGAAATTGGAATTTCTCGGCGCGGCAGCAGCTGTAAAGTTTGTATTTTAACAAGAAGAGCTGTTATATCATTCTGTTGTTGCAGCAAATTGTAGAGACCTGCTGTCTGATGTTGGCCTTGCAGGGGTTGAAAGCTTTGAATGACAGTTGGCTTTGGCAAGATAGATGGCTTGGCTAATGGTGAAGCATTGCTTTGCAGTGGTAGAGATTGCTGTCGCTGTGAGGGCAGAGGCACAAATACTGAGACCTGTGGATTGAAAGAGGTGGACTGGAGCTTAGATCTAGCCCCTTTCCTGATATAGGAAGCCATTCCATCAGATTGCCTTGAATGGACGCTACTACCGACCTGTAGCACTGCTAGTTTAGCAGAAGTGGCAGCTATCTCAGTGTCCAGCTCAAGCTGCTCCTTCCTTCTCCTCAAGATGAGCTCCTGCTCCTCCAATGCATGCTTGTCCTTTAAGCCAGCAGCTCGAGCCAAGAGCGCGGCCTGTTCCACCCTCGCCTTGCATCTGGCTGAAGAACTGGAGGATCTGCTACTAGAGGATCCGCTACTTGAGCCACGGTGCCTTGTCTGCACGTTTGAAATGCTGTCTTGAGGTTGAATCTGATCCTCCTCTTCCTCATCCTGTCCACCAGCATGGCTTCTTCCATTGCTGGCATCAATCTCATTTCCATTTTCAACATTGACATCAACAGTTTGATTTTCAATTTGAACCGGCAAATCATCATGATCACCATCCGCTTTAGTAACTGAACAAGCTTTAGTGTCATACAACCATTGATTTGTACCCACAAAAAACTCATTGAAATTCAACATTTTAGCTTGGTACCATATTTCATGTTTGTTTGCTTCATCAGCAGGCAATAAACCCAATAAAGATGCATGTACATGCTGTATTTCTTCACACAACTTATTGAACGTGTTAAATTCATTTTCAACCTCACTTAGATGCTCTTTATCACCCATCAATTTAGTAATAGAATCTTTTGCGTTCGACAGTTTACTAAATTTAAACTTTCTTTCCTTTTCTAAAGTGCTTATTTTTTCCAACAGAGCTTTGGGTGTTAATTTAACCACACGTTTTCCAGTTACAGATTTTACCCCTACACCCACACAAAGTTCAGTCTCAAGGCCAAGCTGGCCTGTTTTCTTTTCAGCCATAATGACCACACAAAGCGAATTGGCTTATTAATCAATGAGCCCGCAAAATAGTTTTGTGTTGCGCAACAAATCTTCTAGACGCGCAAAGTTATTTTTAGACGGTTACGAGTTGCTACCAATGCATTGGTTTTACGCGAATGTGTGCACGCAAATTACCATGGCCTTGTAATATCAGCGCTGATCACCACGTACCCCAATAGAGCGTTGGCCGGCTTGGTGAATGGTGTCCCGATGTGATGATCCTGGTATTCCGGTGACCCGCTCGCTCCGGTGCAGCTCCTTTCAGCAATCGGCAACTCCAAACATTTGCCCACCTCACATCCGTGGTTTCCAAACGAACACGTATAATCCACAGTATAACAAATCCTCGTCCTCACGATGAACGATTATCCAAATTGAAGCAGTTTTCGACCTAAATTGTACTGACTAAGTCCTAAACGAAGTCTAGTACTGGTTGCTAATACAGCGAATTAAGTTTAGACGTGTGCCCATGCTGTCTTACACAAATCAAACGCAGAGTTCAGTTACTATTATCTAGCAAGTTTATTTTCCTCCATATATCATACAGCGGCAATATCTTAACTCATAATACATGTAACCAAAACACCAAACTGCTTTGTTCCCTGTAGGAAAGATAGGCACAGTCGAAAACTGTTTGCTTCCCAAATCAGCAACACCTGTGTCTGGGTTTCCTCCAAGTTAAATGGATTAACCAGGCTGACCGGAGATCAGCTGAGCCACAAAGCACAAATAGCCCCCTAGTGGCACAGGACAAAATTACATAATATAATACCAAATGAATATGGCTCATACAACGGCTATTGCTCAGTGTTGCCAACTTAGCGCCTTTGTCGCTATATTTAGCGAGTATTCAAACCCCTCTAGCGACACATTTTCAAGAAAGCGACTAGCGACAAATCTAACGACTTTTACTGGTGTTATTGGAGACTTTTAGAGACTTTTTTGACGTGAAACCGCACATTGTTCTTACTCTTCTCAACGAGCAGCGGGTGCTGCCGTCTGACCCATCCCCGTGTCAAAGCACTCACAGGCGGCCCAGACTGACAGTTCTCGCGCAGCAGCCCCTCCCCCAGCTGCAGTCAGAGCGCGGAGATGTTCACCCCTCCGTGTCCTGACTGCAACTGAATCGCGCATCATGTGCGTGAAGCCGCCGCTGGCTGATCCCGCCCTGTCTTACATTCAGCAAGGGATTTAAAATGTACTTTGTCTAAAATAAACCACTTAAAAATAAATCGCTGCATTTATTTTGACTCACAAAGGCTCAGTCACTTACTCTGGTCCACGGCACTTACTCATCTTGTCGTGTTTGTGCTTTTCTGTGACATAAGCTAAACTAGCTAGCTAGCTCATCATGTCAAAACTGTACACACAAAAATACAGAAAGGAGTGGGAATCAAACCCTGAATTCAAAGGTTGGTTAAAGCCGTTTATTGGAGACAATACACGGGCATACTGTTTGTATTGTAAGGCTGATTTCTATGCCAAACTTAGTGATGTTAAAAAACACAAGGCAACTCAAAAACACACTCAAAAGACAAAGCCTTATGATAGTTCCACCCAAAAAAACCTGCCATTTATGATTCAAAAAATTGACTCATCTAAAAAGGCTGAGGCCACCATGGCATTAGCTATCGCTGAACACTGTTCTATGCTGGCATGTGATCACATTGGAGAGGCATGTAGAGCTGCTTTCTCAGACTCCACTGCTGCTACCCATTTCAAAATGCACAGGACAAAGTGCACAGAAATGATTAATGGTGTTCTAGCACCATACTTTCTCAAAAAGTTGGTTGCAGATGTGGGTGATCAGTGTTTCAGTCTTCTCCTCGATGAGTCGACAGATATAAGTGTTTCTAAATACCTGGGGGTTGTGATAAGGTACTTTAGTGACACCAAGCACACAGTTGTCACAACATTTCTGGGGCTTGTTGAATTAGAGGGAGGGGATGCCAGATCTATAGCCTGTGCTGTTGTGGGTTTCCTCGTGAAGTGTGGTCTAAAAAAAGAGAAACTCCTGGGGATAGGGACTGACAATGCCTCTGTCATGACGGGGATTCACAATGGGGTCCATAAAGTCCTGAAAGAAGAGTATGGCCTCAAAGATCTGGTTCTTATTCGCTGTGTATGCCACTCTCTGCAGCTTGCTGTAAGTCATGCTTCCAATGACACCATCCCCCGTAGCGTGGAATACCTGGTACGAGAGACTCATAACTGGTTTTCAGTGTCTCCAAAGCGCAGGGAGGCCTATAAGGCCATATATGAGACCATTAACTGTGGGGAAAAACCTTTACAAATAACAAAGGTCTGTGCCACTTGTTGGCTCTCCATTGAACCTGCGGTTTCACGCATTTTGGACCAGTGGGAGGAGCTTAGGCTGCATTTCTCAGTCACCAAGTCCAGTGAACACTGCTACATGGCTGAGGTGTTGTATTCAATGTATAGCGACCCTCAAAACATTTTGTATCTGACATTTTTGAAGTCAGTGCTGGGTGAGGTACAGTTGGCCATCAAGGCTTTTGAGGGTGAACAAGTAGATCCTCTTAAGCTACTTGACAGCTTGGTTAGCCTGATAAAGTCTGTGAGTAGCAGGGTGCTGAATCCACTGGCAAAAATTGATGTTCTTAAAGGACCAATAGATGGATACATCAGTCCCAAACCGTACCTTGGTTACCTTTTTGAATCAAAGGCAGCTGAGCTCCATCTTGTGCCGGAGGATGAAATCAATGTCCGAAAGCGGTGTGTAGCCTTCACCATCTCTCTCACTAATGAGTTGAGGGTGAGACTGCCGGACAACATCGAAGCATTGCAGTACATGTCAGTTTTTAATGTGGAGGAAACTTTAAAGCACAATAAGAGCCCTGGAGAAATAGAAAAAATAGCCAAGCTCCTCGGCTACTCCCCTGCAGACATAGACAAGATTGTCCAGCAATGGCGTGCCATCCACCTTAGAAAATGGAATGAGACAAAAAACACAATGAGTTTCTGGAGTGAGATTAGAAAGTTCAGAGATGCAGCTGATATCAACCCGTTTCAAGAACTTGCCATGGCTGCTGTGTCTTTGTTGTCCTTACCACACTCGAATGTTGAAGTCGAGAGAGTTTTCAGCCAGATGAGTGTGGTAAAAAGCAAGCTCAGAAATCGGATGTCCTTGCAGACCCTTAACTCCATCCTGTACATCCGATATGGACTGAAGCTGTCTGGTGAGGCTTGTTATGAGCACCAGCTCCCAGATAATGTTTTGCAGCTTTTTGGCACATCAGCTGCTTACTCGTTCAAGTCAGCTCCCTCAGTTGCTGAACCTGCCATAGAGAGCCTTGTCCAAAATGACGATGAGCCACTCTTTCTGTGAGCCAGCACAGCCTGTGTGTATGTGGAGGGGGGTCTGAAAAAACAACAACCTGAATTAGGGCCAGACTAGTTACCATTTTCTCAGATTTTCTCTACTATATCCTATTTTCTTTCTATTATCTCTTTTTGGTCTATTTAGATTGTTAATATAGATTGTATAAACATTTTTCATATAAACATTATAGTTAAAAATGTTAATGTTTTACTGTGACTTCTTGTAGGTTCCTAAGTGGACCATAAGGTTAAACCCCAAACTTAAAAGAAAAAGAAAAAAAACAAAACAAAAAAGATTGTATACAAAAAAATGTTAGTTAAAAATGTTAATGTATTACTGTGAGTTGTAGGTTCCTAATTGGACCATAAGGTTAAAACCCAAACTTAAGAAAAAAAAGAAAAATAAGATTGTATACAAAAAAATGTTATGGTTAAAAATTTTAATATTTTAGTGTGACTTGTAGGTTCCTTAGGCTTAGTGGACCATTGGGTTAAAAACCAAACTTAAAAAGAAAAAAAAAATTATACAAAAAAAAATGGTTAAAAATGTTAATGTTTTACCGTGACTTATAGGCTCCTAAGTGGACCAGGTAAAAACCACACAAAAAAAAAAAAAAAAAAATATATATATATATATATATATATATATATATATATATATATAACAAAAAATACAAACAAAAAAAAGAATTAACTCCGCCAGAGTGTCTCTTTTGGGTCACTTTTGTCGGTCCCAAGCCCGGATAAAGGAGGAGGGTTGTAAATCGTAAAAAAATTATAATAATAAAAAAATTAAGAATCGACATTAGAAGTTCATTTGTGGTTCTAAACATATTCAGGGTGGTTTTTACTCACCTTTTGTCTCTCCAGCGACGTTATTCCTCTCTCTCTACAGCGTCCATCACAATTACAAGCACATGGTCAGTTATGCAAATTAGGCGATGACGTCATTTAACGCCTTCTAGCTACTTTTAGGACAGCCAATAGCTACTTTCCTTACTGAGGAGTTGGCAACACTGCTATTGCTTGAGGGGAAATAGCCCGTCTTACTACGAGCTAGATCGTGTCTACGCACAGCCTACACATAGAACATGGCAAATAAATGAAGCAAACACTTTGTAAAGTTGACTTTGCTAACATGATGGAATATCTTTCATCTCGCAAGTTATTTTGTAAAAAATGACATGTAACCAGATTTAATGTTATTTAGGCTAAGTGGGTTACACAGAACTATATCGGGTCTACGTTGAAATGACGGCTATTGCTTGCTCGGAAAACAAATGTACTGCGAAAATCGTCTTTAATATTTAAAAGCAGACATTTTCAAATGCCAAAGCTTGTATATTATGTATAATATGAACGCAACTGCGAAATTTCACCTTTTTTTTAACAGGAAGGAAAATGCCATTAACTTGAAACGCCGTGCGTTGCGTTCATGTAGTCTCTTGTCTGTAGGCTATATAGTTTTCCTCCCATAGAGCATATTATAAAGAAAAAGCTTAACGTCAATGCAGTAAGACGGTGATATTTAAACTCAGTAGCCAATATTACCGTATTTAACATGCAACTAATGGTTTTCTATGGGTGTTGTTCATAATCTGATCTCATGTTTGCCTCTATAAAGTATGCTTTATTAATAGGGTAGGCCTATATTATTGTGTACTAAATTTGGTGCTTCAATATCACTCTCATTAAGCGTCTTAAATGTGGAAGTATGATGCCGTTGTCTGTTTTAGCAGAATACTGCCATCTAGTGGTAGCAGGTTTTCTCAGACAGCTGTGTGTGGATCGTGCAAGGCGAAACCCGCCAAATGAAAGTCTCAAAATCCAAATGAATCAAATAGGATCGACTCAGAAACGAGTCAATGAATGCACGCGTGTCACCTGATCCACAAATGCACATCTTACTTGTTGCATGCACAAATTCTGGCCTACATTAATACAAAATCGAGGTTTTGTATTAACAACTATGTCTCTATTTGTACAGAATGCTGCACATTCATGTGATTTTGGATTTTGCACACACAAGTTGTATTGTATTAGTTTAAATGTAGTGACGCACATTTGTGAATTTGTCAAATAGATGGGTAGTTGTGCACACATTAATAATTAGCACCAGGCCTATTCAGTTGTTTGTGTGTGGGTTGTGAAATGCGAAAAGAAAGTCTCAAAATCCAAATGAATCAAATGAGATTGACTCAGAAAAGACGTCAATGAATGCACGCGTGTCACCTGATCCACACATGCACATCTTCTGTGTTGTATGTGCAAATTATGATACACTAATACAAAGGAAAACATTTGTATTCACAAAAATGTCTCTATTTGTACAAATTGCTTCACATTCTTTCAATTTTGAATTTTGCACACGCAAGTTGAAAGGCATGGATAAAACATTTCTGCAACATCATGTATCAAGTTCATTGAAAAGTGTGCTTGCACGTGTTAATAATTTTGATACTATATTCGTCCCATAGAACTGGCTCATATTTTATACAGTTGGTTTAATCACATTAGAAACAAGAGCGTACAATTTTGAATAGTTGTGTGTAAATGATGTCAACTGTGCTTTATTTGTGTTTAACTTTTGCCTCTTGTGTTTTGCAAAAAGAGTGCGTGAGATTTGCAGACAGTCTAACTGCCTTAACTTGTTTTGGTTTTGCAGAAAGAGTGATTTATTCGACAAATTGGTTTAGGCTATAGTGAGAATGGGGTTCAGTGTATTAGCAATTGCGAAAAACTAATACTAAAGTAGAAGAAAATAATCATTTAAACCTGAAACAAACAGGGAAGTGTCAGTCATAATTGTGTGTATCGTCTGATCATGAATATTTGATTTGCTGCTCAAGCATGATCACAAAAGAAAAGTCAGACTAGATGAAATGTTTATTGATTGTTGCGTTGTTTACAGTCGTTCCAACTGGAAGGACGAGCGCGATTTTGTGCAGTTTAAATTTGGTCTCAACTGCACCGTTGAACCCCTGATGACGTAGCGGTTGCTGATTGGGTGTCCGTGGTCACGTGTCAGCCTGGTTCTGATGAGCGGCCATATTAGGCCAGTTCATTCTTTCACGCGACCGGGCTTACGGTAAGACGCTCACACATTCACATATATATTTATTATTACACATTTTACAGTGATGTCGATCTAGGACACTGCCGTGTTTAAATAAGCTCTTGTAGAGATACACCCTGTTCGCTCGGAGCGTTCTTTCTATACTTTTCATTCAGAAGGTAACAGTTAAACTGTTTTTGTCGTGCTCATATTCATTAGCGTTGATCTGGTGTTTGTAACTCAAGTTGAACATGTTCTTCTGCTCGCTGAGCCGAGGAGTGACCAGACATTGATCTTTCACGCTGACTCTTGTTGTGTTGTAAATGCAGCTGAAGAATGGCAAGCGCGGCGTGTACCCCGGCCGGGCCGCAGCCGTTGCCCCGCGGCGGCAGCGCGACTCCTCTGAGCCCCGCGCGGATCTCCAGGCTGCGGGAGAAGGAGGACCTGCAGCAGCTCAACGACCGGCTGGCGGTGTACATCGACACGGTGCGCGGCCTGGAGACCGAGAACAGCGCGCTGCAGCTGCAGATCCGCGCGCGCGAGGAGGAGCGCGCACGCGAAATCTGCGGGGTCAAGACGCTCTACGAGACAGAGCTGGCGGACGCGCGCACGGCGCTGGACCACACGGCGCGGGAGCGCGCGAGGCTACAGATCGAGCTGGGCCAGATCGGGAGCGCGCACGAGCAGCTACAGCACACGTGAGACACTTCATTCACACTTCAATCTCATTTCTCTCTAACTACATAATTGTGTTTTATGGGCATGGTATCATTCTTTGCTTTTGCTTACAAATACACAAAAACTTTAGAAACGAAAATGTATGTTAAAAACAACACTGCGCGCATGGAGGTTGTGTCAAAGTGTCTCTGGGGTCAGATCGCATTGACCTGTAATTTGAGATGCACCAAAAGGAGAATTTCTTGGCAAAAACCATTAATTCTGGATGTACTTGACCAAAAATGACTCGTTAAAAAAAAAAAAAAAACTTTTAAACGTTTTTTTTTGTGTATATATTTATTAACATTAGACTCTATTTAATTTCACTCATTTTTTACCTAAACATCAAAAGGTAACACTTTACAATAGGGGTGTGCGATATTGACAGAAAATGATATCTCGATATTTTTGGGGATTTTGCCGATAACAATAATCAAACAATATTTTGCATTATTCAAAAATGTTTGTAAATGTCTTATATTTTATATTTATATTTTATATTGATATATTACTAATTGAAACATTGTTGGAAAGGGTATTTACTAGTGCTGTCAAACGATTAAAATTTAATCGCGATTAATCACATTAATGTCGTAGTTAAATCGCGATTAATCGCGCATTTTTATCTATTCTAAATGTCTCTTGATTTCTTTTTGTCCCATATTTTTTCTCATTTTAATGCTCTTATCAACATGGAAAAGTGGATCGGCTTGTTTTGTGCAAATGTTATTGTTTGAAAACAACATTGACATATACTGTGTTCAAATTCAAAATAAAAAATTCTCACTTGGAGCAAATAATCTCTCACACAATGTAACACTGTCCATCAATAAAAGGGCGAAAGAAATACTGACGAGGTCCTGATATTGACGAGGGGGCGGAGAATTTGCATCAGCTGTGTGTGTGTGTGTGTGTGCTTGGCCATCATCAAGTGGTATTTCAGACTGGACGCGCTGCGATGATGATAGCTCAGTTCACAACAACAAAACACACAGATCACTTTGGTCTTGTCAATGGAACTATTGGAACCCTTCAGATTTGTCAAATATTTCAATCAGGAAAAAAATATGTATATGTAATCAAATGATTCTACTGTAAACAAAGTCTAATATTTAAAGACTAAAAGGTAAAAAATCAAACGTCTTTAAAAGCAGTTTAAAACCATCTCTCTCAACCGCTGGCGTTTGTTAGGCTATATCTTGCCATCTGTCGCTTTCTCTGTCGTAAGGAACTTTCTTGGTAAATTAATCGGCCAAAGTTTGTTGCGTGTGTTTTTTTTTGTTTTTTGTTTTTTGTTTTTTTACCCTGTCAGCTGCAGGCGCGTCGTGTTCGGCTGACTCGCGAAGCTTTTCATAATCCTCATATTAAGTACGGTGGGTAGTTCGAAGATGAAAAAAGAGATTGGTCGTCGAGCTGCTTTTAACTGCAACCGATTTTCGGCACATTTTGCAGATCGGCGTCTTTTGACTAACATCTGAGCTGACCTTTCAAAACCAAACCACCTCCATGCTAGTGATGATGACCCACGTCTAGGAATTAAATCTAGCGTGGATTGTGAGTTTGCTGGTGTTTGAATATCTTCTTCTCTCACAGTTTCTTTGCTCATTTTAACTTCTGTCAAGCACCACACGCTCTGAATGCACCGTCAATTCGTCAACAACTGATGCAGCGTTTTGATTGGTTTCTGAAAATGAGTGACCTACTCAATAATGTGATTTTGCATATCGTTTTAACAACAATTACGATATTATCGCAAACGATATATATCGCACACCCCTAGTTTACAATAAGGTTAATTTTAGGGCTGGACCCGGATATTCGAATATTTGGTGGGTTGGTATTTGATTTGAAAATGTGACATTCGAATATTCTCTTTTTTTTTTTTTGCACACCTGGCATCCCCCTCGAAACGGTTCTCATTCGCGCTTGAATATGTTTTACACTATAAAATCTGGTGAAATATAGTACTCAACATATAACTTCGTTATATCTACTTAATAAATATATTTGCTGCTTCTTGGACTACTAAAAGTGTTCCTGCAACGGGAGTATTTTCTGGCTAGAGCACAGAACAGTGGAGTTTGTATGGACAGAAGTGCATGCCTGAGCTTGTATTTTGGGTTAAGCTGTGTTGCTTTGACATTGTGGAAAATCGAATAATAGAAACAAAATGTATTATCCTTTTTACCCGTTATCAATCTAAATTAATCTACAGCTAAATATAGGAGGGTTGTGTCGAGCCATTCGTTAGTCTGGTTGTTTGAGGAAAAAGATCAAATGTAGTTGCAATAAACGAGATAAGAATCCGCACAACTGCAGCAGCAGATGACTCTTATTCTGCTGTGCGGAACTGAGGAAGAACTGATGACGACACGGTTTGATCTTCGGCTGACAAATCAGAGGAAGGGGGCGTTTCATTCCCGCCCACGTGTAGAAATCGAATATTCAAGCTGTTTAATAATTTTTCTACCTCAGAACGAAAAATCAAGCTGAATTCTTGTTTTTCGTTTCGTGGAAAAAATGAAAATGCGAAAAAGGAACTGTTTTCTCATTTTTCTTATTTCAATATTAAATAAAAAAACGACTGAACGAATGATACACGGAGGTCTGTGTATCTTTTGGTCATTTGATTTCCTGTTAGTAATGGAAAAACGAGAAATTAAAAACAGCTCGTTAATTCGTTTTTTTGTTTAGTTTTAAAAACGAAAAGTGAGATTTTGGCTCTTTTTTTTTTTTTTTTTTTTTTTAATTTTTTGATTGTTGTTTACAAATCGGTTTATGGGTTCCATATTTCATTCGCACACGTGGGCGTGCTGACACGCCTCTTTCATCTGAATGATCAAACCGCTCCGGCTTCAGTACGAGCTTTTCTTTCTGTCAGGCAGAATAAGAGTCAGTACATGTGTTACGTTTCGGGAAGAATGAAGCGAGAATCCAATTGCAAACACACATTTAATAAAACAAACAGGAAATCCAGGGAACACTCAGAACACGAACAAGGAGCCAGCTACAGGCAAACGTTACAACATCAAGAACTCACAAGGACTGAACTTAAATACAAGGGAACACAAGCTAAACAAGATAACAAGGGGGCGTGGTTAAACTGAAACACCTGGGAAGACTAAACAACATAACGGGGAACAGCTGAACATGGGGCAAGACACATGGCGGGATCACATGACAGACAAGAACCAGGAACAAGAAACAAAACCCGAACCGTGACAACATGAGTGCGTCACTGACAAATGCACTTGAATAAAATTATGTCTGAAACCACCACTCACTGTTAAAGGGTTAGTTCACCCAAAAATGAAAATTAAGTCATTAATTTCTCACCCCCATGCTGTACCAACCCCGTAAGGCTTTCGTTCGTCTTCAGAACACAAATGAAGATATTTATGATTAAATCTGAGAGGTTCGTGACTGCTACATAGGCTGCCTAAGGGAATGAAACTTGACGGCCCAGAGAGTCATTAAAGAAAATGTTTAAATATTCCATGTCGCAACAGTGGCTCAACTATAAGTTTATCAAGCGACGAGAATACTTTTTGTGCGGAAAAACAAACAAAAATAACGACTTTATTAGACTATTCCTTTTCTTCCTTGTAGGCCTGAAACGAGACTTCAAGAGATTTCCATGACGCGAGAACTTAACTGAAGTAGTTAAAGGAGATCGCAATTCTTGCACATGCGTCGTGGAAATCTCTCCACGACGCATGCGCGTCGCATGCGGGTTGATTGTGAAAAGACCATGTATAAATGCCATCCGAAGCGCATTCGAGACAATTTAAATCCGATCGCTCAAACCACTTCTTCAGGAGGAGATCTGAGACGAGATTCCAGACGCATCTGATTGTTGAAACCACGTATCTAAATTTTACTCATCCCAAAAACGCTAATTAAATAAAAGTGTGAGAGCGTGTTATGCTATGTAATGTTATAGCAAGGTGTGACAACGCTACTGCACGCATCACGGCAGCTGAGCATCTATTCATAAAGCCAACGTGCAAACTATTGCAAATTAAAGTGAAAGTAAGTCGCAGAGAATTCTCCTCATCATTAAAAGTAAAGAAACGAAATGATCTTACCAGGGTTGTTGCCGCTCTCTTATTGCGGTCTTTTGATTTAGAAATTAGCTGATAAATGCAGCTCATTTTCGGTGACGTGCACTCCATTATATCTGCATATAGCATGGGAATTGACGATTTATATCTGTTTTGCGAAAACGCATTTGTTAGCAGATTTAAGTAGAATTGTTTTGATAAATCAGCTTTCCGATCTGAGAAAACACATGAAGTGGCCAGGTGTAAACATGCATTCAAGTTCATCGTAACGTACAACCAATAGATGCAGTAGACAATAGATGTAACACAGATATAATTTAGTGCTGTTAGTGTAACGGTCTTTTCAACAACTTTATTGAAAACGAAATTGTCTTGAGGAGCATGAAACCCAGACGGAAATTTGATTTTGATTTTATTTTTAAATAAAGGCCTGCCTCTAATAAAAGCCTGCTTCAAATAAAAGCCTGTTACCTTCTGCAGTTTAGGTAAATAAAGGCCCCGGCTTTTATTTGACGAAATTAGCAGGTTTTGGGATGAATTAAAATCTTGTCGGTTGAAGAGTGCGGCAAACCTTTAAAATGTTATTAGTTTTATTATAAAACTAATACAAATTTATTACATACTCAGGGTTTTTCCTGCCTCAAAATGGGACGGAGGTGGTAAAATCGGAACACTAGGGGGGTCCGGGGGCTTGCCCCCCCGGGAGAAAATTTTGTACATTTAAATATAAATTCATTAATCTGGTGCACTTTGAGTCACTCGAATCTGTTGTTAAAAAATAATAATAATCCAGCCGCCAACCACCCATATTCTTTGATTTAGATATCTGCATCTGATCATCACATTACAATTATTCAATTAAGCATGATAATATGGTAACATATCACACTGAAGTAGGCTGATTTAAAATTAACATTTATTTAAATTAAAAGTTCTTCCTTTGGCAAAATTATATTTCCTTTTATAGCCTAAACAGAGGATTTACTCCCTTTAAACTTAAATTGTCAATGTTTCATTTTTGAAAACACTCTTATCGGAATAATTTTTTGTGCCTTTATAAAGGGCATTTCCCCCCTAATTTTATTTAATGTATGCTCTAAATTTAATTTAAATTCTTACATTTTATCAATACATTCAATTAAAATAATAAACAAGGCTGTTACCAATCAAATTAAATATGTCATGTGCTCATCTTGTGTATGAGTTAGGGGTGGGCGCTATACCGGTATGAACGTGAATATGTATGTTGTGCCATGATATGGATTTTGCTATACCGAGGATACCGTATTCATAAATTAAAATTTTGCAGTTACATTGTTTTGTTCAATTTGGTACTCTTTACAACTGTTAACACGATACAGAATCGAATACGCTGTTTAAGGAAATGGCTGATTTGGCGCTTCATACGCGTGAAGTTGCTGAGGCGATTAACCGCTGGCCTGTGACGCGTTCAATGAAGGACCGTGACGTAGAACACATCGCTAGTGCTAAGCGGCTGTTCATAAAGGATGCATCTTTTGCGGTGGAATGGGAAATAACAAGGTAATGAGACGCAGGTTTGACTTTTAACTTGAGCGCAGCATTTTTAGAGTGCCGTTTCATTTCCGAGACGCGTGTGCAACACCAAAACGAGTTCGTCAAGCACAAAAAAACGTTAAAGTTCTAGGCTACTGTATGTTTGAGATGTCATGTTTTCATGAAGGTTGAAAGACTGAAAGCTGCTATTATTATCTTTGTTTTTACAAAACATTTACTGCTAATAATTTGAAGTGTTCTGCTCGATCTGCTAAACCTAAACTATTACAACAGATATTCCCGGACACAGAGCACATCCGAAGATGGCTCTCACTCAGAAATCAATAGTCTTCATTAGGGCTGTCACTTTACGTTGAAAATCGATTGCACAATCGATCGGACCAACCAACACAAGTATCGAAAACGAAAATAGAGAATCGATTTTAACGGCCCTTTTTTTTTCTCTCTTTTTTTTTTTTTTAATAATGTGTTTTAGGTGGACAGATCAATACAGTGCACAGAACATGTAGGATGTTGGAAAATAACAATGTCTTTTCTGTTAACCAAATGCTTTTTAATATTCGCTATTACTTCAATGCAAGTGAACAAGCGCACCGTTATTTGTTGCTTAGTGATGTGTGTGTTCAAGTAAGCCAGAAATGCGCAGTATCTGCGCTATACGCTGTATTTAATATATCATGAGGACTCACGAGTTGCGTATTTGCGCTAAATCCGCACAGATTTGGCTTAAACAAACTTCCACAGCAAAGAAAGTGAGTAAACATAGAAACACGCCAGATCGGCTCGTGATTTGACAGCGTTACCGGTAGGGCTGGGTATCGTAACAAAATGTTCGATACCGATACCTTGACTTCAATACCGGTTCCTGAACGATACTTTTTTCGATACCAATTTTGTTTAACAATATAACATTACCTAATTTTTATTTTTTTTTGTTCAGTTTGTTGACTTTTTTACACTCATATTTTGAGTATGTAAAAAAGCACCAATGCTGAAGTTTTCTATGTTTCCTAATCATTTAACAACATGTATTCTTTACTTCAATGAGCTCATTGTTTCTTCCTTAACTTAATGCATTGTTTAACAATGAAATTGAATGAAAATTAATAGAAATGCATTACACTGTCACCTCTGATAACAGATCACTCTAAATTGTAATTTAGACACATTCATTTTCTGTAAAGCTGCTTTGAAACGATATGTATTGTGAAAAATGCTATACAAATAAATGTGAATTAAATTAAATATAGGCTACTAGGGGGCGGGATATATGCCTCGCGCTCCGCACACATCAAGCTTGCCGCAAAGCACTGGCAAAAGTAGCCTAATGATTATGGATGTGTCGGGAAACAACAGCAAGGAGATATTTTAATTGTTTATTAATGAACAAGTGTTTACTAATGGTGTGTTCACTGTTCACACCGAACGCGGATTTAATTATTTGCGCTAGTAGATTAGATACAAAGTCAAAGACGGGGATAGACGCATCATTCGCGCCGGGCGTCGCGAATGATGCGAATTGGGCGACGCGTTTTGAACTCGAGCGGAAGATTGAAGCGTCTAACTAGACGCGATAGACGCCTATTTGACGCTCTATTCGCGTTCGGTGTGCTTTGTATGACACACCGCTTTGCCTTATCGGATTTACCGTGTTACCGGTCTTGGCAGCAATTATCTTGTCGAAAATATTGCATCGCGTGCTTCTGGCAAACACACACACACACACACACTACAGCCTCACATGCGACAAGCCAAGTCTCTGGGCAGCCGCGTAAACTAGTGTTTTTCCTCCACAGCCAATCATGCTGCATGCATGTTTCACTGACGTTGACGAGATTAACCACTTAGGTACCGAAATTTGGTACCGAAAAACAAGACATGTTTCGATACTCGGTAGTACCGAGGCAATTCGGTCGGTACCTAAAAAGTACCGAACTCGGTACCCAGCCCTAGTTACCGGCCAAAGTTAATTTTTACCCGCATTTGGCGGGTCGGAGGGTGTTAATTTCAATCCCTGAATGTTGCACTCCTGTTTGTCATTGTGCAAGAAACTTCACGCCAATAAATCATCAGAAATATTGCTGACTTGTACGTCTCAAGCGCCCTCTTTACGCTCGTCCTAATGCCTGTTAGATGTCCGTGGATTTGCCTATATATTTGGTGATGAAAATGGAAACGTCTTTAGACATGGAAAATCGATTTTACAATCGATTCAATGAACACTTGCGTATCAAAAATCGAACAGGATTTTTTCACAAAAGTGACAGACCTAGTCTTCATTCACTGCCGGTTCTCATTATGACAAGACGAGCAAAAAGTGGAAAGACATAAGTGCATTCAGGCCTACCTCATGTTGCACGTTTGCACTTTTTGAGAAAAAAAATGGCACAATAAAATAAAATAAAAACATTTCAGGTCTATGTCCAATGAAATGCCTCACCTTTTTCTAGTTATCTAGTGTTAAAATACATATGTTCCCTGTAATTTAACTAAGGTGTACTAAAATGTGATTCCAATTTTTTTTCTCATATTGCGATATAATATCGATATCGTCCGGACAGTGAAAAATATCGTTATATGAATTTTTGCTCATATCGCCCACCCCTAGTATGAGTGTCAGGGTTTCCTGCAGAAAATGTTAGTTAAGGTGGGGTTTGCCGTCATGCGGGGGGATTGGGGGGTTGGAAAAGCACGGCTGCGCCGCTTTCTCCTCTCCACAAGCGCTTGCGCTCCCATGGCGTCTGTCGCAACCATGAACTGCGCTCTCTATGATGACGACGAGGACGTATCGGCAAAGGATTAATTGATTTCTAGCCCTTGCATTAGCTTTACTAGGCTACTAGATATATTTATGGAGATGAGAAATAAAAACCCGCCCTGTTCAGCTATGTTCGCTGAGGCATTTTTTTTTACGACGACGACGTAGTTAAGGCAGCAGGTGTGTGTTGCTTAGGCAGCCGGCTTAGTTTCAAAGTGCTGCAGGAAACCCTGAGTGTGTAGTGCAGTAGTGTACAGCTGTCTGGGCTGCACCAGTGTTTAGTTAGAGTTTCTTGTGTGTCCATCACTGCTGTTATGTGCACGTGGTCTGATTGACAGGAGCAGCAGTTGTGCGTTAACACTGTTTCCCTCAGTGCTGCGAATGAAGCGTCTCGTTGGCGTGTAGCAGCTGGACGGGGTGGACGTTCCTCAGCTGCTCTACCAGTCTCCCAGTGATGCGCCTCTTTGTGTCTAACCTCTTCTCTGGACTGAAGCACATCAGGTGCGTGTAGCACATGTTGAGAGTGAGGAGTAACAGAAACTCCTGAAGTGCGAGCTGGTCTCCTCCAGACGCTCTCTGCTGTGTGTGAGACGTTCCTCCGGAGAAGAGACCGTGGCTGCTCAACACTAGCACAGAGAGGAGAGGTTGAAGACCTGTCAGCACACACGGCTCATCCAGTGAGAGAGTGTCCTGAAGCCTGATGAACAATGTTAAATCTCTTCATTAGAGGGACATTTGCTCAACATGTATTGTAACCTGCATCTTGACCCCTAGCTGTGGGGCCAGTGAGGGCCAGCGCTACCAATGAGCCGACCGCACCAACAGCCTCTGATCTCCAGCCACAAAGCCTAAATCAAGCTGCGCTCTCACTGTTAGATCAGTTCAGTTTATTTCTTAAGCGCATTTAATGACAGCAAGAAGGTGCTGTACAATACAAAATAAAAGACCATAAGACGACAGATAAAAGGAAACAGAGAAGAACATAAAAGACAATTTATCTTTTCGTTAGCTTATGCAGAAAGAAGCAGTCCGAATGTGGTTTAGAAGGCTTTTCCCTGAAGTGGGACGAGCCTAAGGCTCCTTCAGCCAGTTCTGGGGATTTGGAGTAAGTGTTGATCTTCAGACCGTAGGCTTCTTGAGGGATTATAGTGGTGTAGTGAAATAGACCAAGAGCTCGGCGTTTGACTATGTAGAGATTTATAGACCAGGAATAGGATTTTAAACTCTGCTCTATAATAGGGATGTTAACCGATGACCATTTGACCGATGGTTGAGCGTATCAACGTTAACCGATCAAAGTTCTCGGTAGTCGGTTAAAAAAAAAAAGTTTCTCTAAGATAGGCTATTATAGACAGTGGACTAAACGCTACTACAGTTAGCCATCTCCTTCCAATATATTTTTGTGTGAAGTGAACTAATCCCTCACACTCAATGTTTCATAACTCGCCTGTTTGTACTTAATAAACAAATAAAAACGTTTGGCGCGAGGTCACAGCGTTTGGGTTCGCGCGCTCACAAGGTTTGCGAAAAGTAAAGGCTACAGGCACCTAAAACACTCGAGGTTAGTGCCAGGGCAGACGACAGGATGAAGCGTGCAAAGAAAAGTAGTGTGTAGGACCATTTCAACAAAAAGAATGACACCAATGTAAGTTGCAACTTGTGTGATATGATAGCCTACATGAGATCATAAGATGTGCAAAATGTCAGGAGTGTCACATGGAGGGGGTAAGATATGATTTTGAACACTTCATTGAGTTTCGTTTTGTAGAAAGACTCTTTTTAAAATATTTTCGTTTTGTATAAATTGTATCTTAATTTTGATAAATGTTTTATCAACCAATTGCCTGTATTTAATAAATAAGAAGCAAATTAATATATATAGCAGACAATGTAAGGCGCCGGCGATCACTTGCATAGCACGTGAACTGGAGGGCGCCGAAACTCAGCTCACAACTCACAGATTTGAGAGATAAAAGCGATCTATTATAAAATGCTTGAAATGTCAACTTTTAAAACGAAACTATTCAAAACGAAAAGAAATAGGCCTGGCCTTCTCTCTGATTATGTAATCAAATGTGCATTTCTATCTGGCGTTCATGGCGAGTCCGCATCGACATTGTGAACTTCATCTTTGCAGCGACACAGAAAACACCAGTTTATTAATAAACAATTAAATGTCTCCTTGCTATTTGACACATTAATGATCATTACTTTCGCCGGTTCTTCGTGGCAAGATTTGAGTGCGGGCGTGCGCTTGAGTGCGGCTGGTAAACGCTCATTATCCTGTATATAGTTAGTAATTAAATTAATATTAAGGGGCGATGTGTCCACTAATGGCTAAAATAACTACAGACAACTACTAGTCGACTATAAAGTCGGAGGCAGCCCTTATTCCACATATTTTGGAACCAGCAGCAGGCTGAGGGTTGAGCGAGCGGAGTGGAATATTCAGAAATGCGCTCTCCGCTCATGCTCTGATCGGAACAAACTAAGCATGACAAATTCAAACTCTTTCTGTGTGTGAGCGGGAGAGAGATGCGACAGTTGCGAAATTGCAGGCGCGGCTCGAAATGGCTGTTATTTCAAATAGCGTAAAGCATATTTTTAAACTAATCGGTTAACCGGTTTCAACCGGCTAATGAGGCTCGGTGGTCGGTCAAGAATTTTTTTAGTTTTCGCCATCCCTACTCTATAATTAACTGGCAACCAGTCTGAATCTTTCAGAAGGAGAGTGACATTCGTACGTTTTACATCCTTTCAGAAATCGTGCAGCTGCAATTTGAACCACTTGTAAACGAGAAATTTGACTTGGATATACTATAGTAGATGGAGTTGCAATAAAACAGCCTAGACGCAATAAAAGCATGGATTGCAACTTCCAGAGACTTCTCGGATAGAAATGGCTTAATTTAGCAAGCAAGCGGAGATGAAAGAAACTCGAACCAATCGCAGAGCTAATATGTTTATTAAACTTCCTCACAACAAAAGAAACAAAAGGTTGTAGATATCCAAGGTCGATCTGGTTACTTCGTGGAGAAAAAGAGGGGCCAAAAACGATTACCTCTGTTAAACGGCAGTCAAAAAAGGACATTTTTAGAAAGCGAACGTTTAACCTCATCCAAACAGGCAAATATGGAGTTAGAGCACTCTATGCGAGCCACGGGCAGGTAGAGTTGCGTCTCGCCAGCGTAGCAATGAAACAAACCCTGTGTTTCCTAAGAGCAGAACCCAGGGGAAGCATATGAAGCGAGAGAGAGCAGGCGATAGGACCCTGTGGCGTCCACAGACCAGGGTTTCAGCAGAGGAACCACGGCTCCTATTTTAACTGAGAATATTCTCTTGGTTAAAGACTTAAGCCATTTTAAAACCGTTCCCCCCAAACCCACACAAGATATTAATCTGGAGATCAGAATCTTGTGGTCAACTGTATCGCAGAAAGAGGATAGGTCTAACATGACTGAAGCGAGATTTACCTGAATCTGTGGGAGTTCAAAATATCATTGAGAACTCTTAATGGGGCAGTTTCAGTACTGTCGGGTCTTAAAGGGTTAGTTCACCCAAAAATGAAAATTAAGTCATTAATTACTCACCCCCATGCTGTACCAACCCCGTAAGACCTTCGTTCGTCTTCGGAACACAAATGAAGATATTTTTGATTAAATGTGACAGCTGGATCACTCCTCCATAGGCTCCCTAAGGGAATGAATCCTGACGGCCCAGAAAGTCAATGAAGAAAATGTTTAAATATTCCATGTCACAACAGTGGCTCAACTATAAGTTTATCAAGCGACGAGAATACTTTTTGTGCGGAAATAAAAAAAAATAACGACTTTATTCGACTATTCCTTTTCCTTGTGCCTGAAACGAGACTTCAAGAGATTTCCACGACGCGCACGCGCGAGAACTTAACTGAAGTAGTTGAAGGAGATCGCAATTCTCGCGCATGCGTCGTGGAAATCTCTTGAAGTCTCGTTTCAGGCCTACAAGGAAGAAAAGGAATAGTTGAATAAAGTCGTTATTTTTGTTTTATTTCCGCACAAAAAGTATTCTCGTCGCTTGATAAACTTATAGTTGAGCCACTGTTGTCAGAATTCATTCCCTTAGGCAGCCTATGGAGGAGTGATCCAGCTGTCACATTTAATCAAAAATATCTTCATTTGTGTTCCGAAGACGAACGAAGGTCTTACGGGGTTGGTACAGCATGGGGGTGAGTAATTAATGACTTAATTTTCATTTTTGGGTGAACTAACCCTTTAAACCCAGATTGAAATTGAAAAATTGAAAAAAGATTGAAGTTGTTAGAGCACTATCTTTTCCAACACCGTAGAAGTAAAAGGTAAAGTTGACATCGGGCTAAAGTTTGCTAGGACAGTTGCCTTGAGTGAGGGTTTCTTTAGCACGGGTGTAACAGTGGCAGATTTCAGTCTCGGAGTCGGACCCACAGAGTAATATTTGTTTCCAGTATCGGGGATGGATTACACTGTTAGGACACAATGAGGGTTAAAGGGATACTCCACTTTTTTTGGAAATAGGCTCATTTTACAACTCCCCCAGAGTTAAACAGTTGTGTTTTACCGTTTTCAAATCCATTCAGCCGATTTTCTGATATTTAGAAGAATATCAATAACCAGACAGTTTCTGGTCTCATTGACTTCCATAGTAGGAAAAAAATATACTATGGAAGTCAATGAGACCAAAAACTGTCTTGTTACTGATATTCTTCTAAATATAAGAAAATCGGCTGAATGGATTTGAAAATGGTAAAACACAAATGTTTAACTCTGGGGGAGTTGTAAAATGAGCCTATTTCCAAAAAAAGTGGAGTATCCCTTTAAGATTCGCCATTATTTCCTTGACTACTTGTTAGGACATATAGAAAGTTAGGGTGGTTCTGCAGGGCTTCTGGACTAAAACCTGCCTTTAATAATTTAAAAAACTTGCCCTGGAAAAACATCACGTAACTCCATTTCACCAAGAAGACTGAAGACAAGCTAGATGTATAAGACCAAAGCAATGGAGAGGACTGCAAGCAGTTTGTTTGCTGCTTTTGGTCTTGGTTTAAAGAGTTTAGAGTTAGTTTTAAGAGTTAACCGCTAACGGAGTTAGAGCTGTGTGCTGTACTCCCCAAAGTAACCCAGCACTACAGAAGGAGCTGTGTTCGGCAGTGCAGCCCGTGGGCCGCAAGAGCTGCAAGTTTGGGTCACTTATAACTTCTAAAACAGTACATTAGTATTGCAGTAATAGGGAGATATATATTTATACTTAAAAAAAAAAAAAAAAAAAAAAAAAAATTAATTTGGATAAATTTGTTTCTAATAATAACCTCTGCCTGCCATATGGCTTTGTGGGTATTTTTTTTTTTTTTTTTTGGGTCTTTACCTGATCACATGCCTGATGTGTGTATGAGCCGAGTGTTGCTGGCGGTCTTGTGATGCGTGTCAGGATTCAGACTGGATCTGCTGAAGTCTCATGATTCGGGTTGTTCCACTTTTCCACTTTTTTTTTGACTAGCAAATTATATAACAGAAATTAAAAATACAATCACTTTAATGTAATAAGAATCCTGATGTAATGATTGATTAATTTTGCACAACGCTGTTGTGTAGGAGCTTCGGCTGTGTGTTATAATAAAATCCCAATGATTTTGAATCAATCATTGATGGTTGATCATCCATGATTTCAAAACCGCAGGAAGTTGATTTCTCCACCCTCCGACTTCCATGCGCTTGATAAGTGATGCTAGCTGCCAACACGCGTGTGTTTCACGAGTTGCCCTTCCAGAAATGTGTTCCAAAGGCAAAGGCTGGTGTTGAGTGAGATTTAAAACAAGTGAAATACTGCGCAACTAGATAAGGCTTTATTACAGCTTTTTGATAAAGCTCTAATTTGTTTCCTTTGGAAATGTGTGTGTGTGAGAATAGTCAATCGTGTTTTTTATTTTATTTATTTATTTTATTTTTTTAATCGAAACCAGAAGATCCTTTTTAAAAAAACAAAAAAACGATCTTGCGCTGTACTGCCGTGCACACAGTAGTTCTCAGCAGAGCAGTCGCCTGGCACACGAAACGGTCCCAGCCTCTGATGGTGTGTGTGTGTTTGTCACAGATGTGCTAAGAAGGACGCGGACCTCGCTGGCGCTCAGGCCCGGCTGAAGGAGGTTGAAGCCCTGCTGAACTCTCGAGACGCGGCGCTGAACACGGCGGTGTCCGAGAGGAAGACCCTGGAGAACGCCCTCACAGACCTGCAGATCCACGTACAGGAGGTACATGAGGCGCACACACACACACACGCATGCAGCATGGAGGACAAGGGCTCTATAGCTGCTAGGGGTGGCAGTATACACACATCCCTATGATCAATCCTTGTGTAAATTAATGATCAATTAATTGTTAGCCTTAATTCTGCAGCGGCATATAGCCAACAGCATGACAGGGTGTGCAAATGCTCAAAACGACATGTTCCTCATTAGGGTTGTAAAATGAATCGATGTAATTGATCATTTAATTAAATTACTTATTTAATAATGAAATATAAGGACTAATACAACGTGTCACCAATAGGGATGCACCGATCCGATACTCAGTATCGATATCGGCTCCGATACTGCCATTTTTGCCGGATCGGGTATCGATCAGACGAGGCCGATCCAAATCCGATATTGTGCGTATACTATTCTGTGTTATTGTTAAGCCCCACAAAAGGCACAAAACATTCTAAAGCACCTTCAAGTTTTCATGCACTCTATTATAAGTGTTCTGAAGCCATTATGTGAGATAGAAATGAATATTTAAGTCATTAAATTCAAAATCACGTAAACTTTTCCCTCCGCTGCGGCTGTCAGTCATTCTCCATTCAGCATCAAACAGCGCCTCGCGTTCGGTTACAGTCAACGATGAAACTCTCTTCAAGATGATTCATTGTTAATATTATACTTGATCTGTAGATAAAGGTTATATGGTTTCGCATAAAAGAACTTTATCTTGCTGGACTCTATTGCTGTAACTTAATCATGTTACTTTCTACCTGGTGTCGGTTAGATCACAACAGTAGGCTACAGTCAGAGCATTATAACTGTTATTCACGCGCACAGTAACTGAATTTAAAACTGTTAAAAGAAAAGGCTCAATAAACTATTGCATAGATAGAGACTGTATAATACACTACGCATCAATATGTAATTCCTTTGTGCTTTGAACTTGTAAATGCGGACTCGACGCGCTGCGCGTTGTGACTCCCTGTGGCTTCAAGCGCATCATTCTGCGCTCGGGATGCGCATAAGCGCTTTGTGCTGCGATGTATTGGAGCCTTTCATATCAATGCAGTAACTCAATAAAAGGTTATTAATAGCCTTTCTTGTTCTGTCCTATCTATCATATGTTGCTGCCTCATTAAACAGCTGTGCTATACATTTAAAACATGTCTCAATTTTATAATAGCCTAGGCTATATCTAAAATAATTTATCTTTTTGATTTTTGTTATCTTGTTTTTCATGAATGTATTTTACAACAATACAAAGAGCAATGTGTATTATCCAGTAATCTAGTTTATAATAGCATTTTTGTCATAGATTATGATCATATATTTTTTTTATTTGTTTTTCTTTATAATGAAGTTGTCTGTATTAAGTAGATTGTGTTTAACACACAAAAGCGTGATTATCAGTTCAACACACAGAGTTATAAAAATTCTACTTGATTTAAAAAAAACTGCGCTGGTATCGGTCGATACTCAGAATTTTTGGTATCGGATCGATTCTGAAAAAGATGGTATCGGTGCATCCCTAGTCACCAACCGCTTCAGGTGTGTGCTAGTTAATGTAACTCCTGTTCTGGAGGCGCTCTCCCTGGACTAGCACACTGAAACATGCCAACTTCACCCAATGAATTCACAACAATTTATTACAATATTGTTCTCATGAATGTTATGTAATGGGACAGTCCCAGTCATAGTTATTATTAGTCGTGCATTGCTGTTAGAGCTGCGCGTGCTGAAGAGTGAACACCGGTAAACTGGAGCACTTTGCTAGCGTGTTATTTAACTCAACGAAACGCATCCTATATGAGATTAATCAGATGTATACAAAATAAACATATTACAAATGATATCTGCACAAAATGATGCGAATGCACAAGTGAACTTGAACTAAGTTATGTGCTTGTCAGAATGTGTAACTCCTGTTGTGATACCCAAATAATTCACAATTTATTATAATAGTGTTCTCTTTATAATGTTATGTAATATGACATTCTCAGTCATAGTCCTTATTAGTCGTGCATTGCTGTTTGAGTTGCAGGCGCTGAAGATGATCATGTTTATACCACGTTAATTCTTAACCAAATGCATCCTGTATGAGATGAACCGTATATATATGCCTACACAATATTACAACTTACATTTGCACAAAACAAAAGGCTGCTAATGCACGTAAATTTACACATTGACCTTGTTTAATCTGATCGGTGCGTTTTGATTAAATTGACAATTAATGGATCGTCGATTAATCATTAGCATCCCTAATAGCTACGTTTACATGCACCCAAATAATCTGTCTATAATCAGATTGATGGCTCAATCAGACTGAAAATCCCTCAATGCAAACACCCCAAATCGATCCCACTGAATTTCAGTTTGGACTGAAGTGTGATGTAGAACTGAAATAATCGTATCAATAGGAAATGAATTTGGACGTAGGCCAGTGGATCCTGAACAGGGGTACAGTTTTGCCGTTTGTTTAATTCTACCCCATCTTAAAATAAACCATTCTTGTATTTCTAACAGGCAAAAAGTTTAAAAACAGGAAACTGGTAGTGCCGTTAAAGGTCAAATGTATGCGTTTCATTGGATCTGAGGATGGCCACTGAGCATGTGCATTATACATGTTTTCCGAACAACTTCAGCGCATGTAAAGGAGTGAATCGTTTGCACTTCAGAAGGTCTATTGTTTAATGATGTTTTCAGCATACATGTTTCCATTGACATTGCCAGCATAATGTGTGTGTGTGTGAGCCAGTCAGTGATTGTGTGTGTGTGTGTGTGTGTGTTCAGCTGGAGGGCGGGCTGGGCTCGGCTAAGAAGCAGCTGTCGGATGAAACTCTGCTGCGCGTGGATCTGGAGAACCGCTGCCAGAGCCTCATGGAGGAGCTGCACTTCAGGAAGAACATGTTTGAGGAGGTCAGTGTCATATGTCTGAAGGTGACCAACGCCTGAAAGATTCACAAACCGTCTAATCTGTCCTCGGTGAGCATGTGTATTCCTTATGATTTGGAAGATGAAGCACACTGTGAACTCGATAAATGCAACACACAGAAGTCCTACATTAAGAGCTTCATTAGTGAAAGACACAAGCCCAAGACTGGGCACTCGTATATCAGTGGAGGAAAGAAAACCTTAAGTTGAGGTCGGTCTCTCTTCAGCTGGACGTCTGTCTCGCACCGATTAAGTGACAGATCTATAATGAAGAACTGGATTGCTCATGACATCATAAATAAATCCACCGCACCGCCATATTAGGATTCCCACACATTCTATTAGATTAATAAAAAGTTCAGATCGTTCAGATGGGCTGAATGACATTGCAGGTTCACTCTCTGGCAGTAGATGACTTTAATAAAGCAACAACAAATACTAATGCGCCGATCCGATGCTCAGATACCGCCATTCTTCGCCGGGTATCGGTCAAACAGGACCGATCCAAATCCGATATTGTGTTGTTAAGCCTCACAAAAGGCACAAAAACATTATAAAGAACCATGCAACAAAGTTTGATTCTAGAAGAAAATAGCGCACAGTCCAGCTTAAGTTTGGTGATGGTTCATTTTTGTTGTAAAAAAGTTATTAATTTAGTTCATATATATATTATAGCTGCTCTGGAGAAAGCAGTGATGTCATCGTCCAGCTCAGTTCTCGTATAATGGTGTCAATGCAGGCAGAACAACACTATTGTCCCCAACTAAGCAAGCCAAAGGCGACTAGGCGAAAATCTAGTTTATAATAGTATTTTGTAATGGATTAATCATCAGTTCAACACACAGAGGTATAGAAATTCAACTTTTATTATTATTTTTTTTTTTTTAAAGGTGCATTTTGTAATATTTGAGGATCTGTTGACAGAAATGCAATAATACACAAATGTTTTCAGTGGTGTATAAAGACCTTTTATAATGAACCATTATGTTTTTATTACCTTGGAATGAGCCATTTCTATCTACACACCGCGGGTCCCCCCTTGCATTGAAATAGCCACTTTGCGCCCCCATGTTTCTAAGCTCTAAACAGACAAACTACTGGTTTTATGTAACTATCGCTTGCAACCAAAAGTCTAAATCAATCCTATTGTTGGTCAAAGCACAGTTTACTTTGCAGTGTGATTGGATGAAAGATTATAACACCTCTGTGCTAAAAAATAACTGTCCTATTGACAGCATGCGTATTTTTGTCTCGGTCTGAACAGGCACATTAACAGCCGTTCATTCATAATGATTTAATATTTATCGCACTGAATACCGCAAAACTTCAAATAGTAGCCCGGGCTTTTATTTTCCCAAATCGTCAAACTGCACCGGCTTGTATTTGACACAGGCGTCTATGTGAGACGGGCCTTTATAATTTAGTGTTGAGAACTAAACTAACGAAACTAAAAAACAGACCCAGCCTCTATTTGAGACTAGGGATGCAACGATTACATATTTTGTAAGTACGATTATTGTCTGAGAAATAATCACGATTTAACGATTATCACGATTATTATGCATCAATTAATTTCACAACACTATATGTATAATATCACATGAACACTCAACACTAGATTTTAATGTGTTATTTGCCACAAAGTACAAAATTATAAAATGACAAACAATAATCAGTCTCTTCCTTTGGAATTAAAGAGAAGTGCTTTATAAACATCCAGCATTTTTCTTTTAAAAATAACAAATTAAGTCAATGGCTGCAGGGCTCTTTGATTGAAATAGGTCACAAAATGATTAATTGTTTAGTTTGTTCTAAATTTATTTTCAACCTGAGGTAGAAAACTTGATAACATGAAAACAAGATCTTGTTGGTATTTGAATTAAAAACAAATAAAGGGATAATAAATCCCAATGAAAATAAGAATAAACAAAGTATTTGGCTCTATTGAATTACATGTAAGCTAAATATGAACTATGTATTTATTTTAAAAGAAAACAAATATAGTCCAAATGTTATCCACTCCAATATTATTGTACTTATTTTAATACTCTTTTTTTAAATTATTAATCCAAATTTTACATGTGCCTTTAGAAAATCATCTATTATAATCTCATTATTTTGGTTTGTTTGTTTGAAGTTTAAGTAAAAATTATAGAAAGAAACTGAGAACATCTCTCATGCAGTGTTATTAATAACTGAAATGCAGTTAATTGGTAGTCCTAGAAGTCTACACGGCCCTGGTCTTATGTTAGTGTTTCACACCGGGCATGTTAAAACTACAAAGCCTACCATTTACAGGAGAAAGCAATAGGATATTAAGTTAAATGTTCACTGACTGAAACTCTTGAGAGCACGTCACATTCTGTTTTCCACAGACTTGCGTAACCAAAACATTCCGCTGTTTTTGTTGTTGTTGGTTTTTTACGTTGCACTGAAAGCTGAAAGTTGCACGCTGCGTTCTCCACTTTTTCCAAAGTGCTAGGGCGGTTGCGCTCCGGAGGCATCTGTCGTTGCTGTGTTGGTTCTTGTCACTTGACCTAAGGTGCGCTTGCGGCATTATGAAAAGAAGAGATGTTTTTATCTCGATGCGGCGCGGACGCGCTTGGAAAAAACGAGCGCGTTGCTTCCCTTATGAGCACGCATGACGCGCGCCTACATTTGAAATAACGATCGAGCGCGCAAAAGACGCGATCTGTGAACAGGCCCTTAAGGCGTTTTTTTTTTCGGTGGAAATAGAGCGTCTCTGCTAGTCCCTCTGCCATAGTGGTTGACGAGCTCGGCATTAAGCTGGTGCACCGCTGGTGTAACTTTGTTTTCGTTTTGTGTTAGGTGCAAAAGTTCCGTTCCTTGCAGAACACTCGGTGTAGGTAGTCTTTACGATTAAAGGTGCCCTAGAGTGGTTTTTTTTATATTATTTTATGTTTCCTGGGTTGCCCTTATAACGTTAGTATGTTTTTTAGATCAAAAATAGTCATAATTTAGAAATAAAAGGCATTTTTCCCACCCGGATTTTAGCCTCTGATTTGAACGCTCTGTTTGAAGGGGCGTGTCTGCTGTGTGGAACCGGCCTCTGCTGTGATTGGCTGACATGCTTGCATATGAAATGGCTATGTATTACATGTGAAACTCTCTCGAATACTTTTACTACAGCTATTATACGTTTTTACTATTACAGCTATCGAAATTAACGAATCGTGAGATGTTTTTAAAGTATTTAGATCTATTCCCATAACATACAATGTTGCTGTGATGAGCATTGAGCAAGCAGATGACAGTCTGTTGGTCGCGAGAATGAAGAACTTATCATTGCAACGCAGTTTCTGCACTCTCTCTAATGCTTTCCCCAATGCAAACACGATCATGTAAATACAGTAAGAGCTTCGCTGTGCAGTGTAACGTGCGTCATTGAATTCATAACGAGTTTGGCAAGTGTCCAGAAACTCGCGCTGTGGAAAGATTGTTCTTTGATCGCTTTCTGTATATAATTTATTTAAAATTTAAATACGTTTTTTTTTTCATCCTACTAAAAGAAACGATGTGAAGTTGATATTTTAGTCACTGGCTTGCTTGACTTACTGATGCATAAACAGTATTGAACGATTTTGAGAGAAAGGTTACCTGTCTGAACTTGAACAATTACACATCAGAAAGTGTTGCTTGGTAGCTCGATCCGAGGCCAGCTCTGTATTGGCCCAAGTTGAGGAAACAGTCGTCGGTGAAATGTTTGGAAATTTCCAGAGAAAATAAAAGTAAGCCATTGTTTCTTCAGATGAAGAAACTCGGATGAAGGAACTAAAAAATACTTTTGTGTTCACGTGTACATCCAAACACTGAGCAACTGCTATGCTTCGGCTGGGCAGTTTAGCCTGTCATTGAACATGGGCTGGCATATGCAAATTCTTGGAGTCGTACATATTAATGATCCCGACTGACTGCGTCACAGTCGGTGTTATGTGGAGATTCGCCTATTTTTCAGGGGTGTTTTTCAAAAACGAGATTTAAGTAAGAAGGAGAAAACAATGGTGTTTGAGACTCACTGTATGTCATGTCCATGTACTGAACTCTTGTTATTTAACTATGCCAAGATAAATTCAATTTCACATTCTAGGGCACCTTTAATTAACCGTGACATTTTAAAGCGCGGTTAATTGTGAAATCCGGTAATCGCTGCATCCCTATTTGAGACCGGCCTTTATTTACCCAAACCTACAGCCACACCAGGCGTGTAAAAGCGACAGGCGTCTATTTGGGACTCGGCTATTATTTGAAGTTTTACGATATTCATCTTGGTTTGAACAGGCCTTTAACCCTCTGAGGTCGGCTATCGCGCCGGCGCGATAGTCTCGCTTTTTTCTTATCAGTGCAAAAGAAACTCAAAATACTCTGTTGATTTTGATCTAACATATTAAGTGTTGTACATCATTAGATCCTGATAAGTGTCTATTTTTTTTGTGGATACTCACAATAAAAACAAAGTCTTGTGCTTTTCGCCAAATAAAGAAAAACAAACATGATGCGCGTTCTGCGTTCTCTCTGTGGGTGAAGTCCATTCTGAAACGCGTCCTAAGATTATTTTTAATTCCGCGAATACTTGTCATACAGGCACGAGTGTTTTTCCATAATGAAGCTTGAACTCTCTTCTTTTAAATGAATGAATTTATATATAAAAAACAAATATTCTCAGCTTATGTAATCTGTATGAAAAGAGAGAGATGTCAGTATTTTTCTTTCCAGCTCATTACACCTAATTACGCGTTAATGTGCCACGCCCACGGAGAGCGCGCGCTATTCAAACGCAAATGATCTAAGGCAAGCCGTTCAAACATGCCAACCCCCACCAGCTGGATTATAAAACACATCGTGTTTAGTAAGTATCTTGTACAGCTGTGTACACAGCGTATCCTTTCGCTGTGAGGAATAATACTATCTAATCCTGGAAAATGTACCAGAAGTGCTGGTAGTTTCATTTCGAGGAGCAACGGATCCAGCTGATGTAGTAAGTCATTTATTCTAGTGCTTTGTTCTAATCGTGATATTGAATTTGTCGGACTGTAAACCGCAAAAAGACTGTTTAAATATGAATTGCGTGTCTGTGTGTAGGCTAAATGATGAGTGAACGGCATAGGCGCGCGCGCTTTGCTTACTACAGTTATACAGTGCGTGTCTGTGCCGTTCATTCACTCTCGCACCTACATTAGTAAACGTTATGTTTACATGAACAACACATACAAACTATATTGCTATAGCCAACTAAGATGAGTAAAAATAGACTGAAATATGTTGAAATAAAATGTCTGAATAAGCAACAAGCTGCAAATTCACATATATATATATATATATATATATATATATATATATATATATATATATATATATATCATACACAATATATTACAGACTAAATATGAATATTTAGACATGATTTTGTGATTAGTTTTGGATAGATTATAAAGTTTTGACTGAAAAAAAAAGACTACTGTCACATTAAATAGGTACGCTTTTGTTCACCAATTTCTGCTCATAGTTAAATATACTATAGTATGATGTTTTGTCAAAAATAAAGTAGGTATATTGAATTATCAACTAAGATGTTATTATAGTGTTTGTTCCAATATTCAAACTAATGAATCCTTACCTTTTTTTAATACGTATGATAAAATGTATACTCTTTACAAAGAAATACACTTGAAATATTGTTAAAATTGTAATTATTGTTGTAATTGTAACCTATTTGTAATTGGTTACAATTTCTAATTGTAAAATATGTATAGGCTATATAGATAATTTCTTTTGTCCTTGCATTCTTTGGGATCCTGTGACACACCTGTGTGAAAGGGCTAATTAATATGCAGCTCATTATGCGGCACATTATCCGGCCTTTGTCTTCTCAGGTGTGAACACGCCTCCACGCATATTGCCTTTCCAAACCAAAGGTCTCTAATAAAATTTAAATCAGTGTATGTTTTTGTGTAAATGATTAGGCAGGATGATTTTCAGATCATTTTGAAGCAAAAATTCTAGGCAACAACACTCATTAGTCAAAAGTCTTGTGGACACATATATAGTATGTGTTTTGTGGCCTTATTTCAGACACTTTAAGTTTTAGGTTTAAATAGCTTTTAAATGCGTGCGCGTTATACTTTCACTTTCGAAATAAGCTTTTCTGTAATTTGACTCCTCATCTCCACACGTGCTAAATGGAATCCTGATGCTTGCTGATCTGTGACGTGACTGGCTCTTGGCATGCACTGCGCAGTTCAGTTTTTAATTATAATGTATGCTCTCTTCTGAACTAAATAATTGATAATTATTATTTTTAATTCAAATAAATATTTTAGCAAAAACGAATACTTTAAAAAAGTCAAGACATCGCGGTGTCACAGTGGGAAAGTGATGTCACCGGTGATGGGGCTTAAAACCGGTAACACCGTCAACACCGTCTATCGCGGCAAGCCTACAGTGAAGTGCTTTGAACTGCAGCTGATAGTTGTGTGATTGTTGACAGGAGATCAAGGACACGCGTCACAGACACGAGACCCGTCTGGTGGAGGTGGACTCGGGCCGGCAGATGGAGTTTGACTTTAAACTGGCTCAGGCATTTGCAGACATGAGACAGCAACACGACGACCAGATCAAACTCTACAAGGAGGAGATGGAGCAGACATACGTGGCCAAGGTGATCGCAGGCGTTTCAATAGCAAGTCCAAGCGGATGTCTTGCTTCTTCACACATGTGCAGAGATGTCACGTTTTCTCAATCTTCTGACTTCCTCTGAAAGCTTGTTTAGTTCCTCTTTGCATTTCTCTGAGAGTTGTGAGTGTGTTTCAGCTGGAGAACGTTCGTCTGTCGTCCGAGATGAACAGCTCTTCAGCCAGTTTGGCCCGTGAGGAGCTGCGCGAGTCCACGCTGAGAGTCGAGAGTCTGGCCGCTCAGCTCACTAACCTGCAGAAAGAGGTATGCGTCTGACCCCACCACACCAGCTTCCTCTGATATATATCCTCTAGACTTTCCCACACGATTGAACTCAGTCAAATTCCTCCTAATTGTTGTTGCTCATTATACCTTGTGTTCTCTTGTTATAGTGCTTATTCACTCTCTAAACTCGATTTCGTTTAATCCTGTCGGACAATCTTCAAGAAGTGACGTTTCTGATTGAGAGATCTAGCTATACTTAACACGCTGTTACAGAGTTTGCACACGCTGTGCTGTTGAAGTGAAACTGAACATGATTTAAATTACTCTTTGGGTGTATTATAGTCAGAGCTGCAACAACTAATTGATAATGAAAATAATAAAACTACGAATTTGATTGTCTGCCAGTGTCACTTTACAGTAGTGAATAACACATTTCTATGGACAAACGTGTATAGAAAAGAATGTTGGTTACCAGTTTTGATTCCCATTGACTTAAATACAACAGAAGTCAATGTGAACCGAAACTGTTTGGTTTCCAGCATTTGGTTTCCACTGACTTTTTTCTGTGGAAACCAAACAGAACTGCCAGTCATAAGGTTGAGTAAATGTTTTTTTCATTTTGGGTGAACTCTTCCTTCAAGTAATCCTAATCAAGTTCCTATTTGATGTTTGTTAGTTTTGATTACTTTGCTGTGTGTCTTTAACAGGCGCGTGCGTGGCAGGATCACATCAGTGAGCTGGAAGCGGCTCTGAGCCGAGAGAAAGATGTGAGCCGCCGGTTACTGGCCGAGAAGGAGCGCGAGATCGCTGAGATCAGGGCCAAGATGCAGCAGCAGCTGGACGACTACGAGCAGCTCCTGGACGTCAAGCTGGCACTGGACATGGAGATCAACGCTTACAGGAAGATGCTGGAGGGAGAGGAGGAGAGGTGAATACGCCAGCACTGCTCATGCAGATGCATGGGCAACAGTAATGAATGTTAAAATCCCTCAGAGTCATCAAGAGCAGTCAGTCAGCATGAGCCCCCAGATCATGTGGCCGTTAACAGCACGAGAACGCTCCTGGGTGTAACGCAGGGATGAAATTGAACTTTTTTTGTTCCCAAAATCTACCAGCCACTCAACGTTTTTACCAGCCACTTTCTTGTTTTTAACCGACAATGTGTAACTGCATGTGAAAATTAATACTACAAGATCTACAATACTTAAAGTGTGTATGTCAGGTTAAATTTTTTTGATATATTAAATAAGGGTTAGATGTCTGAGTGAAAATGTAATTATCATTCAAATTATTACTGTAATTGCCCTACAGTAAGCTTTATAGCCATTTCTGTCAAGATCATATTTTTAAAACACAGCTGAGCTGTGACGTCAGAAGAGGGAGACGTTTCAAAAAAGTTCTATTCAAGTATGGAGAGTTTTGAGTCTAAGGAGATCCAAAATCCCCCTCAAACCTACGATGGTCCCAAGCCATACAATCTTGAGCCTAGCAGGCGTGAGACAGATGAGGAGCCAGACAGAAATTTAAATAATTCCTATCGAAGAAACATAAATATCTGGTGTGAAGAGAACCAGTGGAGAGTTGGGCAGGTGTATATAGGCATAACTTAGAGGTGGAACGGTACATGTATTCGTATTGAACCGAAACGGTACGGGCGTCACGGTTCGGTGCATGAATATACACGTGTATAAAAATAAATAAAACTCATGTGCAAATTAATTAATGCGGAACTACGGTTAGATACGCGGGTTATTTAGGGACACATAATCTGTAGCTCCGCCTTAGCTCTGAAGCTCCGTGGCTATAATGAACAGGCTGCGATGTCCAGATTGGTGTGTGCGTGTGGCAGCACTGAAGTGGAGAGAGAGAGATGTGGGCGCAATCGAACAGTGGAAACATAAAAACTGGAAGAAATGGGCGCTGCAAATGACCGAAGCAGCACTGAAGTCAGCGCGTTTGGTCCGAACAAAGTTGACCCAGGCACGCAACACAGACCTGCTTTTTGGGAAAAAGTGGACTCTGTGACCGGTTTTAACAGTGTTTTTGCACCCAGCACAAACACAGTAATTCACCATCGTAAAAATACGCATGCATATACCTAACTAACTACCTAACTTAAATGGCTAAATAAATAAATGTCCTAATCACTAATTCTCTCGCTCTATCACTCGAACAATTATCAACACAGCTCACAAAGTCACTTTCTCCCGGACCTGGGGAGACGTCTCCCTCTTATGACGTCAAGCGATTCGTTTGGGGGGGAGGAGCAGTTTTAAGTGTGTATTGGAAAATAACGAACTTTTTCATCTTCTATTCTGCCTTTAGGTATCGAAAATCATACAAAACAATACAACAACTTGTCAAACATGTATTTCCCCTAACTATTTTGTGTTAATCATAATTACAAATTTAACCTGACATGCGCACTTTAAGCCATTTATTCCATAGGGTAAAATCTCAAGGTGTGCCTCCTCTAAAAGTGTCCGGGTGAAACAGCATGCTACTTTTATTTACCCGGCACTAGGGATGGGAATTGATAAGAATTTAACGATTCCGATTCCATTATCGATATTGCTTATCGATTCGATTCCTTATCGATTCTCATTGGGTGAGGGAATAAGTACAAATTTGTTTGTATTAACTTGCTTTAATATTTGATCATAATACACAGCACAGAGTATTAGGGGTGTGAACCTACACTGGTCTCACGGTTCGGTTAGATTACAATTATCATGTCATCGATTCAGTTCAATTCGATATCTCGATGCATTACGATGCACTGCATCCTCAATTTTCACTTTTACTTCAAAAGTGATGTGTGCGTGCGCGCGTGTTTGCCTGTTCGGAAAGTCCCTATGACAGAAACAGTGACATTCCAGTTTAAGTTTCATGGGACTAAAGTCTGTTTATGCCATTTAAGAAAATGAAATTGTCAAATCAATTTTGTTTTAAAGAAACGTTCATTTAAAAGCAGCACTCATTCATAAGTGTATAATGTTAACCTAGAGATGCGTGCATCAACCTTCGCCGAGTCCGCTGTTGATGATCATCCATTTATAATCACGCCTAACAACACAGCATAATTGTAATTTGACCATCGGCTGCGGATACTTAAATCAGAGAACATTATTGGGTCGGGTGGATGATGTGTTTTTGGCTGCGTATTCGGGTGACGTTTCTCATTGAGTATTTGCGCTCATTGAGTAAACATACTCTCATATGAGTGTGTGCGTGGAGAGTTTGTGTGTGCGTGTGTGTCTCATATGAGCATGTGCGTGGAGAGAGTGTATGTGCGCGCGCGTGTCTCATATGAGCATGTGCGTGGAGAGTGTGTGTGTGCGCGCGCGTATGTCTCATATGAGCACGTGCGTGGAGAGTTTGTGTGTGCGCGTTAGACATGTGCCGGTATTCGGTAATGCGATAAATCGCGGTAATGAATATGCACGATATTGTTATCGCGGGCACTTCAAAATACCGTGAAAAATAATAGATTTGAATTTAGACTTTTAGAACACGCATTAGCTAATTTTCTATCAACCGCTTAAACACTGCGTATATGCTCCGCAAAACACGTGCGCACTCTGATGTAAACAATCCCCACATGTATAAGCACTGTGTGCACGCGGCGCAGAGCGCACTCTAGTCTAATGTAAACAATCATCACATGGAGTAGAAGCATGGCGAAAGGAGGAACGCTGCCGACGATTTACCCCCCGCAGGGCTGCCAACTCTCACGCATTCAACTTGAGACTCAAGCGCCTTTCAGACAGGACGCAGAATACTCGCGGGGACGTTTTGTTGCTGCGTCGACCAAAGCACGCCGGGGTCAAAGTTAAAAATAGTTCAACTTTTTATTTGCAAAATAGCAAATCGCGTTCCGCGTTCTGTCTGAAAGCCGCTTTACGGAATTGACACTTTTCACACGCTCTCACGCAGAGAAAAATCGCGGAGCAAAGAGGACACTGACACCGACAGACTAGACAGAGCAGGTTATACTTTTGATATGAAAAAAAAAACGTTCTGTCCATTGTGACAGATCGCTGCGCCTCAGTTCAAGTAAACCGATCATCTGTTACTTTTTATTTAAAGATACTGTACAACTTACCTTAAGGTTTATGCCTCATACAAAATGTCGATCAATCAGTGTTTTTCACGGAAAGAGGTCAATAAAACTGCAGGAGAACAGTTATGTCACAGAACGTTACATTTACCTCAGGAAAGCCATTTAATGACCAGCACTTTAGTTGACTAGAAAAAATTGTCATTTTGCTAAATATGTGCACTTTATTACATATTAATTATATGTTTACTTGTCATTACATAATTGTTATTATAATGAAAACCGCATTATATTTAATTTCTCTCTGTTTACAGCATCATGTGAGATATATTTTTTTCTTGAGAAAAATTAACATGCAGACTGTAGCCTACCTAATATTTATCCAAATGAGTCAATATTGAATTAAGATTAAAATCAAATACAATAATTTATTTGAATAATACAAACAGTAACCTACCAGTCATTGTACCATGTAAACATTGTAACACGTTGTCACTAAACTTAATAAAATTCTGTTTAGTTACCATGTTTTGAAAATCACAATTACACATTGTGATGCAAGTTGTTTTTTTAGATACCCGCAATCCATCTGTTTCTCTTGAGCAATTAAAATATCGTGATAATACCGTATACCGTGATAAAAGCTCATTCAATTAATCGCAGCACGAAAATTTGATACCGGCACATGCCTAGTGCGCGTGTGTCTCATATGAGCATGTGTGTGCTCGCGCGTGTCTCATATGAGCATGTGCCTGGAGAGTTTGTGTGCGCGCGCGTCTCATATGTGCCTAGAGTTCCGTGCATCTCGTGTGTGTGGAGTTTGCGTGTATGTGCGTGAGCGACTTTAGGGGTGTCGTTGTGCATTTCATGTATTTGTTTGAACATTCAGCAGTATACATGCATGTTTGACTACTCAGTATATGTATGCATGTTAGGCTTGGCGGTATCCAAATCTTGATACCGTCAAACCTCCTCCTCCCTATTTTACCGGGGTATACGGTATTACCGTGACTAATTAAAAATTATGACATAAGGCTCAGACAGCATCACCAAACTGTTGGCTTGTGCCTACACCGTTCAGAAACTGAATACCAGATCGGGCAAAAAAAAAATCAAAACAAAAATCAAGGCCAACCCGTGCACATTGTGTCTGATCCCGGCTACAGCATTAAATTACATTAAATGTAATTATGAGCCGGAGCCCCATTTAGACTCGACTATTTTTAATACGTGGGCCGTTATAATATGGTGGCGCCAAATAATTTTTTAACCCAGGTGCTGAGGGGGTGGTAGATATAAATACTATTTATAAATGAGCAAAATGGGACACTTAATAAAATGAATACTTTAATTGACATAATTAAAATAATTAAATATTATTAATTAATTTAAATTAAATTAACAAGCAAGAAGTGCATTTGTAAATCCGGTGAAACGCATCCATTGATTTTTATTAATACAACTTTTCTGTCAGTGTCAAAGATTAAGTTGACGATCGCCATCTCCTAGTGAACGCACATATATAGAGAGAAATGCAAATCATGGATTACATAATCAGAAGGTATAGGCTAGCCTTTTTCTTTTCGTTTTGAATTGTTTCGTTTAAAGAAATTGACGATTGGTATCTCCGTAGTGAGGGCGCCTATGGAGACAAATGCACATCGTGGATTAATCAGAGAGTATGCTGCCTATATTTCTTTTCCTTTTGAATTGTTTCGTTTAAAGAAATTGACGAATCGCCATACCCATAGTGAACGATAGAGAGAACTGCACATCATGGATTACATAATCAGAGAGTAGGCTAGCCTATTTCTTTTCGATTTGAATAGTTTCGTATAATGAATTTGATGATCGCCATCTCCGTATGAACGCGCATAGAGAGAAATGCACATCATGGATTAAATAATCAGCGAGTGGCCTATTTCTTTTCGTTTTGAATTGTTTCGTTTAATGAAATTTCAAGCTTTATTTAGATATAGGCCTGTCATGTCTGTGAGGCATACACTGAGTTTCGGTTAATTTATAATTATATAATTTTATATAATTTATTATATAATATATTAATTTATAGGGCTGGGTATTGACACAAATTTCACAATTCGATTCGATTTCGATTCACAAGCTTGCAATTCGATTTGATTCAATATTAATTATTTTGGATATCAGGTACAATACATGGCAAATTTGTTCAAGGAAAACAAATCTCTTAACTAATGCTGTAAACTATGGGAGTCAGTTGTAGCCTGGCTTCATTAGCATAATTTTGAAGGTAAAAATTAACTGATTTGAAGCTATACAAACACTTAAATTACACTTATTTATTTTTATAATTAGAAAGTTATATGAAAAATAAACATTTAAATGGTGGCTGTCATAAAAATTTGCCAGATTTATTCAAACATGCATTAAATATTGAAGAACATTAAAAATGATAATGAGTATGTAATATGGTGCATATATTTAGCAAAATTCTCCTCTCTAGAGTTATTTTTTCTAGCTGACTAACTGACTAAGTTACTAAGTTTAATGTTTTTTTCTGAGGTAAATGTGACGTTACATGCCATTGTTTACTTGCTGTTTAACTGACGTATTTCCACGGATGAAACACTGATTGAGCGATACCACGTTACATGATACGGATTTCGAAGTTGTACTCTATCTTTTAACACGCTTTCAGATGCTAATTGATGTTTATTTGGCGCTGTAACTGGTATTATTAAGGCGGAGTAACTGGTATTATTAAGGCGGAAGAGGAGAATGAGATCATGTGCGCTCCGTGCTGCTGCTTCTCTTGAGCTGAGCCAGAGCGATCTCACGCCACAGCGCCAAAACGGTATTTATGTTTTTGAATTTCGTAAGAAAATGGACGTAATTCGAAATTTGAGACTTTATTTCATAATAATAGTCACAAAGCACAAAGATTATTTCGATTTATTGGATGGGATGCACGATACAATGTTCTACGCGATCATCAAATGAAAACAGGATGACTAATCGATTCTTGAGATTTAAGAATCGATATCGGTTCGTAAAAATGAGAATCGATTAATATCGAGAAATCGATATTTTTTTTTTACCCAGCCCTATTAATTTATATAATATATTATATAATTATAAGTATATAATTATAATATTTTAACAAATATAAACTAATGCGCTTATTTAATGAACTCGAGGCAAAATGCATCCCCGCAGCAGTGAGTGGGTGGTTGTTTCGGAGATGCGACATTAGGTTAGAGGTGTTTCCATCTCTCGCGGTCACCTTTTTTTTTTATTGCAACATTTACAAATTGCCTCGTCAGTATTTACCGCCTCTCTCTCTCTCTCTCTCTCTCTTTCTCCTCCACACGGTCACTTGATGACAACTACATAAGCATTTTTAGGCATTGAATAAATTATATTTATATATTATATATAAGTGCCGGTAATGACGGTATTGAAACTGATACCGTTGCTATTTTAAGACCCCGCGGTATACGATATTACGGTAATACCGCCCAACCCTAATGCATGTGTTTCAGATATGTGTGCGTGAATGAAGTTTGATTTAAGCTCTAGACGGCGCCTCATATATTGTCGTCTTTTCGCATGAAATATAATCAGAGAGCGCTTCTGCCTCAATGCCATGTTTGCTGCGTTCTGGACCAAAACAACGCAGCGCGTGTGTGACGGCATGACACATTTACAACGAGCGGAATCGTTAAGCGGGCATGTTAACGGTTCTAAGGAATTGGTTCACTGGGCACCAGTTCTGAAGAAGAACCGGTTCTCGGTTCCCATCCCTACCCGCTACGGTGGCTGCTAGGTGAAGCGAGTTTACCAGCCACAACACAAAATCACCTGCATTTGGCTGGTGCTAATTTCCATCCCTGGTGTAATGTGTCGAGTCTTTTTAAACAATATATGATATTTCCTTACATACATCTGCAAATCTGAAAGCATGAGAAAATGTTTTAGTTTTAACCAGACCAGTTTGCTGAACAGTGCGAATCCGCCTACAGTCACACTGCACTCGACAGAAGGCAACAGACCCTCCGTGGGGTGTGTCGCATCAGTGTGTCTGTACTAAGTATTTGTTTTGTTTAAGTTTTCATTTTTAAAACTTTATACAACTTGCATCTACCTTAACTTGCTCAAGAGTGACAATCTCCCTAATCAATGTTGTGAATGTGTCCTCACGTTCCTCATCAGAGATGAAAGGAAGAGTCTTGAAACGAGGGTCCAGGGCAGATGCAACATACAGCTTCTCTTTAAGATTTGCATATCTTTAAAGATTAGACAATAACATTTAAATTACCTTATGCCATCAACAATCAAAGTTACAATTAATAATGTAATCTGTTGTAACATCCACACAAATGTTTAAATTTTTTACAGATAGTACTATCTGTTTTTGTAAACATACCTAAACCTCAAGTTGTCATGTACGGCAGATTTGAGTTCCTTAATGACAGTCGACTCACTCGCAGATGAGCGCATCTCATCAAGGAGCTGTGCGTGCAATGGTGCAATAATAGAGAGGGTAGCGGAGTTCTCCCCAGACATCACCAGAGTTGCACTCTTCATCGGGCGAAGAGCTTTTACGATGTCCTCTGCCACAGTTATATCCGCCTCTGTCAGTGCAAAGATCCTTTTCGCTCCGACGTACTTCAGGAGAAAGAAGTGCGGCTGAGATTGCCGGTTGCTGCTCCAAAAATCTTTTGAGCATGTCCAGCGCGCTGTTCCACCTGGTCACCACGTCAATTGTAAGTTTGCGACAGGGCAAGTTCAGTAGCCTCTGTTTTTCTTTGAAAACTTTGTTGGTGTTAGCGCTGCTGTGAAAGAAAGTCACTATGCGCCTAACTCGGCCTAGCAAGCGAGAGATGGCCGGAAGTTTCAGCGCAGCTTGCGATGCTAGATTTATTGTATGAGCAAAGCAGCCAATATGGAGCAGCTCCATCATTTCCACGGCACGTATCATATTGGTAGCGTTGTCGGTCACAATGATCGGGTCTTTCTTTGTAAGCCCCCACTCTTCCAACGCATCTGAAAGCAATGCATATATTTGCCCCTGTGTGACTATCCTGCATAGCTCTGGTCTGCAACACGTTTGAAATGAGAACCCATTCATCTAAATAGTGGCAGGTAATTGTGACATAGGTGTCTTGACGTCCAACCATCGCATGTGAGAGCTACTGTCCGCTGTCTTTAGAGACAGAGTAATCTTTTGCTTCACTTCATTGTACAGTTTTGGTATAATCTCTTCGCTCATCCGTTTACGACTAGGAATGGAATAACGAGGCTCCAGGACATTCAACATGTAACGGAATCCGTCGTTTTCGACTACGCTATATGGCCTTATATCTTTGCAAATAAAAAATGCAATTGATTCAGTGATCTTTTGTGCACGAGGATAATTGTGAGGAATTTTGCTTGTGAATGCATTTGAAATCTTCGGTTGTGTGCTCTGCTGTGGGTGTGTGGGTGTTGCAACCTGCACGTCTGGGTGATGTCTCATCAAATGGTTCCGCAGATTTGTAGTATTACTGCAGCATTTCACCTCAGCATTACACATCAGGCATATGGCTTTGTTCTTGTCCACCACACTATCCTCGCCGTCTTGCTTGCGAAATCTAAAATGCTTCCATACCTCTGATTTTTTTATGTGAAGGAATTAACGTCGACAACGCACCTGAAACCGCCATTTTAAGCACCGATTGATTCAGCGCTGGTCTGATTCTGATTCAGCGCTGGTCATTAAAGCCAATCACAGACATGTATGTTGAGCGTGTGAACACAATGGACAATCAGAATGCTAGGGGAAATGCTGGTGTCGTCACATTTTTTTAAATGTTCAAGTCATTACCTTTGACAACACTATTCCCAGGGTTATTTTAAGTAAGCTGGTAAACACTGAGATGTTCCCATGTTTAAATAAAAGAGGTTGGTCAATTTTTAACTGTATTAAAATTAAGCCAATAAGCAGTTAAATGTGTCAGTTTACACACAAAGACAAGTTTAAGCTTTTAAAATGAATAAGCATAACATGTTTAATATACTTGAAATGTTAAATTTAATTTACAGACAAACTTGTGCTGTTTTCTAACAGTTTGGACTTTAACTTAACCTTTTTTACGGCCATTTTGTTTTCATCGACAGATATGGTGACGTATCATTTAGGGATGAGCGAGTACAGCATTATCTGTAGCTGTTAACCATATGAATTATCTGTACTCGGACTGGGCAGGGCCTAACCCGGAAGTGGGTGGGATTTAACCCGCAAGTGAGTCGGGTTGTCTTGAAATGGGCGGGGGTTAAAATAACACCAGTATGTTATTTTAAGCATGGAATTGATATGGGTTGATCAGAAATTTTTATATTTATTGTTGATTAGAAAACTATATTTACATGACAGCATCAGCATTGAGTTCAGATCAATGGTTTTGATCACTATAACAAACGAACTATATACAGAACAAGTTTTGCAACAATGAATACAACACATGCGGTTGCATTTATGAAGTAAAATGGAATGAACAAGAGTTTTCATACTCAACATTATTTATTTATTTATTTTTTAAACTTTTTTAATAGTTAAAAAACTGGTTGGAGCCAGCAGACGGTTAAAGTTAATTTGTAATATGGTTTTATACCACTACTTCCTTTATTTTTTTAATGAAATACAGCAAGAAAGTGTCAGACACACTCAGTAAAAAAAACTGGTTAGAGCCAGCTGACGGTTTAAAAACGAAAAAAAATCTCGCATTCTACCAAGAACCACGTCTGAACAAACCCCACATTTACCAGAACTCTACTGGTTAATAAGTAAGTACTACAAACCGAAGTAAAAAACGAAGCTGAAGAAACCCTAAACGTTAACGGAAAAGACCCGCGGCCCTGAGTGACTGAGGGAGAGAGAGAGCTGTTCTCTTCTCGGTATTCTGTGTGAGTGAGCAGAGCGGGACACAGCAACACAATAAACTAGCCTATCACAGAACGTCAGCTACCCAATAAGGATTTTTATTCAATCCGAGCACAGAAATTGACTCGTATTACTCGTATAATACTCGTACACGGCCAAAGTGCTTTATCTGTACCGGATGCTCGTTTCAGTCGAGTATCCGGCTCAACTCTAGTATCATTGTAGGATTGATTAGCAATACAAAGATTATGGCAGAAATTCTGTATGGTGTGATTCCCACCGTTAGAGATTCTTCTGAACCGCTGTTTTTGTCACCGCTGCATTAACCATCCTCGCTCTTATCTTGGCATAAGTTGTTGTTCGTCTGCATGGATGTTGATTAGCTTGAGCGTAATGTCGGATGGTGGGTTCATGCTAACAGCATGTCTCCGGTGTCAGGTTGAAGCTGTCTCCCAGCCCCTCGTCTCGCGTGACTGTGTCGCGGGCGTCCTCCAGTCGCAGTGTTCGCACCACACGCGGGAAGCGGAAGCGTGTGGACATGGAGGAGTCCGAGGCTAGCAGCAGCGTTCGCATCGCTCACTCGGCATCTGCCACTGGAAACATCTGCATCGATGAGCTGGACGTGGACGGGAAGTTCATGCGCTTGCACAACAACTCTGAACAGGTTCGTTCGACTCACTGCAATCTCACACACAAACTCATTCAGGACTCGAAATTAACTTTGATGCTCCTACATTTTTGAAGTTGGTGGCAAGTTAATTGAATGAAGTTTTTGATTTTAATATTTCAGGATCAACCCATGGCAGGATTTCAGCTGATTCGAACTGTCGGTGATGTTTCTGCGGTGTATAAATTCACTCCTAAATACACCCTGAAGGCTGGACAGAAAGTGACGGTACGCATCAGATCTTTATAGATGTAATCACGAGTAAAGCCCTGTCACCTGAGTGGGGGATATCAGCATGTGCCTTCACACACTCTCTGTTGGGTCTTGTTTTGGTCTGGTCAGATCTGGGCGTGTGATGCGGGCGTGAGCTCCAGTCCTCCTGCTGACCTGATCTGGAGGAGCCAGAGCTCATGGGGGAGCAGCGAGGACATTAAAGTGCTTCTGCTGAGCCCAGACGGAGAGGTGAGGTTTATAATGACTATAGCCTAGCTCTTACTACAGCAGGCATTGTTCATCGCTGGCCAGTACAGGAAGCAGTGTGTTCTGAAGTGTCCCCTGTCCCTATAGGAAGTGGCTGCAAGGAGCACAGTGTTCAACACTGCAGTGGAGGAGGAGGAGGAGGAGGAGAAGGACGCTGACGTCATCGAGGAGCGCTTCTTTCACCAGCAGGTCTGATATCAAGCACACATCAGCTTCATCCATTACCTCCTCGTCATCGAGTGTGTGTGAGGTTCTGCTCAGTGTTCCACTATGTTTTCACAGGGAGATCCACGTGCTGCCAAGAGAGGCTGTTTGGTCATGTGATCAACTCTTCAGCCAATCAGAGCTGCCAGTTTAACCACCATAAAGCTTCCTGTGTGATTGGTTTTCTGAGTGAGATTTTTTTTTTTCACTTGTAAAATCTCTCACTTCAGTTTGTTTTTGTGAATGTTTCAGCTTAAATTGAATGAACCAAATGCTTTTCTTTTCATGTGTGAGTTGTTTGAGGACGCTTTTCTGAACTCGTCCACCTCAGATTCTGTGACTAACCGGTTTTTCTTTTTTATCATGTTTATATTTTATAAGATGGCATTTTAGGTCTTTTTATAGACAGTTTTTATAATGGCTAATAGTTTTAGTAAAGTTATTACAGACCGTAGACACATTTGCATGGTAGTTTGAATAATGTTGAAGTTTTTCATTTGTATTTAAAGCAGCTGTTTGAAAGTAATTCACTACACGATCACAGGGCCTAAACGTCTCTTCAGCTCAACTAACCTGTCAACTGATCAATTACAAGTCTTTATTTTTGTCACATTATTTTTTTATGAGAAGTGCATTTTTTCCTCCAATCTAGGATCAGTGAGTTTTCTGTATTTGAGGTTATGGGTGTTTATGGGATATGATGTACCAGCCTAGTCTCAAAGCGCTGCAGTTTTGTGTCTGAAGCGTTCCTCTTTCACTCGGGTGCAGCTCGTCTCCTCCATAGAGGAATGTGTCCAGCGGACCCTGAAAACACTGCCTGCTGATATTATCAGTTATCACAGTGTGCAAGCTATTAATCCTCAAGATTCAGTACTGTATTTTTTAGTTTTTTTTTTTTTACAGATCAGGTTGTCAGAGCTAAGATGCTGAAGTTGTATTTGTACTGTTTTTGTCTGTATTATCTAACAAACACTAGCCTTACATATACGTTGATTTAACCTTTTAAGAATTGTCACATGCATGCTTTTTGTTTTGCTGCAGCCTTTATATTTCAAATGATTGAATAAAGTGTTGATTGAATGTATTTTCAGGGTGTTCTCTTTCATTACGGTAATTGCAATCATCTGTGAAATGAACAAGTAAAACTAAGCAGTCTCGATGACGTGACACTGTTGTGAGCTGTTCTCTGACTGGGTATTTCTATGGCACCACTATCAACGCCTAGATGAATCTGCAGCGGTCAGGTGGTGCAAGTAGGAGCTGTCAGAAAAGTCTCCGCTTACAAGCTGGAATTACGAGGACATTAACACTTTTTACAATTTTAAATCTCGTAATTATGGTAATTGCATTACTACTCATAATTACCTCAACTTTCAAAAAAAAATTCCTAGTAAATGCTTTGAGGCAATAAGACTAAGTTGGCCACTTGAACTGGAAAACAGTACTTCCTGCATCTACTACTACTTCCTACAGTTACATGTAACTAATTACTCCCCTACACTGAGTTATGCAATTTAATTACAAAATAAATGTAACCGTAATCTGTTAGTAACTGACATTTAAAAAATAAAAATTAAATTAGTTGCTTAAGAAAATGTTAACTATTACAAAGGGGGTTACTTTTGAATATTTTCTGTAAAAAGCCTGGGATATGTTGAATAATATTAATTTGCTGGAGTGATGAGATGCTTATCAGGCTGTCGTCACTCAATGCCTGGCCGTCTTAAGTGGTGTTTGCAGAATAATATAGAATTCATAGACAATTGGAAAAGTTTTTGGGGAAGATCTGACCTGTTGAAAAGAGATGGTATTCATGCCTCCTGGGATGGTGCTTCTCTCTAGTAATATGGCACATAGTCTTAGAGCTCAAACATGACAATCTGGGGCTCAGGTCAGGAAGCAGACAGACCGCCAAAACGTCAGACAGGCTCTCACGTCACTGAGGTCAGATAAATCCCATCACAGAGACTTTTTCACCTAGAAATGAACCAGACTGTCCGATCCCCGAATTAGGAAAAACAAAAAAACTCCCAAACCCATTTAAGGGGAAAAATGTAATAGATGTTCAACAAATAAAAAATAGATATAATACGGATGAACAAATGATAAAGGTTGGGTTGCTGAATATTCAATCCCTTTCTTCAAAAGCACTTATTGTTAATGATTGATTACAGACTATAACTTCGACGTGTTGTGTTTGACTAAAACCAGACGATTACATTACTTTAAATGAGTCCACCCCCAAGATTACTGTTATAAACATGAGCCTCGTCTGAAAGGCAAAGGGGGAGGTGTTGCTGTAATTTATAGTAATATCTTCAGATTTACTGAGAAATCTACTTTCAAATATACTTCTTTTGAAATCTTGGTGCTGAATGTAACACTATCTAGTGTAAATGATAAATCACGTTTGAGATTTGTGCTGGCAACTGTATACAGGCCACCATACAGACTTTATCAAAGGATTTGCTGACTTTCTATCAGAGTTAGTACTGGCTGCAGATAAAGTCTTAGATAACATCTCAGATCATTCTCTAGTCTCGTGTGTACTTCATTTAGTCAAGGCTGCAAAGCCGACTCCGTGTTACAAATATGTTATAACACGATTTATGTGTTAACACATAAATATGCTATCCCTTCTGCCATCATAGATTTCTTTATTAATAATCTTCCTGATCAGTTTCATCATCTCAGCATCCCAGATAGCTTAGAAGAACTTGATATTGTGACAGAATCTTTTGACTCTTTCTTTTCCAGCACTTTAGACACAGTTGCTCCTTTGCGTTTAAAGAAGATTAAAGAAAATAGTCCAACGCCGTGGTACAACGAGCACACTCAGGCCCTTAAGAGAGCAGCCAGAAAAATGGAGCACAACTGGAAGAAAACTAAACTATAGAGGTATTTCGAATTTCATGGAAAGAAAGCACGGTTGCATACAGAGAGGACTTAAAAACCACTAGATCTGCTTTTTTTCGACTCTCCTTTTTAGAAAGAAATATCTGCAAGGATTTTCAGTCCGGATTTAGACCGTACCATAGTACTGAGACAGCTCTCATCACAGTCACAAATGATTTGCTCTTATCATCCGATCGTGGTTGTATCTCTCTATTAGTGTTACTCGATCTTAGTGCTGCATTTGATACCATCGACCACAACATTCTTTTAAATAGACTCGAAAATTATGTTGGCATTTGTGGAATTGCATCAGCATGGTTTAAATCATACTTATCTGACCGTTATCAGTTTGTAGCAGTAAATGAAGAGATTACCGACCACCATCTTATCGATCACAAGTTCAGTATGGCGTACCACAAGGCTCAGTACTAGGACCGTTGCTGTTCACTCTGTACATGCTACCTTTAGGAGATTTCATTAGGAAGCATGGCATTAGTTTTCACTTTTACGCTCATAATACTCAGCTCTTTATCTCTTTGCGCCCCGGCGAATCTTACAAATTCACAAAATTAACTGTTGTTAAAAATGTATTGGATGACTAGTAATTTCCTACTACTAAATTCTGAAAAAATAGAGTTTCTAATTATTGGATCAAAAACTTCCTCACGTAATAACCCAGAATACTGTCTAACACTTGATGGCTGCTCTGTCAAGTCTTCGTCGTCGGTTAGGAACCTGGGTGTGCTCTTTGATACCAATCTTTCATTTGAAAGCCACGTGTCTAGTATCTGTAAAACCGCATTCTTCCATCTTAAAAATATATCTAAATTACGACATATGCTTTCAATTAAAAATGCGGAATAGTTAGTTCATGCGTTCATGACATCAAGGCTAGATTGTTGTAATGCTCTTATGGGTGGTTGCCCTGCAAGCTTAATAAACAAACTACAGCTGGTCCAAAACACAGCCGCTAGAGTTCTTACTAGAACGAGGAAGTATGACCATATTAGCCCGGTTCTGTCAACACTGCATTGGCTCCCTATTAAACATTGTAAGTAATCAGCAACATTTTGAAATATATACAAAGCACTAAATGGTTTTGCTCTCCAGTACTTGAGCGAGCTCTTAACGGATTATAGTCCTTCACGTCTATTGCGATCTCAAAATTCCGGCCAGTTGATAATACCTAGAATATCAAAATTGACTGCTGGCGGTAGATCCTTTTCCTATTTAGCACCAAAACTCTGGAACAGTCTTCCTAACATTGTCCGGGAAGCAGACACACTCTGTCAGTTTAAATCTAGATTAAAAATGCATCTCTTCAACCTGGCATACACATAGCACATTATACATTCCTATTATTCAAATCAGTTAAATGATTATTAGGCTGCATCAGGGTTCCAGACTGCGACCATTTTTTGAGAATGTGCGAGTTAAAATTTGATGTGGTCGCATTTGTGCGAGTGGACGCTCGCGCAACAGAACGCCGTTGTATCAGTAGCTGCTACAGTCCGTAACTTATGTTCAAAATGAAAGAGTACATCATGAATCCATTTTCCAAACCGTGTTTTTGACTTATCCTTAATCACTACGGTACGCCTATAATAAGCATTTATATTCGGACTATTTTATCCCGGGGTCGACTCGGTTGCGGAGTTGCCCAGTGCCTGCGTGACTCGGCATAGACATTAACGGAGAGAAGTAGCTCTGGCTACAGTGTTTTTCCGCTAGACACTTGCAGTTTATTTATTGACGAACGTAGACCTCACGCGCATTGCACACTGATGGTGAAACGCGTCACGAATTCAGGAATTAAGGCATATAAAAATGAAAAAGTCTCACGAAACACTGAGCCGGTTAGATGAGAGTAATCGCTCGACAGAGGAAAAGGAAATTATTATAAAATGCAGAAGAAGTGTGAGATTTCTGATTTTTGTTACAACTATAAACTTTGACAACGAAAAATCTGTATCAGCGTATTATAATACTCATATAATATAAAATATAATGCATACATTTTAATGTTTAATGATTTTTAAAAGATAGAAAGATGATAATAGAAAGACAGATAGATAGATAGATAGATAGATAGATAGATAGATAGATAGATAGATAGATAGAATATGATTCAAATGTAAATAGATAGGTTGTATATAATTCAAATGTAAAATGCTTTAAATTACAGATTAAAATTACTGTCCAAAATCCATGAAAATCCTGAAATTTGGCAATGATAATTACCAAATATTACATGTGTTTTTATATAATATATTACAGGTATTTATGCTGCAACCAAGAAAGCCTTTGCTAGCCTTGGTCCATTAAAACCACTATTCATCAGCATGCATTGCTTAATCCCATGGCATGTAGCAAAAAAAAAGAAGGTGCGACCAAATCATATGCTGGTGCGACCAACTGAGAAAGTTGGTAGCACCAGTGCAACCAGTGGAAAAGTTAGTCTGGAGCCCTGTGCATAGACTAGGTCAGCCGGAACCGGGAACACTTCCTATAACACCCAATGTACTCGTTACATCATAAGAAGAATGGCATCTACGCTAATATCAGCCTTTCTATTTATTCCGAGGTTTACTGTAATCAGCCGGATCCAGGCCGTATCCAGATCTGATGGTGGACCTGGATTTTTTTGCTCCCAGCAAAAAAATGATAATTTTCGCAATTGTTTTGGTGTTGGTGACGGTGTTTGCTCCCAGAACAGTAGTATAACTGAGCAGATGTTAACATATACAACATGTATAAAAGGGTCCCAAACACCTGCACTGCTCCTGGAGATCTACCTGTCCTCATCCCATTCGCCTGCACTGCTCCTGGAGATCTACCTGTCCTGATCCCACACGCCTGCACTGCTCCTGGAGATCTACCTGTCCTAGTATAACTGAGCAGATGTTAACATATACAACATGTATAAAAGGGTCCCACACATCTGCACTGCTCCTGGAGATCTACCTGTCCTCATCCCATTCGCCTGCACTGCTCCCGGAGATCTACCTGTCCTGATCCCACACGCCTGCAATGCTCCTGGAGATCTATCTGTCCTGATCCCACATGCCTGCACTGCTCCTGGAGATCTACCTGTCCTGATCCCACACACCTGCACTGCTCCTAGAGATCTACCTGTCCTGATCCCACACACCTGCACTGCTATTGGAGATCTACCTGTCCTGATCCCACACACCTGCACTGCTATTGGAGATCTACCTGTCCTGATCCCACACACCTGCACTGCTCCCGGATATCTACCTGTCCTGATCCCACACGCCTGCACTGCTCCCGGATATCTACCTGTCCTGATCCCACACGCCTGCACTGATCCTGGAGATCTACCTGTCCTGATCCCACACACCTGCACTGCTCTTTTGACCCTTACCCTTACTATTGTTCACTCTCTCGTCCCTGTCTGATTAAGAAACAGAGGACATACAAAAAGGGAAATAAATAGTATTTGGTTTTCTTGACAGCTGGCAGTGATTGTTTAAAAAGGTGCAGTTGTTTTGTTTTTTGTTGTTGTTTTTTTTAGTAATGTTTACAGTTTTTGCTGTATTTTATCTATATTGCTACCACACTGTACATGCATACTACATTAATATTATTCTTACTTGTATTGTTTTGTAATATACTAGTATGTTTGGAAGCAACCATTTATAATCCTTTTTTTTTTGTATGTTTTTGTTTCATTGGTTTTTAGGGCCCGAGCACCGATGGTGTGAGGACCCTCTTGGAATTGCTCTGTTTATTATTATTAGGGCCCAAGCCTTGAAAAGGCGAAGGCCCTATTGTTTTCCTTAGGATTATTATTATTATTAGGGCCCAAGCCTTGAAAAGGCGAAGGCCCTATTGTTTTCCTTAGGATTATTAGGGCCCAAGCCTTGAAAAGGCGAAGGCCCTATTGTTTTCCTTAGGATTATTATTAGGATTATTATTATTAGGGCCCAAGCCTTGAAAAGGCGAAGGCCCTATTGTTTTCCTTAGGATTATTATTATTCTTCCGACTTATTAGGGCCCAAGCCTTGAAAAGGCGAAGGCCCTATTGTTTTCCTTAGGATTATTATTAGGGCCCAAGCCTTGAAAAGGCGAAGGCCCTATTGTTTTCCTTAGGATTATTATTATTAGGGCCCAAGCCTTGAAAAGGCGAAGGCCCTATTGTTTTCCTTAGGATTATTATTATTATTCTTCCGACTTATTATTAGGGCCCAAGCCTTGAAAAGGCGAAGGCCCTATTGTTTTCCTTAGGATTATTATTATTCTTCTTCTTCCGACTTATTATTATTAGGGCCCAAGCCTTGAAAAGGCGAAGGCCCTATTGTTTTCCTTAGGATTATTATTATTCTTCTTCTTCCGACTTATTAGGGCCCAAGCCTTGAAAAGGCGACGGCCCTATTGTTTTCCTAAGGATTATTATTATTCTTCCGACTTATTATTATTATTATTATTAGGGCCCAAGCCTTGAAAAGGCGAAGGCCCTATTGTTTTCCTTAGGATTATTATTATTATTATTATTATTCTAACGACTATTCGGGCACTTTTGGGGCTCTTAACGTGCACGAAAACTCTTGAAACTTTGCACACAGGTCAGAACCCGCGGCCATCAGGGCCGGGCTGAAGATGGTACCCGGGCGTGGCAGGGGGGCTCGACAGCGCCCCCTGGAACGGGGTGCGAAAACTTGGTCCATAAATCAAACACGCTTGCATGTAATAATATGAAACTCGGTAGACATATAGATCTCATCGGTTCATATATCCTTTGTACTTTTACTTTTTACCCCAGCCCAACAGGAAGTCGGCTATAATGGTTTGTTTGGAAGCGTATGCCCCTGGAATTCGATATACTCCTCCTAGAGAATTCAACCAATCGCAACGAAACTCGGTCAGCATGAAGTCAAGACATTGAGGATGAAAAATTGCCAGGGGATTTTTGATATCTCGAACGGTTTGGCCGTGGCGAGGAAACAAATTTATGGCGAATAATGGAAACAGGAAGTGTGTTATAACTTCTGCATACATTAACTGATCTTGATGAAACTTCAACAGTGTGTTCGCTGTAAGAGGCCGATCACATGGATGTGACTATTATGAGTCAAAGTTATAGCGCCACCAACTGGCAGCAGGAAGTGTGTCACTTTCAAAATGCTTTGAAATCACCCTCTTATTTTTACCCGATTTGCTTCAAACTTGATGTGTATAATGTAGACACTCGCCAGATGTAGACTTGTGAAAGGATTATTGATGTCTTAGATACTGTTGCCATGGCAACGCATCAAACTTTAATATTCTTTTTGGATGCTTTTGAGACTCTTAGCATGCCTGAAATTGCTTAAAATTGCATGAAACTCGACAGACAGATCACATTTATTAGCCAGTAGACATGTGCAAAGTTTCAGAAACGGGCGTGGTGCAGGGACTCAGTAGCGCCACCTTTTGACAAAAGTGGGGGGGTTAGTTTTATAGTTTTACCTACAATCATAAAACTCAGTACGCATATTGTTCAGATCAAGCCGGACAACTTTCCAATTAACTGTCATTAGCTCAGACCAAGAGGAAGTTGAATATGGTGGTTTGAATATGGTCATTTTCTCTCTCTCTCTCTCTCTGAGCCAATATGGCAAGCCGTTTTAACATTTAATCATTTTAACCTTCTAGTCTCTATTTTCATGCTTCTAGTACTTATTTTTTAGATACTAGTATCTATTCCATTAAGTACCAGTACTTATTCATTAGCGACTAGTGCTTATTCTTTAGATACTAGTGCTTATTCTTTAGATATTCTTTTGAATGCGTATTAGTAGCTAATGAATAAGTACTGGTATCTATTTAATAGGTACTAGTATCTAATGACTTAGTACTAGTATTTATTGAATAAATACTAGTATCTATTAATAGGTACTAGTATCTAAAAGGTCATTTTCTCTCTCTCTCTCTGAGCCAATATGGCAAGCCGTTTTAACATTTAATCATTTTAACCTACTAGTCTCTATTTTCATGCTACTAGTACTTATTTTTTAGATACTAGTATCTATTCCATTAAGTACTAGTACTTATTCATTAGCGACTAGTGTAAAATATAGCAAGGAGATATTTTAATTGTTTATTAATAAATAAGTGTTTTCTTTATCATTGTCGGCTAAGATGAAGTTGACGATGCTGACTCGCGATCTTCAGTAGCCTAGTGAACGCGCCAGAGAGAAATGCACATTTCATAAGGATTACATAAGCAGAGAGCAGTCTGTAGTCTGTTTTCTTTCGTTTTGAATTGTTCAGTTTAAAAGTAGACATGTGAGGCAAGTAGGCTACTTTATATGCTGAGTTTCGGTTCATTTATGAGACGAGCTCCAGTTCACGCGCCGGCGTGATTATCTCGTTATTAATGTTTCGTGGTGCGGTGTGTTTTCACACAGGGCCTCCGAGCGTGTAGTGTCGCAGCGCAGTTGCGTGGAGTACTTAGCTGCCTGGCTCTCAGGTACTCTGTCTCTCCCGCTTCCAGCAGCTACCGCCATCTATACTCCTGAGAGTGAAGGGGAGGCAGCTATGTAAGTCCAACCCACTGGTGGTTAGAGCGTCTCGTTGGCCAAGACCCTCATGCCACCTCCACGCGGTGCACCATGGCAAACTGGATACCTTGCGGCCCCAGGCTAAGTGCATGAGGGATCTCGGAGTAGTCTGGAACCCCAGAGGTGTTGAGCTCACGGCCCACCGGTGTGTGGACATGCCCTGGCTCTCACCAATCTAGACCCCACCTATGGGTCAAATAGCAATATGCCATCTTGGCAGCAGGAGGTGGCAGTCATGGTGCGAGCGCAGCCGAAGGTTTCAGCTTACGGTCTCCCATGGCAGATAACTGAGCGATAACTTAACATCAACGGTCAGGGATCAACACCCAGTTAGCGGGTACTGCGGGGCAACCCATCACTGCTCCAGCTGTCGCACATTTGTGCTCCGCTGGGGCTTGCAGTGCTGGGTCCAGAGGTGGATGTTTGTTCTGGGCATGCATTCATCCACTAATTTTGCCTCGGCGTTTGACGTTTCAAGCAACTACGATGGAATTGTCCGAAAAAAACCTCTCAGCGACTGGCAACTCGGGAGCCCCCTGCAAACAGGGGTGCTGTCGTTGCTCGGCAGGGCTCGCGTCCTAGGCAGGCGCGTCCCGGTCGTCATCCTGCTACTGCCTCCCAACTGCGCTTGGCATGTTGGAATGTCCGCTCTCTCGGGGTGACTTCCTGTCTTGACGGAAACCATCCTCGGAAGTCTGCTGTTATAGACAGGGAACTTCTACGACTCAGGGTGGACATCGCAGCATTAAGCGAGACGTGGCTCACCGGAAGTGGCTCCGTACGTGAAGCTAACTTCACGTTTTACTGGACCGGCTATCCCGACAATGAAAGACCAAAGCATGGAGTGGGCTTTGCCATCTGTAACAAGCTGCTCTGTTTCACCGAAACTCCCATATCCATTTCTCCTAGGCTGTCGTCACTGCGACTGCACACCACAGCGGGTCCAGTGACATTACTTTCTACCTACGCCCCGACCCTAACTTCGCCAGACGATCAGAAAGATTCTTTCTATCTCCTGCTGAGTGAAACGCTCTCCAACATTAGTCGGGGCAACCGCATAGTCATCCTTGGCGATTTCAACGCTCGTGTGGGCAGTAACACCAACGCATGGCCAGACGTGCTTGGTCCACATGGTGTGGGCTCAATGAACGACAATGGACAGCGCCTCCTTGAGCTTTGCGCTTCACACAAGATGTGCATTCCATCATCTTTCTTTGAAGGCTCTACATGGTCCAAGATGACATGGCAACACCCACGCTCTAAACGCTGGCATCAACTCGACCATTTGATCATCCAAAAAGCACACCTTCAGGACCTCATTCATGTCAGGTCTATGCACTCTGCTGACTGTGACACAGATCATTCACTCGTGCGATGCAAGATTAAACTCATACCCAAGAGAATCCACCGGTCTCGCCCAAAGCCATCTCCGACGTTCGACACCCTTGCAACCAAGTCAAAGGAAAACTGCCAACAATTCCAGGCTTTGCTGCAAGCCAATTACAGCCCGACTGGTTTAGGAGTCATGCAGACACTCTCCTTCCATCTCTTGCGGATAAGCGTGCGGCACGACTGGCTGTCAAACAAGACTCCTCCCCTCATACCATTGCTCGCTGGAAACAGACCCGCTCCAAGGTGCAGCGTCTAACACGGGAGGCAAAACACCTCTACTGGGAAAGCATCTGCAGGCATGTAGAACACTGCTCCGCCACCGGTAACATTGGTGGTATGTACCAGGGGCTAAAGCAAGCTCTAGGTCCACCTGTGAAGAAGTCCTCCCCTCTTCGATCCTCAACAGGTGAAATACTCACAAACCTTGACGACCAGCTAAATCGCTGGGTGGAACACTACAGCTCAATGTATGCTGAGCCTGTAACAGCTAGTGAAGCTGCTATTTTATCTGCTGTTCCACAACTCTCAATCATGCTCGAGCTTGATAACAACATCACTCTCAACGAGGTTACACAAACCATCAGCCTCCTGAAGAACAACAAAGCCCCTGGTGTGGATGGGCTCCCACCTGAAATCTTCCTAAGTGGTGGCAACACACTTGCCGTGGAACTCCATCACCTCTTTTCAATCTGCTGGAAAGAAGGCATTATCCCAGACGAATTACGCAACGCTAACATAGTTACTCTGTATAAGAACAAAGGGGATCGCTGCGAATGCAACAACTACCGTGGCATAGCTCTTCTCTCCCAGCCTGGCAAGGTCCTAGCCCGCCTCATCCTCCCACGCGTACAGATTATTGCAAATAGGATACTCCCGGAGAGTCAATGCGGCTTCCGTCCTGGTCGATCAACCATAGACATGATTTTCTCAGTTCGCCAAATCCAAGAGAAATGCATTGAGCAAGGCCGGCCCCTGTATGCAGTCTTTGTCGATCTGACAAAGGCCTTTGACTATGTCAGCAGGTTCGGCCTCTTTACCATCCTCCGTCGACTGGGCTGTCCTCCCAAACTCTTGAAAATCATACAAGAATTTCATGTTTTTACGAAGGCAACAATACAGTTTGAGGGCTCTCGTTCTAAGGAATTTCCAATTTTCTGTGGTGTAAAGCAAGGTTGCGTACTGGCTCCAACTCTCTTTGGTATATTCTTCTCCGCTGTCTTGCGCCGAGCTTTCCCTGTCCCTTCTGGAGTGTTACTTCACACACGCAGCTCTGGCAATCTCTTCAACCTGGCAAGACTCAGAGCAAAAACAAAGATCAACCGCGTCCATATCCGGGAACTCCTATATGCAGATGATGCCGCCTTCTTCGCCAATTCTGAGATTGAGCTGCAGGCTATGTGCTCCTCCTTTGCTGTTGCTTGTGAGGAGTTTGGATTGAAGATCAGCCTGGGAAAAACAGTGGTCTTTGCCCAACCTGCTATACTCTTACCCGTAATCACTATCAACAACAGTGTACTGACAAAAGTCACAAAGTTCTCTTATCTGGGTTCCACAGTCGACACCTCCAACAGTCTAGACTGCGAATTGGACATCCGAATTGGGAAAGCATCAACAACCTTTGGCAGGCTTAGCGAGAGAGTATGGAAGAACAAGTCACTGTCTCTCCACCTAAAAGTCCAAGTCTACGAGGCCTGTATTCTCAGCACTCTCCTGTATGGCAGTGAAACATGGTGCACCTACCGCAGACATGAACACCGTCTGAACACCTTTCACTTTCGCTGTCTGCGCTCAATTATAGGCATAACGTGGAAGGATCATGTTCAAAATACAGTTATCCTTTCCACGACCAAGAGCACAGACCTCTATACTATGTTGCGCACCCGTCGCTTACGCTGGGCTGGCCACACCTACCGCATGGAAGATAACCGGTTACCGAAAGCAATTCTGTATAGCGAAATTGCTGATTCCCCTCGCCCAGTCGGACGGCCGAAGCTACGCTACAAGGATGTCCTGAAGCGTGACCTTCAGTCGTTCGGCCTTCCAAGCGAAAACTGGGAAACGCTTGCTGGTGACCGAGCAACATGGCAAGCCTCTATAAGATCCGGTGTCAAAAGATCTTGCCAGCAGTACAAAGACTTCCTCGACAGTAGAAGACTGAAGCGCCATACCAATCGTCGTTCTCGACGTAAAGGGCCTGAATGAATGAATGAATGAATGTTTTGTGATTATCTCTATATTGTCTGCTATATTTACTTCTTATTTATTAAATACAGGCAATTGGTTGATGAAACATTGATTAAGATACAATTAATACAAAACGAAATTCACTTTAAAGAAAGGTTTTGTGCTTTCTGTTTGATGTGTTTGTGAAAGTTTTAAAGCATCTTTTAGTGCCGCTTTCAGAGCGCTCACGTCCGTAACGGAGAACACGTCCGTAACATTGTTTTTCCTCATAAATGCGAACACGAAAAACAAAATAAAATGAATATTTTATGTTATGTGGAGACAGAGACAACCCTTCATACGGTGGGTAGTATTAATTTTGGTTTGCGCAGTGTAATTCACAGAATTACTAAAACATATTTGCCACCTAAGTTAAAGATTGTTTTGTGTCACGCATGTTTATTTCGGCGTGTGTTTCATCCAAATTGCGATCGCATCGCGGGGGCCGGATTGAAGCACTATGCGGGCCGGATCCGGCCCCCGGGCCGTATATTGCCCATGTATGTCCTATGACATTAAAAATGATTCTAAATTTAAATGATCTCATATATGTGGCTATTGTGATTCACAATCATAGGCCCTGTCCAAAATGGTACACTTCATATGAATTTTCGGTCTTGTGTACTTATTTCATGTGTCCGTTAAATCCATGGGACCGTAGGGCGACAGTGAAAGCGGGGTTACGTTTTTGCACGTCGTGCACAGTAACCCTAAAGGCACCGGGGTGGCAGTGCCACCGGCTTGTTTATTTATTTATATATATATATATATATATATATATATAAATATATATATATAAATATAGCTGCGAGCACCGATGAAGGGCCAAAGCCGGCGGAACCGCCACTCCGGAGCCTTTAGGTAACTAAAGGCACCGGGGTTGCGGTGCCACCGGCTTGGGCCCGCAATCGCTGCTCGCAGCTATATTTATTATTATTTTACTACCTTTTGGGCACTTTTGGGGCACTTAACATGCTCGAAAACTCTTGAAACTTTGCACACGGGTCAGAACCCGCGGCCATCAGGGCCGGGCTGAAGCTGGTCCCTAGGCGTGGCAGGGGGGCTCGACAGCGCCACCTGGAACGAGATTCGAAAACATGTCCATATATCAAACACGCTTTCATGTAATAATCTGAAACTGGCTACACCTATAGACATCATCGGGCCGAACAACTTTCGTGCTCTAAGTTTTACGGCAGCCCAACAGGAAGTCAGTTATTATGGGTTGTTTGGAAACGCATGCTCAGGAATTTGAAACACTTCTCCTAGGGGATTTATCCGTTCGTCAGCAAACTCGGTGTGCATGAAGTCAAGACATTGAGGATGAAAAATTGCCAGGGGATTTTTGATATCTTGAACGGTTTGGCCGTGGTGAGGAAACGAATTTATGGCGAATAATGGAAACAGGAAGTGTGTTATAACTTCTGCATACATTAACTGATCTTGATGAAACTTCAACAGTGTGTTCGCTGTAAGAGGCCGATCACATGGATGTGACTTTGCGAGTCAAAGTTATAGCGCCACCAACTGGCAGCAGGAAGTGTGTCACTTTCAAAATGCTTTGAAATCACCCTCTTATTTTTACCCGATTTGCTTCAAACTTCATCTGTATAATGTAAATACACGCCAGATGTAGACCTGTGAAAGGATTATTGATATCTTAAATACTGTTGCCATGGCAACGCATTAAACTTTAATATTCTTTTTGAATGCTTTTGAGGCTCTTAACATTCTTCAAATTGCATAAAACTCGACAGACACATTACATTTATTAGCTAGTAGATATGTGCAAAGTTTCAGAAACGGGCGTGGTGAGGGGCTCAGTAGCGCCACCTTTTTTCAAAAGTGGGGGGATTAATTTTATCTACAGTAATAAAAATCGGTATGTGTATTGTTCTCCTCGAGCCAGACAACTTTCTAATTTACACTCAATAGCTCCAACCAACAGGAAGTCAGATATTTTGGTTTGAAAATTGTCATTTTATGTCTCTCTCTCTCTGAGCCTACGTCTCTGTGTGTGTGTGTGTGTGTGTGTGTCTGTGAGTGTGGGGAGGGGGAGGGGGGCTAGATTAACCATTTCACTGCTGTGTGGTTTGGCCGCATTAAAAAGAAAATAAATGTCTTACGCCTTGTATTTTTTAAATAAGTTGTATTAATAAGTAAAGGCATATAACCAGTTGAATTGTAGTGCATTGAAAATAGTTTTATATAATTAGTTTATTAATTAAATTAACTTGGTCCATAAACTTCGTCAGAAAATTTGGTCCATAAATCAAACACACTTGCATGTAATATTATGAAACTCGGTACTCATATAGATCTCATCGGGCCAAACCACTTTAAGCCAGCCCAACAGGAAGTGGGCTATTTTGGTCTTAATGTGGATGTTTTGCAAAACCAGGCTCTACATTTTTACCCACTCCTCTTAAGTGGTTTATTTTATTCCCATCAAACTTTTTCAACATGATGGAAATACATTAAAGAAGCAAAATTGTGATTATCTATTGAATATCTCTAATTGTTTTGCTATGGCGAGGGATTAAAGTCATGAAAAAAAAATAAACACTAAAAGCCTCATATCTTCTAAAAATGTAATTATACACCATTTATTTCTAGATAAAATTATACAAATATCAGAACTAAACCCATTTTATTCTTGTTTTCAATTTAAGAATAATGTACAAGTTTAAAAACAGCCAGGATGCACTATTCAGTTAAAAAATAAATATATCAAATAATACATAGGGCTATACTGCCCTCTTGTGTTCAAAATCAGGTAGGCCTGTTGTATTTAAATATAGGTAGCTGCTATGTGACTCCGAGAATTTTTTCTCACCGGTTATTTGACGTGTAACACCGCTGGGGGCTAAGTTAAAAGTGAAAGTAAAGTAAGGACATTTATAGTGGTGGCGCTCGCAGTGCGCTCGAATGAATTTCTATGGAAGTAGAAATGAAAAAACGTTCGCTCTGTTTTGCTCGCTCGTCGCCATGGACGCGCACCGTAATGAATGCCACTCATACTTTTTAGTGTCACTTTAAAATTAGTGCAATATCGGGGGCCAATTGCTTGAATTGTGAGTTCAATAGTCTATTATTTTTCACGGAAAACACAACAACAAAAGAGTACAATGACAGATTCGCTTAAATAGGCGCTTTTACATAAAATAGCCTATTCCGTCATCATCTTTTCAGTCAGCTCTTCACTCTCGTGATTAATGAAATTTGACTCATGTTGCTGATATTTGCTGCAACTTTCGTTCTGCTCACAATTTAGTAAGCAAACACGCTTCAAATGTGCTTTTATTTTATTTTTGTGTATATATATGTGTGTGTATATATATATATATATATATATATATATATATATATATATATATATATATATATATATATAGCTTATGTTTCAAATATGAGTTAATTAACAATCGTTGGAAAGAATGATACTTTTAAACATATCACTAAACCGTCATTAGGTGTCGCCTGGCGACCGTCTTAATGAGCGAGTCATTGATTCATTCGTTCAAACGATTCGTTCGAACGGCTGAGTCATTCATGAATGAGACAGATTATGGATTGGTCGTTGAATCTTTGAGTCAACCGATTCGTTCAAAATGCTGAATCATTCAGTAATGAGATGCTCGATGGTTCTGCTGTGTTCTTTGTTGAACTATTTTCGCTGCTGAAACAGAAAAAAAGTCAATATTGCATCTAAAATGTAAGTGATTTGACGTGTGTGTGTGTGTGTGTGTGTGTTTGTGTGTGTGTGTGATTGTGTCTGTTACAGTGATTGTTTAACCCTTGTTAAAGTTTAGGCTTTGTATTTTTGGATATATATCTTTTTATATATAAAAAATTGCATACAACCCATATATTTTAAATGTATTGTTTGTTTTAAATTACATTGAGATTTGTATGTTTGGTAATTGAACCTGAATGAATTTTAAATGAATGTGCGATATTTCAGATCATATTTTTGTTTTCCTTAAAATTTGAACTAACACTAACTTTACTCTCATCTGAATGATAGATTATTTATTTATGTATAAAATAAAAACACATTTGATTTTTCTTTTTTAATCAATGTAGAATGTGTAACTGAAAAAATAAACAGATTAGGGCTCTGTTCGAGAACAAGAAATGAAAACCAAAGCAATATGATGAATGTCCAAAAGATTTTTTTGCTTTTAAACTATGTGTGTGTGTGTGTGTGTGTAAGAGATTTTGGTTGGGTGACAGTTGTAGTTTACAGTTTGACAAAAGCACAATGTTGTGTTTTATTGCGATTGTACACAAATATAAGTAAACAATTTGTAGTTTGAATAATGTCCTGTATGAACAAAAGGACGGAGTATGTTTTTATGTCTACATTGTTCAATCAAGCCTCACACACACACACACACACAAAAACAATTTTTCTAATCGGATCAGGCAAATATTCTGTCTTGGCACACTTCATATAACTTTCAAACTTGTGTACTTATTTCATGTGTCCATTAAGTCCATGAGACCGTAGGGTGTCTCATTTTTCATTTTAGGTTTCAGAAGGTTGCTCACGCATACTTTGTGGTTGATATGTGCCCTCAATCCACACTTTTGCAGAGCCCACACTGATGCAAGCTCTACAGCACACATCTTCTCAAAGGTCAAAGCGGGGTTACGTTATTGCCCATCACGCACAGTAACCCTAAAGGCACCGGGGTGGCGGTGCCACCGGCTTGTTTTTATATATATATATATATATATATATATATATAAATATAGCTGCGAGCAGCGATGAAGGGCCCAAGCCGTTATTATTATTATTTTACTACCTTTTGGGCACTTTTGGGGGCCTTAACGTGCTCAAAAACTCTTGAAACTTTGCAAACGGGTCAGAACCCGCGGCCATCAGGGCCGGGCTGAAGCTGGTACCCGGGCGTGGCAGGGGGGCTCGACAGCGCCACCTGGAACGGGATTTGAACACTTGTCCATATATCAAACACGCTTGCATGTAATAATCTGAAACTCGCTACACTTATATATCTCATCGGGCCGAACAACTTTCGCGCTCTAAGTTTTACGCCAGCCCAACAGGAAGTCGGCTATTTAGGGTTGTTTGGAAACGCATGCTCAGGAATTTGAAACACTTCTCCTAGGGAATTCCCCCGTTCGTCTCCAAACTCTGTGTGCATGAAGTCAAGACATTGAGGATGAAAAATTGCCAGGGGATTTTTGATATCTCGAACGGTTTGGCCGTGGCGAGGAAACGAATTTATTAGCAACAGGAAGTCAGATATTTTGGTTTGAATATGGTGAGCCTTTCTCTGAGCTCTGTATGGCAAGCCCTTTTAACATTTAAAAGCTAAGTTTGACTATCCGGAATTAACATTGTTGATATCAACAACGTCTTTCTGACAAGTCGTAATTATATTTTGGATAGTTTGTATTATCATTTAAGATATTTGGCCGTGGCGAGGAAACGAATTTATGGCGAATAATGGAAACAGGAAGTGTGTTATAACTTCTACATACATTAACTGATCTTGATGAAACTTCAGCAGTGTGTTCGCTGTAAGAGGCCGATCACATGATGTGACTATTGTGAGTCAGAGTTATAGCGCCACCAACTGGCAGCAGGAAGTGTGTCACTTTCTAAATGCTTTTGACAAAAGTGAGGGGGGTTAGTTTTATCTACAGTAACAAAACTTGATATGTATATTGTACTCTTCGAGCCGGACAACTTTCTAATTTACCGTAATTAGCAACGACCAACAGGAAGTCAGATATTTTGGTTTGAATATGGTGAGCCTCTCTCTGAGCTCTGTATGGCAAGCCCTTTTAACATTTAAAAGCTAAGTTTGACTATCCGGAATTAACATTGTTGATATCAACAACGTCTTTCTGACAAGTCGTAATTATATTTTTGGATAGTTTGTATTATCATTTAAGATATCTGTAACGTAATTGGCCTATGGCTAAGCCACGCCCCCAAACGCGATGAGCCAATCACAGTGCGCATAGCTAACCCAATAAAATGAAAGTTACAGATATCAAATTTCAGATATCTCTAATCAAAATGAATTTCAAGATATCTATAACTTGATAATAGATATCTACAATTAAATTATGACTATCCCTAACTCCAGTTTGAGATATCTACGACGCCATTCTGACTAGTCATAATTTAAATGTATTTAAATGTATTGTTTGCACACTTCATATGAATTTTCGGTCTTGTGTACTTATTTCATGTGTCCGTTAAATCAATGGGACCGTAGGGCGACAGTGAAAGCGGGGTTACGTTTTTGCACGTCGTGCACAGTAACCCTAAAGAAACCGGGGTGGCAGTGCTACCGGCTTGTTTATATATATATATATATATATATATATATATATATATATATATTAGAGGTGGGCATAGATTAATTTTTTTAATCTAGATTAATCTAGATTAATATTGAAATTAATCTAGATTAATCTAGATTAAAATGGCTCATTTGAATTCTCCCGAAGGCATTCAGAATATGTGTGCTACCCAAATAATGACTAAAAGTAAGTCTTTGAGAATAGTTTGCCTCGCGTAGGGATGTGCATTTCTGCCAAAAATGCCATTCGACAATCGAGGAGCAAAAGTCGAATATCGTAAAAAAAACAAAAAAACAAAAAAACGCAATGACAGAAAGGGAGGCCAATTTCATCTTTAGCGATTTGTCATCAAACAAACTTTTTATTAATTGAACAAGTAACGTGTTTTCGTCCTTTTTTTAAACATAGTAGGCTAATTGGAAGAAGAAAAAAAAACAATACGCACGACAGTCCGTTTTTGCATCGCCAATGCTCGTTAGATCAAAAAATAATGTCATCATATGTCATAAGAATTTTATGTGAACCTGCCTTGTTACTGCAATAGCCTCATTTTTTAAACAAATTAGTTTCAATCAATGTAAACTATTCGTGTGATTATGCCACTGCGCAATACACACACAATGTATTACCTGAATGAAATGAAATCGAATGTATCGTCCTGTGGAATCATTCATTCACAGACAGCTTACGAAGATGTTCAACTAATAAAGATCTTCATCGCTGGCAAAAACATGATGCATTTGCAGATTTGCATTCACTAGACTAGACTGTAGATCGGCCACTTCATCCAACGCTCGTGATGCTCTTAAATCTTCCTGTTTCGACTCCGAGTGTGAATTGAAAGCGCTTCAGACGATTCAGTGCGCGAGGAACTGAACAGATCAACTGATTCGCGAACCGATTTAGACAGATCATCTGACAACTTGTTTGATGAAGTCTGTGAACAGAATCGACTCAAAAGACTGATTCATTTGTAAATGAGCATCGCTCATGCCCATACAAAGGACACAGCGCGCTTGGAATAAACTCATTTAACAACGTATTGCATTAAAATAAAGTGAGAGGAACGTCGCCCAACGTAACAAAGTAAAAGTACACCTTGTGTCCCTGACAGGAAAATACCCTACTGCGCGATCTGTGACAGTAGGCGCGGCGTCATAGCCTACTACACATTAGAATTGCGCGAAAATATAACGATATTCGAAAAAGCTATTTATGATCCCAAAAGAACTTTGATTAACGGCGATATTTTTTTTATCGCCCGATAAGAGTCTCACGTTAACGCAGCACGTTAACGCCGATAACGGCCCAGCACTAATATATATATATATATATATATATATATATATATATATATATATATATATATATATATATAAATATAGCTGCGAGCAGTGATGAAGGGCCAAAGCCGGCGGCACCGCCACTCCGGTACCTTTAGGTAACTAAAGGCACCGGGGTTGCGGTGCCACCGGCTTGGGCCCGCAATCGCTGCTCGCAGCTATATTTATTATTATTATTATTATTTTACTACCTTTTGGGCAATTTTGGGGGCCTTAACGTGCTCAAAAACTCTTGAAACTTTGCACACGGGTCAGAACCCGCGGCCATCAGGGCCGGGCTGAAGCTGGTACCCGGGCGTGGCAGGGGGGCTCGACAGCGCCACCTGGAACGGGATTTGAACACTTGTCCATATATCAAACACGCTTGCATGTAATAATCTGAAACTCGCTACACTTATATATCTCATCGGGCCGAACAACTTTCGCGCTCTAAGTTTTACGCCAGCCCAACAGGAAGTCGGCTATTTAGGGTTGTTTGGAAACGCATGCTCAGGAATTTGAAACACTTCTCCTAGGGAATTCCCCCGTTCGTCTCCAAACTCTGTGTGCATGAAGTCAAGACATTGAGGATGAAAAATTGCCAGGGGATTTTTGATATCTCGAACGGTTTGGCCGTGGCGAGGAAACGAATTTATGGTGAATAATGGAAACAGGAAGTGTGTTATAACTTCTACATACATTAACTGATCTTGATGAAACTTCAGCAGTGTTTTTGCTGTAAGAGGCCGATCACATGGATGTGACTATTGTGAGTCAAAGTTATAGCGCCACCAACTGGCAGCAGGAAATGTGTCACTTTCTAAATGCTTTTGACAAAAGTGGGGGGGTTAGTTTTATCTACAGTAACAAAACTCGATATGTATATTGTGCTCTTCGAGCCGGACAACTTTCTAATTTACCGTAATTAGCAACGACCAAAAGGAAGTCAGATATTTTGGTTTGAATATGGTGAGCCTTTCTCTGAGCTCTGTATGGCAAGCCCTTTTAACATTTAAAAGCTAAGTTTGACTATCCGGAATTAACATTGTTGATATCAACAACGTCTTTCTGACAAGTCGTAATTATATTTTGGATAGTTTGTATTATCATTTAAGATATTTGGCCGTGGCGAGGAAACGAATTTATGGCGAATAATGGAAACAGGAAGTGTGTTATAACTTCTACATACATTAACTGATCTTGATGAAACTTCACCAGTGTGTTCGCTGTAAGAGGCCGATCACATGGATGTAACTATTGTGAGTCAAAGTTATAGCGCCACCAACTGGCAGCAGGAAGTGTGTCACTTTCTAAATGCTTTTGACAAAAGTGGGGGGGTTAGTTTTATCTACAGTAACAAAACTCGATATGTATATTGTACTCTTCGAGCCGGACAACTTTCTAATTTACCGTAATTAGCAACGACCAACAGGAAGTCAGATAATTTGGTTTGAATATGGTGAGCCTCTCTCTGAGCTCTGTATGGCAAGCCCTTTTAACATTTAAAAGCTAAGTTTGACTATCCGGAATTAACATTGTTGATATCAACAACGTCTTTCTGACAAGTCGTAATTATATTTTGGATAGTTTGTGTTATCATTTAAGATATCTGTAACGTAATTGGCCTATGGCTAAGCCACGCCCCCAAACGAGATGAGCCAATCACAGTTCGCATAGCTAACCCAATAAAATGAAAGTTACAGATATCAAATTTCAGATATCTCTAATCAAAATGAATTTCAAGATATCTATAACTTGATAATAGATATCTACAATTAAATTATGACTATCCCTAACTTCAGTTTGAGATATCTACAACGCCATTCTGACTAGTCATAATTTAAATGTATTTAAATGTATTGTTTGCTTTAAATTAAATTAAGATTGTATGTTTGGTAATTTAATCTAAATTAATTTAAAATTTATGCACTATATTTCAGATCAATATATTTGTTTTCCATCCTTTTAATCAACACTAATTTTATTCTCATCTAAATTATAAATAACTTATTTCTGTATAAAATAAAAAATCTCGAATAATCCAGACCAACCAGAGCGCACTATTCCTACAACATCATCAGTGCTGAAGCGGAACTACCAGAGCCGTTCGGCAGATAGCGAGCAGATGCAGCATATGTGTTGTAGCGAGGCAGGGCCAGGCCAGGGGGGTCCATTTGCAGCTTTTTATTAAGAAAGGTCAAGACAGGCAGGGTGAGCAATGGCAAACAGGGCAGAACAGAAAAGGCAGAGACAAACCAGGTTGACAGGCAAAGGGCAAAGACCTCCAGATAAATACTGGGCTTCTGGATTTACACATTTAAGTGCTGCAAAACAGATTGACTTATGACATCCTATGACAGGGGTGGGCAACAGTTTTAGTCTGAGGGCCACAGTTACTTTGGCAAAGTAAACGGAGGGCCACACTTTGGACAATTGCAATTAAACAGTTACATGATTAAATGGTACAAATTAATTCAATGCAAATATGTATAAGGCTACTCTACAGTTACTTTGACTTTGCCAGCCTATTTCAAGGCCTGATATTTATTTTTGCTATAGGCCAGTCTGACCTAGGCCACTCTAAAGTTACAATAACTTGATTTACTTTCCTACACTACCCTGCACATTGTTCATGTCATTCATACCAGCTGTAACTATTCAAGATGGAAAGCTATTAACAAAACTGCAAATGTATGTGTGCAGGTTACATTAACATTAGGGATGTGCACGAATATTCGAATTTTCGATCTGTAATTATTATTAGTAAAATAAAATACTATTCGAATTTTACTACGTTGCTTTGCTGGCCGTAAATGCAGTGAATCCATGATAAATCCCAAGCACTAACTCGCAATTATAATTAAATGCACTGGGTGGCCCTGTGGAGTGTGTTAACAAGTTGTGTGTATTTGATCACATAATGTTGTCATCTGCCTCGCGAAGTTTGGAATTATTTGAAAATGATCTTACTAAATGGAATTACTTTTGATCAAATTAATTAATTAATCTGAGTTATAATATCATCATCACCACAATGAGAAATCACATGAAATCCAAACAGTCGACCTGAGGAAAGACAGCTGACCAACACTGCATTCACGACTGCAGGTAAGCGCAGCTGGACCCCGCGTGATCCGAGCTTAGATGATAACTTATCTTATAGCAAAATTATTTTGAGACATATACTTCCTTTACGTTTCGTTGAGGGAGACCGGTTTAAGAACAGAAAACGCAAAGTGCTGTTAGAAACTTAGAACACCGTTATCTTTGTGTCTCTGAAACGTCTGTCAGCGCAGCGCCTTTTCTCACTCGATCATAAATTGCTGGCGGCGCCCCTGCATGTGGATATTGTTTTTCTCTATATAAACGTGAAACAATATAAACACGATAATCATATGCTGACTCGAGTGTGTGTACGTTATGTACGATATCTGGCGCAACCGCTTTATTAGGCGTTTTTTTCCCGTTCGAGCTGCTTGAGCATTATTTTATTAATGCTTTTGTTTTTTATATTTTTTGTTTACACATAGGCCTAATGTTTAATGTTTTCAACTAAAAGAAATGGTGACAAAAACTTAAAAAAAAAAATAAAATAAAAAAACTTAAAAAATAACATCTTTTTCGTTAAATGTCATTTAAATAAACGAATATTCGAATATTCGATTTTTATGAGCCCAAATATTTGAATGCAATATTTTTGAAAAATGCCCATTCCTAATTAACATACAGACTTCCAGTGTTGGGAAGGATACTTTCAAAACATATTTCGTTGCAGAATACATGACTGGCAAAACCAGCAAAAGTAATGATTATGAATATGTAAAATATAGCAAGGAGATATTTTAATTGTTTATTAATAAATAAGTGTTTTCTTTGTCATTGTCGGCTAAGATGAAGTTGACGATGCTGACTCGCGATCTTCAGTAGCCTAGTGAACGCGCCAGAGAGAAATGCACATTTCATAAGGATTACATAAGCAGAGAGAAGTCTGTAGTCTGTTTTCTTTCGTTTTGAATTGTTCAGTTTAAAAGTAGACATGTGAGGCAAGTAGGCTACTTTATGCTGAGTTTCGGTTCATTTATGAGACGACGGCCGGCGTGATTATCTCGTTATTAATGTTTTGTGATTATCTCTATATTGTCTGCTATATTTGGCCAGCAGGGGGTGCTCACCCTGTGGTCTGTTTGGGTCCTAACGCCCCAGTGTAGTGACGGGGACACTATACTGTCAAAGAGCACCGTCCTTCGGATGAGACGTTAAACCGAGGTCCTGACTCTCTGTGGTCATTAAAAATCCCATGATGTCCTTCGAAAAAGAGTAGGGGTGTAACCCCGGCATCCTGGCCAAATTTGCCCCTTGGCCTCTGTCCATCATGGCCTCCTAATCATCCCTATATACTAATTGGCTTCATCACTCTGTCTCCTCTCCACCAATAAGCTGGTGTGTGGTGGGCGTTCTGGCGCAATATGGCTGCCGTCGCATCATCCAGGTGGATGCTGCACATTGGTGGTGGTTGAGGAGATTCCCCCCTACCATATGTGAAGCGCTTTGAGGTCCCAGAAAAAGCGCTATATAAATGTAACGAATTATTATTTTTATTATTATTATATTTACTTCTTATTTATTAAATACAGGCAATTGGTTGATGAAACATTGATTAAAATTAAGATACAAATAATACAAAACGAAATTCACTTTAAAGAAAGGTTTTGTGCTTTCTGTTTGATGTCTTTGTGAAAGTTTTAAAGCATCTTTTAGTGCCGCTTTCAGAGCGCTCACGTCCGTAACGGAGAACACGTCCGTAACATTGTTTTTCCTCATAAATGCGAACACGAAAAATAAAATAAAATGAATATTTTATGTTATGTGGAGACAGAGACAACCCTTCATCCGGTGGGTAGTATTAATTTTGGTTTGCGCAGTGTAATTCACAGAATTACTAAAACATATTTGCCACCTAAGTTAAAGATTGTTTTGTGTCACGCATGTTTATTTCGGCGTGTGTTTCATCCAAATTGCGATCGCTTCGCGGGGGCCGGATTGAAGCACTATGCGGGCCGGATCCGGCCCCCGGGCCGTATATTGCCCATGTATGTCCTATGACATTAAAAATGATTCTAAATTTAAATGATCTCATATATGTGGCTATTGTGATTCACGATCATAGGCCCTGTCCAAAATGGTACAGTTCATATGAATTTTCAGTCTTGTGTACTTATTTCATGTGTCCGTTAAATCCATGGGACCGTAGGGCGACAGTGAAAGCGGGGTTACGTTTTTGCACGTCGTGCACAGTAACCCTAAAGGCACCGGGGTGGCAGTGCCACCGGCTTGTTTATATATATATATATATATATATATATATATATATATATATATAAAAATATAGCTGCGAGCAGCGATGAAGGGCCAAAGCTGGCGGAACCGCCACTCCGGTGCCTTTAGGTAACTAAAGGCACCGGGGTTGCGGTGCCACCGGCTTGGGCCCGCAATCGCTGCTCGCAGCTATATTTATTATTATTCTTCTTCTTCCGACTTATTATTATTATTATTTTACTACCTTTTGGGCACTTTTGGGGGCCTTAACGTGCTCAAAAACTCTTGAAACTTTGCACACGGGTCAGAACCCGCGGCCATCAGGGCCGGGCTGAAGCTGGTACCCGGGCGTGGCAGGGGGGCTCGACAGCGCCACCTGGAACGGGATTTGAACACTTGTCCATATATCAAACACGCTTGCATGTAATAATCTGAAACTCGCTACACTTATATATCTCATCGGGCCGAACAACTTTCGTGCTCTAAGTTTTACGCCAGCCCAACAGGAAGTCGGCTATTTAGGGTTGTTTGGAAACGCATGCTCAGGAATTTGAAACACTTCTCCCAGGGAATTCCCCCGTTCGTCTCCAAACTCTGTGTGCATGAAGTCAAGGGGACATTGAGGATGAAAAATTGCCAGGGGATTTTTGATATCTCGAACGGTTTGGCCGTGGCGAGGAAACGAATTTATGGTGAATAATGGAAACAGGAAGTGTGTTATAACTTCTACATACATTAACTGATCTTGATGAAACTTCAGCAGTGTTTTTGCTGTAAGAGGCCGATCACATGGATGTGACTATTGTGAGTCAAAGTTATAGCGCCACCAACTGGCAGCAGGAAATGTGTCACTTTCTAAATGCTTTTGACAAAAGTGGGGGGGTTAGTTTTATCTACAGTAACAAAACTCGATATGTATATTGTGCTCTTCGAGCCGGACAACTTTCTAATTTACCGTAATTAGCAACGACCAAAAGGAAGTCAGATATTTTGGTTTGAATATGGTGAGCCTTTCTCTGAGCTCTGTATGGCAAGCCCTTTTAACATTTAAAAGCTAAGTTTGACAATCCGGAATTAACATTGTTGATATCAACAACGTCTTTCTGACAAGTTGTAATTATATTTTGGATAGTTTGTATTATCATTTAAGATATTTGGCCGTGGCGAGGAAACGAATTTATGGCGAATAATGGAAACAGGAAGTGTGTTATAACTTCTACATACATTAACTGATCTTGATGAAACTTCAGCAGTGTGTTCGCTGTAAGAGGCCGATCACATGGATGTGACTATTGTGAGTCAGAGTTATAGCGCCACCAACTGGCAGCAGGAAATGTGTCACTTTCTAAATGCTTTTGACAAAAGTGGGGGGGTTAGTTTTATCTACAGTAACAAAACTCGATATGTATATTGTGCTCTTCAAGCCGGACAACTTTCTAATTTACCGTAATTAGCAACGACCAAAAGGAAGTCAGATATTTTGGTTTGAATATGGTGAGCCTTTCTCTGAGCTCTGTATGGCAAGCCCTTTTAACATTTAAAAGCTAAGTTTGACTATCCGGAATTAACATTGTTGATATCAACAACGTCTTTCTGACAAGTCGTAATTATATTTTGGATAGTTTGTATTATCATTTAAGATATTTGGCCGTGGCGAGGAAACGAATTTATGGCGAATAATGGAAACAGGAAGTGTGTTATAACTTCTACATACATTAACTGATCTTGATGAAACTTCAGCAGTGTGTTCGCTGTAAGAGGCCGATCACATGGATGTGACTATTGTGAGTCAGAGTTATAGCGCCACCAACTGGCAGCAGGAAGTGTGTCACTTTCTAAATGCTTTTGACAAAAGTGAGGGGGGTTAGTTTTATCTACAGTAACAAAACTTGATATGTATATTGTACTCTTCGAGCTGGACAACTTTCTAATTTACCGTAATTAGCAACGACCAACAGGAAGTCAGATATTTTGGTTTGAATATGGTGAGCCTCTCTCTGAGCTCTGTATGGCAAGCCCTTTTAACATTTAAAAGCTAAGTTTGACTATCCGGAATTAACATTGTTGATATCAACAACGTCTTTCTGACAAGTCGTAATTATATTTTTGGATAGTTTGTATTATCATTTAAGATATCTGTAACGTAATTGGCCTATGGCTAAGCCACGCCCCCAAACGCGATGAGCCAATCACAGTGCGCATAGCTAACCCAATAAAATGAAAGTTACAGATATCAAATTTCAGATATCTCTAATCAAAATGAATTTCAAGATATCTATAACTTGATAATAGATATCTACAATTAAATTATGACTATCCCTAACTCCAGTTTGAGATATCTACGACGCCATTCTGACTAGTCATAATTTAAATGTATTTAAATGTATTGTTTGCACACTTCATATGAATTTTCGGTCTTGTGTACTTATTTCATGTGTCCGTTAAATCAATGGGACCGTAGGGCGACAGTGAAAGCGGGGTTACGTTTTTGCACGTCATGCACAGTAACCCTAAAGAAACCGGGGTGGCAGTGCTACCGGCTTGTTTATATATATATATATATATATATATATATATATATATATATATATATATATATATATAAATATAGCTGCGAGCAGTGATGAAGGGCCAAAGCCGGCGGCACCGCCACTCCGGTACCTTTAGGTAACTAAAGGCACCGGGGTTGCGGTGCCACCGGCTTGGGCCCGCAATCGCTACTCGCAGCTATATTTAGGGCCCAAGCCTTGAAAAGGCGAAGGCCCTATTGTTTTCCTAAGGATTATTATTATTAGGGCCCAAGCCTTGAAAAGGCGAAGGCCCTATTGTTTTCCTTAGGATTATTATTATTATTATTATTATTCTAACGACTATTCGGGCACTTTTGGGGCTCTTAACGTGCACGAAAACTCTTGAAACTTTGCACACAGGTCAGAACCCGCGGCCATCAGGGCCGGGCTGAAGATGGTACCCGGGCGTGGCAGGGGGGCTCGACAGCGCCCCCTGGAACGGGGTGCGAAAACTTGGTCCATAAATCAAACACGCTTGCATGTAATAATATGAAACTCGGTAGACATATAGATCTCATCGGTTCATATATCCTTTGTACTTTTACTTTTTACCCCAGCCCAACAGGAAGTCGGCTATAATGGTTTGTTTGGAAGTGTATGCCCCTGGAATTCGATATACTCCTCCTAGAGAATTCAACCAATCGCAACGAAACTCGGTCAGCATGAAGTCAAGACATTGAGGATGAAAAATTGCCAGGGGATTTTTGATATCTCGAACGGTTTGGCCGTGGCGAGGAAACGAATTTATGGCGAATAATGGAAACAGGAAGTGTGTTATAACTTCAGCATACATAAACTGATCTTGATGAAACTTCAGCAGTGTGTTCGCTGTAAGAGGCCGATCACATGGATGTGACTATTATGAGTCAAAGTTATAGCGCCACCAACTGGCAGCAGGAAGTGTGTCACTTTCAAAATGCTTTGAAATCACCCTCTTATTTTTACCCGATTTGCTTCAAACTTGATGTGTATAATGTAGACACTCGCCAGATGTAGACCTGTGAAAGGATTATTGATGTCTTAGATACTGTTGCCATGGCAACGCATCAAACTTTCATATTCTTTTTGGATGCTTTTGAGACTCTTAGCATGCCTGAAATTGCTTAAAATTGCATGAAACTCGACAGACAGATCACATTTATTAGCCAGTAGACATGTGCAAAGTTTCAGAAACGGGCGTGGTGCAGGGACTCAGTAGCGCCACCTTTTGACAAAAGTGGGGGGGTTAGTTTTATAGTTTTACCTACAATCATAAAACTCAGTACGCATATTGTTCAGATCAAGCCGGACAACTTTCTAATTAACTGTCATTAGCTCAGACCAAGAGGAAGTTGAATATGGTGGTTTGAATATGGTCATTTTCTCTCTCTCTCTCTCTGAGCCAATATGGCAAGCCGTTTTAACATTTAATCATTTTAACCTTCTAGTCTCTATTTTCATGCTTCTAGTACTTATTTCTTAGATACTAGTATCTATTCCATTAAGTACTAGTACTTATTCATTAGCGACTAGTGCTTATTCTTTAGTACTAGTGCCTATTCTTTAGATACTAGTGCTTATTCTTTAGATATTCTTTTGAATGCGTATTAGTAGCTAATGAATAAGTACTGGTATCTATTTAATAGGTACTAGTATCTAATGACTTAGTACTAGTATTTATTGAACAAATACTAGTATCTATTAATAGGTACTAGTATCTAAAAGGTCATTTTCTCTCTCTCTCTCTGAACCAATATGGCAAGCCGTTTTAACATTTAATCATTTTAACCTAATAGTCTCTATTTTCATGCTACTAGTACTTATTTTTTAGATACTAGTATCTATTCCATTAAGTACTAGTACTTATTCATTAGCGACTAGTGTAAAATATAGCAAGGAGATATTTTAATTGTTTATTAATAAAAAAGTGTTTTCTTTGTCATTGTCGGCTAAGATGAAGTTGACGATGCTGACTCGCGATCTTCAGTAGCCTAGTGAACGCGCCAGAGAGAAATGCACATTTCATAAGGATTACATAAGCAGAGAGCAGTCTGTAGTCTGTTTTCTTTCGTTTTGAATTGTTCAGTTTAAAAGTAGACATGTGAGGCAAGTAGGCTACTTTATATGCTGAGTTTCGGTTCATTTATGAGACGAGCTCCAGTTCACGCGCCGGCGTGATTATCTCGTTATTAATGTTTCGTGATTATCTCTATATTGTCTGCTATATTTACTTCTTATTTATTAAATACAGGCAATTGGTTGATGAAACATTGATTAAGATACAATTAATACAAAACGAAATTCACTTTAAAGAAAGGTTTTGTGCTTTCTGTTTGATGTCTTTGTGAAAGTTTTAAAGCATCTTTTAGTGCCGCTTTCAGAGCGCTCACGTCCGTAACGGAGAACACGTCCGTAACATTGTTTTTCCTCATAAATGCGAACACGAAAAATAAAATAAAATGAATATTTTATGTTATGTGGAGACAGAGACAACCCTTCATCCGGTGGGTAGTATTAATTTTGGTTTGCGCAGTGTAATTCACAGAATTACTAAAACATATTTGCCACCTAAGTTAAAGATTGTTTTGTGTCACGCATGTTTATTTCGGCGTGTGTTTCATCCAAATTGCGATCGCATCGCGGGGGCCGGATTGAAGCACTATGCGGGCCGGATCCGGCCCCCGGGCCGTATATTGCCCATGTATGTCCTATGACATTAAAAATGATTCTAAATTTAAATGATCTCATATATGTGGCTATTGTGATTCACGATCATAGGCCCTGTCCAAAATGGTACACTTCATATGAATTTTCGGTCTTGTGTACTTATTTCATGTGTCCGTTAACCCTTTAGGCGCCAGAGGTTTTTTCCATAAAAGTTCGATTTTTACATCTTAATTTCACAAGGCTATATCTTAAAAGTGAAAAAAGATAGAGACTTTCTGTAAATTAGAGAAATATTAAGGATGACCCAAAGTTTATTTAGGGATTACATTTTTCCATTTAATTTGCATATTATGACGTCATATGGTGGCAGAAATCTTGGATTATAGAAGTTTCATGAAAAGTCACATGTTTAAATGATAAAATGCAGCATATCTTTCCCCCCAAAATGTCCATCACCTTCTGTATGCTATATTGCACAATACTGAATGCTCAGGTATATAGGAAGTAGTAAACAAACTGTGTAAATAATTACTAATAAATGGTAGAACAAACCGTATGCATGTAGTGGTTGGCCTTTTGCTGTAAAGATTTTCCATTTACTACATACAGTAAGCACTCTGATTCCATGTATGGGGCACATATATATTATTCATATGACACACAAACACAAGTAGACAAGACCTGTTTAGTTCAAAAGATCACTCGCGACGGCAAGGCATCATGAGTGAGATGATACGAGCAGCGCGAGCGCGGCCAGATCTGCCTCGCGCGCGCGCCGAGTATGCACATTCATTGCGACTCCCCACCCTGCCTTCACGTTGCCCCCTAACTGTACAAAGTCAAAGTCTCCACCACAATACTGTCGCCGCGATTACGGAGAGGCTCTGATAAAATGCCTCACTCGCACACTAGCTCCGCTTTTGATCGCACTGATTCAATGCGCTCTAACTCGAACATTTTGTACAGAAGCATGACGTTTTTTTTGAGTCTGAGATGAAGTATGACATGTCTGCCATCCAGTGGAGGGGAGGTCGAACGAAATTTGACACCCAATTTGGCAAAATCGGCCGTTTTATTCAGTGCCGCATCTTGTCGAGTAAACTCGACCGTGGCGCCTAGAGGGTTAAATCCATGGGACCGTAGGGCGACAGTGAAAGCGGGGTTACGTTTTTGCACGTCGTGCACAGTAACCCTAAAGGCACCGGGGTTGCGGTGCCACCGGCTTGGGCCCGCAATCGCTGCTCGCAGCTATATTTATTATTATTATTATTATTCTAACGACTATCCGGGCACTTTTGGGGCTCTTAATGTGCACGAAAACTCTTGAAACTTTGCACACAGGTCAGAACCCGCGGCCATCAGGGCCGGGCTGAAGCTGGTACCCGGGCGTGGCAGGGGGGCTCGACAGCGCCCCCTGGAACGAGGTCCGAAAACTTGGTCCATAAATCAAACACGCTTGCATGTAATAATATGAAACTCGGTACACATATAGATCTCATCGGTTTATATATCCTTTGTACTTTTACTTTTTACCCCAGCCCAACAGGAAGTCGGCTATTATGGTTTGTTTGGAAGCGTATGCCCCTGGAATTCGATATACTCCTCCTAGAGAATTCAACCAATCGCAACGAAACTCGGTCAGCATGATGTCAAGACATTGAGGATGAAAAATTGCCAGGGGATTTCTGATATCTCGAACGGTTTGGCCGTGACGAGGAAACGAATTTATGGCGAATAATGGAAACAGGAAGTGTGTTATAACTTCTGCATACATTAACTGATCTTAATGAAACTTCAACAGTGTGTTCGCTGTAAGAGGCCGATCACATGGATGTGACTATTGTGAGTCAAAGTTATAGCGCCACCAACTGGCAGCAGGAAGTGTGTCACTTTCAAAATACTTTGAAATCACCCTCTTATTTTTACCCGATTTGCTTCAAACTTGATGTGTATAATGTAAATACATGGCAGATGTAGACCTGTGAAAGGATTATTGATATCTTAGATACTGTTGCCATGGCAACGCATCAAACTTTAATATTCTTTTTGGATGCTTTTGAGACTCTTAGCATGCCTGAAATTGCTTAAAATTGCATGAAACTTGACAGACAGATCACATTTATTAGCCAGTAGACATGTGCAAAGTTTCAGAAACGGGCGTGGTGCAGGGGCTCAGTAGCGCCACCTTTTGACAAAAGTGGGGGGGTTAGTTTTATAGTTTTACCTACAATCATAAAACTCAGTACGCATATTGTTCAGATCAAGCCGGACAACTTTCTAATTAACTGTCATTAGCTCAGACCAAGAGGAAGTTGAATATGGTGGTTTGAATATGGTCATTTTCTCTCTCTCTCTCTCTGAGCCAATATGGCAAGCCGTTTTAACATTTAATCATTTTAACCTTCTAGTCTCTATTTTCATGCTTCTAGTACTTATTTTTTAGATACTAGCATCTATTCCATTAAGTACTAGTACTTATTCATTAGCGACTAGTGCTTATTCTTTAGTACTAGTGCCTATTCTTTAGATACTAGTGCTTATTCTTTAGATATTCTTTTGAATGCGTATTAGTAGCTAATGAATAAGTACTGGTATCTATTTAATAGGTACTAGTATCTAATGACTTAGTACTAGTATTTATTGAATAAATACTAGTATCTATTAATAGGTACTAGTATCTAAAAGGTCATTTTCTCTCTCTCTCTCTGAGCCAATATGGCAAGCCGTTTTAACATTTAATCATTTTAACCTACTAGTCTCTATTTTCATGCTACTAGTACTTATTTTTTAGATACTAGTATCTATTCCATTAAGTACTAGTACTTATTCATTAGCGACTAGTGTAAAATATAGCAAGGAGATATTTTAATTGTTTATTAATAAATAAGTGTTTTCTTTGTCATTGTCGGCTAAGATGAAGTTGACGATGCTGACTCGCGATCTTCAGTAGCCTAGTGAACGCGCCAGAGAGAAATGCACATTTCATAAGGATTACATAAGCAGAGAGCAGTCTGTAGTCTGTTTTCTTTCGTTTTGAATTGTTCAGTTTAAAAGTAGACATGTGAGGCAAGTAGGCTACTTTATATGCTGAGTTTCGGTTCATTTATGAGACGAGCTCCAGTTCACGCGCCGGCGTGATTATCTCGTTATTAATGTTTCGTGATTTTCTCTATATTGTCTGCTATATTTACTTCTTATTTATTAAATACAGGCAATTGGTTGATGAAACATTGATTAAGATACAATTAATACAAAACGAAATTCACTTTAAAGAAAGGTTTTGTGCTTTCTGTTTGATGTCTTTGTGAAAGTTTTAAAGCATCTTTTAGTGCCGCTTTCAGAGCGCTCACGTCCGTAACGGAGAACACGTCCGTAACATTGTTTTTCCTCATAAATGCGAACACGAAAAATAAAATAAAATGAATATTTTATGTTATGTGGAGACAGAGACAACCCTTCATCCGGTGGGTAGTATTAATTTTGGTTTGCGCAGTGTAATTCACAGAATTACTAAAACATATTTGCCACCTAAGTTAAAGATTGTTTTGTGTCACGCATGTTTATTTCGGCGTGTGTTTCATCCAAATTGCGATCGCATCGCGGGGGCCGGATTGAAGCGCTATGCGGGCCGGATCCGGCCCCGGCCCCCGGGCCGTATATTACCCATGTATGTCCTATGACATTAAAAATGATTCTAAATTTAAATGATCTCATATATGTGGCTATTGTGATTCACGATCATAGGCCCTGTCCAAAATGGTACAGTTCATATGAATTTTCGGTCTTGTGTACTTATTTCATGTGTCCGTTAAATCCATGGGACCGTAGGGCGACAGTGAAAGCGGGGTTACGTTTTTGCACGTCGTGCACAGTAACCCTAAAGGCACCGGGGTGGCAGTGCCACCGGCTGGTTTATATATATATATATATATATATATATATATATATATATATATATATATATATATATATATATATATATAAATATAGCTGCGAGCAGCGATGAAGGGCCAAAGCCGGCGGAACCGCCACTCCGGCACCGGGGTTGCGGTGCCACCGGCTTGGGCCCGCAATCGCTGCTCGCAGCTATATTTATTATTATTATTTTACTACCTTTCGGGCACTTTTGGGGCACTTAACATGCTCGAAAACTCTTGAAACTTTGCACACGGGTCAGAACCCGCGGCCATCAGGGCCGGGCTGAAGCTGGTACCCGGGCGTGGCAGGGGGGCTCGACAGCGCCACCTGGAACGGGATTTGAACACTTGTCCGTATATCAAACACGCTTGCATGTAATAATCTGAAACTCGCTACACTTATATATCTCATCGGGCCGAACAACTTTCGTGCTCTAAGTTTTACGCCAGCCCAACAGGAAGTCGGCTATTTAGGGTTGTTTGGAAACGCATGCTCAGGAATTTGAAACACTTCTCCTAGGGAATTCCCCCGTTCGTCTCCAAACTCTGTGTGCATGAAGTCAAGACATTGAGGATGAAAAATTGCCAGGGGATTTTTGATATCTCGAACGGTTTGGCCGTGGCGAGGAAACGAATTTATGGTGAATAATGGAAACAGGAAGTGTGTTATAACTTCTACATACATTAACTGATCTTGATGAAACTTCAGCAGTGTTTTCGCTGTAAGAGGCCGATCACATGGATGTGACTATTGTGAGTCAAAGTTATACCGCCACCAACTGGCAGCAGGAAATGTGTCACTTTCTAAATGCTTTTGACAAAAGTGGGGGGGTTAGTTTTATCTACAGTAACAAAACTCGATATGTATATTGTGCTCTTCGAGCCGGACAACTTTCTAATTTACCGTAATTAGCAACGACCAAAAGGAAGTCAGATATTTTGGTTTGAATATGGTGAGCCTCTCTCTGAGCTCTGTATGGCAAGCCCTTTTAACATTTAAAAGCTAAGTTTGACTATCCGGAATTAACATTGTTGATATCAACAACGTCTTTCTGACAAGTCGTAATTATATTTTGGATAGTTTGTATTATCATTTAAGATATTTGGCCGTGGCGAGGAAACGAATTTATGGCGAATAATGGAAACAGGAAGTGTGTTATAACTTCTACATACATTAACTGATCTTGATGAAACTTCAGCAGTGTGTTCGCTGTAAGAGGCCGATCACATGGATGTGACTATTTTGAGTCAAAGTTATAGCGCCACCAACTGGCAGCAGGAAGTGTGTCACTTTCTAAATGCTTTTGACAAAAGTGGGGGGGTTAGTTTTATCTACAGTAACAAAACTTGATATGTATATTGTACTCTTCGAGCCGGACAACTTTCTAATTTACCGTAATTAGCAACGACCAACAGGAAGTCAGATATTTTGGTTTGAATATGGTGAGCCTCTCTCTGAGCTCTGTATGGCAAGCCCTTTTAACATTTAAAAGCTAAGTTTGACTATCCGGAATTAATATTGTTGATATCAACAACGTCTTTCTGACAAGTCGTAATTATATTTTTGGATAGTTTGTATTATCATTTAAGATATCTGTAACGTAATTGGCCTATGGCTAAGCCACGCCCCCAAACGCGATGAGCCAATCACAGTGCGCATAGCTAACCCAATAAAATGAAAGTTACAGATATCAAATTTCAGATATCTCTAATCAAAATGAATTTCAAGATATCTATAACTTGATAATAGATATCTACAATTAAATTATGACTATCCCTAACTCCAGTTTGAGATATCTACGACGCCATTCTGACTAGTCATAATTTAAATGTATTTAAATGTATTGTTTGCACACTTCATATGAATTTTCGGTCTTGTGTACTTATTTCATGTGTCCGTTAAATCAATGGGACCGTAGGGCGACAGTGAAAGCGGGGTTACGTTTTTGCACGTCGTGCACAGTAACCCTAAAGAAACCGGGGTGGCAGTGCCACCGGCTTGTTTATATATATATATATATATATATATATATATATATATATATATATATATATATATATAGCTGCGAGCAGCGATGAAGGGCCAAAGCCGGCGGCACCGCCACTCCGGTGCCTTTAGGTAACTAAAGGCACCGGGGTTGCGGTGCCACCGGCTTGGGCCCGCAATCGCTGCTCGCAGCTATATTTATTATTATTTTACTACCTTTTGGGCACTTTTGGGGGCCTTAACGTGCTCAAAAACTCTTGAAACTTTGCACACGGGTCAGAACCCGCGGCCATCAGGGCCGGGCTGAAGCTGGTACCCGGGCGTGGCAGGGGGGCTCGACAGCGCCACCTGGAACGGGGTTTGAACCCTTGTCCATATATCAAACACGCTTGCATGTAATAATCTGAAACTCGCTACACTTATATATCTCATCGGGCCGAACAACTTTCGTGCTCTAAGTTTTACGCCAGCCCAACAGGAAGTCGGCTATTTAGGGTTGTTTGGAAACGCATGCTCAGGAATTTGAAACACTTCTCCTAGGGAATTCCCCCGTTCGTCTCCAAACTCGGTGTGCATGAAGTCAAGACATTGAGGATGAAAAATTGCCAGGGGATTTTTGATATCTCGAACGGTTTGGCCGTGGTGAGGAAACGAATTTATGGCGAATAATGGAAACAGGAAGTGTGTTATAACTTCTACATACATTAACTGATCTTGATGAAACTTCAGCAGTGTGTTCGCTGTAAGAGGCCGATCACATGGATGTAACTATTGTGAGTCAAAGTTATAGCGCCACCAACTGGCAGCAGGAAGTGTGTCACTTTCTAAATGCTTTTGACAAAAGTGGGGGGGTTAGTTTTATCTACAGTAACAAAACTCGATATGTATATTGTACTCTTCAAGCCGGACAACTTTCTAATTTACCGTAATTAGCAACGACCAACAGGAAGTCAGATAATTTGGTTTGAATATGGTGAGCCTCTCTCTGAGCTCTGTATGGCAAGCCCTTTTAACATTTAAAACTTAAGTTTGACTATCCGGAATTAACATTGTTGATATCAACAACGTCTTTCTGACAAGTCGTAATTATATTTTGGATAGTTTGTATTATCATTTAAGATATCTGTAACGTAATTGGCCTATGGCTAAGCCACGCCCCCAAACGCGATGAGCCAATCACAGTGCGCATAGCTAACCCAATAAAATGAAAGTTACATATCAAATTTCAGATATCTCTAATCAAAATGAATTTCAAGATATCTTTCACTTGATAATAGATATCTAATATCTATTATCAAAATTATGACTATCCCTAACTCCAGTTTGAGATATCTACAATGCCGTTCTGACTAGTCATAATTTAAATGTATTTAAATGTATTGTTTGCTTTAAATTAAATTAAGATTGTATGTTTGATAATTTAATCTAAATTAATTTAAAATTTATGCACTATATTTCAGATCAATATATTTGTCATCCATCATTTTAATCAACACTAATTTTATTCTCATCTAAATTATAAATAACTTATTTCTGTATAAAATAAAAAATCCCGAATAATCCAGACCAACCAGAGCGCACTATTCCTACAACATCATCAGTGCTGAAGCGGAACTACCAGAGCCGTTCGGCAGATAGCGAGCAGATGCAGCATATGTGTTGTAACGAGGCAGGGTCAGGCCAGGGGGGTCCATTTGCAGCTTTTTATTAAAAAAGGTCAAGACAGGCAGGGTGAGCAATAGCAAACAGGGCAGAACAGAAAAAGCAGAGGCAAACCAGGTTGACAGGCAAAGGGCAAAGACCTCCAGATAAATACTGGGCTTCTGGATTTACACATTTAAGTGCTGCAAAACAGATTGACTTATGACATCCTATGACAGGGGTGGGCAACAGTTTTAGTCTGAGGGCCACAGTTACTTTGGCAAAGTAAACGGAGGGCCACACTTTGGACAATTGCAATTAAACAGTTACATGAGTAAATGGTACAAATTAATTCAATGCAAATATGTATAAGGCTACTCTACAGTTACTTTGACTTTGCCAGCCTATTTCAAGGCCTGATATTTATTTTTGCTATAGGCCAGTCTGACCTAGGCCACTCTAAGGTTACAATAACTTGATTTACTTTCCTACACTACCCTGCACATTGTTCATGTCATTCATACCAGCTGTAACTATTCAAGATGGAAAGCTATTAACAAAACTGCAAATGTATGTGTGCAGGTTACATTAACATTAGGGATGTGCACGAATATTCGAATTTTCGATCTGTAATCATTATTAGTAAAATAAAATACTATTCGAATTTTACTACGTTGCTTTGCTGGCCGTAAATGCAGTGAATCCATGATAAATCCCAAGCACTAACTCGCAATTATAATTAAATGCACTGGGTGGCGCTGTGGAGTGTGTTAACAAGTTGTGTGTATTTGATCACATAATGTTGTCGTCTGCCTCGCGAAGTTTGGAATTACTTGAAAATGATCTTACTAAATGGAATTACTTTTGATCAAATTAATTAATTAATCTGAGTTATAATATCATCATCACCACAATGAGAAATCACATGAAATCCAAACAGTCGACTGAGGAAAGACAGCTGACCAACACTGCATTCACGACTGCAGGTAAGCGCAGCTGGACCCCGCGTGATAAGAGCTTAGATGATAACTTATCTTATAGCAAAATTATTTTGAGACATATACTTCCTTTAAGTTTCGTTGAGGGAGACCGGTTTAAGAGCAGAAAACGCAAAGTGCTGTTAGAAACTTAGAACACCGTTATCTTTGTGTCTCTGAAACGTCTGTCAGCGCAGCGCCTTTTCTCACTCGATCATAAATTGCTGGCGGCACCCCTGCATGTGGATATTGTTTTTCTCTATATAAACATGAAACAATATAAACACGATAATCATATGCTGACTCGAGTGTGTGTACGTTCTGTACGATATCTGGCGCAACCGCTTTATTAGGCGTTTTTTTTCCCGTTCGCGCTGCTTGAGCATTCTTTTATTAATGCTTTTGTTTTTTATATTTTTTGTTTACACATAGGCCTAATGTTTAATGTTTTCAACTAAAAGAAATGGTGACAAAAACGTAAAAAAAAAAACAACTTAAAAAATAACATCTTTTTCGTTAAATGTCATTTAAATAAACGAATATTCGAATATTCGATTTTTATGAGCCCAAATATTCGAATGCAATATTTTTGAAAAATGCCCATCCCTAATTAACATACAGACTTCCAGTGTTGGGAAGGATACTTTCAAAACATATTTCGTTGCAGAATACATGACTGGCAAAACCAGCAAAAGTAATGATTATGAATATGTAAAATATAGCAAGGAGATATTTTAATTGTTTATTAATAAATAAGTGTTTTCTTTGTCATTGTCGGCTAAGATGAAGTTGACGATGCTGACTCGCGATCTTCAGTAGCCTAGTGAACGTGCCAGAGAGAAATGCACATTTCATAAGGATTACATAAGCAGAGAGCAGTCTGTAGTCTGTTTTCTTTCGATTTGAATTGTTCAGTTTAAAAGTAGACATGTGAGGCAAGTAGGCTACTTTATATGCTGAGTTTCGGTTCATTTATGAGACGAGCTCCAGTTCACGCGGCGGCATGATTATCTCCTTATTAATGTTTCGTGATTATCTCTATATTGTCTGCTATATTTACTTCTTATTTATTAAATACAGGCAATTGGTTGATGAAACATTGATTAAAATTAAGATACAATTAATACAAAACGAAATTCACTTTAAAGAAAGGTTTTGTGCTTTCTGTTTGATGTCTTTGTAAAAGTTTTAAAGCATCTTTTAGTGCCGCTTTCAGAGCGCTCACGTCCGTAACGGAGAACACGTCCGTAACATTGTTTTTCCTCATAAATGCGAACACGAAAAATAAAATAAAAATATAGCTGCGAGCAGCGATTGCGGGCCCAAGCCGGTGGCACCGCAACCCCGGTGCCTTTAGTTACCTAAAGGCTCCGGAGTGGCGGTTCCGCCGGCTTTGGCCCTTCATCGCTGCTCGCAGCTATATTTATATATATATATATATATATATAAACAAGCCGGTAGCACTGCCACCCCGGTGCCTTTAGGGTTACTGTGCACGACGTGCAAAAACGTAACCCCGCTTTCACTGTCGCCCTACGGTCCCATGGATTTAACGGACACATGAAATAAGTACACAAGACCGAAAATTCATATGAAGTGTACCATTTTGGACAGGGCCTATGATCGTGAATCACAATATCCACATATATGAGATCATTTAAATTTAGAATCATTTTTAATGTCATAGGACATACATGGGCAATATACGGCCCGGGGGCCGGATCCGGCCCGCATAGTGCTTCAATCCGGCCCCCGCGATGCGATCGCAATTTGGATGAAACACACGCCGAAATAAACATGCGTGACACAAAACAATCTTTAACTTAGGTGGCAAATGTGTTTTAGTAATTCTGTGAATTACACTGCGCAAACCAAAATTAATACTACCCACCGGATGAAGGGTTGTCTCTGTCTCCACATAACATAAAATATTCATTTTATTTTATTTTTCGTGTTCGCATTTATGAGGAAAAACAATGTTACGGACGTGTTCTCCGTTACGGACGTGAGCGCTCTGAAAGCGGCAGTAAAAGATGCTTTAAAACTTTCACAAAGACATCAAACAGAAAGCACAAAACCTTTCTTTAAAGTGAATTTCGTTTTGTATTAATTGTATCTTAATCAATGTTTCATCAACCAATTGCCTGTATTTAATAAATAAGAAGTAAATATAGCAGACAATATAGAGATAATCACGAAACATTAATAACGAGATAATCACGCCGGCGCGTGAACTGGAGCTCGTCTCATAAATGAACCGAAACTCAGCATATAAAGTAGCCTACTTGCCTCACATGTCTACTTTTAAACTGAACAATTCAAAACGAAAGAAAACAGACTACAGACTGCTCTCTGCTTATGTAATCCTTATGAAATGTGCATTTCTCTCTGGCGCGTTCACTAGGCTACTGAAGATCGCGAGTCAGCATCGTCAACTTCATCTTAGCCGACAATGACAAAGAAAACACTTATTTATTAATAAACAATTAAAATATCTCCTTGCTATATTTTACACTAGTCGCTAATGAATAAGTACTAGTACTTAATGGAATAGATACTAGTATCTAAAAAATAAGTACTAGTAGCATGAAAATAGAGACTAGTAGGTTAAAATGATTAAATGTTAAAACGGCTTGCCATATTGGCTCAGAGAGAGAGAGAGAAAATGACCTTTTAGATACTAGTACCTATTAATAGATACTAGTATTTATTCAATAAATACTAGTACTAAGTCATTAGATACTAGTACCTATTAAATAGATACCAGTACTTATTCATTAGCTACTAATACGCATTCAAAAGAATATCTAAAGAATAAGCACTAGTATCTAAAGAATAGGCACTAGTACTAAAGAATAAGCACTAGTCGCTAATGAATAAGTACTAGTACTTAATGGAATAGATACTAGTATCTAAAAAATAAGTACTAGAAGCATGAAAATAGAGACTAGAAGGTTAAAATGATTAAATGTTAAAACGGCTTGCCATATTGGCTCAGAGAGAGAGAGAGAGAAAATGACCATATTCAAACCACCATATTCAACTTTCTCTTGGTCTGAGCTAATGACAGTTAATTAGAAAGTTGTCCGGCTTGATCTGAACAATATGCGTACTGAGTTTTATGATTGTAGGTAAAACTATAAAACTAACCCCCCCACTTTTGTCAAAAGGTGGCGCTACTGAGTCCCTGCACCACGCCCGTTTCTGAAACTTTGCACATGTCTACTGGCTAATAAATGTGATCTGTCTGTCGAGTTTCATGCAATTTTAAGCAATTTCAGGCATGCTAAGAGTCTCAAAAGCATCCAAAAAGAATATTAAAGTTTGATGCGTTGCCATGGCAACAGTATCTAAGACATCAATAATCCTTTCACAGGTCTATATCTGGCGAGTGTCTACATTATACACATCAAGTTTGAAGCAAATCGGGTAAAAATAAGAGGGTGATTTCAAAGCATTTTGAAAGTGACACACTTCCTGCTGCCAGTTGGTGGCGCTATAACTTTGACTCATAATAGTCACATCCATGTGATCGGCCTCTTACAGCGAACACACTGTTGAAGTTTCATCAAGATCAGTTAATGTATGCAGAAGTTATAACACACTTCCTGTTTCCATTATTCGCCATAAATTCGTTTCCTCGCCACGGCCAAACCGTTCGAGATATCAAAAATCCCCTGGCAATTTTTCATCCTCAATGTCTTGACTTCATGCTGACCGAGTTTCGTTGCGATTGGTTGAATTCTCTAGGAGGAGTATATCGAATTCCAGGGGCATACGCTTCCAAACAAACCATTATAGCCGACTTCCTGTTGGGCTGGGGTAAAAAGTAAAAGTACAAAGGATATATGAACCGATGAGATCTATATGTCTACCGAGTTTCATATTATTACATGCAAGCGTGTTTGATTTATGGACCAAGTTTTCGCACCCCGTTCCAGGGGGCGTTGTCGAGCCCCCCTGCCACGCCCGGTTACCATCTTCAGCCCGGCCCTGATGGCCGCGGGTTCTGACCTGTGTGCAAAGTTTCAAGAGTTTTCGTGCACGTTAAGAGCCCCAAAAGTGCCCGAATAGTCGTTAGAATAATAATAATAATAATAATAATAATAATAATAATCCTAAGGAAAACAATAGGGCCTTCGCCTTTTCAAGGCTTGGGCCCTAATAATAAGTCGGAAGAAGAAGAAGAAGAAGAAGAAGAAGAATAATAATCCTAAGGAAAACAATAGGGCCTTCGCCTTTTCAAGGCTTGGGCCCTAATAATAAATATAGCTGCGAGCAGCGATTGCGGGCCCAAGCCGGTGGCACCGCAACCCCGGTGCCGGAGTGGCGGTTCCGCCGGCTTTGGCCCTTCATCGCTGCTCGCAGCTATATTTGAAGAGGTCTTTTCCAAAACGCGATAAACGCCATTTTTAAAAAAAATGAGTTTGTCATGTAATGTTGCTGTGCACTGAACCTATTCACTGCTCCATCAACATTTCATGCCAAATCGCTACATTTCCTTGTTTAAAATGTACTACAAGATGCAGTTTCTTTCCAAAACGCGATAAGCGCCAAACCTATTTTTAGCCTAAACGCGATAAATCCTCTCGACTAATCAGAATTCGGTGAACGTTCTACGCAATCCAACAGGGTGGCGCTCTGAACAGAGGTTTGTTTATGTTCATTTATTCCTCAAAATGAGTGAGTTTTCTAATCGACTAGTAGTAGTTCATTTAAGTTTAATCACATATTTCTATTGATTTAATTATTTAAATATGGGAGAGAAACCATAATGACCATTTTTTTAATTGCCTATTCCGCATCTCACGCATAAAGCTTGCCACAAAGAACCGACAAAAGTAATGATTAGGCCTATGCATGAAACTTTTGAATTGTTTATTTTTTAATTAGTGTTTTCTGTCAGATATAGCTGAAAAGATAAAGTTGATATGCTGACTCGCCATCTTCGCAGTAGTGAACGCGCCTATAGAGAGAAATGCACACTTTGAATTAGCCTACATACGCAGAGAGTAGCCAATTTCTTTTCGTTTTTTATTGTTTTGTTTAAATGTAGACATTTCAAGCTTTTTATAGATATACTTCTCAGGATTGTGAGGCAAGTATCGCTGTGTTTCGGTTCATTTATGTGATGCTCTCCAGATCACGCGCGGGCGCTTCCGTGTCCTGATTATATGTCTGCTATATATTTGCTTATTTATTTATTATTAATCCAGTCAATTTGTTGATGAAACATTGATTAAAATGAAGATACAATTTATACAAAACGAAATTCACTTTAAAGCAAGGCTTTCTACTAAACAAAACTTAATAAGTGGTCAAAATCATGTCTGACCCATTCCAAATGTTTTCCGATATATTGGTCATCTTATGATCCTATCATACTCATCTCATGCGGTTCCCTTTTCATATAATCAACATAGATTAAATAAAAAAAATAACATTAGCCTATATTATTAAACATAAATATGAAACGTATGTTTAAGTTTTTTTTTAAACTTAGCCTATATGTAAGCGTCACGCCGCTCCGCTTTGTTCACATGCTGTGTAGCCTATACACGCATGTGTGTGTGTGTGTGTGTGTGTGGTGGAGGGGTGCCCATCACTACTTTTGAATATCGTTATCATTATTAAATATTTTTAATAATTTGTTTTTTTTACGCATATGTAGTGGACAAATTGGTCCTACTTGTTACAGGTTTGACACTTTACTAAAAATGACTCTGAATGTATTACTAAATAACTTATTGAATAGCTATTGATATCATTACTATTTTCAGGTTCTGCACCAAATGACTTTTAGCCTAAATGTGTTACTAAATTTAATTTATAGTATGAGCCCCTGATTATATGTTACATGCTCTCGTTTTTTTTTTTTTAAAGACAAACCATACAGTTTTGGAAAAAATTGATGGATTTATAGCGTTTTGGAAAAAAAATAAATTAACTTTTAATTTATCATAAACAATATTGTTGTTTGATTTAATAATCATTGTTCAACATGTTCAGACTGAGCCAATAAAACATTTTAACAGGATAAATTGAATATTCACAAAATGTGTGGGTCTAGGTAAAAAATGTAATTTTCCTGAAAACTATTGAAATGGATTTATAGCGTTTTGGAAAAGACCTCTTCATTTATATATATATATATATATATATATATATAAACAAGCCGGTGGCACTGCCACCCCGGTGCCTTTAGGGTTACTGTGCACGACGTGCAAAAACGTAACCCCGCTTTCACTGTCGCCCTACGGTCCCATGGATTTAACGGACACATGAAATAAGTACACAAGACCGAAAATTCATATGAACTGTACCATTTTGGACAGGGCCTATGATCGTGAATCACAATAGCCACATATATGAGATCATTTAAATTTAGAATCATTTTTAATGTCATAGGACATACATGGGCAATATACGGCCCGGGGGCCGGATCCGGCCCGCATAGCGCTTCAATCCGGCCCCCGCGATGCGATCGCAATTTGGATGAAACACACGCCGAAATAAACATGCGTGACACAAAACAATCTTTAACTTAGGTGGCAAATATGTTTTAGTAATTCTGTGAATTACACTGCGCAGACCAAAAGTAATACTACCCACCGGATGAAGGGTTGTCTCTGTCTCCACGTAACATAAAATATTCATTTTATTTTATTTTTCGTGTTCGCATTTTTGAGGAAAAACAATGTTACGGACGTGTTCTTCGTTACGGACGTGAGCGCTCTGAAAGCGGCACTAAAAGATGCTTTAAAACTTTCACAAAGACATCAAACAGAAAGCACAAAACAAAGCACAAAACCTTTGTTTAAAGTGAATTTCGTTTTGTATTAATTGTATCTTAATTTTAATCAATGTTTCATCAACCAATTGCCTGTATTTAATCAATAAGAAGTAAATATAGCAGACAATATAGAGATAATCACGAAACATTAATAACGAGATAATCACGCCGGCGCGTGAACTGGAGCTCGTCTCATAAATGAACCGAAACTCAGCATATAAAGTAGCCTACTTGCCTCACATGTCTACTTTTAAACTGAACAATTCAAAACGAAAGAAAACAGACTACAGACTGCTCTCTGCTTATGTAATCCTTATGAAATGTGCATTTCTCTCTGGCGCGTTCACTACTGAAGATCGTGAGTCAGCATCGTCAACTTCATCTTAGCCGACAATGACAAAGAAAACACTTATTTATTAATAAACAATTAAAATATCTCCTTGCTATATTTTACACTAGTCGCTAATGAATAAGTACTAGTACTTAATGGAATAGATACTAGTATCTAAAAAATAAGTACTAGTAGCATGAAAATAGAGACTAGTAGGTTAAAATGATTAAATGTTAAAACGGCTTGCCATATTGGCTCAGAGAGAGAGAGAGAAAATGACCTTTTAGATACTAGTACCGATTAATAGATACTAGTATTTATTCAATAAATACTAGTACTAAGTCATTAGATACTAGTACCTATTAAATAGATACCAGTACTTATTCATTAGCTACTAATACGCATTCAAAAGAATATCTAAAGAATAAGCACTAGTATCTAAAGAATAGGCACTAGTACTAAAGAATAAGCACTAGTCGCTAATGAATAAGTACTAGTACTTAATGGAATAGATACTAGTATCTAAAAAATAAGTACTAGAAGCATGAAAATAGAGACTAGAAGGTTAAAATGAATAATATTAAATGTTAAACCGGCTTGCCATATTGGCTCAGAGAGAGAGAGAGAGAGAAAATGACCATATTCAAACCACCATATTCAACTTCCTCTTGGTCTGAGCTAATGACAGTTAATTAGAAAGTTGTCCGGCTTGATCTGAACAATATGCGTACTGAGTTTTATGATTGTAGGTAAAACTATAAAACTAACCCCCCCACTTTTGTCAAAAGGTGGCGCTACTGAGTCCCTGCACCACGCCCGTTTCTGAAACTTTGCACATGTCTACTGGCTAATAAATGTGATCTGTCTGTCGAGTTTCATGCAATTTTAAGCAATTTCAGGCATGCTAAGAGTCTCAAAAGCATCCAAAAAGAATATTAAAGTTTGATGCGTTGCCATGGCAACAGTATCTAAGACATCAATAATCCTTTCACAGGTCTACATCTGGCCTTCGCCTTTTCAAGGCTTGGGCCCTAATAATAATAATAATAATCCTAAGGAAAACAATAGGGCCTTAGCCTTTTCAAGGCTTGGGCCCTAATGAATATTTTATGTTATGTGGAGACAGAGACAACCCTTCATCCGGTGGGTAGTATTAATTTTGGTTTGCGCAGTGTAATTCACAGAATTACTAAAACACATTTGCCACCTAAGTTAAAGATTGTTTTGTGTCATGCAGGTTTATTTCGGCGTGTGTTTCATCCAAATTGCGATCGCATCGCGGGGGCCGGATTGAAGCACTATGCGGGCCGAATCCGGCCCCCGGGCCGTATATTGCCCATGTATGTCCTATGACATTAAAAATGATTCTAAATTTAAATGATCTCATATATGTGGCTATTGTGATTCACGATCATAGGCCCTGTCCAAAATGGTACAGTTCATATGAATTTTCGGTCTTGTGTACTTATTTCATGTGTCCGTTAAATCCATGGGACCGTAGGGCGACAGTGAAAGCGGGGTTACGTTTTTGCACGTCGTGCACAGTAACCCTAAAGGCAGTGCCACCGGCTTGTTTATGTTTATATATATATATATATATATATATATATATATATATATATAAATATAGCTACGAGCAGCGATGAAGGGCCAAAGCCGGCGGAACCGCCACTCCGGTGCCTATAGGTAACTAAAGGCATCGGGGTTGCGGTGCCACCGGCTTGGGCCCGCAATCGCTGCTCGCAGCTATATTTATTATTCTTCTCCGCAATGAATCGCATTTTTGAGGGCCTAAACATGCACGAAAACTCACGAAAATTTGCACACGCGTCAGAACTGGCGAAAATTTACATCTGATATGCGTTTCAGAATTGGGCGGGGCAAAATGGCTCGATAGCGCCACCTATAAAGGTTCAACGGAGTGCGCCTCCCGCTACGTTTCACGTACGTGTACGAAATTCGGTACATACATGTAATGGCCCAATACCTACAAAAAAGTCTCTTGGAGCATAGCCCTAAACACAACAGGAAGTCAGCCATTTTGAACTTCCTCTCAGATTTTTGTGCAGTTTTTGCCATTTTCAGGCCTCGTACTTTAACGAACTCCTCCTACAGTTTTAATCTGATCATCTTCAAATTTGGTGAGTGTAATCTTAAGGCCTTTGCGACGTTAAATTGCGAAGATCTTGAGTTTTCGTCGAAGGGCGTGTCCTCAGAGGCCTGACATATTTCGATGTTTCGCCATGAAACAGGAAGTTGCTGTAACTCAGGCAAACAATGTCTAATCTGCCCCAAACTTCACACGTTTGATAAGAGTTCTGTCCTGAACACATGTCCATGCTCATATTCAGTTACAGTCATAGCGCCACCTGCTGGCAACAGGAAGTGGCATGTTTAACACTGTTGTGGACTCCTAATAATATATAAAAAAGTGCCAGCAAGTGTTAAACATGCTAGCAACATACTAGAAACATGTTAAAACATGCTAGCAAACACCTAGCTAAGTGCTAAAGCATGATATTATTGCAATTAAATAGGAATTTGCTGTAACTCAAGCATGGAATATCAAATCTGCCCCAAACTTCACACGTTTGATAAGAGTCATGGCCTGAAAACATCTACATGAGAATATTCAGTTATAGTAATAGCGCCACCTACTGGCAACAGGAAGTGACATGTTTAACACTGTGATGCAGTACTAGCAACATAGTGAATATGCCATTGAGTTATAAACATGTTAGAAACATGTTAAAACATGCTAGCAATTCTTAGCTAAGTGCTAAAGCATGCTAATACAATGAAACAGGAAGCTGTTGTTACTCAAGAAGGCAATGTCCAATCTGCCCCAAATTTAACACGTCTGATAAGAGTCCTGCCCTAAACAAATCTACATGACAATTTTCAGTTATAGTAATAGCGCCACCTACTGGCAACAGGAAGTGACATGTTTAACAGTGTGATGCACTAGCAACATAGTAAATATGCCATTGAGTTATAAACATGTTAGAAACATGTTAAAATATGCTAGCGATTCTTAGCTAAGTGCTAAAGCATGCTAATACAATGAAAAAGGAAGTTGTTGTTACTCAAGAAGGCAATGTCCAATCTGCCCCAAACTTCACATGTTTGATAAAAGGCCTGCCCTAAACACATGACAGTTTTTACTTAAAGTAATAGCGCTACCTACTATCATCAGGAAGTGACATGTTTTACAATGTGATGCAGTACTAGCAACAAATTTAGATATACCATTGAGTTCCAAGCATGCTAGAAACATGCTAAAACATGCTAGCAACACTTATCTGAGTGAAAACACATTGTATAATCCCCATAATAAAGGACATTTTTGTAACTGACATTGACATACTCCTCCTATATTTACCTACATAAATGCACATTGCCTACCGTGCTCTGTCTTCCTAAAGCCACCAGGTGGCGGTGGAACGGGTGCGAGGGCCCTTTCATCGCTGCTTGCAGCTTTAATTTGTTGTTGAATCAGAGAGTAAGAAATACCTCTGCTTAATTTCATCCATATTTTTTGGTCCATATGTCAAAACAAACACTGTATTGTCTTTCTCTTATTATCTCTCTGATTTGAAAAACATCAATAAAAATAGTTAAACAAAAAAAAAAGTCCTCCACATTCAATTTAATTTGATTTAATCCTGTTTGAACTGAACCTGGACGCTGATCTGCCAGTCATGTGTCTTTTATGTGGAGACTCTCCTCAATTGTTTGCATAAGGATGATCAAACGCATCATCATGAAAAGTTTACGTTGTTGTAGATTTTTTCTTCAGGTTAGATATTTTTCACTTAAACCCCTTTATCCAAACCTCTCAACTTAAGCAATATTCAATAAAAAATAAGAATTGTCAAATTTGATTTCATGGTGATTGTTTCTTATAAATGATTTATCCATGCATTTTTTTTAAATTCATGTGCTCTGTAATCTTGAGTCAGAATAACTTCCTCTTGCAGCATCTCTTCTCTGATGACGAGGGCGGGGCAATAACCTGTCACTCACATGAGATAGCAATAGCAAACCACAACCATTCAATCAGACAAACTCAATCTTGATGACGTGGCAGGCGGGATATCCAGCCTTACCAGGACACAGCTGTCCAAAGGGTGGCACCCAAAGGCTTTTTACAATCAGAGAGGTACTACTAATGTCAAAAACTTTATTTACAATGAACTGCATAACATCTCCAGATATCATTGTCCAGTTGCAGTGGCTTCATCCAGGCGCTTTTCCAGGAGTGTTGAGTTCACACGGTGCATCATCAGAAACTGTCCATTTAAATGAAAGACGGGGACGTGATATCTGTACCTGACGAACCAGACTCTGTTCTCCGGGAGACTGATATCCACCTCATGAAGCTGGACCTGGAACAGCGAAGGACACACACACACACACACATTAGACAGAGGAGAGCAGAGGAACACCGAGTGAACAGAGTGAGTGACACACACATTACACAGAGTCTTACCCGGTGTGCATACGGCTCGAGGGCTGCCTTCGCTTCGTCACACAGAGGACATGGCTCCTGGACACAGAACAGAGATCTGATCACGTCATGCATGTGTTAATGAACAACACATGAGTGAAAAAGCAACCAGAATCAGAGCAGGCCGAAGGTCAAACCAAAGAAAGTTGGGTGGTCATAGCTAGAAGTTTTTTTTTATAAATAGTTGTTTTGGTCTTGGAAGAAGAAGCAGCAGCTGAAATAGTAGATCAGCTTGTGTCAGGCCAACAGAAGTAGGCAACAGACCTCAGTCAGGTTAGACTGGGTGTAACGGATGAGAGCGAGGCTGTGAGGGATAGACTTGAGTCTTTACAATCGCTATGTTTCTATCCAAAGCTGTCCATTTAACTTCTTGCTGAAATTGGAATATCGCATTAAACATTTGCGAATAAAGAAGCGTTTCCATCCAGTGAGTCGAAGAGAACAAAAACATCACTTCCTGATAAACTGGTGCTGAATATCAATAGGAAAAGTAGAAGAAGCCGCTGTAATAATTTCTGTATAATAAATAGCTTGTGCATCAGAGCACAGATGAAACTCACTAACAGCTCTCGGAGCGCAGTCACGTCACACACTTCACATTACATCCAAACACTGACACACACTTCACATTACACTCAAACACGGACACACACTTCACATTACATCCAAACACTGACACACACTTCACATTACACTCAAACACTGACTCACACTTCACACTACACTCAAACACTGACACACACTTCACACTACACTCAAACACTGACACACACTTCACACTACACTCAAACACTGACACACACTTCACACTACACTCAAACACTGACACACACTTCACACTACACTCAAACACTGACACACACTTCACACTACACTCAAACACTGACACACACTTCACACTACACTCAAACACTGACACACACTTCACACTACACTCAAACACTGACACACACTTCACACTACACTCAAACACTGACACATACTTCACATTACACTCAAACACTGACACACACTTCGCTCAGGCATTTCAGAAAAAGAACCACTAAAACAGCATTGCAGGTGCTGAGATCGGCCCGCGGTCAGTCTTATGCCCATTGAGGAGTTTATTCTGTGAATGTCTGTGAATCTGATAAAAAGTTACATTTGATCAAAGTTTTTCTATTCAAATTTCAGACTGATCTCATAAAATTGCGTGTGTATGACACGCCAATTCGTATTTCCGTTTTTGGCGTGCTATCAACACGCATAATCGCTTTTGAGCGTGTTTATGAACGCAGTTGACAACGTTATTACTGTATATATAAATATATGACCTACCTCCACCCCGTCCCTAAACTTACCCGTCACTGGGGTTAATAGCAAGTCTTCCCCTACCATCCTAGGAAAAAAAATATCGCTGATGTAGATCTATATTTTGCTTCGTTCCGCTCATATACGCGGAATCACTTGAACATTAATGGCGTAGACATACACGCGGATACACGCGGATAGCTCAAAATGCGTATAGATAATACGCCACTTGACTTGAAAGTGGCGTGTTTGTTTACGCAAAAGTCATGATGTCATGTTGCAAATTTTAAGGTTTTTTGTGCACCTCATTAACTTGTACAGAAAGTTTTCTTTTCTTTTCAGGTGTGTGTTATCAGGGCTGGAGCTGAACTCTGCTTTAATTCTCCTTTCCAAGTTATCATGAACAAAGTTGGCCATTAGAGTGGACAAACCCCTTCTCTGAGCTGTGTGTGTGTGTGTGATGGACAGCACCTGTACCTTCTCTGAGCAGTGTGTGAGCGTGACAGATGTGTGTGTGTGTGTGTGTGTGTGATGGACAGCACCTGTACCTTCTCTGAGCAGTGTGTGAGTGTGACAAATGTGTGTGTGTGTGTGTGTGTGTGTGTGATGGACAGCACCTGTACCTTCCCTGAGCAGTGTATCAGCGGGACAGATGTGTGTGTGTGTGTGTGTGATGGACAGCACCTGTCCCTTCTCTGAGCAGTGTGTGAGCGTGACAGATGTGTGTGTGTGTGTGTGTGTGTGTGATGGACAGCACCTGTACCTTCTCTGAGCAGTGTGTGAGCGTGACAGACGTGTGTGTGTGATGGACAGCACCTGTACCTTGGTGAAGAGCAGGAGGACGGGCCGCTGAGTGCTGGTGCAGAGCCGTCTGAAGACACTGGAGGGCAGCATGACTGTGAACGACACCCATCAACAGTGTTATCATCACCCCGAGATCACTGAGAACATCCATGCTTCATCATCAACGGTGTTATCATCACCCTGACATCACTGAGAACATGCATGCTTCATCATCAATGGTGTTATCATCACCCTGACATCACTGAGAACATGCATGCTTCATCATCAATGGTGTTATCATCACCCTGACATCACTGAGAACATGCATGCTTCATCATCAACAGTGTTATCATCACCCTGACATCACTGAGAACATCCATGCTTCATCATCAACAGTGTTATCATCACCCTGACATCACTGAGAACATGCATGCTTCATCATCAACAGTGTTATCATCACCCCGAGATCACTGAGAACATCCATGCTTCATCATCAACGGTGTTATCATCACCCTGACATCACTGAGAACATGCATGCTTCATCATCAATGGTATTATCATCACCCTGACATCACTGAGAACATGCATGCTTCATCATCAACAGTGTTATCATCACCCTGACATCACTGAGAACATCCATGCTTCATCATCAACAGTGTTATCATCACCCTGACATCACTGAGAACATCCATGCTTCATCATCAACGGTGTTATCATCACCCTGACATCACTGAGAACATGCATGCTTCATCATCAACAGTGTTATCATCACCCTGAGAACATGCATGCTTCATCATCAACAGTGTTATCATCACCCTGAGAACATGCATGCTTCATCATCAACAGTGTTATCATCACCCTGAGAACATGCATGCTTCATCATCAACAGTGAAAGGTGAGAGCAGGGCTCGTCGCACAGTCAGAGGCCACTGTAACCACCAGCTCATATCTGTAAACTAGCTTAGTTATGGTGAGTTTTCAGCAATAGAGAATTCATAATCAAGTTAACACATGCTTTATGTGTTTTCATGTAATTTTATGCAGGTCATTATAGGGTTAATTACAAGTTCTGCCAGCCCAAACAAGGCCTTAGAATTCTGGGTAAACTTAATATAAGGCTTAATTTATTAACATGAACTAACAAGTATACTTTTACAGCATGTATTAGTCAATAGTAATTCAAACATTTACTAATAATTTTTTTAGATCAAAAGGGTTGTAACATTAGTCAATACTCTGTAAACTAATATTAATATAGCTTCCTTAATGAGTCTGGTAAAAACATATTACTCATTGTAAGTGAGTTTATTGTAAAGTGTTACTCATTTTAGTATCTTTCTGTTAAATTCTTGCTGTTTCTTGAATTTTGTTTTTTAATTGTTTCAGTTAAGTTATGCCAAAAGCTGTCAATGGTTTATTAAACATTTTAAATAGACTAGATAGAAAGTTGTGAAACATGACTGTTTTTATTTCAGTTTTTTTAATGGCGCACAACAGAGGCCACCGTGTGTTTATCGACTTAAATGTTTCAGTAACCAGTGCTTATTAAATGTGTTGGTACGGGCGCTTATGTTTGTCAGCTCACTCAGATTTGAGCCACAGTCGATGATTAAGCATCGGGTTATGTAAACAAACACTGTTCGTCATTTTTCCTTATGGAATTGTAAAAGTTTCCGCTAGATTGTTGTTGTTTTTATTATCATCTGACAGACCAGCTATTCATACTCTCACCGAACAGAAACTGCTCAATGTGTCCTTCTTATACTCTCTATGGTCCTTCTCCGAATCCTTCTTCTTCTTCTTCTTCTTCTTCTTCTCCTTCTCTTTCTTCTTCTTCTTCTTCTTCTTCTTCTTCTTCTTCTTCTTCTTCTTCTCCTTCTCCTTCTTCTTCTCCTTCTTCTTCTTCTCCTTCTTCTTCTTCGATTTATGGCGGTTGAATAGCGCGATCGCTAACCACTGGGTTGGAGTGTGAGGCGAAAAAAAACCCTAATACAGTTTTTCTCAATCGCTTTGGATCAATTCCTAAATTAGACTTTTTTCTCTCTCTCAAAACAATAAGTGGTAACACTTTACAATAAGATTCATTAGTTAACATTAGTTAACTACATTAGTTATTAATGAACTAATGTTAATTATTGTAAATTGTTACCTATCTCTGAACAAATAATTTTTTGTTCACATCAGATTTAAATTTCTCATTGATTTAAGCAAATTGCAAGTGCTTTGACACATGTGTATAAAAGAGTAACATTGTCTATGGCTTGTTGGTCACTGATGAGTTGAATCTCAGTGAAATTGTCAAACTCTTCACAACTTCTAAACATTCTTTCATCGTGTGAGCCATCGCATGCTAAATTATCCATTTAGTGATCAAAATCTGTCAGACATGTTATATTCCATAAGTATTTATGACATGGAATATTTAATGTTTGCTATTGGCAAAAGATAGATAGATAGATAGATAGATAGATAGATAGACAGACAGACAGACAGACAGACAGACAGACAGATAGACAGATAGATAGATAGATATAGATATCAGGATAGATCCTGCTCTGGTTTTAAATTCCGTTTTCTTAAAAAGAAAGACCTTCAACGTGGACGTATTTCTGTGTATGTAGTTCTAGAAGAATCTAAAATGATTTTCATTTGATGGTGATACAAATCTTTTGTTTATAGCCTATTTGATTTAATTATTATAATTGCCCATTTCAAATGGAATGAAAAAATGGCAAATTTTGAACAATTAAAATTTGATATTAAAATATTTTTAGAAACAAAATCCAAAAGTAAAAAAACTTAAAAGCAAGGAAAACTGCACAGCTGTTTTATAGCCTAGCCTAAAAGTTTTTTTCTGTAAAATGCCTTTCTTTCTCTCTCTCTTTCTTCGTTTCCCCATGTTTAGCCCTGACATGTTTGGTTAGGCCTATGTAGGCCTAACCTGTGTGTAATTTTATGTTTTGTTCTTTAAAAAAAAGAAGAAAAAATATCAAGATTAAAAATCACGAAGCCCAGTGAATGTGGTAAATTTGTGCTAAATAGTGTGATTGATAAATTAACATAATATAACACATACAAAGTTTGCAATATTAAGCACCATGATGAGCTGGTACTATTTCGTTAAAATATGGTGTAAAGATAATATAGGCTAAATGAAAAGTTGAATGATTTCCGTGGGTGTTTGATTGAGGATCGTCTCGAGCTCAAGATGGCGCCACTTCCTCTCATCAAACACAGGCTTCCACAGATAACCGTCTAGTGAAAAGTGTAGTTCATATCAGCTAATTCAGAGTCATCTTCATTTATATAGCGCTTTTAACAATGGATTGTTCCAAAGCAGCTTTACAGAGATAAACATATAATTTAAGGTAACAGAGATTGTTTAGGCTTTATAGCGGTTCTTGAATAATGTTATTTCCAGCTAAAGTTAGTTTTGATTGATTCACCTCCATTGAAATGATCATTTGTTATTAAATTAGGGGGCACTAAGACGACGCCGTTCTCTCTAAACAAACGCGAACATGTGATTAACGCTGACGGCGTTCACATGCGCATTAAGAATTGATTCTATGTACTTTTGAAAATATGTGCGCAGGTTTGCAATTCACAACCCATGCGTAAACAAACAACTTGTCTTGGCAATAAATTTTGATACAGAATTTTTTTTCATCTTTTCACTTCGGGGTACGCGAGCCGGATTTTCAGCAACGCTTTATCTGTAGAGTGGGAAAGGGATCCTCCCTAGGGAGAGGATAGTTGACACTTCAGCACTGCATTGTCATCGGGTCCAGGCAAAGCTCCCTCGTCAGATCTGGACACGGCCTGGATCCGGCAGGCTGCAGGAAAACCTCAGGATAAACAAAGACACTAATATTAGCGTAGATGCCATTCTTCTTATGATGTAACGAGTACATCAAGATTTAAGGGAAGTGTTCCCAGTTCCGGCTGACCTATATGCACTCAACATTGAATTATAGAAGTCTATAGTGTATTATGTGTATGCTAGGTCAAAGAGATGTGTTTTTAGTCTAGCTTTGAACTGACAGAATGTGTCTGCTTCCCGGACAATTGTAGGAAGACTGTTCCAAAGTTTTGGTGCTAAATAGGAAAAGGATCTACTCGAGCTGCTGCGTTTTGAACTAGCTGTAGTTTATTTATTAAGCGTGCAGGGCAACCACCCAGTAGAGCATTACAATAATCTATCCTTGAGGTAATGAACGCATGAACCAATTGTTCCGCATTTCCCAATTAAAGCATATGGTGTATTTTAGATATATTTTTAAGATGGAAAAATGCAGTTTTACAGATACTAGACACGTGACTTTCAAAAGAAAGGTTGGGATCAAAGAGCACACCCAGGTTCCTAACCGACGACGAAGACTTCACAGAGCAGCCATCAAGTGTTAGACAGTATTCTAGGTTATTACGTGTGGAAGTTTTTTGTCCAATAATTAGAATCTCTGTTTTTTCAGAATTTAGTAGTAGGAAATTACTAGTCATCCAATTTTTTATATCAGCTATGCATTCCGTTAATTTTGTGAATTGGTAAGTTTCGTTAGGTTTTGAAGAAATAAACAGCTGAGTATCATTGGCATAACAGTGAAAGCTAACTCCATGTTTCCTGATGATATCTCCTAATGGTAGCATGTACAGAGTGAATAGCAACGGTCCTAGTACTGAGCCTTGTGGTACGCCATACTCAAATTGTGATCGATAAGACATCTCTTCATTTACTGCTACAAACTGATAACGGTCAGATAAGTATGATTTAAACCATGCTAGTGCAATTCCATTAATGCCAACATAGTTTTCTAGTCTATTTAAAAGAATGTTGTGGTCAATTGTGTCAAATGCAGCACTAAGATCAAGTAACACTAATAGAGAGATACAACCACGATCGGATGATAAGAGCAAATCATTTGTGACTCTAATGAGAGCAGTCTCAGTACTATGGTACGGTCTAAATCCGGACTGAAAATCCTCGCAGATATCATTTCTTTCTAGAAAAGAACACAGTTGTGAAGATACTGCTTTTTCTAATATCTTTGACAGAAAAGGCAGATTCGAGATCGGCCTGTAATTGACTAATTCTGTAGGATCAAGTTGTGGTTTTTTAACAAGCGGTTTTATCATTGCCAGTTTAAAGGTTTTTAGTATGTATCCTAGAGACAAAGATGAATTAATGATATTAAGAAGAGGATATATGACCTCTGGAAACATCTCTTTCAGTAGCTTAGCCGGTATAGGATCTAACATACAAGTTGTCGATTTAGATGAATTAACGAGTTTGCAGAATTCTTCCTCTCCTATAGCAACAAATGAATCAAATTTTTCCTCAGGGAGACTACAATGCACTCCCTGATGCGATACTGTAGTAGACGGTTGCATTGTTATAATTTTGTCCCTGATATTATCAATCTTGTGAAGAAGTTCATAAAGTCATCACTGCTGTGTTGCTTGGACACTTTTGAGCTTGAAGCTTTCTTTTTTGTTAGTTTAGCCACTGTTTCAAATAAATACTTTGGATTATGTTTATTTTCTTCTAATAGGGTTGAAAAATAAGAAGATCTAGCAGCTTTTAAAGCCTCTCTAAAGGACATTGCTTTTAAAGAGCAATCGAGCTCTCTTTCCATGAAATCCGAAATACCTCTAGTTTAGTTTTCTTCCAGTTGCGCTCCATTTTTCTGGCTGCTCTCTTAAGGGCCTGAGTGTGCTGGCTGTACCACGGCGTTGGACTATTTTCTTTAATCTTCTTTAAGCGCAACGGAGCAACTGCGTCTAAAGTGCTGGAAAAGAGAGAGTTAAAAGTTTCTGTTGCAATTTCAAGTTCTTCTAAGCTTTCCGGGATGCTGAGATGATGAAACTGATTAGGAAGATTATTGATAAAGCAATCTTTAGTGGCAGAAGTTATAGGTCTAACGTATTTATAACACGGAGTCGGCTTTGCAGCCTTGGCTAAATGTAATTTACATGAGACTAGATAATGATCTGAGATGTCATCGCTCTGTTGCAGAATTTCAACGGTATCAACATCTATTCCATGTGATAATATTAGATCTAGAGTTTGATTACGACAATGAGTAGGTCCTGACATGTGTTGTCTAACTCCAATTGAGTTTACAATATCTTTAAATGCCAATCCCAATGCATCTTTTTCATTATCTACATGTATATTAAAATCACCAACAATTAGTACTTTATCGGCAGCCAATACTAATTCTGATAGAAAGTCAGCAAATTATTTCATAAAATATGTATGGTGCCCTAGTGGCCTGTATACAGTAGCATACAGTAGCCAGAATACTAATCAGCTACGGCAACCAATACTAATTCTGATAGAAAGTCAGAAAATTCTTTGATAAAATCTTGATGGTGCCCTGGTGGCCTGTAAACAGTAGTATACAGTAGCCAGAATACTAATCTTCATCTTTGATCACTAGTAGCTAAAATAGTTACTGGCTACTCAAGATCAGTGTTACACATACATTACAGCGCCACACCTGCGTGATTCAGGACGTTTATGAGGAGGAGTGTGGGAAACATTGCAGCTCAAGTTCATTCACTCAGAGCAGCAGCTCCTATTGGCTGTTCCCCCGTGACGTCACGGCGAAGCTGCGCTGTGTCGCGTCGCGTCGCGTCTCTTGCGGAGTTGAAGGAGTGCACTTCATCACTCGAGACTTTGCGCGCTTCTGTGAGAATATTTCAACAAAAGAAACGCTCATTTAAGCGGATCCCATGTGTTTGGACCGGACGAAAACTCTCATTTAAAAGTGGTGAGTTTTACTTTTGCGAATCACTTCACAATATATATAACTGCATTACGAATTAACAACGTAGATTAAATTACTATTCTGTATTCTGTTGTGCGGACTTAAACGGGTTTAATGTAGGCTAATCAAATAGCCTACTTTAAGATCAAATAGGTCTGATTTAATCCTAGATGAATAGGAATAATAGGGATATTCTGACATTTTTTGAAGTCCAGCAATGATCTTTAAAGTGTTGATCACACACGTCTTAAAGATTTATAATAATATAATAACACGCTTGTGTTTTAATATGTCTTGTTTGGTTGATGTGTTTATCTGAGACTTACACTACTGTATCACAGTGTCAGTGTTGCTGCTGAAAGTCTTGTGAACCCCTGAGAGAAAGTGTGTATCCCCTGCTGAGTGTGTGTGTGTGTGTGTGTCTCTGTCCCTCTGTTCATGCTCATGTGACTCATGATGAGCCTCTCTTCACATCTTCTCATTTAAACACACACTTAAAGTCCCCATGAATTCAAAATTGACCATACTTACTTTGTTTGCCTAAATTGATCGTTTTGTGGTGAACAATTCATCCATGCAAGTCAATCCACACAAAAAATTTTTTTGGCTTCATAATCTTTAATCAAAATCTGAAAATTCCCCTCCCCTCTGCATTCGAGGACCTTCCCTGATGACCTAGGTTTGACGGTTTGGGTGTCTGCTTAACATCCGTAACCACGCCCCTCCAACTGACAGTAGACAGGCTGAATGAAAACACCTAGTTTTCTAGATCCAATCAGGTGCTAGTTGTAAAAAAAGCCACGCCCACTATTTTGCCTCATTTAGTATTCCGTTTCTCTTGGAAATACGCATAGACAGTAAAAGAAATGGACACAGCGACCCCATTGACTTCAACGGAGAAGATTTGAAGCCCGATTTTTGCACTTCCTGTCTGATGTCTGAGCGACTGCGCAGGCTCAAACTGAGCGTGACGACAGTCTGACAGTTGTAAATCTTCTAGTAGCTGTGCCAAGAAAAATCTGAATCACCTAATTCCTCAAAAACGTTGTTGAAATATTTTGTCCCGTTGCTTTTATGGACTCTCTATTTATGGGCTTCTACCTTGACTTTGTGCCTTCATGTCCCCCCGATTGCCTCATAGACAGTAAAAGATTGCTGCGAGCTTCTCCTCCTGTCTATACGGTAATGTCTCTATTGTGCGACAGAAAGTCCTGTGGTTATGACGCAATCTTTAGCCTATTTTTACAAAAACGGCATCTACGGGGTCGTAACGTAAGATACAAAGTAATGGAGCATTTTATACATTGTCGTGTTTCTTTAGAAATAAATAATTGACAAATTAAGCCTTTGGACGCCTCAGATGTAAAGTTATTCGCTGTCAAAGTGACGCCAAAATGAATGGGAGTCAATGGGATGCTAACAGCAGGTGAAGTTCTGCTACAATGGCGAGGCTTCAACTTCCGGCTGATGGATTACCCCCTTGGAAATACGTCACTCACAACACTGGAGAAAACTCGTTTGCAACTTCCGGTTCACGGGGACTTTAAAGGGATAGTTCAACCCCCCAAAAAAAACATTATCCCATGATTTACTCGCCCTCAAGTCATCCTAGGGGTATATGACTTTTTTCTTTCATACGAATACAATCAGAGTTATATCAAACATGTCCTGGCTCTTCCCAGCTTTATAATGGCAGTAAATGGAGGATGAGATTTTGAAGTGCATCTATCCATGATAAAAGTGCATCTATCCATGGTTAAAGTGCTCCACACGGCTCTGATGGGTTAATAAAGGCCTTCTGAAGCACTGCGATGCGTTTGTGTAAGAAAAATATCCATATTTAAAACTTTATAAACTAAAATAATTCTGTCCCGACAGACGACCGAGTTATTTTACTTTATAAAGTTTTAAATGTCGATATTTTTCGATCAAAAATGCATCGCTTCGCTTCAGAAGGCCTTTATTAACCCCCACAGAGACGTGTGGAGTACTTTAAAGATGGATAGATGCATTTTTCTGATGGATAGATGCTCTTTAACCATGGATAGATGCACTTTTATGATGGATAGATGCACTTTTATGATGGATAGATGCACTTTTATAATGGAGAGATGCACTTTTATCATGGATAAATGCACTTTTATGATTTATAGATGCACTTTAACCGTGGATAGATGCACTTTTATCATGGATAGATGCACTTTAACTATGGATAGATGCACTTTTATGATGCATAGATGCACTTTTATGATGGATAGATGCACTTTTATGATGGAGAGATGCACTTTTATGATGGATATGCACTTTTATGATGGATATGGACTTTAAAGGGTTAGTTCACCCAAAAATGAAAATTAAGTCATTAATTACTCACCCCCATGCTGTACCAACCCCGTAAGACCTTCGTTCGTCTTCGGAACACAAATGAAGATATTTTTGATTAAATGTGACAGCTGGATCACTCCTCCATAGGCTCCCTAAGGGAATGAATCCTGACGGCCCAGAAAGTCAATGAAGAAAATGTTTAAATATTCCATGTCACAACAGTGGCTCAACTATAAGTTTATCAAGCGACGAGAATACTTTTTGTGCGAAAAAACAAACAAAAATAACGACTTTATTCGACTTTTCCTTTTCTTCCTTGTAGGCCTGAAACGAGACTTCAAGAGATTTCCACAAAAGTATTCTCGTCGCTTGATAAACTTATAGTTGAGGCCATGTTGTGACATGAAATATTTAAACATTTTCTTCATTGACTTTCTGGGCCGTCAGGATTCATTCCCTTAGGCAGCCTATGGAGGAGTGATCCAGCTGTCACATTTAATCAAAAATATCTTCATTTGTGTTCCGAAGACGAATGAAGGCCTTACGGGGTTGGTACAGCATGGGGGTGAGTAATTAATGACTTAATTTTCATTTTTGGGTGAACTAACCCTTTAATGATGGATAGATGCACTTTTATGATGGATAGATGCACTTTTATCATGGATAGATGCACTTTTATGGTGGATAGATGCACTTTTATGGTGGATAGATGCACTTTTATCAAGGATAGATGCACTTTTATGATGGATAGATGCACTTTTATCATGGATAGATGCACTTTTATCATGGATAGATGCACTTTTATCAGAAACGGCCATTCACTGCCATTATAAAGCTTGGAAGAGCCAGGACATTTTTTAATATAACTGATTGTGTTCGTCTGAAAGAAGAGTCAGTGTTTCCCACAGGATTTTGTGAATCTGTGGTGGGGGGACCTCGGTCACTCTCATGGGGCTGGTTCGAATACCATTTTTTGAGCTTCTCAGCTTCTCAGCTTCTCAGTTTAGGACCCCATGCCTGATCTAAAGCTGTTCTTGTGATTCTTAATGTAATCAATCAAATTTTAATTCATGTAATAATCTTTTATTTTTATCCTGATTATTTATATAGTTTAAGTGAAATAAATAGCATTTTAGGTATGTTTTTTTGTGACTGTTAATTGTTACTAAGCAATAAGGTATAATATATATATTTTTTATTTACAAGCATTTTACTAGCAAAACTAGTTTACAAACGCATACAAATCTAGTGAAATCTAGTGCTGTATAATCATCAACTCTGCAAATGTGTAAATAATGCGTAACTGCATTCCCAAATGCACACTAAACTCAGGGCATGAACAGAGAGAGTTCACTGCATTCCTTCACTGAACTGAGACGCGGATCACGTGCTGATCACTTGAGCGGAGTGCGCACTTCTCATAGCGCAGCGCCAGAAAACACGACATTAAAGTGGTTTCAAGTTGGTTCAACTTTGCATTTGTACTGGAAAGCAACTGCTCCTGGAGCGCAGGAAAGTTAGTTTTAGGTTTGAATTCACTGCATATTCGCCTGGGCTGCGAATGTGAATTACAGTCATTTTTCTGAAATAATTGTGTACTGTATACATGGGAAGTATTGTCAAAATATTACCTGTGGTATGTAGTATTCTCACCAATAGGAACCTTCTACAAGCTTTGGAATTTGAAAATGTGTGTTTTAATTTTAAAAGTAATTTGAATTCTTACTGAATCATTAGCTTTGAGACATGAGGTAGTTTAACGCTGTCTCTCGTGACGCTCTGCAGACTCTGCACTGGCTGTGTGTGTTGGAGGAGGCTCGGCTTTGGGGACTCTGCTCTGGGTGTGTGTGTTGGAGGAGGCGTGGCTTTGGAGACTCTGCTCTGGGTGTGTGTGTTGGAGGAGGCGTGGCTTTGAAGACTCTGCTCTGGGTGTTTGTGTTGGAGGAGGCATGGCTTTGGAGACTCTGCTCTGGGTGTGTGTGTTGGAGGAGGCGTGGCTTTGGAGACTCTGCTCTGGGTGTGTGTGTTGAAGGCGTGGCTTTGGAGACTGCTCTGGGTGTGTGTGTTGGAGGAGCGTGGCTTTGCAGACTCTGCTCTGGGTGTGTGTGTGTTGGAGAAGGCGTGGCTTTGGAGACTCTGCTCTGGGTGTGTGTGTTTTGGAGGAGGCGTGGCTTTGCAGACTCTGCTCGGGGTGTGTGTTTTGGAGGAGGCGTGGCTTTGCAGACTCTGCTCTGTGTGTGTTTGTTGGAGGAGGCGTGGCTTTGCAGACTCTGCTCTGGGTGTGTGTGTTGGAGGAGGCGTGGCTTTGCAGACTCTGCTCTGTGTGTGTTTGTTGGAGGAGGCGTGGCTTTGCAGACTCTGCTCTGGGTGTGTGTGTTGGAGAAGGTGTGGCTTTGGAGACTCTGCTCTGGGTGTGTGTGTTGGAGGAGGCGTGGCTTTGGAGACTCTGCTCTGGGTGTGTGTGTTGGAGGAGGCGTGGCTTTGGAGACTGTTCTGGGTGTGTGTGTTGGAGGAGGCATGGCTTTGGAGACTCTGCTCTGGCTGTGTGTGTTGAAGGCGTGGCTTTGGAGACTGCTCTGGGTGTGTGTGTTGAAGGAGCTTGGCTTTGCAGACTCTGCTCTGGGTGTGTGTGTTGGAGAAGGCGTGGCTTTGGAGACTCTGCTCTGGGTGTGGGTTTTGGAGGAGGCGTGGCTTTGCAGACTCTGCTCTGGGTGTGTGTGTTGGAGGAGGCGTGGCTTTGGAGACTCTGCTCTGGGTGTGTGTGTTGGAGGAGGCGTGGCTTTGGAGACTCTGCTCTGGGTGTGTGTGTTGGAGGAGGCATGGCTTTGGAGACTCTGCTCTGGGTGTGTGTGTTGGAGGAGGCATGGCTTTGGAGACTCTGCTCTGGGCTTAGGAGACTCTGCTCTGGGTGTGTGTGTTGGAGGAGGCGTGGCTTTGGAGACTCTGCTCTGGCTGTGTGTGTTGGAGGAGGCGTGGCTTTGGAGACTCTGCTCTGGGCTTTGGAGACTCTGCTCTGGGTGTGTGTGTTGGAGGAGGCGTGGCTTTACAGACTCTGCTCTGGGTGTGTGTGTTGGAGGAGGCGTGGCTTTGGAGACTCTGCTCTGGGCTTTGGAGACTCTGCTCTGGGTGTGTGTGTTGGAGGAGGCGTGGCTTTGGAGACTCTGCTCTGGCTGTTTGTGTTGGAGGAGGCGTGGCTTTGGAGACTCTGCTCTGGGCTTTGGAGACTCTGCTCTGGGTGTGTGTGTTGGAGGAGGCGTGGCTTTGGAGACTTTGCTCTGGGTGTGTGTGTTGGAGGAGGCGTGGCTTTGGAGACTCTGCTCTGGGTGTGTGTGTTGGAGGAGGCGTGGCTTTGGAGACTTTGCTCTGGCTGTTTGTGTTGGAGGAGGCGTGGCTTTGGAGACTCTGCTCTGAAGGGAGGGTGGGATCTCATGCTTTCAAAGCTAACTCGCTAATGAATCCTCTCTGAAATTTCCTACCCTACCTTTAAGTGTCTGGATAATGGATGTTACTTTGCTGTGAATCTGACTGTGTGATTATCATATTACGCCTCTGTTTGTTAAGGCAAGCGGTCCGATGCTCCATCTGCTTGCAATAAAAACTGCATTATTCCTATCATAATTGCAGGGGTTTACATAGACCAATGTTTCTGAGAGACAAAAATAAGTTGCTGAGAAAGTTTCACGTGGATCGCTTCATCCTCACACATGCTGTCAAACAGTGGACGGTTCTCAGTCTGCTGGAGACACACAGTAATGCTTGAACACGTCACACTGAGACACGGACTTCGCTTGAGTCTAACTCTCGACTCTGTCTAAAGATCCAGATCGGTTTATGTGCTGTTGTGTTTGTTCAGTGCCATTGAATCAGTCTTGTTGTTACTAAGAAAAAGAATGAACATAAGTGTGTTTGTTCCCTGGTGAACGGGACAAGTGTTGGGAGTTGCACTGAGACGTGTGTTGATTGAAAGGGACACATGTGTGTGTTTATTGGCTAGTTTGAGAAAGAGGCTGTGATTTCAGAGACTCTATATCAAAACCCTGATGCTATGATGACCTCCATCTGCTTTATGATGCAGTTGAGCGTTTGTGTAATTCTTACACTTCTACATCTAGTGAGATGTACTATTGAGAATATCCAGACTGGAACAAGCCTACGGACAATTTAAAGTACAGTAATGCATTAAACAATAAGTTGTTAAACTTTAAATAAATGTTTATACCTGTAACAAATTATTATTAAAGCAATGCATAGTCTTTATTGTATGAATTAAATATACATTGATTCGTAATACAATTACTAAAGTTATTTAGTCATGAGCAGTGAGAGATTTTTTGAGATTTCTCTGAAGGACAAGTACTTCAAGTACTTCTTCTCAAGAGAGTCGTTTATCATTTCGAGTAATGTTATGGTATTGGCTTAGTCTTCATCCATAAACCAGATACAAAGATGTGTCCACATTAACATTTCAAATAAACTATTCAGATAATATATCACACTCCTTTCAACCAGATTTCAGAATCAGTTTCATCCTGTTCCCACTCACAGATGCAAAGTGTGATGTTAAGTTTCTCCCTCGAGTGTTTGAGGGCTCTTTAAGTGGCAGTAGACATGTATGAGTCTGGTAGACCCAACACTCGTTTCCCTCCCACACACACTCACACACACACACACACACTCACACACACACACACACACACACACACACACACACACACACACACACGCGCACACACACACACACACACACACACACACACACACACACACACACACACACACACATGTCTGCATGGCTTCATGGAGCTGATCACATGATGGCCTGAACATCTGCTCTCCTCACACCTGTGCACATTAAAATGGTTCCCTTAAATGCGGGATTAGTTGTTGAGTGCGCAGCTCCAGATGAATGAAACAGATGCTCACTGCGCTGCTCTCTACACCTGTTCCCGTCCACTAGAGACATGGCTTGTCCTTCTCGATCCTGCGTCTCTCTCTGCCCTCGCTGACCCGATCTCCTGCTATACACGGATACAGGTGTTCTGCTGGTGTGGATGGGGTTGTGGCTCATATTTTCAGCAGGCAGGTTATGATCATCACAGTTTTACTCTACAGTTTCGAACTCACTCAGAGAGTCCTTTAACCACATGTCTTTTGTCTTTCACAAAGACGCATCATTTCGTATTTACCATGCAATCCACACATGCATGACAAACTGACTGCATAAGCGTGGTAAAGTTTTAGTTTTGTGGATTGGTCATGTACTCTGCTTCAAAAATGTGCACAAATGCGCTTGCAGCGCTTTTATGATAGTTTTTTACAATCATTTTGTTACTATTTTCAGAACCTTGATGTCATTTTTCACAACTCTAGACACAAAACTCACAAACAATGATCAAAATGCACATTTTTCAAAACTCTAACCCTTTTCTCAATTGCTTGGATACAATACACATAAAACTTAGATCATTTGTTCATTCAACAAAAATCACCTGTTCAATATGATACAACTTTACATCAAAGTACTACTATTTCAAAAGGCAATTCACACATTACATTTCAAATGAGTGTCTATTCATTTCCTTACAATGATCTAACTATCAATTGATACAACTGCTCAAAATGATAAGTAACTGTTGCATTACTCTTAATGCATAGTTGTATGCACAATCTTCCATGTTTACAAAATCATGAAAGTTTCAAGATAACGAGATTCATTGTCACCAATTAGCGTGGAGCATGAACCAATTAGACTACAATATCCATGGGTGTAGCCTACTGTAATATTTTATATTTTTGCTTTGATTCCAATAAACCTATGTTGTGATTGTACTGTAGTGTTTTGCATCAATATATAACAAACTTTGTTCAATGATTCCACTATGTGTGTATTCTCTCTACTACTGCAGTGCTTTTACAGAGATGTATTTACTGTACATGTAGACCATAATGAAACCTGGATCACTTATTTTGTTCTTCAATATTTAATGATTGTACGAACATTTACGAATATTTAATGACACAGTGAAACTATCGGTTGCTTGTGTGTGGGTGATCTATAGTTATGTCAAGTCAAGTCAAGTCATCTTCATTTATATACCGGTTTTAACAATGGATTGTTTCAAAGCAGCTTTACAGAGATAAACATATAATTTAAGGTAACAGATTGTTTTGGCATTATAGCGGTTCTTGAATAATGTTATTTCCAGCTAAAGTTAACTTTGATTGATTCACCTCCGTCGAAATGATCAGACTTTTAAACGCGAACCTGTGATTAACGCTGACGACGTTCACATGCTCATTCAGAATTGATTCTATAGTTATGTGCTTTTTAAAATATGTGCGCAGGTTTATAATTCATATAACCCAGCCTAAACAAACTACTTTTCTTGTCTATAAATTTTGATACAGAATTTTGTTTTATTTTATCACTTCGGGGTACGCGAGCCAGAATTCACAACGCTTTATCTGTAGAGTGGGAAAGGGATCCTCCATAGGGAGAGGATAGTGGATACTTCAGCACTGCATTGTCATCGGGTCCAGGCGGATCTCCTTCGTCAGATCTGGACACGGCCTAGATCCGGCAGGCTGCGGGAAAACCTCGGGATAAACAAAGACACTAATATTAGCGTAGATGCCATTCTTCTTATGATGTAGCGAGTACATCAAGATTTAAGGGAAGTGTTCCCAGTTCCGGCTGACCTAATCTATGCAGCCTAACATTGAATTTATAGAAGTCTATAGTGTGTTATGTGTATGCTAGGTCAAAGAGATGTGTTTTTAGTCTAGCTTTGAACTGACAGAGTGTGTCTGCTTCCCGGACAATGGTAGGAAGACTGTTCCAAAGTTTTGGTGCTAAATAGGAAAAGGATCTACCGCCTGCAGTCGATTTAGATATTCTAGGTATTATCAACTGTATTATCAACAAACAACCAATCATGTTTCAATGGTATTTCACAGTAAATTTGTTTTTTGAACCAATGATTGTGCAAGTGCAAGATTTACTTAAAGATGCGAATGCACAATGCAATGTTTTGAACATTAGACAGCCTGTGTTACAAGTGATAACCGTTTTGAGTTTTGTGTCTAGAGTTTTGAAAAATGACATCAAGGTTCTGAAAATAGCAAGGTGATTGTAAAAGACTGTAACTTTTTAGACTATTTATACGACTTAAGTTTGATTTAAAATATAACTTATGACATATGGACTGCATTTGTAATGCCAAAATTGCTGTTTGAAAATTCTAGAAACTCCCATAATGCAAACATATTCAGTTTGCATAATGCAAACTCCATCAGTCTGTGACTGATGGAGACGGATCCACATCACTGGAGAAAACTCCCTTCATATTGTAATACCATATAAATAAATTTGCAATCCACGCTCCTGATTTTGGGAACAAAAGCCCCTCTCTCTCAATTAGACCATGTATGAGACAAATAATTAAGTCAAGTCAAGTCATCTTCAATGTACTTTTAACAATGCAGATTGTTCCAAAGCTGCTTTACACTGATAATAGGAAATTAAAGTAACAGAGATTGTTTTGGCTTTACAGCAGCTCTAGAATAAAGTTATTGTCCAGCTAAAGTTAGCTTTGATTGATTCACTTCCATCGCAAAGATCATTAGTTATTCACTTAGGGGCCGCTAACACGACACCGCTCTAACAGAAAACTCTTAAGTTCTCTGTATTGCAAACTTCAAAAACGCGAACCTGTGAGAACGATGACGGCGTGCACATGCGTATTAAGAGTTCATTCTATAGTTTGTGCGTTTGAATATATGTTCGCACTCGCAGGCATGTAGTCCTTCCCTAAAAAACCAACCCTCATCAAACTATTTGTCTGGCCTTAAAATTTATAATACAGAATTTTATCGCTTCGGCGTAGCCACGCGAACCGGAATTATCCCGACAACGCTCATCTGTCATCTGTACAGAGGTAAAGGGAGGGAGGCCTTCACAGGGAGAGACTAGTGACACTTCAGGACTGCGTTGTCGTCTTGTACAGACGCAGGTCTTTCATCAGATCTGGATACGGCCTGGATCCGGCGGACTGCGGTAAACCTCGGGATAAACAGAGAGACTAATATTAGCGTAGATGCCATTCTTCAGGATTTATGGGAAGTGTTCCCGGTTACGGCTGACCTAATCTATGCAGCCTAACATTGAATTATAGATGTTTATAATGTGTTATGTGTATGCTAGGTCAAAGAGATGTGTTTTTAGTCTAGCTTTGACTGACAGAGTGTGTCTGCTTCCCGGACAATGGAAGGAAGACTGTTCCAAAGTTTTGGTGCTAAATAGGAAAAGGATCTACCGCCAGCAGTCGATTTGATATTCTAGGTATTATCAACTGGCCGGAGTTTTGAGATCGCAATAGACGTGAAGGACTATAATGCGTTAAGAGCTCGCTCAAGTACTGGGGAGCTAAATCATTTAGTGCTTTGCAAGTAATCAACAATATTTTAAAATGTATACGATGTTTAATAGGCAGCCAATGCAGTGTTGACAGAACCGGGCTAATATGGTCATACTTCCTGGTTCTTTATTACTGGTTCTTGTTCTTCCTGGTCCTGATTACATTTAGCCAAGGCTGCAAAGCCGACTCCGTGTTATAAATACGTTAGACCTATAACTTCTGCCACTAAAGATTACTTTATCAATAATCTTCCTAATCAGTTTCATCATCTCAGCATCCCGGATAGCTTAGAAGAACTTGATATTGCAACAGAAACTTTTAACTCTCTCTTTTCCAGCACTTAAGACGCAGTTGCTCCGTTGCGCTTAAAGAAGATTAAAGAAAATAGTCCAACGCCGTGGTACAGCGAGCACACCCGGGCCCTTAAGAGAGCAGCCAGAAAAATGGAGCGCAACTGGAAGAAAACTAAACTAGAGGTATTTCGGATTTCATGGAAAGAGAGCTCGATTGCTTACAGAGAGGCTTTAAAAGCTGCTAGATCTGCTTATTTTTCAACCCTATTAGAAGAAAATAAACATGATCCAAGGTATTTATTTGAAACAGTGGCTAAACTAACAAAAAAGAAAGCTTCAAGCTCATAAGTGTCCAAGCAACACAGCAGTGATGACTTTATGAACTTCTTCACTTATAAGATTAATAATATCAGGGACAAAATTATAACAATGCAACCGTCTACTACAGTATCGCATCAGGGAGTGCATTGTAGTCTCCCTGAGGAAAAATTTGATTCATTTGTTGCTATAGGAGAGGAAGAATTCTGCAAACTCGTTAATTCATCTAAATCGACAACTCGTATGTTAGATCCTATACTAAGCTACTGAAAGAGATGTTTCCAGAGGTCATATATCCTCTTCTTAATATCATTAATTCATCTTTGTCTCTAGGATACGTACCAAAAACCTTCAAACTGGCTATGATAAAACCGCTTGTTAAAAAACCACAACTTGATCCTAGAGAATTAGTCAATTACAGGCCGATCTCGAATCTGCCTTGTCTGTCAAAAATATATGAAAAAGCGGTATCTTCACAACTGTGTTCTTTTCTAGAAAGAAATGATATCTGCGAGGATTTTCAGTCCGGATTTAGACCGTACTATAGCACTCTCATTAGAGTCACAAATGATTTGCTCTTATCATCCGATCGTGGTTGTATCTCTCTATTAGTGTTACTCGATCTTAGTGCTGCATTTGACACAATTGACCACAACATTCTTTTAAATAGACTAGAAAACTATGTTGGCATTAGTGGAATTGCACTAGCATGGTTTAAATCATACTTATCTGACCGTTATCAGTTTGTAGCAGTAAATGAAGAGATGTCTTATCGATCACAATTTGAGTATGGCGTACCACAAGGCTCAGTACTAGGACCGTTGCTGTTCACTCTGTACATGCTACCATTAGGAGATATCATCAGGAAACATGGAGTTAGCTTTCACTGTTATGCCGATGATACTCAGCTGTATTTCTTCAAAACCTAACGAAACTTACCAATTCACAAAATTAACGGAATGCATAGCTGATATAAAAAATTGGATGACTAGTAATTTCCTACTACTAAATTCTGAAAAAACAGAGATTCTAATTATTGGACAAAAAACTTCCACACGTAATAACCTAGAATACTGTCTAACACTTGATGGCTGCTCTGTTAAAGGGTTAGTTCACCCAAAAATGAAAATTAAGTCATTAATTACTCACCCCCATGCTGTACCAACCCCGTAAGGCCTTCGTTCGTCTTCGGAACACAAATGAAGATATTTATGATTAAATCTGAGAGGTGCATGACTGCTACATAGGCTCTCTAAGGGAATGAAACTTGACGGCCCAGAAAGTCATTAAAGAAAATGTTTAAATATTCCATGTCGCAACAGTGGAAATCTCTTGAAGTCTCGTTTCAGGCCTACAAGGAAGAAAAGGAATAGTCGAATAAAGTCGTTATTTTTGTTTGTTTTTTCGCACAAAAAGTATTCAGTAGCAGTCTATGTAGCAGTCTAACAGCCTATGTAGCAGTCATGCACCTCTCAGATTTAATCATAAATATCTTCATTTGTGTTCCGAAGACGAACAAAGGTCTTACGGGGTTGGTACAGCATGGGGGTGAGTAATTATATCAACCTTTCTTTTGAAAGTCACGTGTCTAGTATCTGTAAAACTGCATTTTTCCATCTTAAAAATATATCTAAAATACGCCATATGCTCTCATTGGGAAATGCGGAACAATTAGTTCATGCGTTCATGACCTCAAGGCTAGATTATTGTAATGCTCTACTGAGTGGTTGCCCTGCACGCTTAATAAATAAACTACAGCTAGTTCAAAACGCAGCAGCTTGAGTTCTTACCAGAACCAGGAAGTATGACTATAATAGCCCAGTTCTGTCAACACTGCATTGGCTGCCTATTAAACATCGTATACATTTAAAAATATTGTTGATTACTTACAAAGCACTAAATGGTTTAGCTCCGCAGTACTTGAGCGAGCTCTTAACGCATTACAGTCCTTCACGTCTATTGCGATCTCAAAATTCCGGCCAGTTGATAATACCTAGAATATCTAAATCGACTGCTGGCGGTAGATCCTTTTCCTATTTAGCACCAAAACTTTGGAACAGTCTTCCTTCCATTGTCCGGGAAGCAGACACACTCTGTCAGTTCAAAGCTAGACTAAAAACACATCTCTTTGACCTAGCATACACATAATACACTATAGACTTCTATAATTCAATGTTGAGTGCATAGATTAGGTCAGCCAGAACTGGGAACACTTCTCTTAAATCATGATGTACTCGTTACATCATAAGAAGAATGGCATCTACGCTAATATTAGTGTCTTTGTTTATCCCCGCAGCCTGCCGGATCCAGGCCGTGTCCAGATCTGACGAGGGAGCTTTGCCTGGACCCGATGACAATGCAGTGCTGAAGTGTCAACTATCCTCTCCCTATGGAGGATCCCTTTCCCACTCTACAGATAAAGCGTTGTTGAAAATCCGGCTCGCGTACCCCGAAGTGATAAAAAAAAAAAATTCTGTATCAAAATGTATAGGCAAGACAAGTAGTTTGTTTAGGCATGGGTTGTTTGGAATTGCAAACCTGCGCACATATTTTCAAAAGTACATAACTATAGAATCAAATCTTAATGCGCATGTGAACGCATGTGAACGCCGTCAGCGGTAATCACAGGTTCGCGTTTAAAGTCTGTTTAGAGAGAACGGCGTCTTCTTAGTGGCCCCTAATTTAATAACAAATGATCATTTCAATGGAGGTGAATCAATCAAAACTAACTTTAGCTGGAAATAACATTATTCAAGAACCGCTATAAAGCCAAAACAATCTCTGTTACCTTAAATTATATGTTTATCTCTGTAAAGCTGCTTTGGAACAATCCATTGTTAAAAGCGCTATATAAATGAAGATGACTTGACTTGACTTGACTTGTGGCAAGAACTCGAGCTGTTGCGTTTTGGACCATCTGTAGTTTGATTATTAAGCGTGCAGGGCAACCACCCAGTAGAGCATTACAATAATCTAGCCATCAAGTGTTAGACAGTATTCCAGGTTATTACGTGAGGAAGTTTTTTGTCCAATAATTAGAATCTCTGTTTTTTCAGAATTAAGAAGTAGGAAATTACTAGTCATCCAATTTTTATATCAGCTATGCATTCCATTAATTTTGTGAATTGGTAAGTTTCGTCAGGGCGTGAAGAAATATAGAGCTAAGTATCATCGGCATAACAGTGAAAACTAATGCCATGCTTCTTAATGATATCTCCCAAGGGTAGCATGTACAGAGTGTTATGGATTTTCTATCCTCAAACCTAACTATCTTAGATTTGGAACCCTAAGACCAACTTATACTAGTATAACTTATACGCTAGCACGTCTAAATATAATTGACGTTAGCTACGTTCACACATCAGCGAGTCTCCAGTCGACTACAGCTTCCGCTCCCTAACTATACATCAGCGAGTCTCCAGTCGACTACAGCATCCGTCTAAATTCTACACTCCAGCGAGTCTACAGTCGACTACAGCGTCCAGAGCTAATATTTCTAACTTACTTGTTCTCTTGCTGCGCAGCTTTAATGACAGACAGACTTGAGTAATTGTCCTTTAAATGTTCTTTATTACGGCCGGGAGTCTCGAGCAGTTCTCAGAGAGTCTCCCAAAAAGAAGCAATAAGCATGGCCAGGTGGATCTCAGACAAATCCCATTGAGAATCCCCCGAGTAAACACAAATACAACAGTTTTATAGAATAAGGAGGTATGGCAAAAATGACATGAAACAGTACTTAATTTGATTGGTTTAGACACCTGTCTAGTTTCATTTCCCAAATTATGTTATTTATACACACAGTCATGGGTTTTCTTTCAAGAGACATACATTCATCCAAAGTACAAAACTTCTTAGTACATTGTTTCAGAGTGTTAGCATGTCAAATTACAGCAACACCTCCCCCTTTGCCTTTCAGACGAGGTTCATGTTTATAACAGTAATCCTGAGGGGTGGACTCATTTATGCAAGTTAAACTATTAAACAATGTATAGCTGTGAAATATTGTGTATTCATGGAAGTCTAGACAAAATATTATGAAATAAATTAGTAATGTCATAGGTGGTTTTATTAGCCTGACTTCGTCATACTCATATTCTAGTCAGAATGTGAGTCTGATACTGCTCCATAGGGCTTTGGTTATGAGGCGTGTCTAACCGAACCAGGAAAAAAAACAACTCTGCACTCAATTGGATAGACCTACAACCAATCAGAGCAATGCAGTAAGTGACGTATGTTGAGCTACGCATAGTTGTTAACAGAACTCAACTGCACGCATTCAGATAGATTTAAAGCGATTACCACTGAGTTTGTGAATGATTCATGTCTGATAGCCAGGCTGTGATAAGCTGAGGTGATAATGAAAGTTTCAGGCATGCTCGTGCTGGACAACACGAGGCTCTTAGTCTCCTCTGCACACAGAGATTGACTTTCTTTGGCTCTAAATTGAAGCAAATTTTAATCAGATCTAGTGTTCTTTCTTAGTTCTCAGTTTTGCACAGCCATTCCTTATTATTGGCTTATCCATCAAAACAGACTTTCATTGGTTTCCATTTTTTTATGCAGAGGATACATTTGAAAACCTACTAGAGAAAACCAATAGTTGTGTCCCAAATAAAGCACAATACACTTTGTACTACAGCTACTATGTACTGCACCGTCCAGTGTATTTTGCCATCCGGGATCAGATTCTCCCTCATGCTACTTAAGAAAAGCTGTGACTGTTGAGAGCATGAAGTGTCCAACATCACACATTTTGTTCAGTTAATTAAGGGCCTATTCAGTTAATTAATTTAGCTATCTTCGGTTTTTGATTTTTTTTTAGTGTGAACACACTATTACCCGTACTATTTTTATACTACCAAAAAAAAAAAAGGGCTACAAATATGACTTCAAATCTATGTGGTGTGTGGTTGTTCAGCGGTAACTCTGACTCAAGCAGTCCTGATTAAAAAGCAATGAATAGTTTAGTGTTAGTGTATGTGCGAGCTGGAGTGATCGACAGGTCCTGGATGCAGGAATCCCCCCACTGGCGCCTGCAGTCTGTCTTGGACCACAGCTCACTCTTGTTTATGCACTGCCACAGTTGTCGAGAGCTTTGTGAGTGCAGCTGTGGGGCATTAGCTCAGTGAAACTGATGTTTGCCAGGGCTGGTACTCTCATTAACCTCCTGCAAACACACATCATTGAGCCCTGCTCCCCCATCACACACACACACACACACACATACACACACACACAAACATATACAGGACTGACACGGAATCAGCACAAACATTCGAATGCTCTCAATCTACACTAATAATATGAGCCCTCTGTGACTGTTGCTTGTTTAAAGTGCTATAACCGCATGGCCACTGCGGGCCTTTGCTCCCCGTGCTCCACTCGTCTGCTCACTCACAGAGACTAATGTGAAGTGTAGCTGGAATGACCTGTAGCTGGAATGACCTGTGAAGTGTAGCTGGAATGACCTGGAATGACCTGCTGTGAACCCTAAGCTCGGGTCTCACACATCCGCGTGGGCTCTGAACTGAAAATAGAAAGAGGAATGCCCTTTATTACAGTGGAGTAAAGTGCAGGATCCTCCACACCTCCTCCAGTGTGTCTCAGTCTCTAACGGACAGGTGTGTGTGTGCAGGATCCTCCACACCTCCTTCAGTGTGTCTCAGTCTCTAACGGACAGATGTGTGTGTGTGCCAGATCCTCCACACCTCCTCCAGTGTATCTCAGTCTCTAACGGACAGGTGTGTGTGTGCCGGATCCTCCACACCTCCTCCAGTGTGTCTCAGTCTCTCTCTAACGGACAGGTGTGTGTGTGCCGGATCCTCCACACCTCCTCCAGTGTGTCTCAGTCTCTCTCTAACGGACAGGTGTGTGTGTGCCGGATCCTCCACACCTCCTCCAGTATGTCTCAGTCTCTAACGGACAGGTGTGTGTGTGCAGGATCCTCCACACCTCCTCCAGTGTGTCTCAGTCTCTAATGGACAGGTGTGTGTGTGTGCCGGATCCTCCACACCTCCAGTGTGTCTCAGTCTCTAACGGACAGATGTGTGTGTGTGTGCCGGATCCTCCACACTAGAGGTCTTCACGGGTCCAAAAATTCATGCCCGAACCGGAAGAGACCCGTAATGTGCTACACCGAACCGACCCGGACCCTTCTATTATTTCAAAAGTTGGACCCGGACCCGTGCAGATACGAGAAATGCCATAAATGTACTGCCCGGACCCGACCTGGACCCGTCTATTATTTGAAAACTGGACCCGAACCCGACGGGAAGACACAAACCCGACTGGACCCGATTGTCACATATTATTTCACACAAGTTGCGAAAAATAAAACTTTTTGTCTTACCTAATTTTAGTAGCCGTCGTCTCAATTCCTTGTAACGTTAACGTTACCTGACTGACTGTGATGCATTAAGTTACAATCCACCGACAAGAAAGTTCTATCCATGTTATTTCTCTCGTTATTCCAAGCTTAATCCACTCATTATTTCAGCTTTAAAAGTCCACTTGATGTCACGGTGATGGATGACAAATGCAACTTTGCACATGTACATTCTGACTCGAGTTTACTCACACAATAACTTTAACCGTTTGCCCTTTTGAACTATAATAACGATTGCTTGTTCAGTGTCATGGCCGCTGACCTTATTTATTTGCTATCATATCTGTGCTCTCTGCTCTGCATTGAGTCTGAATCTGACCACCAAAACTTTAAGATTAAACAAGACGGTTCATTTATATTATTAGAAAAATGGGAAAAAATGTAAAGCGCTGTTTGGCGGAAGCTCTGGTTGCCATAGAAACATGACACACGATTGAGACTGCGCGCTCTGCTTCTAACGGCAGAGAGAGAGTGAGATCGCTCTTTATTTTTTGGCTCACACTTTTCTTTACCTAATTTTACAAGTTGCAAAAAAACACAAGCAGTGCTGACTGACTCATTCTGACTCTGATCGAGTCCGATGACTCCGATCGCACGGGTATTACACACAATGTTAAACAGACCCGGGACCCGAAGTAATACATTCAGACCCGACCCGGACCCGGCTGATCATTTAAAATATAGACCCGAACCCGTACGGGTCCCGGGTCGGGTCCCGGTTCGACGGGATCGGGTGCACTGTGAAGACCTCTACTCCACACCTCCTCCAGTGTGTCTCAGTCTCTAACGGACAGGTGTGTGTGTGCAGGATCCTCCACACCTGCAGTGTGTCTCAGTTTCTAACGGACAGGTGTGTGTGTGTGCAGGATCCTCCACACCTGCAGTGTGTCTCAGTCTCTAATGGACAGATGTGTGTGTGTGCAGGATCCTCCACACCTCCAGTGTGTCTCAGTCTCTAACGGACAGGTGTGTGTGTGCAGGATCCTCCACACCTCCAGTGTGTCTCAGTCTCTAACAGACAGGTGTGTGTGTGTGCCGGGTCCTCCACACCTCCAGTGTGTCTCAGTCTCTAATGGACAGATGTGTGTGTGTGTGTAACGGATCCTACACACCTCCTCCAGTGTGTCTCAGTCTCTAATGGACAGGTGTGTGTGTGCAGGATCCTCCACACCTGCAGTGTGTCTCAGTCTCTAACGGACAGATGTGTGTGTGTGCAGGATCCTCCACACCTCCAGTGTGTCTCAGTCTCTAACAGACAGGTGTGTGTGTGTGCCGGGTCCTCCACACCTCCAGTGTGTCTCAGTCTCTAACAGACAGGTGTGTGTGTGCAGGATCCTCCACACCTCCTCCAGTGTGTCTCAGTCTCTAACGGACAGGTGTGTGTGTGCAGGATCCTCCACACCTCCTCCAGTGTGTCTCAGTCTCTAACGGACAGGTTTGTGTGTGCACGATCCTCCACACCTCCTCCAGTGTGTCTCAGTCTCTAACGGACAGGTTTGTGTGTGCACGATCCTCCACACCTCCTCCAGTGTGTCTCAGTCTCTAACGGACAGGTGTGTGTGCCGGATCCTCCACACTTCCAGTGTGTCTCAGTCTCTAACGGACAGATGTGTGTGTGTGTAACGGATCCTACACACCTCCTCCAGTGTTTCTCAGTCTCTAACGGACAGGTGTGTGTGTGCAGGATCCTACATACCTCCTCCAGTGTGTCTCAGTCTCCAACGAACAGGTGTGTGTGTGTGTACAGGATCCTCCACACCTCCTCCAGTGTGTCTCAGTCTCTAACGGACAGGTGTGTGTGTGCCGGATCCTCCACACCTCCATTGTGTCTCAGTCTCTAACGGACAGATGTGTGTGTGTGTGCCGGATCCTCCACACCTCCTCCAGTGTGTCTCAGTCTCTAACGGACAGGTGTGTGTGTGCAGGATCCTACACACCTCCTCCAGTGTGTCTCAGTCTCTAACGGACAGGTGTGTGTGTGCCGGATCCTCCACACCTCATCCAGTGTGTCTCAGTCTCTAACGGACAGATGTGTGTGTGCCGGATCCTCCACACCTCCTCCAGTGTGTCTCAGTCTCTAACGGACAGGTGTGTGTGTGCTGGATCCTCCACACCTCCAGTGTGTCTCAGTCTCTAACGGACAGGTGTGTGTGTACAGGATCCTCCAGACCTCCTCCAGTGTGTCTCAGTCTTTAACGGACATGTGTGTGTGTGCAGGATCCTCCGCACCTCCTCCAGTGTGTCTTAGGGCCTTTCTCAATATGTGTTCTTGTCTGTACTTGTGTCCTTGTGTTCTTGTGAAACGTCATCTTTTGTGGCCCAAGTACTGTCCCAATACACAAGTTTGCATTTTGGCAAGAATGGTTAAAAATCCCGGATGTGTTCTTGACACGCCTATTTTACCGAGGATGCATCGGTTGGTAACTTGTGTGAACTTGACGGCAGAAATATCCCAGCATTCAGTTCGGCATTCGAGGATGGAGAGGCAGGTCAATACAGTAATTCGTTTTTCTACAATTTCGTACGCTATTTCATCACTAAATTCACTTCTGAGAACATTTGATGCGAGAAATTAACTGTGTAGATTTCAAATATTGGCATTTTTACGAAAATCTATCGCGAATCGAAAATGTGCTCAAACGTTTTCGGAAGTGAGAATCTCCGTAAGCGCCTGCGGGTGTTAAGTTAGATAGCGAGCCAACCGGCCAGTCTGCTCACAGACTCGTTTTACCCCACAGTCAAGAGACCATTGCAGCCTGGCTGCTGTTATCGTCAATAATTCTCGTTATGTTTGGGTACTGCAGACGGTGTCTGTGCGGGGTTGTTATTGCGCAATACCAGCAAGAACACAGCATCTCAAACTGTCAGCAGCGTTCTGTGTGCTCGTCACCTTGTGAGTTCATTCTTCCAAGAACAACTAGCAAGAGCCTTCTCCCCAAGAACACAAGTCCGTTCTTTGCATTCTTGGTTTTGAGAAACACCCTCAGTCTCTAACGAACAGGTGTGTGTGTGCAGGATCCTCCACACCTCCTCCAGTGTGTCTCAGTCTTTAACGGACAGGTGTGTGTGTGTGTGCCGGATCCTCCACACCTCCAGTGTGTCTCAGTCTCTAATGGACAGATGTGTGTGTGTGTGCCGGATCCTCCACACCTCCACTGTGTCTCAGTCTCTAACGGACAGGTGTGTGTGTGTGTGCCGGATCCACACCTCCTCCGGTGTGTCTCAGTCTCTAACGGACAGGTGTGTGTGTGCCGGATCCTCCACACCTCCTCCGGTGTGTCTCAGTCTCTAACGGACAGGTGTGTGTGTGCAGGATCCTCCACACCTCCTCCAGTGTGTCTCAGTCTCTAACGGACAGGTGTGTGTGTGCAGGATCCTCCACACCTCCTCCAGTGTGTCTCAGTTTCTAACGGACAGGTGTGTGTGTGCAGGATCCTCCACACCTCCTCCAGTGTGTCTCAGTCTCTAACGGACAAGTGTGTGTGTGCAGGATCCTCCACACCTCCTCCAGTGTGTCTCAGTCTCTAACGGACAGGTGTGTGTGTGCAGGATCCTCCACACCTCCTCCAGTGTGTCTCAGTCTCTAACGGACAGGTGTGTGTGTGCCAGATCCTCCACACCTTCTCCAGTGTGTCTCAGTCTCTAACGGACAGGTGTGTGTGTGCAGGATCCTCCACACCTCCTCCAGTGTGTCTCAGTCTTTAACGGACAGGTGTGTGTGTGTGTGCCGGATCCTCCACACCTCCAGTGTGTCTCAGTCTCTAATGGACAGATGTGTGTGTGTGTGCCGGATCCTCCACACCTCCACTGTGTCTCAGTCTCTAACGGACAGGTGTGTGTGTGTGTGTGCCGGATCCACACCTCCTCCGGTGTGTCTCAGTCTCTAACGGACAGGTGTGTGTGTGCCGGATCCTCCACACCTCCTCCGGTGTGTCTCAGTCTCTAACGGACAGGTGTGTGTGTGCAGGATCCTCCACACCTCCTCCAGTGTGTCTCAGTTTCTAACGGACAGGTGTGTGTGTGCAGGATCCTCCACACCTCCTCCAGTGTGTCTCAGTCTCTAACGGACAAGTGTGTGTGTGCAGGATCCTCCACACCTCCTCCAGTGTGTCTCAGTCTCTAACGGACAGGTGTGTGTGTGCAGGATCCTCCACACCTCCTCCAGTGTGTCTCAGTCTCTAACGGACAGGTGTGTGTGTGCCAGATTCTCCACACCTTCTCCAGTGTGTCTCAGTCTCTAACGGACAGGTGTGTGTGTGCAGGATCCTCCACACCTCCTCCAGTGTGTCTCAGTCTCTAACGGACAGGTGTGTGTGTGCCAGATCCTCCACACCTTCTCCAGTGTGTCTCAGTCTCTAACGGACAGGTGTGTGTGTGCAGGATCCTCCACACCTCCTCCAGTGTGTCTCAGTCTCTAACAGACAGGTGTGTGTGTGCCAGATCCTCCACACCTTCTCCAGTGTGTCTCAGTCTCTAACGGACAGGTGTGTGTGTGCCAGATCCTCCACACCTCCTCCAGTGTGTCTCAGTCTCTAACAGACAGGTGTGTGTGTGCCAGATCCTCCACACCTTCTCCAGTGTGTCTCAGTCTCTAACGGACAGGTGTGTGTGTGCAGGATCCTCCACACCTTCTCCAGTGTGTCTCAGTCTCTAACGGACAGGTGTGTGTGTGCAGGATCCTCCACACCTTCTCCAGTGTGTCTCAGTCTCTAACGGACAGGTGTGTGTGTGCAGGATCTTCCACACCTCCTCCAGTGTGTCTTAATCTCTAACGGACAGGTGTGTGTGTCCAGGATCCTTCACACCTCCTCCAGTGTGTCTCAGTCTCTAACGGACAGGTATGTTTCTTTTGTGCTGTTATTGCAGGACTTCAATTCATCTCCTCTTTCACACTTGTCTCGAGCAAACTGTCATTTATTCCTGTGATCAAAGCCGAATGTTCATCATCATTACTCCAGTCTTCGGTGTCACATGATCCTTCAGAAATCATTCATGATGATTTGATGCTCAGTTATTTTTCAGTTATTATAGGTGCTTAATTATTTTGAATGTTTCTGATTATTATTAATGTTGAAAACAGTTTGTACTGCTTAATATTTGTGGTTTATATTGCGGAAACCCGGATAGAATTGTTTCAGTTCTATGAAGTTCAATTAAAAAAAATTTATTTATTTATTTTGAAATAGAAATCATTTGTAACATTATAAATGTCTTTACTCTTTACGTCACTTTTTATAAAAAAAAAAAGCATTTATTTTGCTTTACATATTCTAATATTTTGCCTGACTATATTTACCACAATGTCCCCATGATGCACAAACTGAAGTCGGGGTTGAAAGGCCAGGACGTCCAGAATATAGACGGCATCACATAAGTAGTCAATCAACAGCCACACATGGATGTTATCCGGTGTTTGATAAGGAAACGCCCAAAGCACAAGAATCATCCAGGCGCTCCAGTTAAACGCCAAAGACACGCAAAACAGCGAAAGTACGTAGATCAGATCTACAGAGAACACAGAGCAATGTGAGATTTAATCGTTTGTTTTACTCAAATGGTTTGTGGAAAATATTGTGATGCACTAACATTTTATTTAAAACTTAACATTTTTTTAGTTGAAATGTTGAATACTGAATGTATTTAGTTAAAGTAAACTGATTTAAACCAATTAACAATTAGTATGACTCATTAAGTTCAATTCAATCAATTAAAACATCAATGTGCACCAAAGGTAAATTATGCCAAAAATATAATTTATAAACCTTATGCCTAGTTGCCAAATACTATTAATGTTTTTTTTTAAATCTTTTTTATTGCTTTCTTGATTAACAAACACAAAACAAAACAACATAAGAAGCCCGACACACACCAAAGATAAACGCATACGTGTACATACAATAACAACAAGGCATTATACCATACCAAACCTTAGAATATCACAAATAGAGGCATTGATGCTGTTCAAGTATGGTGGCCAAGTGCGAATGAAAGTGTCAGTTGTAGAGTGAATAAAACATGTTAGAAGTTCCAGAGGGATAGTCTCTCTAATTATTGAATGCCATCCCTTCATAGAGGGGGGTTTATCGCTGATTCACGACATTATGACACTGGCAAAGTGGTGAGTGAGCTGGATTGTATTTGTGTCTTAGAAAAGGCTTAATATGTAATCTGTGGAGGATCCTAAACTGAATGGCTCTTGCTCTATTGCAAACTGAAAGCCTATTGGCTAGAGACCAAACCGTCTCCCATTTATTCTCCGAGATATCCACCCCAAGCTCTCTTTCCCAAGTTAATCTGAGGTGCGAGGTATCAACTGTACCATAGGAGCTTAGGGCTTTGTAGAAGAAGGAGATCAACTTTTGCATAGGAGGGTTTAAAAGTATCTTCTCAATTACTGAGAATAAATATTTGGAAGTAAGTGTAGTACCTCTAAATATATAATCTCTAATTTGCAAGAATCTAAAAAAATGTTGTCTAGGTAAGTTATATTTTGAGGCTATACTATCAAAGGGCAATAGTGATCCCTCCTCATATAGGTCACCTATCCTACCAGGGCTCCAGACTAACTTTTTTCACTAGGAGCACAGTGGCCCCCAACTGAAAATTTTAGGGGCACAACCAGAAAATTTAGGAGCACACACGGTAAATCAACATAATAACCAAATATTCACATTTCTACTAATTTCCAGTGTATTACTAATAAATACTTTGCTTTTTTATTTATTAACGTGTCACTGCATACTCTATGCTTGAGGCTAAGATTGTGTTTAACTAGCGTATTGTGTTTAAACTGTGAAGTGCCTGCACTGTCGGCAAACTTTGTGTTCCCCGCAGTTATGGGGTAGCGACTGCAACATTCGCAGTTCATGGAATTCGTCTCCTTACAGTACTACCTTAACCTGCTGAATTCTCTCAGCCAGTCTTCACGACAATGGTGGGTTTGGCCTTTTTCGCCACAAAAACCTCTCACTCTGAATCATCTTCCGACTGTGACACTGTAGCTGCAACGTTTCAAATAGCTCACGGTTCAGTTTGTATCAGGGTTTTAGGTTCAGGGTTTCGGTATGATTCGGTATGTGCTATGTTCAGGGGAAAAAAGACTACTGTCAAATAAAATAAAGAAAATATGAACAAATAATCTAACCACAAGCAAAAGCACAAATAAATACAATAGAGCAAAGATATTAATAAAATAAACGATGCTTTTCAGGTAGGTCTAACATTAGTTTTAAGGTACAGAAATTGAATAAAATAATCAAATGTAAAATAACATTGCATATTTGACTATATAAATTAAAGATTAATCCTTATTAAAGTTACAAAAGCTATTCAATTCAGAGCTGATTCAGTAGGCCTACACGATACTGTGAGTGTCTTTCTTGACCATATAAGTTTACTTAAATCATAACAGACTATGTCTGCTATAGGATACTCATCAAGACGGACATGTTGACATACTTTTTGTGTTAATTTGTCCATTCAAGTGCAAGACTTGAAAGAGAACTCAATATTTGCGCGCTGTCTGAGATAAGTACACATAGGCCTACACACACACGCGTACAGACACAAGCGCACAAATCTTCTAGACGCGAGTTCTCATCTCTTTCGCGTTTTGCTTTTAAATGTTTACATTGGCAAAACTTAAATGAGTTTAGTTTAAACACCGATGGTAACGTCTGCAGTTCAGGTCTCGCCTGCGCTCGTGCGCTATCCACTCCCGGGTGATGACGATGTAAATGACAGGTCATCTTCGAGATTTGGCACTTACATTGAACAGTGTTTACAAAGAGTAATCGTTTTGTTCACGTTTTTGTTTTATTATCGCTGTTGTAATGTTTAAACACGCGCTCGATTATCTCTAGGACCCTCCCCCTCCACACATTAGACACTTACAGTGGCCATTCCCTATTCTTCTCACACTCATTGGCCTTCCACACATTCCAGATTCATTGATAAACCCCTTCCACGTTTAACGTGTAAAAAATAAAAAGGGACAAATTTACTGGTCGCACATGTGCCACTGGATGTAAAATTCAGTCGCACACTCTCAAATTTTGGTCGCAGTCTGAATCCCTGCCTACATATGCCATTAGCCAGCCAAAGGTTAAAACCAGAGTCCATAGTACTTGGCAGAAACTCTGAATTGTTCAGGATTGGCAAAAGGGGAGAGGTTGTATCGATCCTATCTTCTAATCTTTGAATTATGCGCCATGCCTTGAGAGTATTACGTACTAAAGGATTGTCACACATAGCTCTCTTCAGTTTGGAATCACGAACAAACAGCAAGTTTTGCAAAGGGCATTTGGATTGTGCAGATTCAAGATCGAGCTAAACAGATTTAGGGTCTTCGTTAAGCCACTCAACAATGTGATAGAATATCACAGGGTGATATTCAGCAGCCATATCACCCTGTAGCCCAAGACTGGTTGCCCACTGAAGCTAAGCAGGGCTGAGCCTGGTGACGGGGACACTATACTGTCAAAGAGCACCGTCCTTCGGATGAGACATTAAACCGAGGCCCTGACTCTCTGTGGTCATTAAAAATCCCATGGCACTTCTCGTAAAGAGTAGGGGTGTAACCCCGGTATCCTGGCCACATTCCACCCATTGGCCCCTGCCAATCATGGCCTCCTAATAGTCCCCATCCACTGAATTGGCTCTATCACTCTCTCTCCTCTCCAACTATAGCTGGTGTGTGGTGAGCGATCTGGCGCCGTTGTACTGTGGCTTTTTTTTTTTTCATTTTTTAAAGGTCTCATCCATTTTCCACTTTTAAATGTCTTTTTTTGTGCACACTCCACCAGCAACATGAGCTACAGCACAAGCAGCTCTCAGGTCTGAGACCAGTCTCTGTCAGGACTTGATGCGTGCCCGTGCCGACACCTCTCACACACCCTGGCCCGAACCCGGTGCGATGCCTGGCATTGGGAGACTGTACTGTACATCCAGACATGAACTGGGCTGTGCATCAGTAATTGACTAGTGCTAGAGTACTTGTTTTAAACTCGCTTGTTGACCAACACATTTCTTATCAACTGTGCAAGCGTTGCTTTGTCTGTGGTACAATGACTCTTACTATCCTGATGAATCCATGAGCTCAGTGTAAACATCTATGCTTATATAGATGTTATATAAACATCTATAAGCAGTTTCCCATATATTCCTTCCTGATTCTGAAGCATGTGAGCATCTGTAGATCTAACTCTCCATCCGTCGCAGTTTGATGATGCGGTCAGCATGACTTCGGTGTGTGTAAAGCATTCAGCAGGATTTTGTGAAGGGCTCAGCACGAGACATTTAACCAGGAGAGGGTAAAAACACTCTACGAAACATGGGTGCACTTTCAAATGTTTTATGCAGATTTGTGAAAATTTGACTTCGAGAATGTAAAAGTCTGCTACTTCATGCACATTATCTTTATTGTGTGTCACAGAGCAGTAACCATCAGCTGTGTTGCTTAGTTTCTTGATTAATTGTAAAAACAAGATAAGAAAAAAGAAATAAAAAGTTTTTACCTCCTCATTAGCCCATAGCCAGCGTTCCCAAAAGGTCCAAATAGGACATTGAATATGTGTAAATCCGTAATGCACATTGTGACTTATGCTGGAAATCCTTTTATGTGAGTGTTATGAGCTTATAAAGCGTTTCAAGGCAGGATTTCTTAAGTCTGCACGTCTGCACTTCAACACGTCTGCGCACACGTCTGCACTTCTGCACGTCTGCACTTCAACATGTCTGCACTTCTGCACTTCAACAAGTCTGCACTTCTGCATGTCTGCACTTCAACACGTCTGCACTTCAACACGTCTTCACACACATCTGCACTTCAACATGTCTGCACTTCTGCACGTCTGCACTTCACACACGTCTGCACTTCAACACGTCTTCACACACATCTGCACTTCTGCATGTCTGCACTTCAACACGTCTTCACACACGTCTGCACTTCTGCACGTCTGCACTTCAACACGTCAAGTCAAGTCAAGTCATCTTCATTTATATAGCGCTTTTAACAATGGATTGTTTCAAAGCAGCTTTACAGAGATAAACATATAATTTAAGGTAACAGATTGTTTTGGCATTATAGCGGTTCTTGAATAATGTTATTTCCAGCTAAAGTTAACTTTGATTGATTCACCTCCGTCGAAATGATCAGACTTTTAAACGCGAACCTGTGATTAATGCTGACGGTGTTCACATGCTCATTCAGAATTGATTCTATAGTTATGTGCTTTTTAAAATATGTGCGCAGGTTTATTATTCATACAACCCAGCCTAAACAAACTACTTTTCTTGCCTATAAATTTTGATACAGAATTTTGTTTTATTTTATCACTTCGGGGTACGCGAGCCGGAATTCACAACGCTTTATCCGTAGAGTGGGAAAGGGATCCTCCATAGGGAGAGGATAGTGGATACTTCAGCACTGCATTGTCATCGGGTCCAGGCGGATCTCCTTCGTCAGATCTGGACACGGCCTGGATCCGGCAGGCTGCGGGAAAACCTCGGGATAAACAAAGACACTAATATTAGCGTAGATGCCATTCTTCTTATGATGTAGCGAGTACATCAAGATTTAAGGGAAGTGTTCCCAGTTCCGGCTGACCTAATCTATGCAGCCTAACATTGAATTTATAGAAGTCTATAGTGCGTTATGTGTATGCTAGGTCAAAGAGATGTGTTTTTAGTCTAGCTTTGAACTGACAGAGTGTGTCTGCTTCCCGGACAATGGTAGGAAGACTGTTCCAAAGTTTTGGTGCTAAATAGGAAAAGGATCTACCGCCTGCAGTCGATTTAGATATTCTAGGTATTATCAACTGGCCGGAATTTTGAGATCGCAATAGACGTGAAGGACTATAATACGTTAAGAGCTCGCTCAAGTACTGCGGAGCTAAACCATTTAGTGCTTTGTAGGTAATCAACAATATTTTAAAATTTATACGATGTTTAATAGGGAGCCAATGCAGTGTTGACAGAACCGGGCTAATATGGTCATATTTCCTGGTTCTGGTAAGAACTCGAGCTGCGGCGTTTTGAACTAGCTGTAGTTTATTTATTAAGCGTGCAGGGCAACCACCCAGTAGAGCATTACAATAATCTAGCCTTGAGGTCATGAACGCATGGACTAATTGTTCCGCATTTCCCAATGAGAGCATATGGCGTATTTTAGATATATTTTTAAGATGGAAAAATGCAGTTTTACAGATACTAGACACGTGGCTTTCAAAAGAAAGGTTGGTATCAAAGAGCACACCCAGGTTCCTAACCGACGACGAAGACTTGACAGAGCAGCCATCAAGTGTTAGACAGTATTCTGGGTTATTACGTGTGGAAGTTTTTTGTCCAATAATTAGAATCTCTGTCTTTTCAGAATTTAGTAGTAGGAAATTACTAGTCATCCAATTTTTTATATCAGCTATGCATTCCGTTAATTTTGTGAATTGGTAAGTTTCGTTGGGTTTTGAAGAAATATACAGCTGAGTATCATCGGCATAACAGTGAAAGCTAACTCCATGTTTCCTAATGATATCTCCTAATGGTAGCATGTACAGAGTGAACAGCAGCGGTCCTAGTACTGAGCCTTGTGGTACGCCATACTGAACTTGTGATCGATAAGACATCTCTTCATTTACTGCTACAAACTGATAACGGTCAGATAAGTATGATTTAAACCATGCTAGTGCAATTCCACTAATGCCCACATAGTTTTCTAGTCTATTTAAAAGAATGTTGTGGTCAATTGTGTCAAATGCAGCACTAAGATCGAGTAACACTAATAGAGAGATACAACCACGATCGGATGATAAGAGCAAATCATTTGTGACTCTAATGAGAGCAGTCTCAGTACTATGGTACGGTCTAAATCCGGACTGAAAATCCTCGCAGATATCATTTCTTTCTAGAAAGGAACACAGTTGTGAAGATACTGCTTTTTCTAATATCTTTGACAGAAAAGGCAGATTCGAGATCGGCCTGTAATTGACTAATTCTGTAGGATCAAGTTGTGTTTTTTTAACAAGCGGTTTTATCATAGCCAGTTTAAAGGTTTTTGGTACGTATCCTAGAGACAAAGATGAATTAATGATATTAAGAAGAGGATATATGACCTCTGGAAACATCTCTTTCAGTAGCTTAGTCGGTATAGGATCTAACATACAAGTTGTCGATTTAGATGAATTAACGAGTTTGCAGAATTCTTCCTCTCCTATAGCAACAAATGAATCAAATTTTTCCTCAGGGAGACTACAATGCACTTCCTGATGCGATACTGTGGTAGACGGTTGCATAGTTATAATTTTGTCCCTGATATTATCAATCTTATAAGTGAAGAAGTTCATAAAGTCATCACTGCTGTGTTGCTTGGACACTTCTGAGCTTGAAGCTTTCTTTTCGTTAGTTTAGCCACTGTTTCAAATAAATACCTTGGATTATGTTTATTTTCTTCTAATAGGTTTGAAAAATAAGCAGATCTAGCAGCTTTTAAAGCCTCTCTGTAAGCAATCGAGCTCTCTTTCCACGAAATCCGAAATACCTCTAATTTAGTTTTCTTCCAGTTTCGCTCCATTTTTCTGGCTGCTCTCTTAAGGGCCCGGGTGTGCTCGCTGTACCACGGCGTTGGGCTATTTTCTTTAATCTTCTTTAAGCGCAACGGAGCAACTGCGTCTAAAGTGCTGGAAAAGAGAGAGTTAAACGTTTCTGTTGCAATATCAAGTTCTTCTAAGCTATCCGGGATGCTGAGATGATGAAACTGATTAGGAAGATTATTGATAAAGCAATCTTTAGTGGCAGAAGTTATAGGTCTAACGTATTTATAACACGGAGTCGGCTTTGCAGCCTTGGCTAAATGTAATTTACATGAGACTAGATAATGATCTGAGATATCATCGCTCTGCTGCAGAATTTCAACGGCATCAACATCTATTCCATGTGATAATATTAGATCTAGAGTATGATTACGACGATGAGTAGGTCCTGACACGTGTTGTCTAACTCCAATTGAGTTTACAATGTCTTTAAATGCCAATCCCAATGCATCTTTTTCATTATCTACATGTATATTAAAATCACCAACAATTAGTACTTTATCTGCAGCCAATACTAATTCTGATAGAAAGTCCGCAAATTCTTTGATAAAATCTTTATGGTGCCCTGGTGGCCTGTATACAGTAGCCAGCATAATTCTCAAATGTGATTTATCGTTTACACTATATATTTTTACATTAAGCACCAATACTTCAAAAGAAGTATGTTTAAAGCTAGATTTCTTAGTGGTTTTGAAAATATTACTATAAATTACAGCAACACCTCCCCCTTTGCCTTTCAGACGAGGTTCATGTTTATAACTGTAATCTTGTGGGGTTGACTCATTTAAAATAATGTAATCGTTTGGTTTTAGCCAGGTTTCTGTCAAACACAGCATATCAAGATTATAATCTGAAATCATATCATTAACTATGAGAGATTTTGAAGTGAGGGATCGAATATTCAGCAACCCAAGCTTTATCATTTGCTCATCTGTATTATATCTGTTTTTTATTTGTTGAACATCAATTAAATTTTTAACCTGACGTTTTTTGGATTTCCAAATTCGGGGAACAGACACAGTCTCTATATGATGACATCTAGGTGAAAGAGACTCTATGTGATGGGATTTATCTGACCTTGGTGACGTGAGGCCGCTAGCAGACGGTCGGTTTAGCCAGTCTGTCTGCTTCCTGACCTGAGCCCCAGATTGTCATGTTTTATCTCTAAGACTATGAGCCAAATTACTAGAGAGAAGAACAGCACCAGCCCAGGAGGGATGGATACCATCTCTTTTCAACAGATCAGGCTTGCCCCAAAAACTTTTCCAATTGTCTATGAATTTTATATTATTCGTCTGCACGTCTGCACTTCAACAGGTCTGCACACACAACTGCACTTCTGCACTTCAACACGTCTGCACACACGTCTGCACTTCTGCATGTCTGCACTTCAACACGTCTGCACACACTTCTGCACGTCTGCACTTCAACACATCTGCACTTCTGCACGTCTGCACTTCAACACGTCTACACTTCTGCACGTCTGCACTTCAACACGTCTGCACGTCTGCACGTCTGCACGTTTGCACTTCAACACGTCTGCACACACGTCTGCACTTCAAAACGTCTGCACACACGTCTGCACTTCTGCACGTCTGCACTTCAACACGTCTGCACGTCTGCACTTCAACACGTCTGCACTTCTGCACGTCTGCACTTCAACACGTCTGCACTTCTGCACGTTTGCACTTCAACACGTCTGCACGTCTGCACTTCAACACGTCTGCACACACGTCTGCACTTCTGCACGTCTGCACTTCAACACGTCTGCACTTCTGCACCTCTGCACTTCAACACGTCTGCACACACGTCTGCACTTCTGCACGTCTGCACTTCAACATGTCTGCACACACGTCTGCACGTCTGCACTTCTGCACTTCAACACGTCTGCACTTCTGCACGTCTGCACTTCAACACGTCTGCACACACGTCTGCACTTCAACACGTCTGCACACACATCTGCACTTCTGCACATCTGCACTTCAACACGTCTACACACACGTCTGCACTTCAACACGTCTGCACGTCAACACGTCTGCACACACATCTGCACTTCTGCTCTTCAACACGTCTGCACACACGTCTGCATTTCTGCATGTCTGCACTTCAACACGTCTGCACTTCTGCACGTGTGCACTTCAACACGTCTGCACTTCTGCACGTCTGCACTTCAACACGTCTGCACTTCTGCACGTCTGCACGTTTGCACTTCAACACGTCTGCACACACGTCTGCACGTCTGCACTTCAAAACGTCTGCACACACGTTTGCACTTCTGCACGTCTGCACTTCAACACGTCTGCACTTCAACACGTCTGAACACACGTCTGCACTTCAACACGTCTGCACTTCAACACGTCTGCACACACATCTGCACTTCTGCTCTTCAACACGTCTGCACACACGTCTGCATTTCTGCATGTCTGCACTTCAACACGTCTGCACTTCTGCACGTGTGCACTTCAACACGTCTGCACTTCTGCACGTCTGCACTTCAACACGTCTGCACTTCTGCACGTCTGCACGTTTGCACTTCAACACGTCTGCACACACGTCTGCACGTCTGCACTTCAAAACGTCTGCACACACGTTTGCATTTCTGCACGTCTGCACTTCAACACGTCTGCACTTCAACACGTCTGAACACACGTCTGCACTTCAACACGTCTGCACTTCTGCACGTCTGCACGTCTGCACTTCAACACGTCTGCACACACGTCAGCACTTCTGTACGTCTGCACTTCAACACGTCTGGACACACGTCTGCACTTCTACACTTCAACACGTCTGCACACACGTCTGCACTTCAACACGTCTGCACTTCAACACGTCTGCACACACGTCTGCACTTCAACACGTCTGCACACACGTCTGCACTTCTGGACGTCTGCACTTCAACACGTCTGCACACACGTCTGCACTTCTGCTCGTCTGCACATCTGCACGTCTGCACACAGGGTCTGGAGGAGGAGTGAGGGATAAAGCCTATCTGCTCTCTTTAGCGCATGCAAATACTGTATGTGCAGAATTCATTAAATGTATGTATATAATGCTGTATAAACCTAAATTAACATGAGGATATGATGCCGTTTCTATTGTGGCTCCTTAATAAATTTCATTTTCTTTTCCATTGGATGGGATGCCAGCAGTTCTTGAACCACCAAATTTACCCATAAGACTTGGCAAAAATCTCTAAACTCATAGTGATGGAGCACATCAGCTTTAGTATTTTTAGTATTTGAGAAAGGTCACTATAAATGAGAAAAAGAAAAACGAATATACCACAATCACAGGCAGTCCTATCTGGATTTGATTTCCCACACGCAGGACCCACAGAGATCATCGGAAATCGCTTTATTTGCTCCGTGAGGTTGTGAACCAAATTCATTTTCAATTAAACTTGCTGTAACATTTGGACAAATACTAGACTATACACTATTTCAGTAAAACAGGTCATTAATATTATTATTACAATTGAAAATGAAATCTTGTGACGTGTATATGTGAGTGAATGCAAACTATTTCCAGTATGTTTTGTGTTTGTATGAAGGTGTTTCCAGTAATGATGTCATCCTGTAGTCCTCTTCTATTGGCTGTCTCATGCTGTATGATTGCTCTGACATCATCACTCAACCTGGATGACCCGAATGTCTGCAGTCACTGGGAGAGGTGACACACACACACACACACACACACACACACATGCACACACACACACACACACACACACACACACAGGCGCACACGAACACGCACGCACGCACACACACTCACTCTCACACTCAATTTCAATTTCAAATTAGCTTTATTGACATGACTGTGTAAAATAGCACTATATTGCCAAAGCTATAGACATACATATAGATACAAATAAATAAAATAAAAACATTTCCATATTATACATAAATATATCACAATAAAAATAAATAAATAAAAAATAAGTACAGGGAGTAGTTTAAAGGGAAAAGAGGGTTCAGCCCTTCTTCCTCATGGCAGGAAGACACACACCGCTGCCCGGTGAATACACTCTTCTTTCTCTCCCAAAATATAAGACAGTTTGTTTATGAGGCTCCTTGTTGGAATTGAGGTAAAATCTGTGCTATTTGTGTGAAATAAGTGTCTCTGATGTTTACATCAGAGACACTGTGAACACAGTCCCCATCAGAGCAGTGTGCCCCACCAGAGCAGTGTGAACACAGTCTGAGCTCTCTCCCTCTCTCTCTCTCTCTCTCTCTCTCTCTCTCCACCAGTGCAGTGTGGACACAGTCTGAGCTCTCTCTCTCTCTCTCTCTCTCTCTCTCTCTCTCTCTCTCTCTCTCTCTCTCTCTCTCTCTCTCTCTCTCTCTCTTTCTATCTCTCTCTCTCTCTCCATCAGTGCAGTGTGAACACAGTCTGAGCTCTCTGGCTCTCCAGGTCTGCTTGTGTCAGCCCGTCTCCACACACAGACTACTAATGCGATACCTTGTCATGAGCTTTCTCTGACCATAATTACTAATATTGGTCAGGTATGGTGCCAATTTATAATCAGACTTTATTTATTTAATTGTGTGACTTTTATCTGCCAATCGTATATGTATTTTTCTTTAGTATATTTCTTTTACTTTTGAGTGTCTGAACTGAATTGTTGAATTAAGTTGATGTTTTTCCACTAAATATTGGATGGGGTCACTGAATGAAGACATGTCATATCGATCACAAGTTCAGTATGGTGTACCATAATGTTCAGTACTAGGACCGCTGCTGTTCACTCTGTACATGCTACCCTTAGGAGATATCATTAGGAAGCATGGCATTAGTTTTCACTGTTATGCCGATGATAATTCAGCTGTATATTTCTTCACGCCCTGACGAAACTTACCAATTCACAAAATTAACGGAATGCATAGCTGATATAAAAAACTGGATGACTAGTAATTTCCTACTACTATATTCTGAAAAAACAGAGATTCTAATTATTGGACAAAAAACTTCCTCACGTAATAACCTAGAATACTATCTAACACTTGATGGCTGCTCTGTCAAGTCCTCGTCGTCGGTTAGGAACCTGGGTGTGCTTTTTGATACCAATCTTTCATTTGAAAGTCACTGTAGCAAAGTTCAAGTTTCAGGGAAGGAAGAGAATAGGGTCGGCTTGTGGAGACTGTGGGTTTTTATTTGAACCAAAAATAAACTGAACAAACTCAAAGTTGCGCACACCACACTATGTAAACTAACTAAATTCACTAGTATCAGCTGTCACTCAATTCGCTCGCGCTCTCCGCTCTCGGCGTTCTCTTCGCACTCTTTCCGCTGCTCTCAGCTGTTCGTCCGATCACCCACAGATCTCCACTGGTCTCTCTCTCCCGGCATCTCATTTCCGCATTTCTCCCCACGCCAGTTACTGAAACAAGACACAGGTGTTTGTCATTCACACTTAACCCACTCACGCCGCACCTGTCTCCTGATCCTCTCTCCTGTCACAGACCTCGCTGAACCACGCCCCCTTTGCCACATTCCCCCACTGCCCGAGTCAGGCCGGGGAGCCGTCCGGCCTACAAATCCCCCCCCCCCCCCCCCATCTGGAGAGGAAGTCAGCCACAGCCCCTGCCTGTGGACCACCTGGAACTTAAAGGGCTGTAAAGCTAGATACCAACGGGTGATCCGCGCGTTGGTATCCTTCATGCGGTGGAGCCATTGGAAAGGCGCGTGGTCCGCACAGAGGGTCAATTCCCGCCCCAGGAGATAATACCGGAGGGTGAGGACGGCCCATCTGATGGCTAAACATTCCTTCTCAATGGTGCTGTACTTAGTCTCTCTCTTCGAGAGCTTACGACTAATGTACAGCCCTGGCCGCTCCTGGGACAGGACTGCTCCCAGCCCCCTGTCCGACGCGTCAGTCTGCAACAAATAAGGGAGAGAAAAATCAGGAGCCTGTAAGAGCGGCCCACCACATAGAGCAGCCTTTACCTGAGTGAAAGCCTGCTGAGACTTCCCCGTCCACTGAACTGGATCTGGTGATTCCTTTTTAGTGAGATCAGTCAGCGGGCTGGCCCCAGGAACTGTCTCACCTCCTTTTTGGTCTTGGGTCTCGGGCACGTTGCAACGGCTACTGTCTTATCAATTTGGGGACGCACCTGCCCGTGACCCAAGTGGAACCCCAGATACCTGACCTCTACACGCCCAACCGCACACTTCTTTGGGTTAGCCATCAGCCCAGCCAGTCTCAGGGCTCTCAGCACAGCGCGCACATGCCCCATATGGTGCTGCCAGTCATTACTATAAATGACTATGTCATCCAGATAGGCAGCGGCATATGCAGCATGTGGCCGTAGAATCCTGTCCATGAGACGCTGGAACGTGGCTGGAGCCCCGAACAACCCAAACGAAAGTGTAACGAATTGATGTAATCTGAACGGCGTTGTAAAGGCTTTCTTTTCTTTAGATAGAGGCGATAAGGGGATCTGCCAGTACCCTTTAGTTAAGTCCAGTGTCGAATAAAAGCGAGCAGTGCCAAGCCGATCAAGCAGTTCGTCAATCCGCGGGATTGGATACACGTCTAACTTCGACACAGCATTAACCTTGCGGTAATCCACACAGAAACTAAGCGAGCCGTCCTTTTTAGGTACTAAGACTAGCGGGCTCGCCTAATTACTGTGGGATTCTTCTATTACCCCCATCTCAAGCATCGCCTCTAATTCAGACTGAACCACTTTTTTTTGTGTTCAGGTAATCTATACGGCCGGCTGCGCTCCACCACACCCGGCTCGGTCTCAATATGGTGCTGAATGAGATTTATTCGACCGGGTAGGGGCGAGAACACGTCGGCAAATTCTGTCTGCAACCTGGCTACGTCAGTAATTTGGGACGGCGAAAGATGATCTCCTCCCGGAGCCAGCGCGAGAGATGGAATTTTAATATTCGCCTCGGGCCCGAGATCCTCTTCTGCCCTAATCACCGTCGCCAACATTACTGACTCCACCTCACTCAACTTTTTGAGGAGGTTGAGGTGGTAAATTTGACGTGCCCCGTTCCTATCCGTTCGAAGCCCCTCATAATTGAGATCCCCGACTTGCTGTGTGACCTCAAAGGGCCCTTGCCACTTCGAGAGTAATTTGGAACTCGCAGTAGGAAGCAATACAAGGACTTTATCTCCCGGTGAAAATTCTCTTAGTTTTGTTCCCCTATTGTATAACTGGATCTGTCTGTCCTGAGCCTGTAACAAATTCTCCATTGAGAGCCGCACCAAAGTGTGGAGTTTTGTTCTCAGGTCCAGGACATACTGAATTTCGTTACGACTCTCGGAAGGTCCTTCCTCCCAAGTTTCCTTTAGAACGTCTAACACCCCACGGGGTTGACGTCCATAAAGGAGCTCGAAGGGGGAAAACCCCGTGGAGTCTTGCGGGACCTCGCGCACAGCAAACAACAGGGGCTCCAACCACTTATCCCAATTTTTGGCGTCTTCGTGAACGAATTTACGAATCATGGTCTTTAACGTGCGATTAAATTGTTCCACCAGGCAGTCTGTTTGTGGGTGATAGACGCTGGTGCGAATCGATTTAACGCCCAATAATTCGTAAAGCTCACGTAATGTACGTGACATAAACGCCGTGCCCTGATCAGTGAGGATCTCTTTCGGGATCCCCACTCGGGAGATTAAACGAAACAGGGCATCCGCTACACTCTTAGCGGAGATGCTGCGGAGCGCCACTGCCTCGGGATATCGCGTTGCATAGTCCACTATTACTAATGCAAAGCGATGTCCCCGTGCCGACCGTTCTAATGGCCCGATGAGGTCCATCGCAATTCGTTCAAAGGGGACCTGCATCAGAGGAAGAGGGCGCAATGGCGCTTTTGGGGCGGCCGGCGGATTTACCAGCTGACATTCACGACACGCCGTGCACCACCTGCGCACGGTCTCGTGAATGCCCGGCCAAAAGAATCGGGCCATGAGACGGTTAAGTGTCGTTATTTGCCCTAAGTGTTCAGCCATGGGATTAGAATGAGCCACCTGGAAAAGCATTTCACGACGGCTCTTTGGCACTAATAACTGAGTTGTAATTTGTTTTGTTTGAGTGTCTTGTATCACTCGATACAACCTGTCCTTAAGAATCGCAAAATATGGATAGGTGAGCGGACGAGCGGGTTGGAGAGGTTTACCGTCGATGGCACGGACCTGTTCAAAAGCATGTTTTAGTGAATCATCCTGAGACTGTTCCAGGGGAAAACCATCACGCTCCGAGAGAATCTGTTTCTCAATTGCGCTCTGTTCCCCTGGTAACAGTTCCGGTGGTCCCGGTTCAGGCTCTCCCATCCGCACGGCCGCGCCCTTTTCCTGCTTTCTTTTTCCACAAGAGACATCCGCACATAATAACCCCAATAATTCAGTAAAAGCCAGCCAATTGGTTCCCAGAATTAGCGGATGTCAGAGGTGCGAGTTAACTGCCACCTCTACACTATGTTTTTGACCCTTAAATTGAATCATAGCAGACATGAGCGGATACTTGACCACATCCCCGTGTACACACCTTACCCGAACCATGCGGCTCATATCCAATGCCTCAGATTGAATCAGGCTTTGGTGGATCGAGGTTTGGTTACATCCTGAATCCACCAGAGCCTGATAGGTAGCCCCCTTTATACTCACAGGTATTTGGTACCGGCCAGCCTGATCATGGGCAGCCTGCGGGACATCCGGGACCCGGATCATTGTCGCCGTCGCCACATCCATCATCGGACACCTGTCTATAAAATGGTCCGGGTCCCCGCAATGCCAGCAGGGCGGCCCAGGCCTCCCCGCCGCCCTAGTGGCAGAAAGTGGTGTGAGTGATTGGCGTGGGGAGAGCGGAGGCAGAGTCGTTGTGTCCGGCCCAGGGGAGGCGAACCCCGTGGTCCTGGGCTGAGGTCTCGGGCTCCCTGACAGGTCCAGCGCTGCCCCAGGGAATCGGCTAATTCTGCCCGGCAACCCAGACTTGGAGCATTTCTGTGAGTTCTCAGGATGTTCTTGCAGAACTCAAGGTGGAAAATTTCAGCAGGGGTTTTGTCCCAGCATTCGTAATTTAATTTAAATTTGGGGCCCCACATTTCACAGTCGTATAAAATAACAGGTGACATGATTAAGAATTGTTCCCCCAAGTGTAAATTTATATTTCTTGTCAGTAAAGGGAGTTTTTTTCTGAAAGATCATTATTTTGGACTTCTCCATGTTTATTGGTAAGGCCCAGTCGCTGGTGTACTCTCACTCTCACTCTCACTCTCACTCTCACTCTTACTCTCACTCTCACTCTCACACTCTCACTCTCTCACTCTCACTCTCACTATCACTCTCACTATATCACTCTCACTATCACAATCACACTCTCACTCCCACTCTCACTCTCTCACTCTCACTCTCTCACTCTCACTCTCACTCTCACTCTCTCAATCTCACTCTCACTCTCACTCTCACTCTCTCACTCTCACACTCTCACACACTCACACACTCACACTCACACACTCACACACACACACACACACACACACACACACTCAAACACACACACACGCACACATTCTGTGTTAACAGGCAGGAGATGTCCGTGGCCAAATTAAGGAATGGCTCGGAAATCCATTAAAGCAGATTGAAAAGAACAAAGATGGAGTTTTGTTTCCCAGCTAGATTTACTTTCACTCAGTAATGTGTGGGAACAGCTGTGCGCTGCGCAAGAGTTTCCTATACCAGAGAATGTGTGACCGTTCGGCCAAACGCGAGACTTCTCAGCACATTCACAAGCATCCTGTGAGTGTTTTACTGTACTTATACTGGTGCTCAGAGCAAAATATGTTATATGTGCAGTATGTACATTTATTATACTCTAGCACTCACAATACAGTCAAATAGCAAAGGCTTCAGCCCACACCTTTTTCGGTTATTATGTATAGTTTTTCTTTACTATGGAAAATTGTCTGTGAGGACCAAAATAATTTTTTGTTGAATTGTTGTTTGTTGAATTGTTGAAATAAGAACACTTTAGTTTGGCAGATAACTATTGCTGTTTACACTGATATTCCTCCTTTATACACAAGTAAAGCTCTTTTTACTCTACACAGCCGACAGGCACAAGTGTTACAAAAGAAACAAAAGAGCTTTTGTCACTATTAACTGTTTAACTGGAGGAGCAGGAATTTGTGGAGCTGTTATGAAGATCTTAAAGACGCCACACACATACCCACAGACAGGTGTCAGGAGAACTAGATAAGAGCTGCTTTAAAGTAAACCGTTGTTTTATTGATTTGTTTTCTACATGTATCTAGTAGCAGTAGTAGCCCACACACAATGAACATGTGACACTCTGTCTGGAGTTTGTCAGCAACTTCATTTTCATACACAGATAACTGCTGTTCTCATTAGCCATTAGTGCTGGAGTAATGGGACCACACACATATCAGAGATGTGGTCTTCATGTGTGTGTGTGTGTGTGTATTCTTCAGTTACTCAGTGACCGTGCAGGAGTCGTACGCTCACCCGTTTGATCAGGTTTACTACACCGGCTGCACGGACATCCTCAACTGGTTCAAATGCACTCAGCACAGGTGTGTGTGCTTTACAACACTCCGATTTCAGCGTTTATACGTTTTGTAAAGCCCTTTTACATATTTCCTTTATGAAATTAAGTAATATAACATTGAATGACCTGTAGATAAATGCATTCTTTGCATGAGTAACTGTGTGGTTTTTCCTTTGTGTTTTAGGGTGAGCTACAGGACGGCCTACCGGCGCGGGGAGAAGACCATGCATCGCCGCAGGTCCCAGTGCTGCCCCGGCTTCTACGAAAGCAGAGACATATGTGTTCGTGAGTATCACTGAGTATTACTGAGTATCACTGAGTATTACTCTCTGAACCTGGAGAAACTCTGAAGCACTTACAATACTGTAGACTCACAAACTCAAACCACAACTGATCACAAACTGATGATAGACAGACAGACAGGCATACAGTTAAGATAAAGATAAAATAGATAAAATAGATAAAATAGATAGATAGATAGATAGATAGATAGATAGATAGATAGATAGATAGATAGATAGATAGATAGATAGATAGATAGACAGATAAGATAGATAGACAGACAGACAGACAGACAGACAGATAGATAGATAGATAGATAGATAGATAGATAGATAGATAGATAGATAGATAGATAGATAGATAGATAGATAGATAGATAAATAGATAGATAGAGTATATAGATTGATATATCGATAGATATATGATAGATAGATAGATTGATAGATTGATAGATAGATAGATAGATAGATAGATAGATAGATAGATAGATAGATAGATAGATAGATAGATAGATAGATAGATAGATAGATAGATAGATCATTACTCTCTAATAATAACTTCTTCTGGCGCACAGAAGTCCGAGGATCACAGTCTGTGTGTCTGATGGGGTTTTCTGTGGTTTCTCCTCGTGTTTGTTTGCTGCTCTTCTCATAGAAGGACTGAAATCTGACCTGCTCTCTCGTTTTCTCTGTAGCCCACTGTGCTGAGAAATGTGTGCATGGCCGCTGTGTGGCCCCGAACACCTGTCAGTGTGAGCCGGGCTGGGGAGGGGCCGACTGCTCTAGCGGTGAGTCTCTCTCTCTCTCTCTCTCTCTCTCTCTCTCTCTCTCTCTCTCTCTCTCTCTCTCTCTCTCTTTCTCTCTCTGTCAGTGTGAGCCTGGCTGGGGAGGGCTGTGAGTCCTGCAGCTGCGCCTGTCCATCTCTCTCTCGCTCTCTATCTCTCCCTCTCTCTCTCTCTCTCTCTCTCTCTCTCTCTCTCTCGCTCTCTCTCTCTCCCTCTCTCTCTCTCTCTCTCTCTCTCTCTCTCTCGCTCTCATAGTCCCCCTCTTCTAGTCTCTAAACTTTAACTTTAACATGTCTATGACAGACGACAAACAGAATATTATCTGAGCTTTTCCTGCTCTGTGTACAAAATCACTCTCGACACATTAACTTTATACATTTTTTAACAAATTAACACATCTCAGCCTTTTAATGATTATTAGTGGTTGAACATTAGTTTTTAAACATATCAGCTCTATGATTGAAGTTTTTCAGATGTAGTGTCTCAGTAAGATTATCTGTCTCTGATTTTGTTGACGCTTGTATTTGAAACATTCGTTCATCACAGATTTTTAGTCTCTTGAACTCAATAGCTATTAAAGGGTTAGTTCTCCCAAAAATGAAAATTAAGTCATTAATTACTCACCCCCATGCTGTACCAACCCCGTAAGGCCTTCGTTCGTCTTCAGAACACAAATGAAGATATTTATGATTAAATCTGAGAGGTTTATGACTGCTACATAGGCTCCGTAAGGGAATGAAACTTGACGGCCCAGAAAGTCATTAAAGAAAATATTTAAATATTCCATGTCGCAACAGTGGCTCAACTATAAGTTTATCAAGCGACGAGAATGCTTTTTGTGCGAAAAAACAAACAAAAATAACGACTTTATTCGACTATTCCTTTTCTTCCTTGTAGGCCTGAAACGAGACTTCAAGAGATTTCCACGACGCACGCGCGAGAACTTAACTGAAGTAGTTGAAGGAGATCGCAATTCTCGCGCATGCGTCGTGGAAATCTCTTGAAGTCTCGTTTCAGGCCTACACGAACGCCTTACGGGGTTGGTACAGCATGGGGGTGAGTAATTAATGACTTAATTTTCATTTTTGGGTGAACTAACCCTTTAACTCTATTATTATTATTATTTTTGGTTTTGCATTATTAAAAGGGGTCATATAATGGTACATGCACTTTTTCAAGTTGATTGTACTGAAATGTGTGTTGGCAGTGCCTGTACACAACCATCATATAATAATAAAAATCTATCCAGTGTTTTTGTTTTAATCTCCTTATATGTTTTCCCCTGTCTCAAATCGAGCCGGTCACGCGCCCCTCCCACGATTGTTGATTGACAGCAGCGTTTCAACACAGACTGAGCGAGCTGTCATCATAGTCCGACATTGTTGATACACTGGAGCAGAATGGCGTCTAAGCGATTGTGGTGTTCTGTTCTTGGGTGTAATAACGAACACAGTCATTTTGATGTTCCTAAACCCGAACCGCTGAAGACACAGTGGCTGAGTTTTGTTTTCGAAGGGAATATTCCCCACGAGCAACATCAATGCTTTCATGTTTGCGAGATTCGCGAATCATTTCTCACCAGACTGCTTTATAAACGAGGGTCAGACTCAGTATAAAGCTGGTTTTGCTAAGAAGCTGCTCCTGAAAAAAGAATCGGTACCAACTATTCATGCCCCTGCTGCACCTCCAGAAGAAGTGAGTGTAAAGTTTTATTAACCCTTATATAATCTTTGCAAATCGCTTGCACGCTTCACGATGAATGCGGCTAAGGTTTACACTCAGGGTACATTACTGCATGTTATCTATGTACGACGTTCTCAATATAATTCATAATCCCACGTTTATAATGAACAACGCGTTATGCGCGTTACTGAGTTACTCTAACGTTACCCTGCCAGTAAGTTACATACAAAGATAGTCAAAGTGACATTATGTTAACCAACCATTCAGAAACGTCCTGTTCGAGCCTTAATTCTCGAACTTCTTTGCGGCTGTCATTTTGTTCCGTGTCCGACTCCAAAATATCAATGTCAAGGCAACACTCCACGTGCAATGTCGAAACGCCCGCAGTAAAGAGGGGCGGAGTGAGCGAAGCTCATTATCATTTAAAGGCATATGCACTGAAACGGCATGCTGAAAACAGAGCAGTTTTTGACCAGGTAAAATTCGTGTTTTCTTACAATACTAATGAGAATTTTTAATTAAAGTATATTACAAACTTTTCATTTTTAGACCCTAAAGAATCAAATTAACTTGTACGAAAATGGCATTATATGACCCCTTTAAATGAGTCACAAATAATGTTTTTAATAATTTTTAATACTGTTCCCTGAGGTTGACTTAATAATGTTGGTGAGATTATTATTACATTAAAAGTAGACATACCGTAATTTAGAAATAAATGACAATTTTCTACCCTGTTTTTGACCCTCTTTACCTTCAGTGCCTGCTATGACTGGGTAAAATCTTTGCATATGAAATAAAACATCTCAGGTTACGACTGTAACCTTTGTTCCCTGAGAAGGGAACGAGATACTGCATTGTAACGACACTTTAGGGTGAACGCCCCCCACCGTAACGCCTCTGAAGCATGAATGAAACTAAGTCAATCGTGATTCGTGTTGCGTCATGGCGTAACGTGTAACGCATACACGGAAGCTACAAAGGGACGCCTGCACACAACAGAGTTAGCTTCTGTGATGAAGCAAGTCGCTCCCAGGCAGGGGGAGGTGTGGCAAAGGGACTCAGTGTTACACTCGTAAGCCGAGAAGTTCCCTTACAGTCGTAACTACAATTTGGGGAAAGAATACTCACTCTGCCACAATGAACCCCTCCTGTCCTAATGTGAGGTTGAAACAGGCACACTTAGGACGAGAGCACTCGTGCACCTGGCGCTGAAGGAAGGTCCAGAATATAAAATCTCATCAGTGTATGAGGGGTGGCCCACCCAGCTGCATCACATACTTCTTGGATAAGGGGCCCTGAGAGGAGGGCTCTAGAGGGCACCATGCCTCTGGTTGAGTGAGCCCTCATGGCCAAAGGTGAAGGCAAGCTGCACACCTGATAGGCCAAGGAAATAGCCTGAACTATCCAGTTGCTGATGATCTGTTTGGAGGCCGGGAGCCCCTTCTTGGGAGACCCGAAACACACCAGCAACTGGTCTGACTTCCGCCATCGAGAAGACCTCTGAACATAAATCTTGAGAGCTCTGACAGGGCAGAGCAAATTAAGTCTCTCGTCATCTACCGTTGTGTGAGGTGGAGGATGGAATGCCTGCAGAACCGTAGGCAGTGCCGTGTTAGAAGGCACCTTTGGGACATAGCCGGGCCTGGGATGCAAGATAGCCTTAATATTCCCAGGAGCAAACTCCAGGCACTCGGAAGATATTGAGAGGGCCTGAAGATCTACTCGTTTTAGAGACGTGATGGCTAATAGAAAAGCTACCTTGAGGGACAGTTTCTTGGCCTCAGCCGACTCTAGAGGTTCGAAGGGGGTATCGACCAGCCCTTCGTGAACCGTCCAGGAGTGATATTATGTCTGAAAACCATATTCGGGCAGGCCACAACGGGGCTACCAGGAGTAGACTGACCCCGTCACGACAGACCCTCTCCAGAACCACCGGGAGCAGAGTGATCGGGGAAAATGCGTACAGGTGCCCAGAGGGGCTGGATGCCACAGTGGACAGTGTGTCGTCTCTTGAGATGCGAACAGATCCACTTCCACTGGGCCGAACCTCTCACATATCGACTTCACCACCTCGGGGTGGAGTCTCCATTCCTCGGGCCTCAGCCCCTGCCTCGACAGGGTGTCTGCATGAGCCCTAACACTCTCTGAAAATGTTTCACAGTGATGGCCTGGCCTAGCTTTATCCTGGTCACCGTGGCCAGGATGGAATCAATCCGTGCAGGAGACAATTGTTCCCGCATCGTCATCGAGTCCCACACAACCCCCAGGTACGCAGTCCTCTGGGCAGGTGCCAACATGCTTTTCTTTGTGTTGAGTCTCAACCCCAACTCTGGATGTGGCCAAGGACAACATCTCGATGCTGAACTGCCAGCTCCTGCGACTGGGCCAAAATAAGTCAGTCTGCGATGTAATTTAATGCCCGGATGCCCTAAAGCCTCAGCGGAGGTAGAGCTGCATCCATGCATTTGGTAAAGGTGCGAGGGGAGAGAGCTAGGCCAAATGGAAGAACCCGATATTGGAACACTTCGCCCCTGAAAGCTAACCTCAGGAACCTCCTGTGAGATGGAAGGATGGAAATGTGGAAGTATATGTCCTTCAGATCTATCGTGAAAAACCAATCCTCGGATTTAATCTGACTCACGATGGTGGGAATAGTGAGCATCTTGAACCTGAATCAAAGACCGATTCAAGCACCTTAGATCTAAAATTGGACGCAACCCCCCATCCTTCTTGGGAACTATGAAGTAGCGGCTGTAAAACCCAGACTCCCTGTCTGGGGGAGTAACACGTTATATGGCCTCCTTTACCAGCAGGGAGTTTACTTCCTGTTCCAATACCCGACCCTGCTGTGGGTTGACAGAGGCTGGTTTCGGGTATCGTTCAAGATTCGTTCCCGACTGCCTGAAGCGGCTCTCTGGCAGGGTTTGGTGTGCGGACGCACGTGCTGCCTGGCCGCAAGCCTGTGGGGCAGACAGTGCAGCGTGCGTTCACTGGAAAGCAATGTGCACTGATGGCGCACTTGACGGCGGGATACAGACATCTATTTCCTGTGGGCTCCACGGAGGAGGCGACCTCGATCGCTCCGCCCCGGGGGGGGGGACAGCCCGAAGAGGTCCTACAGTCACTAGGACCTCTTTCCCGAAGCCTTCTTAGCCTGCAGGACGGCCCTCGGGTCACCCTGTTTCTGAGAAGGCTTCGGTTGAGAGCGCCGTCTATGCCCCCAAGCTCCTTGAAGGGGGGCTCTGGACGCGACGCTCTCTTTCTGTGTCTGCCTGTTGGCTGAGGAGCTGGTGGATGGCTGCGGCTGCCCGCTGGGGGCAGACTTCTTCGACTTTGAGCGCCGAGGGAGATATTGCTTGAAGGCCGCAGACTGTTTCTTCGCCTCCTGAAACCTGTTAACGCCTGTGTTAACAGCTTCGCCGAACAGGCCAGAAGGCGAAATTGGGGCATCAAGAAAGAAAGCCCTGTCTTTCTCCTTGATTCCCGATAGATTGAGCCAGAGGTGTCTCTATATAAGCCCTGTCCACCAAAGAAGATGTATCGCGGCAGGGTTTGGTGGGCAGCACCGGGTCTGTTGGGATGACGCAACATCGGGGGAAAGATAGCTAGCCAATGGCTTTTCCACTCGACGCATCATCCCATAACCATTTTCTCTTGCCCCCACGATGTTGTTATAGTCGAAAACTTGGGGGTTGGACTACATGAGTCCTTACATATCAAAACAATAGTTTATCACTGATCAGGCTCACTTACTGTACGTGTTGTGGCATTATGTTTGGCTCCATCTTTCAGTTAAAAGTGCGTTTGCAAAGCTTGTATCCAATTGGGTTTAGTTAGTACAAGAGAATCCACAGTCAAATGTCATATATTTCTGCCCTACTGACACGATCAGGCACTTCTGAAGGGAAGCAACACCCTTGTTCTTCCACAGCCAAAATCTGTTTGTTTGCCAAGTGACCCTGTTTTAGTATCTCTCACTTCTCTTCTCACCTCACTGACATGAGCCAAAGAGGCGATGCAGGTGTTGATCTAAGTAATGAAGAGGAAGGCGAAATCTCCAAGCAATTGCAAAATGGGGATCTACAATTTAAAGATTATTATGTACTTAAGCTATAGAAACTTAAAATATTTATAACATAAATATATTTAGTTGTATTTTCACCATTTATGTAATCAAACCTAAACAAAACCACTTTTCGACAATGTAAAAATTTAACAGACAGAAAAATGTGACAATTTCTGTTACAATATGCCATTATATAAATTTTTTTTGGACCTGCTAATCCTTTTCCTATCTCTAAAACCTAATCATAACCTTTTCTTAAAAATAAATATACTATTAGGAAAAACATAACAGACAGATGATATTCATAGATTGAATAATGATTGGTAAACATTTGCACGCCTATAAAGATATTCAAGCATAAATTATTTACATTGTAGATCCTGTAGTGTCAGTACATCAATATGGAAAGTTTTACTATATATGCAAACGTAGTTAAATGTATTTCTGTTGGAGCCACACTTTTTGTAAAATACTCATTGGCATATGTGATAAATTACATCATAACTCCATCTTTCTGTTCGGTTGCCCTGGCTGAAAGGATAACGGTACAGTAAAACAGGAGAGATCGCTCAAACCTCTTCAGATCGCAGAATTGAGTGGAAAATTAATAGAAATTTAAATTCTTTCTAAAGAAATATGGCAAATGAGAATACATTAGTATTTTGTTTCTAAATGTGCTCACTTTTGCACTTTAAGCCCTTTATATAGCTTCTCTTATTCTAAAATAACATTGTTCTTGTCTTTTTGACACATTTGCAAAAGCCAATCATGCATGAGTCAGATTATTCATTCCTATATCCAGAAGTGGACAGCTTTGTCATGCTTAAACTAACTCAGCGAACACATGAACGGTCGGTCATCAGTCTCTTAAGTGTCCGTCAGTGAGTTTAGTTTGTGTGAACAGTGGAAGCTCATTACATCATCACATGTTGTTCTTGTGTATATGAGTTGGTTCATTTGCAGTGGATTGTGTGTTTTTTTCTCTGAGCATTAATACACAGCTGTTTGATTATGAACTTTCTGCCACATATTTTCCTAATGCTGTGGCCGGAGCGAGAGGGTCGCCGGACTGCAGATGATGGTGTGGCTGTCATGTCTCAGTGTTTCATGATGGAACTGAAACCGTCAGTCTAATCATCATACAGATATGGAAGCATATGGGTAGCAATATTCAATTTAAAATGTAATATGCAAAATGACAATGCAATATGTAAAATGGCATTGCATTCTGTATTTAAATTTACATTTTACATTACCATTCTAGCAACGTTTGGTGCAAAATGAAAATGAAATTACATAATTTACATTTGCCATTTCATACACTAGTTCCCTTTCGTCCTGGGAACTCCGACGTGTCGTCGGGGAGTTCCCTGATGAATTGGGATCACGCTAGGGAGCCTATTGCCTTCGAGAGAATTAAAAACGAGCCAATGGACATTGGCATGCAAGATTTGCATTCCGCAACCCGCCTACCAGCGCGGGTATAAAGGGCGGAAGTAAACATTGCGCAATGCTTTTTTCTTCGGAGCCTCTCAGTAGTGTTCTGTGTGCTGCTGTTCTTGCCGGTGTGAATAGAAGACGAGCTAAAAGAAGAGGAGTCTCTGACAGCTGCTGGTGTGACGGCGGTTCAAGTGATCGACGCGACTGAGTGATCTAAGTAATGAAGAGGAAGGAGAAATCTCCAAGCAATTGCAAAATGGGGATCTAAAATTTAAAGATTATTATGTACTTAAGCTATAGAAACTTAAAATATTTATAACATAAATATATTTAGCTGTATTTTCACCATTTATGTAATCAAACCTAAACAAAACCACTTTTCGACAATGTAAAAATTTAACAGGCAGAAAAATGTGACAATTTCTGTTACAATATGCCATTATATAAATATTTTTTTGACCTGCTAATCCTTTTCCTATCTCTAAAACCTAATCATAACCTTTTCTTAAAAATAAATATACTATTAGGAAAAACATAACAGACAGATGATATTCATAGATTGAATAATGATTGGTAAACATTTGCACGTCTATAAAGATATTCAAGCATAAATTATTTACATTGTAGATGCTGTAGTGTCAGTACATCAATATGGAAAGTTTTACTATATATGCAAACGTAGTTAAATGTATTTCTGTTGGAGCCACACTTTTTGTAAAATACTCATTGGCATATGTGATAAATTACATCATAACTCCATCTTTCTGTTCGGTTGCCCTGGCTGAAAGGATAACGGTACAGTAAAACAGGTGAGATCGCTCAAACCTCTTCAGATCGCAGAATTGAGTGGAAAATTAATAGAAATTTAAATTCTTTCTAAAGAAATATGGCAAATGAGAATACATTAGTATTTTGTTTCTAAATGTGCTCACTTTTGCACTTTAAGCCCTTTATATAGCTTCTTTGTGTCTTTTCTTGTCTTGTCTTGTCTTGTTTATTTATGTAGCACTGTTAAAAACAACCAAGGTTGACCAAATGCTTTACATAAAAAGAAAAAAATCTAAAAGATAAAACATTGACAAATCAAACATCACAGACACCACTATGTAAGGCCTGCCCAATCGGTCCAACGACAGTTTCTGATAAGCGCGTGAAGGTTCACTGCATGTTACTGTCTTTTCAGCATGGCAAAGTAATTTAATTCTAATTAAACTTTTATCTGACTCCATTTTATTATGACCTCGAATTTAGGTTGGAATGCCAATTGGTTATTGGTCATATATATAATAGTTTAGCTATGCATTTTATTATTCTGTTTAATCTTTACTCTTATTGTACTCGTTCTTTCGGGTGCCACAGGGTCCTCCTTGCACCGGCGTTTGTATGCAGGCCTACGATCACAAACTCGCCACTCTAATCAATAACCAGAGGTTATGGCTAAAGCAATTTAACAATGCCGCAATTTAACTAAAAGTACCCATGTAGCCCCCTACAGTCACCTATATAACAACTTAGTTAAAGCCCAAACAATAATCAGAGGTTATGGCTAGTACATTAAGATAATGCAGCTCCAATGCTTGCTATTACCTCAAGTATTTTTATCTAGCCCCCTATCGGGTGTGTCTCAATCAGCTCCCGAGCTTGTGAATCAGTATATGATTCTGCGACTGAGATTCCCTGATCAGTGCGCTGACTCCTGAACGAGGGAGCTGATTGAGACTGAGATTCCCTGATCAGTGCGCTGACTCCAGAACGAGGGAGCTGATTGAGACTGAGATTCCCTGATCAGTGCGCTGACTCCATAACTAGGGAGCTGATTGAGACTGAGATTCCCTGATCAGTGCACTGACTCCAGAACTATCGAGCTGATTGAGACTGAGATTCCCTGATCAGTGCGCTGACTCCTTAACTAGGGAGCTGATTGAGACTGAGATTCCCTGATCAGTGCGCTGACTCCAGAACTAGGGAGCTGATTGAGACTGAGATTCCCTGATCAGTGTGCTGACTCCAGAACTAGGGAGCTGATTGAGACTGAGATTCCCTGATCAGTGCACTGACTCCTGAACGAGGGAGCTGATTGAGACTGAGATTCCCTGATCAGTGCACTGACTCCAGAACTAGGGAGCTGATTGAGACTGAGATTCCCGGATCAGTGTGCTGACTCCAGAACTAGGGAGCTGATTGAGACTGAGATTCCCTGATCAGTGCGCTGACTCCAGAACTAGGGAGCTGATTGAGACTGAGATTCCCGGATCATTGCGCTGACTCCAGAACTAGGGAGCTGATTGAGACTGAGATTCCCTGATCAGTGCGCTGACTCCAGAACTAGGGAGCTGATTGAGACACACCCATGTTTGCTGGAGAATGACCCGGGCATGTTGTCATGTGCAGACAGACCATCAGCAGTCCTGAGCTTCAACTCTTCTTGTTGTGTCTGGGTCTCAGTGTCCCTCAGGACCTGGATCAGTTAACCACTGCTGGGCTTTATTGCTGTGACACTTGAAGAGGGATTTGGCAGCATGGTTGCAGTCAGCTTTGAGATGACTTTAATTCCCTCTGAAGACTCATTGTATCTGGCCATTCCGGGCCACAAAACGCCAACAAAACACTGCCCTGAAATGAGGCTGAAGGAAAAAAGGCTTTTCTTCAAGAGCAAAGAGCAAAACAAAGAGAAGGCAGTGGTTGGCCAGAATCACAGGAAATTACCTCAGGGCTAAGCTCATGTGATGTCAGATGTAGGCCGGGGCGGCACAATGACCCAGCATACTCCAAATAGATGTTATTTGCCTCAAATCCTTTATTCTGATGAAAAAATTGACTTTATAATAACTTTCATGAATAAATCAATAACAAACATTATATAATGCTTAACAGAACATTAGTTAATAAATATTCACATAGCTAGAAATATCAGATATGCTTGTTAATAAGTAAACACTAATGGAGATCATTATTTAATGTAAATTCAAATGCTTACAAATGACATTAAACTTTTACTTCTTTAAAATACTACAAATGATTTTTCATTTACATCATAATACATATATACTGTATATCCATATGAATCGATACTGAATGAAATCGAGATCGGAGTTGAATCGCAAGCTTGTTGTGAACTGAAATCGCATCGAATGGAGAAATTTGTGTCTATCCCAAGCCCTACTGCTTTAAAACATCTGTACCTCTGCAGTTGTTCTTTAGCAGAAATATTGGCCACACTGATCATGCTGAAACGATGTATAGTGCTATATAAATAAATGTGACCCAGTTTCTTTGTGAGAAGCGAACTGATGTGTTGAGGCTGGTGCTCAGAGCAGCTGCTGCGGTGGCTTGAGTTTCAGTCTCTGATGAAGCCGACAGTAGCGACACTGGTGGTGTTGTGCTGTGTTTCACTGGTGGTGTTGTGCTGTGCTGTGTTTCACTGGACGAGTTGTGCTGTGCTTCACTGCTGAATTACAGTATATCTCTGCGGTGGTTTGAGCGTCTCAGTGATCGGTGTTGTGAAGTGAGTCTGTGCGAGAGACACACAGTTTCATGCTTCCAGATCTAGATTGCAATGTTCTCATTTACTCATTGTCAGTTAGCTAAAGCAGTGCTGGTCTCCTGGATGCATGGTTGAAACACTTTGTGAGTGAAGCTTTGACACAAAAGGGTTTGTGAAATTGTTTGTGATATTGTGACATGTTCAGTTCATGCATTGAAATTTTTCCATTTGACCAAATGAAAGGAACATCTCTTGGACATTTGACTGGTGTGCAGCGTGAGTTTGTAATGGATGAGAGAATGCTGAATAGAGTCGATGTGGACAATCTTGATGTTGAACTGGGTCACGGTTCACTAAAGCACTGTGGTAAAATTTGCCTGAAGGAACAGTATGGAGGTTTCAATTAGGTTGTGTGGAAGACATCACAAGCCTGACATATAGAAGCTAAAACACTAAGATTTTCATGTGAAAGTCAGATTTGAACTCAAGCTGGGTGAATTAGGGTAATCTGGGACACCTAAGCTCTGATCACAGTAAATGTTAAAAGTACAAATGTCTCGATTACCCTCAGAATATTAACACAGGGTTCATGGAAAGCCTGGAAGTAGCAGGGATTTTTCCCGGCCTGTGGATAAATAAAATCTTAAAAGTGAGTTCATAGCTTTCTGCTTTCAGAGCAGTGATGTATGAAGTGCACAAGTCCTGTACTTTGTGGATCCCTGATAATATATACCATCATACACCTGAAAGAATGTGTGTACAAACAAGCTCAAATGAGCCTAATGCAACTTTTCATCAAGAAAAGAAGATCCTAGAAAAAGAGACTCCAGTGTTGTTGTTGTCATTCTCAAATAACTAGCTTCTCTTATTCTAAAATAACATTGTTCTTGTCTTTTTGACACATTTGCAAAAGCCAATCATGCATGAGTCAGATTATTCATTCCTATATCCAGAAGTGGACAGCTTGTCCTGCTTAAACTAACTCAGCGAACACATGAACGGTCGGTCATCAGTCTCTTAAGTGTCCGTCAGTGAGTTTAGTTTGTGTGAACAGTGGAAGCTCATTACATCATCACATGTTGTTCTTGTGTATATGAGTTGGTTCATTTGCAGTGGATTGTGTGTTTGTTTCTCTGAGCATTAATACACAGCTGTTTGATTATGAACTTTCTGCCACATATTTTCCTAATGCTGTGGCCGGAGCGAGAGGGTCGCCGGACTGCAGATGATGGTGTGGCTGTCATGTCTCAGTGTTTCATGATGGAACTGAAACCGTCAGTCTAACCATCATACAGATATGGAAGCATATGGGTAGCAATATTCAATTTAAAATGTAATATGCAAAATGACAATGCAATATGTAAAATGGCATTGCATTCTGTATTTAAATTTACATTTTACATTACCATTCTAGCAACGTTTGGTGCAAAATGAAAATGAAATTACATAATTTACATTTGCCATTTCATACACTAGTTCCCTTTCGTCCTGGGAACTCCGACGTGTCGTCGGGGAGTTCCCTGATGAATTGGGATCACGCTAGGGAGCCTATTGCCTTCGAGAGAATTAAAAACGAGCCAATGGACATTGGCATGCAAGATTTTTATTCCGCGACCCGCCTACCAGCGCGGGTATAAAGGGCGGAAGTAAACATTGCGCAATGCTTTTTTCTTCGGAGCCTCTCAGTAGTGTTCTGTGTGCTGCTGTTCTTGCCGGTGTGAATAGAAGACGAGCTAAAAGAAGAGGAGTCTCTGACAGCTGCTGGTGTGACGGCGGTTCAAGTGATCGACGCGACTGAGTGCAGCACGAGGGCTTGCAGTTTCTACCGAGTGTCTGCCGCGCTGGTCCCTCGGTGCCACGGCGCTTCAGAGCATCTCCTTTTTCTTCTTTCTTTTTCTTTTTTTTCCTTTTTTTTCATACTAAAAGAGCAACACGGTATGTTCGCGTCCTTTTCAGGATGTCGTCACACTCGTGCGTTTCTGGATGCGGTCGACTTCTCCCTCAGGCTGATGGCCACAAACACTGCCTCACGTGTCTGGGCTGAGCGCACGCTGAGGCAGCGTTGGTGGATGAGTCATGTTCTCATTGCGGGAATATGACTCTGGCGATGCTACGTTCGAGACGGAGAACCCTGAAACACGGGGGAGTCCCTTCAGAGAATCCTCGATCTAGTTCGTCTGCTGGTTCAGTTCGGCAGATGGCTACTTCGGTGATTCCTGTTGGTGAGCGAATGAGGATCACCGTGATGAACGCTTCGACTGGTGAAGGAGACTGTCGGGCGCCTCATGCCTCTGGCGGCTGGAGCCCCCTCGGGCGGTTCCGGTTGTCTCCTTCGGGGCGCCACCTGAGGATCAGATGTCGATCGCGGCATCGGAGGAAGAGCGGTCATCTTCTGGTGATGACTCGGCCGGACTGCCCCCTTCGGGTGTGGTGGTTCAGGCTGAGCCAGATCCAGAAATGGCCGCTATGCTCGAACGGGTGGCCGCGAATGTCGGGCTCGCGTGGAACCCTCCACCGGGTCCCGAACATTCGCGGTTGGATGATTGGTGTCTTGGAGCGGGCCGTGCGGTTGCCCCACGTCCCGCTCCGGTCCCTTTCTTCCCGGAAGTGCATGAGGAGTTGAGGAAGTCTTGGTCGGCGCCTCTGGCGTACAGGCGGAGACAACCTCGCTCCTCCTTCCTTACCACTCTGGACAGCGGGGCGGCGCATGGGTACGAGAGAATCCCCCCAGTGGAGCGGTCTATCGCGATGCAGCTGTGTCTGAAGACCGCTTCCTCCTGGCGGGGTGCCCCTTCACTCCCCTCCCGCGCCTGTAGGTTTTCCTCTGGTCTGACCGGGGATGCCTACATGGCGTGTGGAGACGCCGCCTCCGCCCTGCATGCCATGGCGTTGCTCCAAGTCCATCAGGCTAAGGCACTCCATGACTTGCAGGCGGGTGGTCCCGACCCAGCTTTGCTGCAGGAGCTGCGTGTGGCGACGGACTTCGCCCGCCGGGCGACGAAAGTCACCGCACGTTCGCTGGGTCGGGCGATGTCCACTTTGGTGGTCCAGGAGCGCCACATCTGGCTGACCCTGGCAGATATGAGGGAAGCAGAGAAGAACAAACTTCTCAACTTCCCCGTATCCCAGGGCGGCCTCTTTTGCGACGCGGTGGAGAACTTGGCCCAGGAGTTCTCCACCGCCCAGAAGCAGTCGGAGGCTATACGGCATGTCCTGCATAGGAGGCGGCCTGCTGCGGGGCTGTCTCCTGTGGCTGTACAAGCTCCGGCTGCTTCCCGTCGCCGAGGTCGCCCTCAAGCGCCAGCTCCCCCTCCAGCGCAGCCTACCACCCCTGGAGTGAGGAAGTCTGGTCGCAAGAGGGCGGCCCAGCCCGCTCAGACGCCCCCGGCCCCTTCCCGTAAAAGGAAGGAAGGGAAGCGTTCCTGAGACGGGCGACCTGGTGGACCCTGCACACCTCCTTCCCCCGGGGGAGGGCCGGCGGGAGAATATTTTGTTTCGTTTTGTTTCTGTTCAGCGGTACCCAAAGAGTCAATAAAAGAGCAGTTTCTTCTTCCTCCTCCAGGTCATCTTCGGTCGAGACTGACGGGCACCCAGTCTCCTCCACCCAAGAGGGTCCGAACGACGGTGGATGCTGTCTCCGAGTAGCGTCGCTCTCGTTCCCCTCTTCCCGGTCTGCGGATAGCAGCGACGCTACCCCGGTTGCGTCGCTCCGGTCGGCGGCTGGGCCCAGAGGGGCAGAGACCAGCTCACGAGGAGGCAGGGCCTCGTGTCTCATCTCTTCCCCTCCCTTTGCCACGGGGCAGCCCGCAGCAGAAAGCCTACGAGCTCTCTCTGCCGTCTGCCCCACGGTGGAAGCAGGTGTCTGGCGAGCTCGCCCAGACCCCACTTCCAGTGGCTACATTGCCACTGGAGCCGGGTCCCTGCCTTCCACCTCGCTGCCCCTCCGAGGGTACGCCGGTGGTTCGGGTGGGTCTTTTGGGACGGTACCTAGAAGCCTGGCTAGCGCTTCCGGGTCCGTCCCGATGGCTCATCCGCACCATTCGGTTCGGCTATGCAATTCAGTTTGCACGCCGGCCTCCCAGCTTCAGGGGCGTCCACTTCACCCGTGTGCGGTCAGTGGATGCCCCTGTCCTGCGGAAAGAGATCGATGTCCTGCTGGCGAAGGACGCGATCGAGCCGGTCCCTCCTGCCGAGATGAGGTCCTGGTTTTACAGCCCCTACTTCATTGTACCCAAGAAAGGCGGTGGGTTACGGCCAATCCTGGACCTGCGTGTTTTGAATCGGGCCCTGCACAAACTCCCGTTCAAAATGCTCACGCAGAAGCGCATTTTCGAGTGCATCCGTCCCCAGGATTGGTTTGCAGCAATCGACCTGAAGGACGCGTACTTTCACGTCTCGATTCTTCCTCGTCACAGACCGTTTCTACGGTTTGCTTTCGAGGGTTGAGCGTATCAGTGCAAGGTCCTACCCTTCGGGCTGGCCCTGTCGCCCCGTGTCTTCACAAAAGTCGCGGAGGCGGCCATTGTTCCCATGAGAGAACAAGGCGTTCGCATTCTCAACTATCTCGACGACTGGCTCATTCTAGCTCACTTGCGGGAGGTGTTGTGCGATCACAGGGACATGGTGCTCCGTGCCTCAGCACGATTGCATACGTGCGTCTTCGCTCCGTTGGCGCCCTACGTGGTTAGCCTCGTGAGCTCCTCCATCACCCTCCGGTGCCAGGCGTGGCGGACCGCCGGCACCAGGTCTGCTACCTCTAGGGAGTTGTTGTGTAGACTGGGTGTTATTCCAGTGGTCTCTTTGGTGACCCATTATGCCACGTGCAGTTCAGCCGTGTCTTCCCCTTGGCAGACTCGTTCTGTCATCCCTGTTGAGTACGCTCCCACTTCCATTGGAGGGGACTACCTCGGGGACTGCCATATGTTTCACTATCCCTGGGCTAGTACATATGTGTATTCCAGGCCTTCTTCAGGTACCTGGCTTCCGTAGCGTTCCCTTCCCCTTTCTACGGGTTCGGCACGCTTTCCCAGTGTTATCCAATGTCCACTGTGTGGGTCTTGCGGAACAGCAGTTGACTCCCTAGCTAGCTCCTGCAATTTGTGAAACTGCTTGGGTAGCTTGGCTGGGCACTGGAAGGGGCCAGCACCATGGCGTTTTGTTAGGGATCCCAATTCGTCAGGGAACTCCCCGACGACACGTCGGAGTTCCCAGGACGAAAGGGAACGTCTCGGTTACATATGTAACCCTCGTTCCCTGAGTACAGGGAACGGAGACGTGTCGTCCCCTCGCCATGTTGTTGTACCCTCGCAGAGGTCTGAACACTGTTCGGCTCCTCAGCGAAAAGCATTGCGCAATGTTTACTTCCGCCCTTTATACCCGCGCTGGTAGGCGGGTCGCGGAATGCAAATCTTGAATGCCAATGTCCATTGGCTCGTTTTTAATTCTCTCAAAGGCAATAGGCTCCCTAGCGTGATCCCAATTCGTCAGGGAACTCCCCGACGACACGTCTCCGTTCCCTGTACTCAGGGAACGAGGGTTACATATGTAACAGAGACGTTTTAATATGCATTATTGAAATGCTTTTTAAGTTGCAAAATTAAAATGAAAATGCATTACGGAAATGATTAGATATGTGTAGCATGTTCAAGCAAAAACTGTGGCAAAATGATCATTCAAATGTTATTTTTCTTAATTGCATTTACACTCACAGTCAAGACACTTGCGATTGCATTTTCATGAAATGCCCCGCAATGAATGTAGCAAAATTCAATGTGCACATTGAAAATGCATTCCGAGCCGATCACGCCCCCTCCTGCCCTGTCAATCACTGCATCAAGGCGGGGCTTAAGTTATGTTGTTTCTCTCTATGGAACTGGTCGGGGGTATTACGCAGAGGGTCACGAAGGTTCAAGTGAGGCAACATGGACAAGTCAGTTCCACAGCTTCTCCGAGAAGCTGCACAAGCAATAGAGCGACAAAGTGCAAATGCTGCCCCTTCAGAAAGGCCATCGTCCAGCTTAAGCATGACGCCTCCGGATCGAAGTGGTGGGACACGGGGTAAGTTGGCAGAAAGAGAAGAGACAAAGGGGTCGGTCGATGGTCATCAAACGGTTAGACCTAGGGTTGCCAACTTTCACTCGGGGTCTGGACTGTGGAGTGTATTTGACAATCACACTCTTACGTGACCATAGAGCGTGTACGAAAAGTGCTCGTTTTGGCCAAAAAAAAAAAAAAAAAAAAAAACGGGGTGACACCCGGCTTTACCTGCGGCTGCGATCACACTACAGACCCCCTTGTCTCTTCTCTTTCTGCCAACTTACCCCGTGTCCCACCACTTCGATCTGGAGGCGTCATGCTTAAGTTTGCAGGGGTAGCATTTGCACTTTGTCGCTCTATTGCTTGTGCAGCTTCTCGGAGTGCCATAGAGAGAAACGACACAACTTAAGCCCCGCCTTGATGCAGTCAAGGGCAGGAGGGGGCGTGATCGGCTCGGAATGCATTTTCAATGTGCACATTGAATTTTGCTACATTCATTGCGGGACATTTCATGAAAATGCAATCGCAAGTGTCTTGACTGTGAGTGTAAATGCAATTAAGAAAAATAACATTTGAATGATCATTTTACCACAGTTTTTGCTTGAATATGCTACACATATCTAATCATTTTTGTAATGCATTTTCATTTTAATTTTGCAACTTATAAAGCGTTTCAATATGCATATTAAAACTAGTGTATGAAATGGCAAATGTAAATTATGTAATTTCATTTTCATTTTCATTTCGCATCAAACGATGCTAGAATGGTAATGTAAAATGTAAATTTAAATACAGAATGCAATGCCATTTTAAATATTGCATTGTCATTTTGCATATTACATTTCAAATTGAATATTGCTACCCATATGCTTCCATAAACCGGTGTCTGGCGCTTATCCAATCACTGCAATTGTATTGACTGGCGACAGCCTATGAAGTAAAAGTGTATAGTGTGACCCGGAAGTATAAAAGGGGCACCTAGTGTCCCGTTCCCTGTTCTCAGGGAACATTGGTTACAGTCGTAACCCGAGACGTTCCCTTTCGAAAGGGAACTCACACTGCGTCGATGACGCTATGGGGAACGATATACCAACGCCACCATGCTGAGGGAAGTGCATGCCAATTATGGCTGTGACAGAAAATGTCAGAAATGTCTGTTTCACTGAAATGCTGAACACTCCCCCTTCGGGTCAGTGACAGTATTCCCTACCCCCACTGCCCAAGCTATAAGCCTCCGATACAATGAAGACTGCTCAATGGCCTGGAACCAACAGCTTCCATGGAAGAGGTTTGTTTAAGAGAATATGGCTAGGAGGTCCGAAAGGAGTCCCGTCCTGTCACTTTCTGAGGGAGACATAAAGTTGCCGGCCCAGAAAATGTATTAAAGATAGTTAATTAAAAGTTATTAAAATAGTCCAAGTGACTACAGCTCAACCATAAGTTTATCAAGTGTAGGCTCACTATTAGCCGACGTTGGTCATGTGTGTCATGCGTAAGCCTACATGGTTGCGTACAACACAGAACTACTGCGCTGTTACACTACATGAACTCACTCAGGCCCACGCAGAAGAAAACTAATAGTTGAATAAAGTCGTAATTTTTGTTTGTTTTTTTGCGCACAAAAAGTATTCTCGTTGCTTGATAAACTAATGGTAATTTTAACAATGTCTTTAATAACTTTTCTGGGCCGGCAAGTTTCAATCCATTAGAAGCCTATGGAGGAGTGATCCAGCTCTCAGATTTCATCAAAAATATCTTAATTTGTGTTCCGAAAATGAACGGAAGTCTTACGGGGTTGGAACAACATGAGGGTGAGTAATTACTGACAGAATTTTCATTTTTGGGTGAACTATCCCTTTAACCCCACATGCCACCAGGGAGGCTGACCTAGTCTATTTTACTGACCTAGTCAAGTCAAGTCAAGTCATCTTCATTTATATAGTGCTTTTAACAATGGATTGTTTCAAAGCAGCTTTACAGAGATAAACATATAATTTAAGGTAACAGATTGTTTTGGCGTTATAGCGGTTCTTGAATAATGTTATTTCCAGCTAAAGTTAACTTTGATTGATTCACCTCTGTCGAAATGATCAGATTTTAAACGCGAACCTGTGATTAACGCTGACGGCGTTCACATGCTCATTCAGAATTGATTCTATAGTTATGTGCTTTTGAAAATATGTGCGCAGGTTTGTAATTCCATACAACCCATTCTAAACAAACTACTTGTCTTGCCTATACATTTTGATACAGAATTTTGTTTATTTTATCACTTCGGGGTACGCGAGCCGAAATTCACAACGCTTTATCTGTAGAGTGGGAAAGGGATCCTCCATAGGGAGAGGATAGTGGATACTTCAGCACTGCATTGTCATCGGGTCCAGGCGGATCTCCTTCGTCAGATCTGGATACGGCCTAGATCCGGCAGGCTGTGGGAAAACCTTGGGATAAACAAAGACACTAATATTAGCGTAGATGCCATTCTTCTTATGATGTAGCGAGTACATCAAGATTTAAGGGAAGTGTTCCCAGTTCCGGCTGACCTAATCTATGCAGCCTAACATTGAATTATAGAAGTCTATAATGTATTATGTGTATGCTAGGTCAAAGAGATGTGTTTTTAGTCTAGCTTTGAACTGACAGAGTGTGTCTGCTTCCCGGACAATGGTAGGAAGACTGTTCCAAAGTTTTGGTGCTAAATAGAAAAAGGATCTACCGCCAGCAGTCGATTTAGATATTCTAGGTATTATCAACTAGCCGGAATTTTCAGGTCGCAATAGACGTGAAGGACTATAATGCGTTAAGAGCTCGCTCAAGTACTGCGGAGCTAAACCATTTAGTGCCTTGTAGGTAATCAACAATATTTTAAAATTTATACGATGTTTAATAGGGAGCCAATGCAGTGTTGACAGAACCGGGCTAATATGGTCATATTTCCTGGTTCTGGTAAGAACTCGAGTTGCGGCGTTTTGAACTAGCTGTAGTTTATTTATTAAGCGTGCAGGGCAACCACCCAGTAGAGCATTACAATAATCTAGCCTTGAGGTCATGAACGCATGAACTAATTGTTCCGCATTTCCCAATGAGAGCATATGGCGTATTTTAGATATATTTTTAAGATGGAAAAATGCAGTTTTACAGATACTAGACACGTGGCTTTCAAAAGAAAGGTTGGTATTAAAGAGCACACCCAGGTTCCTAACCGACGACGAAGACTTGACAGGACTTGACAGAAAGTGTTAGACAGTATTCTAGGTTATTACGTGTGGAAGTTTTTTGTCCAATAATTAGAATCTCTGTCTTTTCAGAATTTAGTAGTAGGAAATTACTAGTCATCCAATTTTTTATATCAGCTATGCATTCCGTTAATTTTGTGAATTGGTAAGTTTTGTTGGGTTTTGAAGAAATATACAGCTGAGTATCATCGGCATAACAGTGAAAGCTAACTCCATGTTTCCTAATGATATCTCCTAATGGTAGCATGTACAGAGTGAACAGCAGCGGTCCTAGGACTGAGCCTTGTGGTACGCCATACTGAACTTGTGATCGATAAGACATCTCTTCATTTACTGCTACAAACTGATAACGGTCAGTTAAGTATGATTTAAACCATGCTAATGCAATTCCACTAATGCCAACATAGTTTTCTAGTCTATTTAAAAGAATGTTGTGGTCAATGGTGTCAAATGCAGCACTAAGATCGAGTAACACTAATAGAGAGATACAACCACGATCGGATGATAAGAGCAAATCATTTGTGACTAATGAGAGCGGTCTCAGTACTATGGTACGGTCTAAATCCGGACTGAAAATCCTCGCAGATATCATTTCTTTCTAGAAAGGAACATAGTTGTGAAGATACTGCTTTTTCTAATATCTTTGACAGAAAAGGCAGATTCGAGATCGGCCTGTAACTGACTAATTCTGTAGGATCAAGTTGTGGTTTTTTAACAAGCGGTTTTATCATAGCCAGTTTAAAGGTTAGTCATGCCAACAACCTGTCTGTTTCCTAAACAGAGTCTCTAACATTATTTGCCTCACTTGTGGAGTCATCTGATAGGGCGGACTGCAGATAGTGGCAGTAATCGCTCACAGACCGTCATAGATCATAGAGACAGGCATCCTGGAGAGTAGAACTCACTATAGCGTTTTATGACCCTCTGCAAACGAGGGGAGTACTCTACTCGATCTTGGACTACACAGTGTTTCAAGGCCCTGTGGAGGCTGGGCACTCTAAAGGGACCCTAATAAGGGGAGCGCCTCCAGCTCTAGGGCTGACCTTACAGGGAGGCCTCGTGAGAGTCCTTCAACCTCCCGACCAGACTTAGGGAGCTAAGTATTCAAATAGAGTGAACCTCAGATAGAGTCTGGAACACTATGCTCAACCTGATAAGTATTGGGCTAGAGTCAGGGTGGCTCCATGGGAGTCTGCATTGTGATACTTAATGCCTTTTCAATGCTAAGCATCCAACTTGTTGGGAGCCGCCTTCAAGAAGGCCTACCACCCCAAAGCTCGAAAGGGCGCACTCACTACCAAGCCTGACGCCAGACCTTCAGAAGGGTTCCATATTGAAGGAATAAATCATCATAGGTCCAGCCTCAGGCCTGCTTAAGAAGCACCTGGGCTGAAAGAAGTGGGAGAAAGGAGAGAAGAGAGGTGAGGGTGGCTGTTATTCTGATGCTGAGAGCACCTGTGCTGGATCAGCTCCCTCAAATCCTTCTTCTTCCTAGAGTTGTGCCTTCTCTACGACCTTCTCCTAGGGGGGGGGGAGGGGTGCGAGAGGTGACGCTGAACCTCAGGCCCTGATCCTCGAACCGGGATGGGCAGGACCCCCTGGCTGTCTGAGCACGGATTCAGAGCGCAGCAGAATGCTCGATTTAAATGCAGCCGAGCGCGCCTTCGCCTCTTATCTACCACCGTCTCAGTGGAGGTGCGAAAAGTTCAGACAGCGAAACCGGTGCATCGTGAAGAAAACCCTTTTCTTTCTCCCCGATGTCAGCCAGGTTCAGCCACAGATGTCTCTCCGTGGCCACCATCGCAGCCATCGACCTTCCAATCGAGGCAGCGGTTTGTTTGGTGGCCCGGAGAGCCAGATCTGTGGTGCGGCGCAGCTCGTCCACTGCGTCAGGGGAGAGACACTGCCCCTGGTCCAAATCCTTCAGCAGGTCAGCCTGGTACACTTGTAATACAAGTGTGCACCTAGAGAACATGTCCCATCCTGCACCATCCTGACCTGCCGCCGCGTATGCCCTGGAAGGCAAGGCCAGAGCTTTCAGTGCTGATGCCTCTCCAGCGGCGAGATAATTTGCAAACGTCTCGTCGATTGGGGGCATCGACACATAGCATAGTTCGCTTGCTGATGGCTATGGATGCGCTGAGTATGGGTTCTTCCATGCCTTTTTGATCTCAGTGTGTATATCAGGCAGGAATGGAAGGCTCACGGGAGCTGGGGAATTATGGCCAGAAAGGAACCGTTCGTCAAGCCTGCCACGAGCTGCTACGAGCTGTCCCTTCCCTCATGCGCTCCCATGCCAGCTGAAGCCTTGCCGAAGTGCTCTCCATAACACCCAACAGCTCTGCATACGCGGGGCAGGGAGGCTGTAAGGGTTCAGGTGGGGATCTTCTTCACCCTCATCAACCATCTCTTGCTCTCTCGGGCTGGGTGCCAGCAGAGCACTCGCTGCTGGATCGGAGGATGTAAAAGACAACACATCCTCTTCCAGCAGCGCACTCTTGCGAGCTTCTGATGGGCGTGAGAGAGAGACACCTCTCTCAAACTCATCAGCGAGCTCCATCTGGGAACCCCACGATCCGAGTCTCCGCAGTGCACCAGCACGAGCCGGACCTGAATCGCTGGGCCCAGATGCCTGTCCCTCTTCCCTCAAGAAGAGGGCCAGACGAGAGCGGAGTTGTCTTAAAGGTCCCATGACATGGGGTTATTTTATTATTTTATAATGTTTCTTTGGTTGCCCTTATAATGTTAGTATGTTTTTTAGATCAGAAATAGTCATAATTTAGAAATAAAAGTCATTTTTCCTAGCCTGATTTTAGCCTCTGATTTGAACGCTCTGTTTGAAGGGGCGTGTCTGCTGTAGGATTCAGTGTAACCGGCCACTGCTGTGATTGGCTGACATGCTTGCATATGAAATAGCTACGTATTACATGTGAAACTCTCTCGAATACTTTTACTACAGCTATTATACGTTTTTACTATTACAGCTATCGAGATTAACGAATCGTGAGAAGTTTTTAAAGTATTTAGATCTATTCCCATCACATAAAATGTTGCCGTGATGAGCATTGAGCAAGCAGATGACAGTCTGTTGATCACGATAATGAAGATCTTATCATTGCAACGCAGTTTCTGCACTCTCTCTAATGCTTTCACCAATCCAAACACGACCAATGTACATACAGTAAGAGCTTTGTTGTGCAGTGTAACGTGCGTCATTGATTTCATAACGAGTTGTCCAGATAAACTCGCGCTGTGTGGAAAGATTGTTCTTTGATCGTTTCTGTATATAATTTGTTCACAATTTAAATAAGATTATTTTCATCCTACTAAAAGAAACGATGTGAAGTTGATATTTTAGTCACTGGCTTGACTTACTGATGCATAAACAGTATTGAACGATTTTGAGAGAAAGATTACCTGTCTGAACTTGAACAATTCATATTGAACACAATCAATTGAACACATCAGAAATTGTTGCTTGGTAGCTCGATCGATTTATTTTCAGACGTTCATCAAGGCCAGCTCTGTATTGGCCCAAGTTGAGGAAACAGTTGTCGGTGAAATGTTTGGACCATACAAAACTTTAGGAAGTTGTCGGCGCATTTCCAGAGAAAATAAAATTAACCCATTGTTTCTTCAGAGGCTCGGATGAAGGAACTAAAAAATACTTTTGTGTTCATTTGTACATCCGAACACTGATCAACTGCCATGTTTCGCTCGTTTCGGAAGCCATGATATCTCTCGAGGAAAAACTCAAATCGCGCTCGCGTGTTCGTACTTCATAGCTCATTTTCTCATTGGCGAGCCAAATTCTCTGGGCATGCAAAGCAGAGAAAGGGGAGATTACCTTTCCTCCGTATGACGTCATACGGAGGAGATTCAAGATCAGCTCATCTGAGCTTTCATTTTCTCAAAGGCAGAGAAATGTTTGTCAGCCATAATTTCTTTACCTTGAATGTTTACCAGGTGATCGTGATTCAAACAAGACAGTCCCTGAAGATGAAAAGAGAATGACATGTTCTCTAGGCGCCCCTTTTATGCTTCCGAGTCGCACTAGTAGTGGCGCCATAGACTGTCGCCGGTAAATATGATTGCCCTGATTGGATAAGCGTTTCAGACACCGGTTCACTCGGAGGCATTCCCCAAAGCGTCATTGGCGCAGTGCGAGTTCTCTTTCGAAATGGAACACACGTTACAGATTCTGCCACCACTCTTTCATGAGACCAAAAGAGATTTTCATTTTAAGCAGTGTTATAGATTTTATGCCCAGCGATCCAAGCAGCCTAGTAAAATGTCTGTGGCACTATGACTTTTCCTGGAATAACCTGCCAGAACACCACATCCTATTTCAATAATATGTTTTGCTAACATTATGTAAATATTACTTTTGAATGTTCTGAAACATAACATTAGACAAATGTCCAACGAAACCATTTAAAAAAACATTCCATGAACAATGTATAAATATATAAAGTTTTTATGCTAAAATTTAGAGAACACAATTAAAAACCAGATAGCTCTTTGTGAAATATGTGAAATATATGATTTTGTGCTGTATATTGGTGTCATACACTGCATTAGCTTTAATGATTTGCATTACTTGACAGATGAACTGCTTATTAAAATGAAGACATTTACTGATCACTGATGTCTTGTCACAGTGCTTGTCCTCTTTCTTTATGCATACAGCTGCTGTTACAGTGTAAAGACAGTGTTGTGTCGTGTGCTGAACTCACACACAGACACTAAAGCAGCTCTGATTTCATTCACACACAACCCAAGACTGATGTTGAACTTCCCTCAGACAACTATGCTGCAGATTTTTCCTTCAGCGACTGCACATATCACATATATTATTGATCAAATCTCTGCTGGCCGATGCTGTATTTTCCACATGTGTAGGTGTTTTCTGTGTCAGAAGTGCAGCTCTGTGTGTGTGTGCAGCATGTGATGGCGAGCACTGGGGTCCGCACTGCCGGAGCCGCTGTCAGTGCCAGAACGAGGCGCTGTGTAACCCCATCAGCGGAGCCTGCCTCTGTGCGCCAGGACACCGCGGCTGGCGCTGCGAGGACCTCTGTGAGCGCCACACCTACGGCAACAGCTGCCAGCAGAAGTGCCTCTGCCAGAACAACGCCACATGCCACCACATCACAGGAGAGTGTGTGTGCAGCCCAGGATACACTGGAGCATTGTGAGTTCACCTGCGACCGCCGTCATGTGTTTGTACTCCTGTAGCTCAGACGGATGATTGTGGCGCTAGCAACACCAAGCTCATGGGTTCGAATCACAGGGAATGCAAGAACTTGAATGTAATTCAAGCGTCTGCCGAGTGCATGAATGTAAATGTGTTTGGTGTGTGTGCAGCTGCGAGGACTTGTGCCCTCCAGGGAAGCATGGGCGGCAGTGCGAGGAGCGCTGCCCCTGTCAGAACGGTGGCGTGTGTCATCATGTGACCGGAGAGTGTTCCTGCCCGGCCGGCTGGATGGTACGCCTGCAACCCTCAATATTAACTGACATCTAGAAGTAAAGAGAAATATTTGTGATTCATCAGGCCTCTCTTATGGATGTAAGCTCATGGTCTAAAGCGCAGGGCGCAAGTGCAGTTAGAGCGAGTCCGAATCCACTTTTGCTAGTTTAACGACGGGAAAAATGGCCGGCGCACCCAGCGCATGGTCTAAAAGGTTTATCCAATTCTCTTAACCCTTTAAGACCGACGCTCCCGTTTGCCTGTCTCTGTTTAAGAGCCGATAGAAACTGAAACCAAATGGCTAGCTCAATAATTATTTTTGCATACAACACCAGAGACGTTACACGTTCAGATCAAGCCTCCAAAATGCTCCTGTTGCGTTGTTTTCATCCTCTAATGAGTCTGTACAAATTGCGTAATATGCGTTTACAACAAAAACACTCAAATGCATTGCACGTCTTTGCACACATGTTCTATAGATCTGCGATTGAGTTACGTCTTCCGATGGCTCATGAAATGCTCTGTGCACTATGACCCCAGGGTTTGTCGCATGTTGTGACGTCACAAGCTGCGACATTTGACTCCCATTTGCTGTATATGCTACTTTACTGCGTTCTACTTTCGTTATTGTCTCTTTTTTTATCATTGATGCTTCATCATTTTGACTCCACAACGCACTGTTTATAAAAATTTGTGTATCTTACAAATTAATTTATGTAAACAGTTCAAATCAATTGTGTGTTGTTTTAAAGTGCTTTATATAAGTTTTTTACATTGTCAAGTTTGAGGTTGACATTTGTGATATTTCTGTATTTAATAAAATATGTAGAAAAAAACGATTTTTATTTTTTTTAGTTTTTAGTTTATTGCACTTTTGAGCTATGTATCTAGTTAATTTTGATTTATAACATACATAGCCTTCAAATCGGAGGTGTAAGGATTGTTTGATGTATGGCATATGAAAATGCTCAAAAGATTGACAGCACAGCATGTAAAAATACTAAGATATACTCTGGTGGAATTGTTCGATGGCAGATCATAAAGGGTTAATGAGTAATGGGTGTGTTTTGGGTGTAACTTGCAATAAACCAATCAGAGTCTCATCTCCCATTCCCTTTAAAAGCCAGTTGTGCTCGCACCACGGCGGATTCACTATTTACACGGCGGAATTTGCAAGCGGAAAAAATTTACGCTTTTCTAGCGAGGAAACGGATCCGCTCGTGCGCGAGGTTAAAGCTGTGTGTGTGTGTGTGTGTGTGTGTGTGTGTGTGTGTGTGTGTGTGTGTGTGTGTGTGTGTGTGTGTGTGTGTGTGTGTGTGTGTGTGTGTGTGTGTGTGTGTGTGTGTGTGTGTGTGTGTGTGTGTGTGTGTGTGTGTGTGTGTGTGTGAGGTTAAAGCGCCCAAGCAGACCATCTACGGGACAAAGTGTACTATAGGCGCACATTACTAACGCGCTCTTTAAATAACAAAAAAAAAAATACTGCGCCATTGACTTTAGACCAGGTTTTAGTTGGTCAATGGCTCAGTCTATTTCAGTTCCTCAATAGCCGCTTTACGACCAAGTAGTTACAGGAACTTAGTTATAGGAACTGTCCACTTCTAAACAGTTCTAAGAACTACTCTCCCCCAAACTCGGTTTTGCTGTTTGCGTTCGCACTGGCCAAGTGGCCATAGGAACTGGAAGGAGGGAGTGACGCAAGCACGGCGGCTGCGCCGCCGCATACAATAACAACAAACCAGCATGGAGGAGGCTATCGGAATGTTCCTGTTCTGCCTTGCCGGGACCTTAATAACGAGTACGAACGGCAGCATTTAAAGACTATGCTTGAGTTCTGTACAGAGAAACACAGAAGACGAAGGCTCCAGCGTAAAATGATCTTAAGTAATATAATGGAAGAAGATAGAAGAGCAGAGCGCAGGAGGCAAACAAAACGACGGGTAAGTTTAGCAAGCATTAGCAATTAGCTGGTTGAATGCGTTATGTTTGTCTTAAGTTATGAGTTAGCATAGCATGCATAGGCGAATTGCAACAGACAGTGAAGAAAATGTGTTGAAAGTGGGCGTGACTTATAAGTTGAACCAATCAACGTAGACCTAGGGAAAGGGAACTAAAAAAGTCCTCGCTCTAGACTAGGTACTGAAAGAGTTATAGGAACTACGGTCTGAGGAACTAAAAAATCCCCAACTTAGTCCGGTCGGAACACGCGAAAAAAAGGGTTATAGGAACGTTAGGTTCTAGGAACTGCAAAAGTCCCTCCGGTCGGAAAGCGGCTAATGCGCCTGAACACACACCTGGTTCTCAGACCCAGCAGCCCATGGGCCACAGATGGGCGCAAATGCATTCGCTATTTAAACAACGTGGCGCAGGACGTGAAAATGATAATTGCGTCGGGCTGAGACTAGCAAAAAACACTCGCACATGGTGCTGCATTGCACCCGATGTATGATAGGGCTCATTATGTTTGGACTTTGACAGAATTCTTTAAAGGGTTAGTTCACCCAAAAATTAAAATTAAGTAATTAATTACTCACCCCCATGCTGTACCAACCCCGTAAGGCCTTCGTTCGTCTTCGGAACACAAATGAAGATATTTATGATTAAATCTGAGAGGTGGATGACTGCTACATAGGCTGCCTAAGGGAATGAAACTTGACGGCCCAGAAAGTCATTAAAGAAAATGTTTAAATATTCCACTTCAAGAGATTTCCACGACGCATGCGATCTCCTTCAACTACTTCAGTTAAGTTCTCGCGTGTGCGTCGTGGAAATCTCTTGAAGTCTCGTTTCAGGCCTACAAGGAAGAAAAGGAATAGTCGAATAAAGTCGTTATTTTTGTTTGTGTTTTTGCACAAAAAGTATTCTCGTCGCTTGATAAACTTATAGTTGAGCCACTGTTGCGACATGGAATATTTAAACATTTTCTTTAATGACTTTCTTGGCCGTCAAGTTTCATTCCCTTAGGCAGCCTATGTAGCAGTCATCCACCTCTCAGATTTAATCATAAATATCTTCATTTGTGTTCCGAAGACGAACGAAGGCCTTACGGGGTTGGTACAGCATGGGGGTGAGTAATTAATGACTTAATTTTCATTTTTGGGTGAACTAACCCTTTAAGTTTCCTGCCTACTGTAATTGTTGCACACTGTTTGTCTCGGCACTGTGTTGGCAGTGATGTGTTGATGTCGTTTCAGGGAGCAGTGTGTGGACAGCCGTGTCCGGCGGGACGCTTCGGGAAGAACTGCTCGCAGGAGTGTCAGTGTCATAACGGGGGAAGCTGTGCTCCGTCCACGGGACAGTGTGTGTGTAGCGCGGGATACACAGGAGAGAGGTCAGTACCTGCAACGCAACATCAAGCTTTACCGCTGGAGAGGAGAGCAACAAAATGCTGGGAACTTACATGCTCCTGAAAAGAGCCAACAGATCTTAAATGATAGAATTTCACATGGATGAAAACGAGGCTGCGAGGGATAAACTTACAGCCTGTACAATGACAATTTGCATCACATGCAATTTTCAAAACTCACAACTCACAACAAAAGTTTTGCTAAGCAAATGCCATTTTGTCAAACACCAGTACAATCCACTGAACACACTATAATCCTGCTGCCCCTTACAGCCTCGGTTTCACTCCTGACTAAAGTCTGTGTGACTTTTACACTATATTTAGTCCTTCTGAAGTCTCGTGATAGAGAGTGTGAGGAACAGAGCCAAGCTGAAACATGTCTTCAGAGGATGGGTTAGCGTTGGCACTGCTGTAGACTCAGCATATCAGGTTATGAGGAAACTAGAGGTGAAATTGCAGGATCTGATGCTGGCACACGTCCAGGGCATGTGCCGATCGGAGGAGTTTCAGTCCCAGGGCTCTGGAAAACATCATGTCTGGTTGTAGAGCAGCAGCATTGACCTCTCACATGACCAAGACCACGGAGAAGCTAGTTTACTGACCCATGGTTTGGACTGTTTCTACACATTTTGATAAGAAAAACACAAAGCTCATTGACTCATGCTTTATTGGACTCAAATGCTGGTTATTCTGAGATGCATCATATAGACCTGAGGTCTTAGCCCTGCTTCTGTGGACACACTGTCCTGCAGAGTTCAGCTCCAACGCTCATCAAACGGCCAGCTAAGCCATGTAGGTGTGCTGAAGCAGGAGGGAGAACAGGACAGGACAGGGAGGCCCAGGCCTGAAGACCTCGGATATAGACAGGGGTGATCGAACCGTCCCTGGAGCCGCTCAGCACTGCACTCTGTGGGGGTTTTCTTTATTCGCTGGAGAGGCTTCAGGAACCGTTCAGAAACCCTTGGTATGGATCAGGGTTTCCTCTAACTGTGGGGTGTGAGAGCCTGTCAGAGGAGGCACAGAGTAGAGCTTTATATCCCGGTGACAGGTGTCAATCAATAGAAGTTATGCTATCAGGTTTATATCACGGTGTGTACATGTATCCATGCAGTGCAGGACCGCTTAAAGTTATTGACAAGTTCGAGCGATATTGTGCTTGAATGGTCAAATGCACACACGTGTGTGACGAAATGGCAGTCTTTGTGAGTATTCACGTAAACCCAGTCGATTGAGAGAAACTGTTTCTGTGAAACTGTGTGTCAGTATGTTGGATCTGTGCAGGATCTCCTTAAAGGGACAGCAGCTAATAAACCTGCTGTCTGTCAATAATGAGAAACAACACAACACAGAATAACATTGGTAGCATATTCACACCATGCAGACTGCTGCTTTTTATTTTATATTTGAGGATTTTATACAATTTCTGAAGTGTTTATTATTTGAATTGATCTCCCTGAAAAAATGTAACATTGTTTTATTTGTGTTTTTGTTCTATTGTGTTTATTAATCCTATTGATTGTAAATTGCTTACTTTATTTCAGATTGTTTCCTTGTGTAACACATATTCTGTTATTGTTCTCTTAGTTTCTCCTCCATCGACTTTAGTTGGTTTCTGTTCAGTATCCTTTGTTCTAGTTCCCGCCAGTCTTTAGTTTCTATGGTAACTGATATGATTAATCAGCTGTTTGTCGTTAATTAACCTCGTCTGCCTGAGTATTTAGTTCCTGTGTTTGTCGGTTGTCGTTAACGCATGGTCTGGTTTGGTTATGGTTATCTTTCTTTTAATAAAGTTTTCGTGAAACCTTGTTTACTCCACTAGTTGCTTGGGAAAATGTTATATTTATGTTTTCTGTGATATGAAAATTCCGGGGTGTATTTTACTGATCAAGTGCAGTGATGATGCATGAAGATGATGTACGAGTACAGTAGAACTGTCAGGCCCAGTGAGGAACATCGCACATGATGCAGTGAGAGAGAGAGTGTCAGAACAGCAGTCAGTCATCCGCATGTGAAGCAGCTTCTGCTGGCGTCCAGCCGCGGCAGTGCAGCTGTAATTACAGTACGAGTGAGCGGGCAGCATGTATTTAAACGGCAGAAATAGAAACGCAAGTGAATTTTTATGACTTAATAAGAGCTTTGGCTTCACCAGATGTCACTGTTACCTCCGGTTTACCCTGATTTCACCACACCCTACCGGCTGCAGAATAATCTCTTAACAGCCACAGGGAGGAGCCCACCAGTGTGAGAGTGTATGTGTGTGTGTGTGTGTGTGTGTGTTTAACTAAGTGGTTAAGAGTCAGAGAGTGCGAGTCTCAGAATGAAGAAGGTTATCTGTGGGATGCTGAACAGAAAGACAGTCTGGCTGTTTTCAGATGGTCAGAATGGTTGAGATAAGCGTGTCCTCATCCCTCTTCACTAGATTCTGCTCTATAGGGACTGATAGAAGCTTAATTACGGGCAAAGACCACTTGATAAAGACAAACAACACAAAACAGCTGTTACATTATTTGCATAGTTTTTATGTACTTATATAGTTTTTAACTTCTCTAATCACATTTGTGAAGTGAAAGTAGAATGCAGCTGCAAGTGAGTTGGATTTCTACAAGAATAGATCAATAGAAATGTTTGGTAACACTTTATATAAAGTATAGTGTGATACTTACAAATCATTTGCAAACTATTAGTTTATGGTAATTAATAAATTATAAACTGTAGTTAATACATGAATAGACTATATACAAATAGTGTTTTTTTTCTGTGTCACTGTAGTTAAAGTGTTATTGTTTAATGAGCTCAAATGTAAAGAGTCAAATAATACTTTGTTAACAACTTATTGTAGAACTGTAAATAGTTCTCACATTAGATTAGATCACGGAAAATGGGAAAATTACATTAAGTCCTTTAAACCAACCTTTATTAGACATTATTGCATTATTATTAAGAGTTCATTAAAATGTTTACAAAAACATTAAACACACACACACACACACACACACTGGGTTTCCATGCTTTATAGGGACTTTTGGTGTTTTATTCAGTGCAAACTGTATATTTTTCTCTAAACCTACCCCTAATTTTTTACTGATGTATTTTAACTTGATCTTATGATTATTTTATGTAATTCATATTGACAGCATTATTTATTGAATTATTTTAGGTGATTATGTTTTGCTTTAGGGATAGGCTTAATGTATTTGTAAACATTTTAAATAAACTCTTAATAATAATGCAATTAATGTCTAATAAAGGTTGGTTTAAAGCACTTAATTAATGTAATTTTCCGTGATCTAATCTAATGTGAGAACTATTTGCAGTTAATAAGTTGTCAACAAAGTCTTATTTAACTCTTTACAAATGAGCTCATTAAACAATAACACTTTGTTAATTATGGTGACAATGAAAGAAGAACTCGCTATTTGTATATAGTCTATTCATGTCTTAACTACAGTTTATAATTTATTAATGAACTATTTGCAAGTGGTTCGTAAATACTTTATTACACTATACTTAGTTATTATAAAGTGTTACCATATGTTCTTTTACATTTATTGATTCCTTAGCTTTTTTCAAGAAGTCTTTTTAAACCTTTACAAACTGTTCACCCATTGGCTATAAAAATGCAATTTATACATAAAAAATTCTTACATATAGTACCTAACATGTGACCTTCAGAGACAAACAGAAGAAATGTTCTTGTGTGGTGTGCTATGATATTTGCTTGCTATAAGGCCATTATTCAATAGCCATATTTATCACTGATCTTTAACTTTTTCAACATTCACCCAAGAATCCTCTTGCACAGAGTTGTTGCATGATTTGTCAGTCTGTCAGTGTTCAGCGTCGAACTGCTGTGACTGAAGGGTGTGTGTGTGTGTGTGTGTTGGCAGGTGTCAGGACCAGTGCCCGGTCGGCACGTATGGCGTGGGCTGCGGTCAGACGTGTGTGTGTGTGAACGGTGCGCAGTGCTATCACGTGAGCGGAGCCTGTGTGTGTGAGCAGGGATACACAGGTGAGAGCTGTGAGGAGCGAGTCTGTGCCGACGGTCTCTACGGCCTCAGGTGTGACAGGAAGTGCCCCTGTCACACCAATAACACACGCAGGTGAGACACACACCCTGTCATGCCAATAACACACGCAGGTGAGACACACACCCTGTCACGCCAATAACACACACAGGTGAGACACAAACCCTGTCACTCCAATAACACACGCAGGTGAGACACACACCCTGTCACGCCAATAACACACACAGGTGAGAAACACACCCTGTCACTCCAATAACACACGCAGGTGATACACACACCCTGTCAATCCAATAAGACACACTGGTGAGACACACACCCTGTCACTCCAATAACACATGCAGGTGAGACACACACCCTGTCAATCCAATAAGACACACAGGTGAGACACACACCCTGTCAATCCAATAAGACACACAGGTGAGACACACACTCATTACAGTCCCATTACATCCCATTGAGTCCACTTAAAAGTATAAAGCTACAAAGGCAATGCAAGGACTATTTTTGTTCGTTTTTACTCTTTTCAGTTTGATCTTGTAAATATCTTGTGAACATTTGATTCTTGAACAGGTTGAACCCAAATATGAACACCCTTAAAAAGCAACTAAAACTAGAAAAAAAAGTTGGCTTGAGAAAGGCGGACCAGAGTGTTTGAATAAGTTTAAACTAGTTTGAAGTTTAAAGTAGTTTGAAGTTTGATAGATGGATTAGTTAGAAAGAAAGAATAGTTAGAAAGAAAGAAAGATTAGTTAGAAAGAAAGATAGATTAGAAAGAAAGATTAGTTAGAAAGATAGATAGAAAGAAAGAAAGATTAGTTAGAAAGAAAGATTAGTTAGAAAGATAGATAGAAAGAAAGATTAGTTAGAAAGAAAGAAAGATTAGTTAGAAAGAAAGAAAGATAGATAGATTAGTTAGAAAGAAAGATAGATTAGTTAGAAAGAAAGAAAGATAGATTAGTTAGAAAGAACGAAAGATAGATTAGTTAGAAAGAAAGAAAGATTAGTTAGAAACAAAGAAAGATAGATAGATTAGTTAGAAAGAAAGATTAGTTAGAAAGAAATAAAGATTAGTTAGAAAGATGGATTTGTTAGAAAAAAAGAAAGATTAGTTAGAAAGAAAGAAAGATGGATTAGTTAGAAAGAAAGAAAGATTAGTTAGAAGGAAAGAAAGAGAAAGAAAGATAGCTTAGTTAGAAAGAAAGATTAGTTAGAAAGAAAGGAAGATAGATAAGTTAGAAAGAAAGAGAAAGAAAGAGAAAGAAAGACAGATTAGTTAGAAAGATAGATAGATTAGTTGGAAAGAAAGAAAGAAAGATAGATTAGTTAGAAAGAAAGATAGATAGATTAAGTAGAAAAAGAAAGAAAGATTAGTTAGAAAGAAAGAAAGATAGATTAGTTAGAAAGAAAGAAAGATAGATTAGTTAGAAAGAAAGAAAGATAGATTAGAAAGAAAGAAAGATTAGTTAGAAACAAAGAAAGATAGATAGATTAGTTAGAAAGAAAGATTAGTTAGAAATAAATAAAGATTAGTTAGAAAGATGGATTTGTTAGAAAAAAAGAAAGATTAGTTAGAAAGAAAGAAAGATGGATTAGTTAGAAAGAAAGATGGATTAGTTAGAAAGAAAGAAAGATTAGTTAGAAAGAAAGGAAGATAGATAAGTTAGAAAGAAAGAGAAAGAAAGAGAAAGAAAGACAGATTAGTTAGAAAGATAGATAGATTAGTTGGAAAGAAAGAAAGAAAGATAGATTAGTTAGAAAGAAAGATAGATAGATTAAGTAGAAAAAGAAAGAAAGAAAGATTAGTTAGAAAGAAAGAAAGATAGATTAGTTAGAAAGAAAGAAAGATAGATTAGTTAGAAAGAAAGAAAGATAGATTAGTTAGAAAGAAAGAAAGATTAGTTAGAAACAAAGAAAGATAGATAGATTAGTTAGAAAGAAAGATTAGTTAGAAAGAAATAAAGATTAGTTAGAAAGATGGATTTGTTAGAAAAAAAGAAAGATTAGTTAGAAAGAAAGAAAGATGGATTAGTTAGAAAGAAAGATGGATTAGTTAGAAAGAAAGAAAGATTAGTTAGAAAGAAAGGAAGATAGATAAGTTAGAAAGAAAGAAAGAAAGAAAGAGAAAGACAGATTAGTTAGAAAGATAGATAGATTAGTTAGAAAGAAAGAAAGAAAGAAAGATTAGTTAGAAAGAAAGAAAGATAGATTTGTTAGAAAGAAAGATAGATAGATTAGTTAAAAAGAAAGAAAGATTAGTTAGAAAGAAAGAAAGATTAGTTAGAAAGAAAGATGGATTAGTTAGAAAGAAAGATGGATTAGTTAGAAAGAAAGAAAGAAAGAAAGAAAGAAAGAAAGAAAGAAAGAAAGAAAAAGAAAGAAAGATGGATTAGTTAGAAAGAAAGAAAGATTAGTTAGAAGGAAAGAAAGAGAAAGAAAGATAGCTTAGTTAGAAAGAAAGATTAGTTAGAAAGAAAGGAAGATAGATAAGAAAGAAAGAAAGAAAGAAAGAAAGAAAGAAAGAAAGAAAGAAAGAAAGAAAGAAAGAAAGAAAGAGAAAGACAGATTAGTTAGAAAGATAGATAGATTAGTTAGAAAGAAAGAAAGAAAGATAGATTAGTTAGAAAGAAAGATAGATAGATTAGTTAAAAAGAAAGAAAGATTAGTTAGAAAGAAAGATAGATTAGTTAGAAAGAAAGATAGATAGATTAGTTAAAAAGAAAGAAAGATTAGTTAGAAAGAAAGAAAGATGAGTTAGAAAGAAAGATGGATTTGTTAGAAAAAAGAGATTAGTTAGAAAGAAAGATAGATTAGTTAGAAAGAAAGATGGATTAGTTAGAAAGAAAGAAAGAAAGAGAAAGAAAGATAGCTTAGTTAGAAAGAAAGATTAGTTAGAAAGAAATGAAGATAGATAAGTTAGAAAGAAAGAAAGAAAAAGAAAGATAGATTAGTTAGAAAGATAGATAGATTAGTTAGAAAGAAAGAAAGATAGATTAGTTAGAAAGAAAGATGGATTTGTTAGAAAAAAAGAAAGATTAGTTAGAAAGAAAGATAGATAGATTAGTTAGAAAGAAAGAATAGTTAGAAAGAAAGAAAACGATTGGTTAGAAAGATAGATAAATAATAGATAGATAGAAAGATTAGTTCCCTTTCGTCCTGGGAACTCCGACGTGTCGTCGGGGGAGTTCCCTGACGAATTGGGATCACTTCTAGGGAGCCTATTGCCTTCGAGAGAATTAAAACGAGCCAATGGAATTGGCATGCAAGATTTGCATTCCGCGACCCGCCCACCAGCGCGGGTATAAAGGGCGGAAGTAAACATTGCGCAATGCTTTTTTCTTCGGAGCCTCTCAGTAGTGTTCTGTGTGCTGCTGTTCTTGCCGGTATGAAGAGAGAACGAGCTGAAAGAAGACGAGTCTCTGACAGCTGCTGGTGTGACGGCGCTTGATCGACGCGACTGAGTGCAGCACGAGGGCTTGCAGTTTCCCCAAGTGTCTGCCGCGCTGGTCCCTTGGTGCCTCGGCGCTTCAGTGCAGCTCCTTTTTCTTCTTTCTTTTTTCTATTTTCTCTTTTTTTTTCATACTAAAAGAGCAACACGAGTGAAGATCGCGTCCTTTTCAGGATGACGTTTCACTTGTGTGTTTCTGGGTGCGATCGTTTCCTGTCCTTATTGACGGCCACGTTCATTGTTTCACATGCCTTATCAGTGTGTGAGAAGTGTTCGTGGGTGGTTCATGTTCTCTCAGGAGTGCATGACCACGTCGGCACGTTGTCCGTCTCCCCTTTCTCGTAAAGGCTTGAGTCGCTCAGCGTGCCGTGTGCCGTCGAGCGCCGGCTGACAGCGCGGGTTGTCACGGCAACCCAGCACGTGTCATTCGGCGCTCAAGATGCGTGGTCAAGATCAAGACTCGCGTGCCTCTATGAGGTGAGTCCCTTTGCTTGTTTTCCGATCCAGTTTCTCTTCTGGTGCACCAGAGGGGGGCTGCTTTGGTGAATAACATTGGTGATCTGAGGGTTTCAGTGAGCACGAACCACTCACTCCTCTAGCGCATCGCAAACATGCTGAGACTGTGTTCGTGGGTGGTTTATGCTTCTTATGAGAGCATGACCACGTCGGCACGTTGTACGCCTGCCTGAGGGCTGAGCGTCCAGCGTGCCGTGTGTCATCAAAGCGATGGCCATGTTCACTATCTTGCATGCCTGGTTGACGGCCACGATCGCGGTTTCACATGCCTAGTCAGTGTGTTGGGACTGCGTTCGTGGGTGGTTCATATTCTCTCAGGAGTGCATGACCACGTCGGCGCGTTGTTCGTCTCCCCTTTCTCGTAAAGGCTGGAGCCGCTCAGCGTGCCGTGTGCCGTCGAGGCTTTCGAGTGGGTTTCTGGTCCTTCTCATGAGGGACCAGGCATTTCATTCGGGGCCCCAGGGAGGACAGATGTCGATCGCTACATCGGAGAGAGGGCTGTTATACTCTGAAAATGACTGAAAATGAGTTCCTACTATATTGGTGGGTTCTCATGCTGAAGATTCAGACTTGACGGCCACACTTTCCTGGGCTGTTCTAAAGTGCCTGGAGGTGTGTGAAGAATTTTTTGCAGTATGGAGGCATTTTGGTGCCAGTATGGCAAGCCAAACATGCCTAAATCTGCAGAAGTTTTTCCTCTCTCACTACCACTACATGTGCGCAGTTCTAACTCGGGGTTGAGCTGTGCTTAGTGACTGACCGTGATTAGTCACAGCGCAGGCCCTCGGTTAGACGATGTCCACACCTGTGGCCCAGAACCAGCCCGCTCAGAGTTGTTTTCCCCCAGCAAAAGGAGGGAAACAACCCTGAGAGCAGCGACCCAGAGTATGTGACGTTCTGCTCTTGGGAGTGTGTGTCATTACCACTCCTTCCCCCGGGGGAGGGCCGGGTGGAGAATTTTGTTTCTGTTCCACCTCTGGTTTTCCTGTAACCAGAGGTACCCAAAGTTTGAGCAGTCTACTTCCTCTGGGTCGTTCACGGGCCCCAGTGCTCAGACGGCAGTGAGGGCTACGGCCTGCTCGCTCTCGTCTCCCACTGGGTGAGGGGAAGCCAGGACTCGATGCCCCCGGGCATCGTTCCTCGTTTCCCCTCACGGGCGAGACTGGCAGTATAATAAGACCAGTTTCCTCCGTCCGAGAGGGTCAGAATGGCAGTACGTGCCGCCCTCGAGCGGCACCACTCCCGTTCCCCTCTCCACAGCTTGCAGATAGCAGTGACGCAGTCTCACCTGCGTCGCTCCGGTCTGCAGCTGGACCCGGAGGCGCAGAGACCAGGACACGAGGAGGCAGGGCCTCGTTCTTCGTCTCTCCCCCTCCCTTCGCCACCGGGCAGCCCGCAGCAGAAAGCCTACGAGCTCTTTCTGCCGTCTGCCCCTCGGTGGATCGCTCATACCCCGCTTCCAGTGGCTACATTGCCACTGCCGCCGGGTCCCTGCCTTCCACCTCGCTGCCCCTCCGCGGGTACGCCGGTGGTTCGGGTGGGCTTATTGGGTCGGTACCTGGAAGCCTGGCTAGCGCTCCCGGGTCCGTCCCGATGGCTCATCCGCACCATTCGGCTCGGCTATGCAATTCAGTTTGCACGCCGGCCTCCCAGGTTCAGGGGCATCCACTTCACCCGTGTGCGGTCAGTGGATGCCCCTGTCCTGCGGAAAGAGATCGATGTCCTGCTGGCGAAGGACGCGATCGAGCCGGTCCCTCCGGCCGAGATGAGGTCCGGGTTTTACAGCCCCTACTTCATTGTACCCAAGAAAGGCGGTGGGTTACGACCAATCCTGGACCTGCGAGTTTTGAATCGGGCCCTGCACAAACTCCCGTTCAAAATGCTCACGCAGAAGCGCATTTTCGAGTGCATCCGTCCCCAGGATTGGTTTGCAGCGATCGACCTGAAGGACGCGTACTTTCACGTCTCGATTCTTCCTCGACACAGACCATTTCTACGGTTTGCTTTCGAGGGTCGAGCGTATCAGTACAAAGTCCTACCCTTCGGGCTGGCCCTGTCGCCCCGCGTCTTCACGAAAGTCGCGGAGTTCCCATGTTCCCATGAGAGAACAAGGCGTTCGCATTCTCAACTATCTCGACGACTGGCTCATTCTGGCTCACTCACGAGATGTGTTGTGCGATCACAGGGACATGGTGCTCTAGCACCTCAGCCGGTTGGGGCTTCCGGTCAACTGGGACAAGAGCAAACTCTGCCCCGTGCAGAGGATCTCTTATCTCGGTATGGAGTTGGACTCGGTCGCCCAGACGGCGCGCCTCACGGAGGAGCGCGTCCAGTCAGTGCTCACCTGCCTCAGGTCTTTTCGAGGCAGGACAGCGGTCCCACTGAAACAATTTCAGAGGCTCCTGGGGCATATGGCAGCCGCAGCCACAGTAACGCCGCTCGGCCTGTTACATATGAGACCGCTTCAGCACTGGCTTCACGATCGAGTCCCGAGGTGGGCGTGGCAGAGCGGCACGTTCCGGGTCAAAGTAACCCCGCACTGTCGCCAAACCTTCTCCCCGTGGTCGGACCCTGCGTTTCTACGGGCCGGAGTGCCCCTAGTCCAGGTTTCCAGGCATGCTGTGGTTTTCACAGATGCCTCTGCCATGGGGTGGGGAGCCACGTACAAAGGGCATGCAGCTCGGGTCTGTGGACGGGGCCCCAGCTGCAGTGGCATATCAACTGCCTAGAGTTGCAAGCAGTACGCTTGGCTTTGTGCCGCCTCAAGGGGCTCCTCAAAGACAAGCACGTACTGGTCCGTTCGGACAGCACTGCGACCGTTGCATACATCAACCGACAAGGTGGTCTACGCTCCCGCCGCATGTCGCGACTCGCCTCCCACCTCCTCCTATGGAGTCAGAAGCATCTGAGGTCGCTTCGCGCCACTCATGTTCCAGGGGAGCTCAACCGTGTGGCAGACGAGCTTTCACGGTTGCCTCCCCTGCCAGGAGAATGGCGACTCCATCCCCAGGCGGTTCAGCTGATCTGGAGTGTTTTCAGAGTCGCACAGGTAGACCTGTTTGCCTCTCCGGAAACGACCCATTGCCAGTGGTTTTACTCCCTGTCCGAGGGGACCCTCGGCACGGACGCCCTGGCTCACAGCTGGCCCCGGGACCTGCGCAAGTATGCGTTTCCCCCAGTGAGCCTTCTTGCACAGACTCTGTGCAAGGTCAGGGAGGACGAGGAGCAGGTCCTGTTAGTGGCGCCGTATTGGCCCACCAGGACTTGGTTCACGGAACTCATGCTCCTCACGACAGCCCCTCCTTGGCCGATTCCTCTGAGGAAGGACCTCCTTTCTCAGAGACGGGGCACTCTATGGCACCCGCGTCCAGACCTCTGGAATCTCCATGTCTGGTCCCTGGACGGGACGCGGAGGTTCTAGGTGATCTACCACAAGCAGTGGTAAACACCATCACTTCTGCTAGAGCCCCCTCTATGAGGCGCCTCTATGGGTTGAAGTGGAACCTATTCGTCGAATGGTATTCCTCCCACCAGGAGGACCCCCGAACTTGCCCGATCAGAGTCGTGCTTTCCTTCCTACAAGATGGGTTGGAGCGAAGGCTGTCTCCCTCCACCCTCAAAGTGTATGTTGCCGCAATAGCCGCACATCACGATGTAGTAGAAGGTAAGTCCGTGGGGAAGCACGACCTGATCATCAGATTCCTCAAGGGTGCAAGGAGGTTAAATCCACCTCGTGTTTTGCACTCTGTACCCTCTTGGGACCTAGCTCTGGTACTGAGAGCTCTTCAAAGTCCTCCCTTCGAGCCTTTACTGACAGTGGAGCTGAATATCCTGTCCATTAAGACAGCGCTCCTGTTGGCATTGGCCTCTTTTAAGAGGGTCGGGGATCTGCAGGCTTTTTCGGTCGACGAATCGTGCCTAGAGTTCGGGCCGGGCCTTTCTCGCGTGATTCTGAGATTCTGTGCCCAAGGTTCCTACCACTCCCTTCGTGGATCAGGTAGTGAACCTGCAAGCGCTGCCCCAGGAGGAGGCAGACCCAGCCCTAGCTTTTCTCTGTCCAGTCCGCACCCTGCGGGTTTACACTGACAGAACGCAAAGTTTCAGGACCTCAGATCAGCTCTTTGTCTGTTACGGAGGCCAGCAGAAGGGGAAGGCTGTCTCCAAGCAGAGGTTAGCTCACTGGTTAGTGGATGCTATCACCCAAGCGTATGAAGCTTCGGGTGAGCCTTGTCCTCCCAGGTTGCGTGCTCACTCTACGAGAGGAGTTGCCGCCTCCTGGGCGTTGGCTCAAGGCGGCTCGCTGACAGACATTTGTAGAGCTGCGGGCTGGGCGACACCGAACACGTTCACTAGATTCTATAGCCTACGTGTGGAACCTATTTCCTCCCGAGTACTCGCTACGGCCAGTGGTGCGAGGGAATAGGTTGTGTCGGCTTGCTACGCCACTCCGTGCCTCAGCCGGATACGTGCGTCTTTCGCTCCGTTGGCGCCCTACGTTGGTTAGCCTCGTGAGTTCCTCCATCACCCCTTCGGTGCCAGGCGTGGCGGACCGCCGGCACCAGGTCTACCACCTCTAAGGGAGTTGTTGTGTAGACTGGGTGTTATGTCCAGTGGTCTCTTCGGTGACCCATTATGCCATGTGCAGTCCAGCCGTGTCTTCCCCTTGACAGATTCTGTCTGTCGTCCCTGTTGTGTACGCTCCCACTCCCCTTGGAGGGGACTACCAAAGGGACTGCCATATGTTTCACTATCCCCCTGGGCTAGTACATATGTGTATTCCAGGCCTTCTTCAGGCATCTGGCTTCCGCAGCGTTCCCTTCCCCTTTTTACGGGTTGGGCACGCTTCCCAGTGTTATCCTATCCACTGTGTGGGTCTTGTGGAACAGCAGTGTGACTCCCCTGCTAGCTCCCGTAATTTGTGAAACTGCTTGGGTAGCTTAGCTGGGCACTGGAAGGGGCCAGCACCATGGCGTTTTGTTAGGGATCCCAATTCGTCAGGGAACTCCCCCGACGACACGTCGGAGTTCCCAGGACGAAAGGGAACGTCTCGGTTACGTATGTAACCCTCGTTCCCTGAGTACAGGGAACGGAGACGTGTCGTCCCCTCGCCATGTTGTTGTACCTTCGCAGAGGTCTGAACACTGTTCGGCTCCTCAGCGAAAAGCATTGCGCAATGTTTACTTCCGCCCTTTATACCCGCGCTGGTGGGCGGGTCGCGGAATGCAAATCTTGCATGCCAATTCCATTGGCTCATTTTAATTCTCTCGAAGGCAATAGGCTCCCTAGAAGTGATCCCAATTCGTCAGGGAACTCCACCGACGACACGTCTCCGTTCCCTGTACTCAGGGAACGAGGGTTACATACGTAACCGAGACGTTTCAATGAAAGAAAGATTAGTTAGAAAGAAAGAAAGATTAGTTAGAAAGAAAGAAAGATAGATTAGAAAGAAAGATTAGTTAGAAAGATAGATAGAAAGAAAGAAAGATTAGTTAGAAAGAAAGATTAGTTAGAAAGATAGATAGAAAGACAGATTAGTTAGAAAGAAAGATAGATAGAAAGAAAGATTAGTTAGAAAGACAGAAAGATCCATTTGAAAGAAAGATCAGCAAGAAAGAAAAAAGAAAGAAAGATAGATTAGTTAGAAAGATAAGTTAGAAAGAAAAAAGATAGATTAGTTAAAAAGAAAGAAAGATAGATTAGTTAGATAGAAAGAAAAATAGATTAGTTAGAAAGAAAGAAAGGATTAGTTAGAAAGAAAGAAAGAAAGAAAGAAAGAAAGGATTAGTTAGAAAGAAAGATGGATTTATTAGAAAGAAAGATAGATAGATAGATTAGTTAGAAAGAAAGGATTATTTAGAAAGAAAGATGGATTTGTTAGAAAGAAAGATAGATAGATAGATTAGTTAGAAAGAAAGAAATATTAGTTAGAAAGAAAGAAAGATTAGTTAGAAAGAAAGATAGATTAGTTAGAAAGAAAGAAAGATAGATTAGTTAGAAAGAAAGATGGATTAGTTAGAAAGAAAGATAGATAGATAGATTAGTTAGAAAGAAAGAAATATTAGTTAGAAAGAAAGAAAGATTAGTTAGAAAGAAAGATAGATTAGTTAGAAAGAAAGAAAGATAGATTAGTTAGAAAGAAAGATGGATTAGTTAGAAAGAAAGATGGATTAGTTAGAAAGAAAGAAAGATTATTTAGAAAGAAAGAGAGATGGATTAGTTAGAAAGAAAGATTAGTTAGAAAGAAAGAAAGATAGATAGATTAGTTAGAAAGAAAGATAGATTAGTTAGAAAGAAAGATGGATTTGTTAGAAAAAAGAAAGATTAGTTAGAAAGAAAGAGATTATTTTGAAAGAAAGAAAGAAGGATTAGTTAGAAAGAAAGATGGATTAGTAAGAAAGAAAGATAGATAGATTAGTTAGAAAGAAAGATAGATTAGTTAGAAAGAAAGAAAGATAGATTAGTTAGAAAGAAATATAGATTAGTTAGAAAGAAAGAAAGATTAGTTAGAAACAAAGAAAGATAGATAGATTAGTTAGAAAGAAAGATTAGTTAGAAAGAAATAAAGATTAGTTAGAAAGAAAGATGGATTTGTTAGAAAAAAAGAAAGATTAGTTAGAAAGAAAGAAAGATGGATTAGTTAGAAAGAAAGATGGATTAGTTAGAAAGAAAGATGGATTAGTTAGAAAGAAAGAAAGAAAGAAAGAAAGAAAGAAAGAAAGAAAGAGAAAGAAAGATAGCTTAATTAGAAATAAAGATTAGTTAGAAAGAAATGAAGATAGATAAGTTAGAAAGAAAGAAAGAAAAAGAAAGATAGATTAGTTAGAAAGAAAGATAGATAGATTAGTTAGAAAGAAAGAAAGATAGATTAGTTAGAAAGAAAGTTAGATTAGTTAGAAAGAAAGATAGATTAGTTAGAAAGAAAGAAAGATAGATTAGTTAGAAAGAAAGATAGATAGATTATTTTGAAAGAAAGAAAGATGGATTAGTTAGAAAGAAAGATAGATTAGTTAGAAAAAAGAAAGATTAGTTAGAAAGAAAGATAGATAGATTATTTTGAAAGAAAGAAAGATGGATTAGTTAGAGAGAAAGATGGATTAGTTAGAAAGAAATATTAGTTTGAAAGAAAGAAAGATAGATAGATAGATTAGTTAGAAAGATAGATTAGTTAGAAAGAAAGAAAGATAGATTAGTTAGAAAGAAAGAAAGATTAGTTAGAAACAAAGAAATATAGATAGATTAGTTAGAAAGAAAGATTAGTTAGAAATAAATAAAGATTAGTTAGAAAGAAAGATGGATTTTTTAGAAAAAAAGAAAGATTAGTTAGAAAGAAAGATGGCTTAGTTAGAAAGAAAGATGGATTAGTTAGAAAGGAAGAAAGAAAGAAAGAAAGAAAGATGGATTAGTTAGAAAGAAAGAAAGATTAGTTAGAAGGAAAGAAAGAGAAAGAAAGATAGCTTAGTTAGAAAGAAAGAAAGAAAGAAAGAAAGAAAGAAAGAAAGAAAGAAAGAAAGAAAGAAAGAAAGAAAGAGAAAGAAAGACAGATTAGTTAGAAAGATAGATAGATTAGTTAGAAAGAAAGAAAGATAGATTAGTTAGAAAGAAAGATAGATAGATTAGTTAAAAAGAAAGAAAAATTAGTTAGAAAGAAAGAAAGATTAGTTAGAAATAGAGATGCACCGATTGATCGGCTGGTGACCGGAATCGGCCGGTTTTCACGTGATCGGCCATGATCGGCGACCGGCCGGTCAGTCTGACATAATCCGATTTTATGCCGGTCAAATGCACTCGGGCGCCGCATGATTAACATTGCGCAACATCAGCATCACACGTGCACACGAAACGCGCACATGTAGGAAACCTCGTGAATTACGGCCGTTTCACACCACAAGGTGCAGCGCGTTTTTTTTTTTGTTCGGCGTGCATGTTAATCAATGAGTGCATTCACACCGCGAGCCGGAGCAGCGCGTGAGCGTCGAGCAGGAGCGTCGCGTGAGCAACAGTGAAGCGCGGGTTTCGGCGCCGTGTCTATTTATGCTGCGCTCAATTTAAGTGAAAGCACACTTTTGATGGACAAAATAAATATGATTTCATCCAAACAGTGCCCAAAATGCAAAGAATTTGCATGTCTGGTGTGTTTTAACAAGAACTGAAGTAGGCTATGCTATGTCAGAAAGAAAATGAAGACTCACAAATATTTATAGAAAATTTACCCATTTAAAATTGTTTTTATTATTATTTAATTGTTTCCCTGCACATGCTCCACTTGTCCCGTTTAGCTTGGCTGGACATGTGTCAGATGAGAGAAGAACTGCTTGAGATATATAACTTGCCATTGATATACAACAAGTGATTGCAATAGGCCTGTGTGTGTGTGTGTGAGAGAGAGAGAGATAAATATCTTTATACTGCAAGGCTATATTTATTGAATTTTTATTTGTTATTTATATATAATTTTATTGCCATTACCTGTTTTCATACAGAAGTTTAGTTTGCTAAATATATAAAAAAAAAATTATTGGATATTGGATGTGAAAAGGAAATGGTTCTTCCATAACACTGCACTTTAGATGTGTGAGAATTTTCCACACGAGGAGTCATTTATATAGTTCTATTTTATAGCCATTATCTGTTAAAAAAATGTTCTATGCAAAATGTTCTATTAAAGAGAAGATAGAAAATAAATATTTGTGTGTGCTGTAAAGTGGTTTGAAAAAATAAAATCGGAATCGGCTAAAATCGGTATCGGCAGGTCAAACTCAAGGAAAAATCGGAATCGGGATCGGCCTAGAAAATTGTAATCGGTGCATCTCTAGTTAGAAAGAAAGATGGATTTGTTAGAAAAAAGAAAGATTAGTTAGAAAGAAAGATAGATTAGTTAGAAAGAAAGATGGATTAGTTAGAAAGAAAGAAAGAAAGAAAGAAAGAAAGATGGATTAGTTAGAAAGAAAGATTAGTTAGCAAGAAAGAAAGATAGATAAGTTAGAAAGAAAGAAAGAGAAAGAAAGATAGCTTAGTTAGAAAGAAAGATTAGTTAGAAAGAAAGGAAGATAGATAAGTAAGAAAGAAAGAAAGAGAAAGAAAGATAGATTAGTTAGAAAGAAAGATAGATTAGTTAGAAAGAAAGATAGATAGATTAAGTAGAAAGAAAGAAATCAAGAAAGAAAGATTAGTTAGAAAGAAAGAAAGAGATTAGTAAGAAAGATATATTAGTTAGAAAGAAAGAAAGATATATTTGTTAGAAAGAAAGATAGATTAATTAGAAAGAAAGATAGATTAGTTAGAAAGAAAGAAAGATAGATTGGTTTAAAAGAAAGAAAGATAGATTGGTTAGAAAGAAAGAAAGATAGATTAGTTAGAAAGAAAGAAATATTAGTTAGAAAGAAAGAAAGATTAGTTAGAAAGAAAGATAGATTAGTTAGAAAGAAAGATAGATAGATAGATTAGTTAGAAAGAAAGAAAGATAGATTAGTTAGAAAGAAAGATGGATTTGTTAGAAAAAAAGAAAGATTAGTTAGAAAGAAAGATAGATAGATTAGTTAGAAAGAAAGAAAGAATAATGGATTAGTTAGAAAGAAAGATAGATTAGTTAGAAAGAATGAAAGATTAGTTAGAAAGAAAGATAGATTAGTTAGAAAGAAAGAAAGATAGATTATTTTGAAAGAAAGAAAGATGGATTAGTTAGAAAGAAAGATGGATTAGTTAGAAAGAAAGAACGATTAGTTAGAAAGAAAGAAAGATAGATTAGTTAGAAAGAAAGATAGATAGATTAGTTAGAAAGAAAGATAGATATATTAGTTAGAAAGAAAGATAGATTAGTTAGAAAGAATGAAAGATTAGTTAGAAAGAAAGATAGATCAGTTAGAATGAAAGAAAGATAGATTAGTTAGAAAGATGGATTTGTTAGAAAAAAAGAAAGATTAGTTAGAAAGAAAGATAGATAGATTATTTTGAAAGAAAGAAAGATGGATTAGTTAGAAAGAAAGAACGATTAGTTAGAAAGAAAGAAAGATTAGTTAGAAAGAAAGATAGATAGATTAGTTAGAAAGAAAGAAAGAATAATGGATTAGTTAGAAAGAAAGATAGATTAGTTAGAAAGAATGAAAGATTAGTTAGAAAGAAAGATAGATTAGTTAGAAAGAAAGATAGATAGATTATTTTGAAAGAAAGAAAGATGGATTAGTTAGAAAGAAAGATGGATTAGTTAGAAAGAAAGAACGATTAGTTAGAAAGAAAGAAAGATAGATTAGTTAGAAAGAAAGATAGATAGATTAGTTAGAAAGAAAGATAGATATATTAGTTAGAAAGAAAGATAGATTAGTTAGAAAGAATGAAAGATTAGTTAGAAAGAAAGATAGATCAGTTAGAATGAAAGAAAGATAGATTAGTTAGAAAGATGGATTTGTTAGAAAAAAAGAAAGATTAGTTAGAAAGAAAGATAGATAGATTATTTTGAAAGAAAGATGGATTAGTTAGAAAGAAAGAACGATTAGTTAGAAAGAAAGAAAGATAGATAGATTAGTTAGAAAAAAAGATAGATTAGTTAGAAAGAAAGAAAGATAGATTAGTTAGAAAGAAAGATAGATAGATAGATTAGTTAGAAACAAAGATAGATTAGTTAGAAAGAAAGAAAGATAGATTAGTTAGAAACAAAGAAAGATAGATAGATTAGTTAGAAACAAAGATAGATTAGTTAGGAAGAAAGAAAGATTAGTTAGAAAGAAAGATAGATTAGCTAGAAAGAAAGAAAGATAGATTAGTTAGAATGAAAGATGGATTTGTTAGAAAAAAAGAAAGATTAGTTAGAAAGAAAGATAGATTATTTTGAAAGAAAGAAAGATGGATTAGTTCGAAAGAAAGATGGATTAGTTAGAAAGAAAGAAAGATTAGTTAGAAAGAGATAGATAGATAGATAGATAGATTAGTTAGAAAGAAAGATAGATTAGTTAGAAAGAAAGAAAGAAAGAAAGAAAGAAAGAAAGAAAGAAAGAAAGAAAGAAAGAAAGAAAGAAAGAAAGAAAGAGAAAGAAAGATAGCTTAGTTAGAAAGAAAGGAAGATAGATAAGTTAGAAAGAAAGAAAGAGAAAGAAAGATAGATTAGTTAGAAAGAAAGATAGATAGATTAGTTAGAAAGAAAGAGATTAGTAAGAAAGATAGATTAGTTAGAAAGAAAGAAAGATATATTAGTTAGAAAGAAAGATAGATTAGTTAGAAAGAAAGAAAGATAGATTGGTTGAAAAGAAAGAAAGATAGATTGGTCAGAAAGAAAGAAAGATTACTTAGAAAGAAAGATAGATAGATTAGTTAGAAACAAAGAAAGATAGATAGATTAGTTAGAAAGAAAGAAAGATTAGTTACAAAGAAATAAATATTAGTTAGAAAGAAAGATGGATTTGTTAGAAAAAAGAAATATTAGTTAGAAAGAAAGATAGATATATTAGTTAGAAAGAAAGATAGATGGATTAGTTAGAAAGAAAGATTAGTTAGAAAGAAAGATAGATATATTAGTTAGAAAGAAAGATAGATGGATTAGTTAGAAAGAAAGATTAGTTAGAAAGAAAGAAAGAGAAAGAAAGATAGCTTAGTTAGAAAGAAAGATAGATTAAGTAGAAAGAAAGAAAGGAAGAAAAAATAGTTAGAAAGAAAGGGTGCCTCTTACTCGGATTTCGCATTATGTCGCATTAACCTGCTTTCTGTCGGCTTATTGAAGTGCGCATGTGTGAAATGTGATGTAAACACATACAGACAGAGCGGTTTGCTGGAAAGGAAGAATAAAATATATCACAAACGCAGACTCTTTCATGACACAGAACATTATAAAAATGTCCTCTCATCTCGTGCAGCAGAAGTAGAAATGGTTCAGTCAAAACGCTGCATCTGTAACTGCATGAGAGGATAATATACAAACTGTAAGTTCTCTTACGAGAGGTTCTCTCGTATTGCGTAAGTTTAGCTTACGCTACGGGAAAGATTCATCTTCTCGAGATATTGAAGCCAAAAAATTATCCTTAATTTTGTATTCATTGTCAACGCAGTGCAGCAGCTAGCAGACCTAGAGCAGGCCATCTCGCGTGCTTATTGGCTGCCCTGCTGGCATCTGCTGCAGCCTACCAGTGAGCCCCGCGTGACGTCACGCCCAATGAAGGGCGCTCGCGCCTTCATAGCGTCACAGCCCGCCAGAATGGGCGTGGCTTAGCGTATAAAAGAAGGGGCTGTAGGCTGACTTCCCTGATTTTTCGACTCTTCAGCGAGCTCTCCGCATCGCTGGATCAGAGAGAAGCCACCGCCGCCGTCGAACAGCGAACAGCCAGCTTAGGACAGCGCTGAGGAAGCCGGCCGCCTTCGCCACCTTCAGCCATCCGTGCGAGCTACGCTATCCGGCGACGTATCCTTTTTACACTGTTGTATTCTCTTCTAGCTTACTCCTAAAAGAGCGCGAGTGTCTTTTTAAAGATGCCTCGCATTTCCTGCGGCTCGTGTAGGGCCCCGGAGACAGCCGGAACCTGTGGCCAGTGCGACGCGCTCGCCGGAGAATCTCCCTCGAGCCTCGCTCTCGCCTTCCCCGCCTCTCTTCACCGACGCGCAGCTGCCGCTCACGAGCCTCACTGCCGTCGCGTCTGAGGATGAGGTTGAGGGACACGCCACAAGGGACTGCTGTTCTAACTGCGGCTAGCTTCCTTTACGTTACAAGGAAGCTACCGCGCCCACCATAGAAGCAGTCACTCCGCCCTTTGTGGGACCGCGCAGTGATAAGCGCCATTCCCAAAGGCAGCCGGAGCCTGTAGCCACAGCGACGCGCTCGCCGGAAAGCCTCCCTCGAGCCTCGCTTTTCACCTTCCCCGCCTCCCTTCACCGACGCGCAGCTGCCGCTCACGAGCCTCACTGCCGTCGCGTCTGAGGATGAGGTCGAGGGACACGCTATGGACTGCTGTTCTAACCGCGGCTAGCTTCCTTTACGTTACAAGGAAGCTGCCGCGCGCGCTCTTATCTGCTCGCGCTACTTAAGCTTTCGTAGTTTCCCCCATGGCTCAGTGGCTAAACTCAAAGCATTCGCGCCAGAGACCCGTGTTCGATCCCGGCTCTCGCAGCAGAAAAAATTTATGCAGCTCTCCTCTATGAGCTCGCGACCAGCTTACTTACGAACAGAAAGCGAGCGAGCGCGCGCCCCCGAGCGCATGCGTCACCGGCGAAGGAAGGAGAGAGTGTGGTTTTTTGTCCCGCCGAGGCCTGACAAACCCCCTCTTTTTCTCAAACATTTTCCAGCTCCTCCTAGTTCGAGCGGCTGGTAATGTCTATACTGCAGTAGAGAGCCTGTTATAACACGCACGCCTGCAGACAATGCCGACACGCACACGAAAACTGTGATGACGCTCTCTCTCTTATCTGCTCGCGCCAACTAAAGCTTACTAGGTTTCCCCTGTGGCTCACTGGTTAAACCCTAAGCTTTCGCGCCAGAGACCCGTGTTCGATTCCCGGCTCTCGCAGCAAAAAAAAAAAAAAAAAAAAACATTTTGCAGCTCCCCTCTCTGTGCTCGCGACCAGCTTTCTTACGTACAGAGAGCGAGCGCATGCGTCACCGGCGAAAGAAGGAGAGAGTGTGGTTTTTTGTCCCGCCGAGGCCTGACAAACCCCCTTTTTTTTCTCAAACATTTTCCAGCTCCTCCTACTTCGAGCGGCTGGTAATGTCTATACTGCAGTAGAGAGCCTGTTATAACACGCACGCCTGCAGACAATGCCGACACGCACACGAAAACTGTGATGACGCTCTCTCTTTTATCTGATCGCGCCAACTAAAGCTTATGTTGTTTCCCCTGTGGCTCAGGGGCTAAACCTTAAGCTTTTGCCCCGGAGACCCGTGTTCGATTCCGGCTCCCGCAGCAGATAAAATTTACGCGGCTCTCCTCAGCGAGCCGCCGTATTCAAGTTTATTTCCCTGTCAGTCCCCTTCAATCAGGCTACTGCAGTGGTCCATTTAGCAGCCAACGAGCCGGCTCATTTGCCCTCTCGCCTGCACACATATACGCCGTCTTCACGGCGACCCAGAGAAAATCTCAAAAGAGTATAATGTCTGGTCCGGCTCACGCCGTTGGTGTTTTAAGTGTAGTGAAAGTGCCCACGCCCCAGTGTTCACTCCTACACACAAGCACATCAAATCTCGTGTCACTCACAGAGCACACTCTCAGAAAGTGCAGAAAGGCTGCTCGAGTGTTGAATATAAGGAGTGTGTCCACAGGTCTGTGCCCACTATCTGCCCGCTCTGTTACACGGTCAATAAAACCGGTTATGAATGTAAGTCTCGTGCCCGCCGGAGAGCGTTCACGCTTACTGACACACACCTCCCCCCGGGCGCCGCCCGCGCGTTTAAATGTTATCACAAAACGCAGGGCATTGATAAGACGCTCCCCATCCGTTATGATCGGGGCGTCAAATACACTAGTAAGTCTCGTGCCCGCGCACACGCGCTCACGCTTACAGAAAGCTTTTCCACCCGAAGCGCTGCTGGCGCGTCAAAAAGTGAGAATAAAATGCTCCCCATCCCTTATGATTGGGACACCTCACATAAATCAGACGGTCTCGGCTTTCAGCGAGAAGCCATTGCCCAGAACCGAGAGCGCGCGCGCCGCGCTTTCGGCTCCGGCTCAGTTTCACAAGCCCGCAAATGGCGGCGATCTGAACCCGGAGGCCATTCGCCCCCTAGCGGCTCACATAGCTGCGTGGGAAACTATCCCAGGGATTTCAGAATGGGTTCTGAGCACAATAAGCAGGGCTATACACTTCAATTCATTTGCCGTCCCCAGCGCTTTCGAGCCCGGACCGCGACGATAGTGAATGCGGAAGTAGCACACCTACTTCACGCAGAAATAGCAAAGCTGCTGTGCAAAGGGGCTATAGAAAAGGTGCCGCCTTCTCTGAGCGAGTCCGGCTTTTACAGCCGTTATTTTCTCGTACCCAAGAAGGACGGAGCCTTCAGACCTATCCTAGATCTGAGACATTTGAACAAAGCGCTTGTGAAAAGACTGTTCAAAATGCTTACGACCAGGAAAAACCTCGCGCACGTTCGCCCGAGGGACTGGTTTATTTCTCTAGATCTGAAGGATGCCTATTTTCAGGTTCAGATAATACCCCGTCACAGGCAATTTTTGAGATTTGCCTTCGACGGTCAGGTATATCAATAAACCGTCCTGCCGTTCGGCCTGTCAGAACAGTGCTTCGCAGTCACCTGGAAAGCTTGGGTCTCATGGTCAACTGGACCAAGAGCTCATTGCAACCCAGCCAGTCAATTTCCTTTTTAGGAATAGAACTGGACTCGGTGACCTATGTCGGCTCGTCTATCGGCACGGCGCGCGCTCCGTGTTCGCCACCTAGCCGCGTTTTTCCAGAAGGACAGCTTTCTCCCTTTGGAAACATTTTAAAGGATGCTGGGCTGTATGGCATCAGCTGCAGCGGTGCTCCAGCTGGGCCTGCTGCGCATGCGCCCGCTCCAACGCTGGTTGAATGCTCGCCCGTCCCACCGAGCTTGGGTTTCTGGCGGTCAGAAAATCGGAGTGACTCAGACCTGCATAGCGGCTCTGCAGCCCTGGTTAGTGGCCGACTGGTACCAGCTGGGAGTGAGGATGGGAACCATCTCTTATCGGAAAGTCATTTCGACAGACGCGTCCAACTGGGGTTGGGGCGCGCTGTTCGAGGGCAGACCGGTCTTCGGCCAGTGGTCAGACCAAGAGAGGTGTTTTCACATAAACTGTCTGGAGATGATAGCGGTCGAGAATGCGCTGAAACGCTTCCTCCCGTTCATACAGGACCAACATGTTATTGTCCGCTCGGACAACATGTCTGTGGTATCCTATGTAAACCGTCAGGGCGGTGTCAGATCCAGAAATCTCTGCAATCTGACGGAACGCCTCCTTATTTGGTCGCAGATGCACCTGCCCTCGCTGAGGGCGGCGCATGTGCCTAGCCATTTGAACGACGGCCCAGACAAACTGTCCAGGGACAACGTTCCCCCAGGGGAATGGTCCCTGGGCCCCCAAGCGGTCCAGAAGCTGTGGCGCCTATTCGGCAGGGCGGAAGTCGACCTATTTGCGTCAAAAGACAACGCTCAATGCCCGACGTTCTTCTCGAAGGACGAGGACGCGCTGGCCCAGGTTTGGCCCAGCCTCCGGCTATATGCTTTCCCTCCGGTCTCTCTGTTACCACAGGTGATCAAGAGAATCAGGGAAACGCACCACTCGGTGCTCCTCATAGCCCCGCGTTGGGAGAATCAGATTTGGTTCCCGGAGCTAGCACGGCTGTCACATACAGCTCCGTGGCCTATTCCGGTGAGGACAGATCTCCTCTCTCAGGCTCGCGGCACGATCTGGCATCCCCATCCAGAGCGCTGGTCTCTGCACGCATGGTTGATCAACGGGTACTCGTTGCCCTGCCAGAAGGAGTAATGAACACGATCGCGCAGTCTAGAGCCCCTTCCACGAGAAGGCTCTACGCGTCTAAATGGTCGGTGTTCTCTGGATGGTGCACGGACAGAGGTCTGGACCCGCGGACATGCGGGGTGGCGCATCTGTTCTCCTTCCTACAAGAGCTGTTGGATAAGGGAAGGTCCCCATCCACACTCGAAGTATACGTGGCGGCCGTGGCAGCGTTCGCAGAATCGACGCACGGCCAGTCATTAGGAAGACATGAGTTGGTCATCCGCTTCCTTAGAGGAGCTAGGAGGATGAACCCGCCGCGCCCCCCGTCGGTTCCCATGTGGGATCTTTCACTGGTCCTAGAGGCCCTGAAAGCTTTTCCCTTCGAACCACTAAACTCCGTGGGGTTGAAATATCTATCACTGAAACCGTCTTTCTGACTGCACTGTCGTCAGTAAAACGTGTGGGGGACCTGCATGCGCTGTCTGTCAGCGCATCGTGTCTTGAGTTCGGGCCGTATGACTCTAAAGTCATCCTCAGACCTAGACATGGCTACGTTCCTAAAGTGATGGGCACTCCGTTCAGAGCGCAAGTTATCTCGTTGTCAGCTCTGCCAGCATCTGACAGCGAAAGTGATGTGAACCTCCTCTGCCCTGTCAGAGTACTGAGGTTTTACATTACGCGCTCCGCCTTATTCAGGCGTTCGGAACAGCTGCTTGTTTCGTTCGGTGGGCGCACCAAGGGTCTCGCCTCCTCGAAACAGAGCCTGTCCAGATGGATAGTGGACGCTATAGCAGCCGCTTACGCGTCAAAAGGTCTGCAATGCCCTCTGGGCATCAGGGCTCATTCCACGAGAGGCGTGGCCTCTTCGTGGGCATGGTCCAGTGGACTTTCTATCCATGACATTTGTGTAGCGGCCGGCTGGAGCTCCCCGTCTACCTCTGTCAGGTTTTATAACCTAGAAGTTCCTGCCTTGCAGGCTAAACTGTTGTCAATTAAAAGGGAGGTGTATTCTGCCCAGACATCCTGCTCAGATCACTCTCACATGACTCAGCTCTCCTGGTTGAGCTGCACTAAGTAGGGTATGTGCCATGTGCCTATACAGACCGGCGCGCTGCTCTGTATTCCCTATGTGTGCGTATGTACAAGTGATGGCCCGCGTGGCTGGCCACCTTATTCTCCACCTTACAGGGTTCCCCTGAAAGTTCGGGGTCTCATGGTGGATGCTTGGCGCGCACGGCGTTGACAAAGTGTTCCCGTAGCGTAAGCTAAACTTACGCAATACGAGAGAACCTCTCGTAAGAGAACGATACTCGGTTACTAACGTAACCTCGGTTCTCTCTAGAGAGGGAACGAGTATTGCGTAACCGGCCGTGCTCGCGCCACGAGCGACTTCGCTTCAGTTGTCGAAAAACCAGGGAAGTCAGCCTACAGCCCCTTCTTTTATACGCTAAGCCACGCCCATTCTGGCGGGCTGTGACGCTATGAAGGCGCGAGCGCCCTTCATTGGGCGTGACGTCACGCGGGGCTCACTGGTAGGCTGCAGCAGATGCCAGCAGGGCAGCCAATAAGCACGCGAGATGGCCTGCTCTAGGTCTGCTAGCTGCTGCACTGCGTTGACAATGAATACAAAATTAAGGATAATTTTTTGGCTTCAATATCTCGAGAAGATGAATCTTTCCCGTAGCGTAAGCTAAACTTACGCAATACTCGTTCCCTCTCTAGAGAGAACCGAGGTTACGTTAGTAACCGAGTATCGTTTCCCGCTGACATGTTGCAAGCTTTATTTAACATCAACGGATATAACAAATGAAATACTCAAAGTCAGATACGGAAATGATTGTTTTGTCGTTACAGGTCATGGCCTGATTTATTAATAAAGTCATGTAAACATGCCGCGGTTTACTTGCATTGTTATGGTTACTGGTGTGCATGTAAATGTGCTCAATGATAACTGCAAATCCACTTTTCTCTGCCTGGAGTCAAGTTGTTTCTATGAATTGCATCGATCCATTTGCTTCTCTGTTCTGTAGCTTTCGGCAGTCTGTAAAAATATACCTCAGATTTCTTGTCAAATGTAGTTGTACAGTCAATCGCAAAGCTCTTTCCCATTTTAGATGTTTTTTTTTGTGTTTTTCACGGCATTCACGCTGAAAACCAATGCTGCCGCTCAGTCTTTTTGCCACTCAGTGGGCGTGACCGCAATCACTCCAGCTGGCAGTGACGCGCATACCCTCTATAGGCGCCGCTAATCAGAATCAGCTGGCGCTGATTCTCCCGGAGAATAATCAGCGACCATGCCCACACACCCACACACACACACAAAACAGCCAAGGAAGCGTCAGCGAATTCATCAACCGTGACAATGATTGTTATCATCAATACTTAACCATCAAAACCAGATCATATTTTTTCTTGGCTTTTGTGCCATAACAAATTTGTTTTATGAACACTCTGTTACAGCAGCCAGTGAAAAACTAATGTGCAAAAGTCAAGGGCCCAACTAAATCAAACACTTCAAATGAAGCTCAATAAAACATCAACTTCTTAGTCTCTGTTAATTCTCTATAAGATCTTCTGTAGACGTCTGACAGAAATAAAGTCAGTCTGGTTAGTAATAAGTGAAGCTGGTAATGCAGTTTGTGGAGTTGTTTAATCATCCTCTGCAGAGATCTTGAGATATTTAATATATTATATATAATGATATATATATATATATATATATATATATATATATATATATATATGTATATATATATATATATATGTATATATATATATATATGTATATATATATATGATATATATATATATATATATATATATATATATATATATATATATATATATATATACATATATAATATAATGATATTTAATAAGCCGAGTGCAAATCAGCATGAAGTTTTAACATCTACTCTTGTGTAATGGAAATCATTCTAATTCTGCTTGTTAACAGCAGGTGTTCATCACTAATGCTCAATCAGCATAATTATCAAATTATCATGCTGGGAACTAGACATTTTCTATAATTCATTCAGTTTGAGTTCTGTTTCAGTCATTGTGTCCACACAACTTTCGGTAAAATTTGGGGGCAATTACATAATTTTTATTTAGTACACATAACTGTTAGGTTTTACAGTGCATTATTTGACGTCTACCCAGTTGGTAACACTTTACTTGAAGGTGTGTGCATAAGACTGACACATTGTTTTTGACATTGGCTGTCATGAGGTCATTATAACTGTGTCATGAATATTTTTCTTGACCTCAACACTACAGTGGTACAAATTGAATTTGTCATTAAAATGTTATAATGGCCTCATGACAGCCAATGTCAAAACCAACCACCTGACAGTTTAATGTAATGTTAACCCATAAAGCTAAGTGGTTTCTTAAGTTTGATAATTGTCATAAATATGTCATAAACATGAGATAGCAGACTAAGTTGTGTTGTCTTAGTAATGTCAAGTTATCATGACAAAGAAACTGCAGGTTATGATGTATTGGTTTATGTCAAGTTGTCAGTACCAAGACATCTCAAACAATGTCATATTTGCATTAAAAATGTCATAATTGAGTGAATGACACTTAATGACAGTTGTCATAAACATGCATAAAACCTCCTTCATATTCAGGACATGTGTCATGTCATGATCATGAAGGTGTCATGTCCGTCTCATGCACACCCCTTCAAGTAAAGTGTTACCAAACAGTTTTTAGAATCGTTGCACTAGGATAAGTTCACAGACCCAAAACTACAGTTTGATGGCCTGTAGGGGTATATGTGCTTCAGACTCCAGTTGATGGTCACTGAATGTGTCGTCTCTCTCAGCTGTCACCCCATGTCGGGTGAGTGTTCGTGCCGGTCAGGGTGGTCGGGGTTGTACTGTAACGAAACGTGCGCTCCTGGTTTCTTTGGGGAGGCGTGTCAGGAGGTCTGTCACTGTCAGAATGGAGCGGACTGCCACAGCGTGAGCGGAGAATGTGTCTGCGCACCGGGATATAAGGTACTTCATTTTATCTTATACAGACTGTGTGTGTGTGTGCTGGAACCGGTCACTGATGTGTGGTCATGATTACAGGGCTCAGATTGCTCCTCGGTCTGCCCCGCGGGCACATACGGCATCAACTGCTCCTCTCTCTGCTCTTGTAAGAACGCAGCCGTCTGCTCTCCCATCGATGGATCCTGTTCCTGTCAAGCAGGTGATTCTCTTCAACTCACTGTCCTGCAGAGTTGAACTCCAACCCTGATCAACTTTCTAGTAATCCTGAAGAACTCAGTAAGCTTGTTCAGTTGTCTTTGGTGTGCAGTTGCTTATCTACACTGACAAGGTGTGTTTCCATGAGGCCTCAGGAATGCAGGTGTATTTGATTCAGCATCTTCAAGCAACAAAATGGTTTGAGTTTCAGGGCTGTGAAAGAATATTAAATGTAACATTACAGAGAAATACTAAACCATAATAATGAGCCTTTACAATATACATTAACCCTCTGGGGACCAGAAACGCGCTGGCGCGTTTTGCTCGTTTTTTTCACATAGCAGAACAATAGACTTAAAGTACTACCATCATTTCTGTTCATATAGAGTTAAGAAATATGAGAAAATAATCTGTTAAATGTCTACTTTTTTATGTGCCCACATACAATCGAAATAAAATATTGTGCTTTTGTAAAATAAAGAATATAAACAGGGTGTGCGTTCTGCCTCTCAGTCACCGTGAACTTTTTTCCTGGAGCACGGCTCTAATCTTCAACAAAACTCAGCAAATACTATTCACCCAGACATGAGCAATATATCTTTTAAATCATTTGAGTTTGTACTTTTAAATGATCCGATTCAAAACTAAAATAAATATTCTCCGTTTATGTAATCTATATAAAAAGAGAGACGTGTCAGCCTTTCTAATTATCTTTCTCTCAGCTCATTATCTCCGGTAATGTGACACGCCCACGGAGAGCATGCGCTATTCAAACGCAAATACGTGAAGCACCACATTGAGACGCGTTAACGCCCATAAACTCTGAAAACACACTATATTTTTTAGTCAGATTAATCTACTGTCATCTTGAGCGGCTATGAGGAACAATCCTGGGACATTTACCTACCTCAGAACAAGTGCTGGTTTATTTTCACCACGAGGAGGAGCAACAGATTCAGCTGAGAAGTGTGTAAGTGCTTTATGCTTGTGCTTTGTTCTAATCGCGATATAGAATAACGTTAGTGTCTGTAAACGGAAAAATAGCATACTGTTTAAATGTGAATCATGTTTCTGTGTGTGTGTGTGTGTGTGTGTGAATGAATGAATGAACGCACAGATACGCACTGTTATAGACGAAATAAAAGACATTTTGTTGACTAGTTTTGGATAGAGTATAAAGTTTTTACTCTAAAATAGACATCAAATAAGCTTTGTTAGGAGTTTCTGCTCATATGTTAAATATATAGTATGTTTTGTCAATAAACTAATCAACTAAGATGTTATAGTCTAGTGTTTGTTCCAATCCAAGCTAAATCAAAATAATGAATCCTCAACTTTGAAATATGTATGATCAAACTAAGACATTTATGGAAAAGACCATTTTCTTTTCAAGATTTTTCCAACTCTAACTTTGAACTGAAATAAAACCTTGTCTATATGGTGATGGGTGTGTGATAGATGTGTCCAGACGTATGCACCCTGTATTTTAAAGAAGAACATTTAATTATTTGTGATACATTTTTCATTCACAAAGAATTCAAGGACATTATTCATGTCCCTAAAGGTTGGAGTTTTCCTCATTTTTTTAATTAAGGCATTACGATTTTTTATTCCTCTTTTTAGTCAACTTTAGCATGGGTGTGTTCACTTATTCTAAGCAGTGTGTGTGTGTGTGTTGTAAATAAATCCAAACAATCTAAAAGCCATTCTTTTTTAAATCTCCTCATTCGTTCTGCAAGGCTCTTCATAATGATATGGCCTGATAGCACCTAATAGGGCCATTATGGGAGGGTCTTTGTCTTTCTCAGGTGTGAAATGGATACATACTAATGAGAGATCAAGCCTCCTCGCATAAAGCTTTCTCAAACAAAACACGTCATACACATTCTAAAAGACTTTATTGACTTATCTGAATGAGTAGTCAGGATGTTTCTCACATAGTTTTGGAGCAAATACAAATATTCTAGACTATGTGATACAATTTTCAAAAGTCTTGTGAAGAAATAATCAATATGTGTTTTGTGGCCTTATTTCAGAAACTTTTATTTTTAGTTTTTTCAATAACCACGCATAAATAATATTCTCTCAAAAATACAAACATGTACATGCATGTTGCTAACATATTATGATAGCCCCGTGTGTGCTATATAGAGTGAATTTACACCTTTGCCATTAACATGTTTATAAATAACTGAAAAAAGCACAAATGTCAGTGCATGTCAAAACATCCCAAGGGCCCCAAAAAACCTTTGGTCCCCAGAGGGTTAAACACTCAAGTGAACACAAAGCTTCCGGGAGAGCACTGGAAAAAGTAATGATTATGAATGTGTTGAAAAAACACCACAGAGACTGTATGAACATTTTAATAATTCATTAATAGACCAGTGATGAGGAACGCATTAGAGAGAAACGCATTTGTTAAACATGTTGTTGGATATGTGCCTAATAATAGAGCGGCCATGTACAGTGGTTAACGTTAGGCTTATTAGGCTAAGCCATGTTTGAGGTCGATGAATGACAGGCGAATGTTTGTTTTTTCTGCCCGACATACTGTAATAATTACATTGTTAGATCTTACCAGGCTTTTTTTACAGTAAAATACTGTCAAATTTACTGTTAATTGTACAGTTCTTTACTGTAATCTACAGTATGTTACTGTAAAGATACCGTGCACTAAATTAAACTTGAGTTAACTAATTTCATTTGCAGAAACTGTAGCGTTTATACCCCCGTATAAATATAACTAATTATTATTCATAACGGATTATGATCAATAATTAATAATTTGATTATTTTCAGAATTTACTGTAGCAGAATCAATAGTATGATCATTTTATCAGTTCATCCAATGAACGGAAAGCATAAACAATTATTAATTCTAGGAAATATAATATCTTCCTGGCCAAGAAAGACTAATTCCCAGCTAATAGCTAAATTAAGAAATAATTCAAGGGTAAAAGCATAAGTAGCTTATAGATCGCAGTTCAAGACAATAAATTCGTAAGCACATAACACAAGTAATGCTTCTCTTTTCAAATACAAACAATACTTTATTGATTATAAGCCTATGACTAACACATAAAACTAATATCTAACACACACGAACAATACCTTATTGATTATAAGACTAACACATAAAACTAATATCTAACACACACACACACACATTCATATGAGTTGCAGAAAGACAGAGAGTGAGGAAGAATGAGTTTTAGGAATCAGACGGTGAGATCCCAAGTTTCTATATGCACTTAAAAGACATGACCTGAACGAACCATCAATCATCGATTTAACCCTTCTATAGTTTCTTAGGCAGGTTATTCAATTTTATATACTGCACCAGTTCGGTTAAAAGTCTGGAGAGGTTACTTGCTTGTCTTCGGTTTGCTTTGGGATTCTCCTTTTGTCGGTGTAAAGGGGTTCCCCGGGTCCGTTGCTTGGCTGGCGGTCTCTCTTCATGCCTGCTAGATCTTGGGGTCACGTGGGGTGTTGGCGGATGGATGAAAGTCTTTGAAGTTGGAAGCGCGTTGCAGTCGAAACGTTTAAACGAAACTTTGCAGCAAAACTTAAAGGGTTAGTTCACCCAAAAATGAAAATTAAGTCATTAATTCCTCACCCCCATGCTGTACCAACCCCGTAAGGCCTTCGTTCGTCTTCGGAACACAAATGAAGATATCTATGATTAAATCTGAGAGGTTGATCACTCCTCCATAGGCTGCCTAAGGGAATGAAACTTGACGGCCCAGAAAGTCAATGAAGAAAATGTTTAAATATTCCATGTGACAACAGTGGCTCAACTATAAGTTTATCAAGCAACGAGAATACTTTTTGTGCGGAAAAACAAACAAAAATAGCGACTTTATTCGACTATTCCTTTTCTTCCTTGTTGGCCTGAAACGAGACTTCTAGAGATTTCCACGACGCGCACGCGCGAGAACTTAACTGAAGTAGTTGAAGGAGATCGCAATTCTCGCGCATGCGTCGTGGAAATCTCTTGAAGTCTATGGAGGAGTGATCAACCTCTCAGATTTAACCATAAATATCTTCATTTGTGTTCCGAAGATGAACGAAGGCCTTACGGGGTTGGGACAGTATGGGGGTGAGTAATTAATGACTTAATTTTCATTTTTGGTTGAACTAACCCTTTAACTTAGAACCGAGACTCTTAACGGAAAAGAAAACAAAGGAAAAGAAAGGAAGTGAGACGAGTTAGATGGTTTAAATGAAACTGTGGTTTAACCCATGTTCATCTTAATTTGGGTTCTTTGTCTTCGTTCGTCTACATGGTTACTTTAACCATCGTCTGCTCCACCCGACTTGTTCTGCCAGAGCGGGGGAGAGAGAGAGCAAGAGCGAGCACAAGATAGCACAAGAGAGAGCAAAAAAGAGGGATTCTGTGTTCGGGTCTAAGATTTTAAACTCAAAGTTTGTCCCACCTCTAGGATACGTTCTAGCCAATTGGACACTGGCTTAATTTTGGAGGTGGCCCTATGGGTTATCTGTGATCTCCTTGTTCTCCAGCACCAGCAAAGAGAACAAAAGGCCACAGTTTAGACATTATTACTATTATAAGAATACAAAACATTTTACACAGATTTCAAATCAAACCATCTTTTTGAATTAAAAATACGATCCTGCTGACAGGAAACACGGCACACTTTCATTCACACACCTACTATTTATAACAATTATGAATTGTATGGCATCTAAGCATATGAGACACATATTGTAGAAACAACATAGAATTGTGTAGTTGCATGATGTTTTGATTATAAGTCCATCGAGAATTGTTTTGGGATGAGTTTTTGGATTTCGATATGTAAAGTGTTAGTGTGTAAAGTTTAGGGGGGTTTAAGCCATTCCAGTCTAAAGTCATGGAATAGTTCGTGCTGAAGTCTGTTTGGTCCCCATGTCATGGGACCTTGGACCTTAAGAAAGAGTAGTCTGTTAGTCGCATGGGGCAGGTGACCTCTTGTTAGGGCCTCTTGTTTCACCATTTCTGAACAGATCTGTTCTTGCCAAATTATAAACCATTGACAACATTCTTCCTTTAGTTAAACAATAAAAAGTCTTTTTTGGTTGTAGAGCCTGGGGTAATCTGGAATGTGAAGCCTCTTTCGTGTGATTATGTATGAAAGCCTCAATTGTGTTTGGTTCATTCTCATAGTTGCTACAACCTACAGCCTTAAGTTGACCAACTGCAGATTAAATTTATTAACTAGTATTTATGGTCATGAAACCCATACTGATTTTTTCTTCACAAGACTTTTGAAAATTGTATCACGTAGCCTAGTATATTTGCTTCAAAACTATGTGAAAATCATCCTGCGTACTCATTCAGATAAAACAATATATTGATTTAAAATTTCTAAGACATGTTTTGTGTAAGAAAGCTTTATGTGAGGAGGCCGTGAATCATCATGAATATTGATGTGTTTCACACCTGAGAAAGACAAAGACCCTCCCATAATGGCCATATCAGGTGCTATCAGGCCCTATCATTATGAGGGACCTTGCAAAAAGAATGAGGAGAGGTTTAAAAAAGAAGGGCTTTTTGATTGTTTGGATTTATTTACAACACAACATAATCCAAATATACACAACAAAGGACAAAAAACTTGACTTTGACTGTGACTTGAACAGTCACATAACTTTGTGCCATTCCTGAAACATAGTACATACCATTTCCAAGGTGTATGATTTTTCATTTTACAATGTTCATGTACAGAGACTCATGTGTTTAAGTCTGCAGGACTAATCAGTGGCATCTGGTCCCTGTTAAAAAAAAAAAAATGAAACAACTGTGAACATGCTGATATCAAGATAAACTATAGGCTGCACAATTTTGGGAATGCATTTTAGATTTTTCTGGTTAAAATTGCGATTTAAAATGTACAAAATACACACACATATACAGTATATATATATATACATATATATATATATATATAATGGTTTGTTGTGCCTTGTTGGCATATACGTGTAGGGCTGCATAAAATAATAATAACAATAGCCTATAGCAGGCGGCCTATAAATCGTTAAAAATTAACACTTCAGTAACACACTAGAGAAAAATATATGGATTATCATATGTTACTTCAAATGTTTCCATTCATTATGACGTTATTAAATGAGATTGGAGTAAAAACATGAAGCCTAATGTTTGGCGCATTTTGCTTTTCAAACGCACAGCGCGAGTGACTCAAACTCACAGTGCGTGGAGAGAACATTATTGTTACCATATTATACATTTATACGTTTAAGCAGATATCCAAAAACACAGCATTTAACAGTAAACACGGGTCTAAACATTATAATATTCATCATATTAGAATAAACACTCATACTAGCCTACTTTTATATCATGCTGTGTTTTATTATCGAACATAAAAACATCCTCGTGTCTTATATGTCTATAAATTTATTATTTATTTATTTATTTATACAGGTAAGTTCTCATTTACAGCAACGACCTGTGTAGGTGTACAGTACAGTAAACAAGCAAAAATAAATTAAAAGCAATTAAAAAGAAAAGGGAAAACAACCCTTTGTTTTTCACATAAAACAAACACAGTCAGTAATAAAATGATCCTTAAGTAAACGTCTAAAATGCCATAAAGGCACCAGGTTATCCAGTTTAATAGTACATTGTAATTCATTCCAAATGTGAGAGGCCAAAAAACTATAAGCCGATCTACCCAATTCAGAGGAGATCTTAGGGATCTGTAGTAGAGGATGGATACCCGACCCGAGCCCAACGGGACCCGTCGGTACCCGACGGGCCGGGCCGGGTTCGGACAGATATTTAGAAATTATGTTTGGGTTAGGGTCGGGCTTGGTCACATCAGCGCGATATGGCATTGAACATTTTAAATTTAAAACAGCTTATTATGTTGGTAGCCAATGTGCCTGATGCTTTCACGTGATGCAAACGTTCGTTTTTGTGATTAAAATACATGTAAAATATTACCATAACATCTGTCTTCCTGTGTGCAGAAATTTATGTAGCCGTGACAACGAAACACATGCATCATGCGCGACTGCGTTAAGTGCGCTTATTTCTCCGTGCGCGCTGATGCACTCATTCTGCTGACATCTCCGAATGTCTTCCTACAGTTGCTTAACCCTCTGGGGACCAAAGCTTTTTTGGGGCCCTTGGGATGTTTTGACATGCACTGACATTTGTGCTTTTTTCAGTTATTTATAAACATGTTAATGGCAAAGGTGTAAATTCACTCTATATAGCACACACGGGGCTATCATAATATGTTAGCAACATGCATGTACATGTTTGTATTTTTGAGAGAATATTATTTATGCGTGGTTATTGAAAAAACTAAAACTAAAAGTTTCTGAAATAAGGCCACAAAACACATATTGATTATTTCTTCACAAGACTTTTGAAAATTGTATCACATAGTCTAGAATATTTGCTCCAAAACTATGTGAGAAACATCCTGACTACTCATTCAGATAAGTCAATAAAGTATTTTAGAATGTGTATGACGTGTTTTGTTTGAGAAAGCTTTATGCGAGGAGGCTTGATCTCTCATTAGTATGTATCCATTTCACACCTGAGAAAGACAAAGACCCTCCCATAATGGCCCTATTAGGTGCTATCAGGCCATATCATTATGAAGAGCCTTGCAGAAAGAATGAGGAGATTTAAAAAAGAATGGCTTTTAGATTGTTTGGATTTATTTACAACACACACACACACACTGCTTAGAATAAGTGAACACACCCATGCTAAAGTTGACTAAAAAGAGGAATAAAAAATCGTAATGCCTTAATTTAAAAAATGAGGAAAACTCCAACCTTTAGGGACATGAATAATGTCCTTGAATTCTTTGTGAATGAAAAATTTATCACAAATAATTAAATGTTCTTCTTTAAAATACAGGGTGCATACGTCTGGACACATCTATCACACACCCTTCACCATATAGACAAGGTTTTATTTCAGTTCAAAGTTAGAGTTGGAAAAATCTTGAAAAGAAAATTGTCTTTTCCATAAATGTCTTAGTTTGATCATACATATTTCAAAGTTGAGGATTCATTATTTTGATTTAGCTTGGATTGGAACAAACACTAGACTATAACATCTTAGTTGATTAGTTTATTGACAAAACATACTATATATTTAACATATGAGCAGAAACTCCTAACAAAGCTTATTTGATGTCTATTTTAGAGTAAAAACTTTATACTCTATCCAAAACTAGTCAACAAAATGTCTTTTATTTCGTCTATAACAGTGCGTATCTGTGCGTTCATTCATTCATTCATTCACACACACACACACACACACACACACACACACACACACACACACACACACACACACACACACACACACACACACACACACACACACACACACAGGGTTCCCGCGGATCCTTAAAAAGTCTTAAAAAGTCTTAAATTAGGTTTTTAAAATATAAGGCCATAAAAAGTCTTAAAAAGTCTTATTTTTACTTATGAAAGGTCTTAAATTTTAGATGACACTTCGACTTAGACATATCTAAATGTTTTCCAAATTAAAACTGTCTAATTAGCGTAGTATTATCTTTATGGATTTGCTTGTTCACGTGACAGTTCGCATCACATGAGAGAGGAGAGAAGGAGAAAGTTGGCAATGTCAGTTCAGTCGTAAGTTCATTCTTTATGTCCTTAGGGGTGTGCGATGTGTATTGTCTATAATGATATTGTAATCATTGTTTTAACGATGTATGAGGCACTGTGAGCTGACATCGCATTTGTCTCTCGTGCTTTCACTGCGTGATGTGTCAGTGCAGTTGTAGGCCTATGTCCCCAAATTAGTTTTTGTCTTATATTTATATCATATTCTGTTCTTATATTAGAATATCACATCAGTAAGAGTGCCGTTTCCCGTGCACAAGTGTGATATATTTATGTTATACAATAGTTAAATTAAAAATAAATTAACATTGTGAGTTACTTTTTAGACACCATATTGTTTGTTTTCCCTTTATTTCGCCGACTAGAATTTCGAAATGAAACCGTAGCAGAGTCTTAATGCAACAGACAGCGATGATTTCTTGACTGAAATCCACGTTTTGAACGAGTCATTTTAACGATTCAATGAACAATCACTTGTTTCTTTCCCGAATGAATCAGCCGTTTGAACAAATCGGTTGAATAAATGAATCCCTCAACTCCATATAGACAGTATGCTCAACTATTTTACGGTATTAGGACAGTGACTTGCTGCCGCCTACTGGCGGTTTTAGTTTCATATTTAAAGTACCCTTTAAAACGTTAAAATTAGAAATCATTTCATATTTAAATATTGAATATTGATTTAAATAAAACTATCTCATAGCTTTATTTATGCAATTGTAAATGGAGTGTAAATATTAATGCAACTTCTGATGCCGCTTCTGTGTCACCTCTGCACTGCAAAGATGGATTTTGATTGAATGATTTAATTTGACTGGTAACAGTGGTACTGTATAATTATTGTGTAATTAAGTATTATTGTATAAATAATTATAATTACTGTACAATTTAATTTGAATAATTTGAATGTTAGTAGGCTATTTGACATAAAAGGTGATGCATAACTCTAAATAAGTTTAGAAAAAATGTCCATATATAGGTGAAAATGCCCCTGGAAATCAATTTAAGGTGGCAAATATTGCACATTAATTAATCATTTCTGTCACTACTGTGAACTGACCACTGCATAGAATATGAAAAATATGAATATCTTCGTGAGTCTGCTGTCAACAACAGGCCTAAACCAGCCAATGCACCAGCACAAAAACACAATCAGTAAAATATCATATAATTATTATCAACAAAACGTTTAAAATATCGAGATATATTTTTGTCAGTATTGCACACCCCTAATGTACGGTATTAATTTTGATTTCTTCAGGTCTTAAAAAGGTCTTAAAAAGCCTTAAATTTGACTTTAAAAAGTGTGCAGGAACCCTGACACACACACACAGAAACATGATTCACATTTAAACAGTATGCTATTTTTCCGTTTACAGACACTAACGTTATTCTATACCGCGATTAGAACAAAGCACAAGCATAAAACACTTACACACTTCTCAGCTGAATCTGTTGCTCCTCCTCGCGGTGAAAATAAACCAGCACTTGTTCTGAGGTAGGTAAATGTCCCAGGATTGTTCCTCATAGCCGCTCAAGATGACAGTAGATTAATCTGACTAAAAAATATAGTGTGTTTTCAGAGTTTATGGGCGTTAACGCGTCTCAATGTGGTGCTTCACGTATTTGCGTTTGAATAGCGCGTGCTCTCCGTGGGCGTGTCACATTACCGGAGATAATGAGCTGAGAGAAAGATAATTAGAATGGCTGACACGTCTCTCTTTTTATATAGATTACATAAACGGAGAATATTTATTTTAGTTTTGAATCGGATCATTTAAAAGTACAAACTCAAATGATTTAAAAGATATATTGCTCATGTCTGGGTGAATAGTATTTGCTGAGTTTTGTTGAAGATTAGAGCCGTGCTCCAGGAAAAAAGTTCACGGTGACTGAGAGGCAGAACGCACACCCTGTTTATATTCTTTATTTTACAAAAGCACAATATTTTATTTCGATTGTATGTGGGCACATAAAAAAGTAGACATTTAACAGATTATTTTCTCATATTTCTTAAATCTATATGAACAGAAATGATGGTAGTACTTTAAAGGAGAACTCCGGCGCAAAATGAACCTTTGGTCTAATTACACATTGTTACCTAGTCAACCGTTATCTGAGATTTGTTTTCATGATTATCGAATGTAAATAGTTTTATCTCTAAAAACTGTTTCGCCTATAAAGCTAGTATAACGCTAGTATATTGGGCATAGAGTAATGACAAATAAAAATCGCTTGTTAATACCACTAACAAGGCTCAAAATAGCCCCACACTAACACGGTAGCATAATGAGGGTCCCTACCTTCAAACCGAAGCATTGAGAACTTTGTCAGTGTCCAGACAGTTTAATAATAAGATATTTTAAACATACAGTCAACTTCGCGTATACAGACAGGAGCCATCTTTGAAATACAGTCTTTACCAGTCGATCTACGAACGCCGATCCAAGTGCGCTGGTGAGAATGTGAACGAGCTATGAGTTGTGATAAGGTGAGCGCGAACAGCAGGCTTGGATCGGCGTTCGTAGATCGACTGGTAAAGATTGTATTTCAAAGATGGCTCCTGTCTGTATACGCGAAGTTGACTGTATGTATAAAATATGTTCTTATTAAACTGTCTGGACACTGACAAAGTTCTCAATGCTTTGGTTTGAAGGTAGGGACCCTCATTATGCTACCGTGTTAGTGTGGGGCTATTTTGAGCCTTGTTAGTGGTATTAACAAGCGATTTTTATTTGTCATTACACTATGCCCAATATACTAGCGTTATACTAGCTTTATAGGCTAAACTGTTTTTAGAGATAAAACTATTTACATTCGATAATCATGAAAACAAATCTCAGATAACGGTTGACTAGGTAACAATGTGTAATTAGACCAAAGGTTCATTTTGCGCCGGAGTTCTCCTTTAAGTCTATTTTTCTGCTATGTGAAAAAAACGAGCAAAACGCGCCGGCGCGTTTCTGGTCCCCAGAGGGTTAATAAAAGCAGGCTTTCCACACAAACGCACATGTGTCAATAGTATGAGAAAAAAAATGGGATTTTAACTGTCGGCCTCGGGTCGGGCTCTGACATAAATATCTTTATGCCTGTCGGGCTCGGGTCGGGTTCGGTTACTGCTCTGTCGGACGCGGGCCGGGCTCGGACAAAAAAATTCGGCCCGATCCGCACTCTAATCTGTAGTAATAGCCATCCCTGAGCTCTATCCCTGAGCTCTGGTCTGGTAACCAGGCCATCTAGCAGTTAAAAGTGAATTAATAAAAGGTGGTAGTTTGTGAAAAAGAGCTTTGTACACATTTAGCATTAGGCTTCCTGTTTTTACTCCAATCTCATTTCATAACGCACATTTTAATCTGGGACCAGTTTGACTAGTTGCTACAATGTAAATTTTATATAACAATAACATGCTTACTATTTTGAGTGGACATTTCTTACCTTAAAAATCTTTCTCATCTTCAAATCGCGTTCTTCTAATTCTTCTGAGGTAAATCCAAGGTAAACAACACAGCACAAACACATTGTGTCTTCCAAGCTCGATGAAAAGCAGAGGAGTACTGAAGTCTCTGATTTTTTTGTTTTGAGATGATGGGCGTTTACAGTTCTGCGTTCCTTCACGTGGACAATTTGCATGTGAATCGCTCGTGCGCGCGTGGGCACAATAGAGGTAATCAGCTCGGACTGAAGAAACTGTACATGTCATTGCTTTCATACGTATTGATTAATTAGAGAATATTTGTTTTTGAAATAATTTACATCATTTGAAAAAAGAGACTTCAAGCCTTGTAAAGACATATGTCTCAAGTCTGTGTGACAAACATTCGCTGAGTTACAGTTCATTTTCTATCGCGTTTCAGAATGAACTTCGCAATAATAGAGACAGCAGAACGCGCACCATGTTTATTTTCTTTATTTTACGAAAAACACAACATTTTATTTTGTTGAGTGTACACAAATAAAAGAAGACATTTAACAGTTTTGAATCATGTATAACACTTATATGTAAGATCAAAATCAACAGAGTAATTTGAGTCTCTTTTGCACTGATAAGAAAAAGAGCGAGCTGGTATCGCTGGCGCGACCGCCGACCCCAGAGGATTCAATAAAGCAACATTCAGCGTATCATCAATGTTTCTAGATCTTCTGCTGGACTGAAGCACAGGCTCTACTCTTCAGCTCAATGGTGACCCAAAAAACCTAAATTTTACAGTAAACTACTGCCAACAGTATTGGTCCTAGTATATACCTGTTTTTAACTTAGTTTATTACTGTTAAAATACATTTAGTGGGTGTGTCTTTTTATCTTACACTGTTAACCCTTTCAACCCCACAGGAAAATCTACACCACAAAAAGTAAAAGTATCATTGACGCAATGTTGCAGTGAGATAATTAAGTGAATATGTAAGTGATTGTCGAGTATTAGTGATGAACACCTGCTGTTAACAAGCAGAATCACTGAAGGAAAGAGAACAGAAAATAGAGAAACACAAGAACTACAACTGAGCCATTACACATTATTACACTTATGTATATATGTATGAACCAGTATGACTTTATTTCTGTCACACATCCACAGAAGTTGTTATTGAGATATTTAACCCTCTGGGGTCGGCCGTCGCGCCGGCTCGATTTTTTCCTTATCAGTGCAAAAGAGAATCAAATTACTCTGTTGATTTTGATCTTACATACAAGTGTTGTACATCATTAGATCATGTTAAGTCTCTATTATTTTTGTGGGTACTCACAATAAAAACAAAGTGTTGTGCTTTTCGTCAAATAAAGAAAAATAAACATAATGCGCGTTTTGCCTTCTCTCTGTCAGTGAGGTCCATTCTGAAACGCGTCCGAAAAATTTACTGTAATTCAGTCAATACTTGTCACAGAGATACGAGAGATTTCTCTTTATGAAGCTGAAATTCTCTTCTTTTAAATTAAGTAATTTATTTAAAAATATATATATATTTCCAGTTTCCAAGGAGAGGTACAGTTTTTTCGTTCTCCCTTCGTTATCTTTAATGAGCTGAGGCCGCCACGCCCCCAGAGCTTTTCACATGGTAAATAGGCGATCTAACGTTACGCATCACACACGCCCCCCGATCAATGCCATAACAACACGAAGTTTCTTCATCAGATTCACTGATAGTTCATCGCGTTTTGAGAATGGCACGCTACTCCTTCAGATGATTCTAGACAGCGGGGAAGAATTCACCTTTTTCCCCAGAGGAATTTGAAACTCGGACGACGAACGGCTGCATTTTGAAGAACGAATTGACCCCGCCGAGGATTCAAGCTCGGAGTAAGTTGTTTAGTTTTATATAATTCCTTTTCTGATCATAGAGCTCAAATGAATTTTCAGACTATATTTTGCCTAGTTTTGGCTAGCTTTTGACATAGGAAAGATTACCTCACAATATCCCTAACATTCGTGTAGGCCTATATGCTCGTGTAAACTTTTTAAATGTGATATTAGCCTACTAACGTTACATATATTTCACTCAGTTTTGAGATTAGTCTATGACACTACTTATGCGTAAATACTGCCTTATGTGTTTGCATTTTGTTTGCGAATAACTGCTTAGGTTATAATGATTTAGGCTAGTGAAATATATTTCAGACTCCGGTAAAATATGTGATAGGCTACTGTCTAAATACAATATATTTTTTATATATAAATGTTCAGTTTTGGTTAGCCTATGACACTACTTATCATGCGTAAATACTGCCTTATGCACATATGTTTGTGAATAGATGTGTAAATATTTGAACTGTAGTGATTTATCGTTCGCGAACGATCCGTTCATTGAGTGTATCAGTAAATGCATGCGTCTGGGCCATAAACAGATAGGCTACTCACTGTGACGCGGTCTACGGCCCATCAATAGATGTTTCTCCGTCCATCAACAGATATATACATGCATTGTGCATCCATACCCATTAATTGTCCATCAGTTTACTTTGGATAATGTGCTAACAGTTTTTTTGTTTTGTTTTTTAGAAATGTGGCTGCATCACGTTCTCCTTCTCCAGCAGGTGTCGTTCAGTTCTCAGTGCGATCGAGAAAGTAAGTGCATAGATGTAATATTTTACAGATGTAATGTAGCCTAATTGTGTTTACATCGTCATAATGTAAAAGTTCATATTCTTGTGTGAAATTACAAAAAACTTATTTTTTTTATCCATGGCAATTAGTGATTGATAATGATAATAATACAGTTTCTTTGATAATGATAATAATACAGTTTCTTTGCTTGTGTTATCAGCATGCTCACACTTTTTCTTTCTTCTTTTTTATAACAGATGTGACAATGAACATGTCCAAGCACCAGTTCCGAAGAGAGCCAAGGCAAACAAGCAGACGAGCAACAGGCAGTCACTCTGTCATGAAAAACAGAGACTGATGTTGACATGGTTCCACAGACACTGCGATTCCTTCCTGCACGGGAAACTGGACCGCAACTGAGCTCTGTAGACTCGCATTCGCCCATGAGTCTATTCAAACAATTTTTTTCAGAAAGTGCTGTGTCAACTCTGTGCCACAACACCAATGCTCAGGCTGCCAAGGCAACTGCAAAAGGCTGCAAATATAAATGGACAGATGTCAGCATCAGTGAGATGTACCACTACCTAACTAACCATCAGCCTTCAGAAATCATTCTGATATGATTTTTTTTTTAAATCAATGTTGGAAACAGTTGTGCTGCTTAATTTTTTTTAACCTGTGTTAGTTTTTTTTAGGATTCTTTGAATATTTTTTTTTTTTGTTTATTAAAAAAAACAAGTTTGGTCTTTTTATGTTTGTTTTTTTGAAAGGATGTGTTAAGTGATAGTAATGACTTTAAGTCTTTACGTTTTTAGGAAAGATTTCTATTTTGAATAAATGCTGTTCTTTTGAACTTTTTATTCATCAGTGAATCATTCTTAGTTCAGGCTGCCTCACGGCACCTTGATGGGCCATGGGGGGAGTGTCTTTAGTCTCCCCAGGTGTAAATCACATTAATATTCATGGCCATTCACACTCCCACGCATACAGCAGTGCGATACAGCATATCGTTATATTGTTGTTTGTGAAAGAGTGGTCAGAATGATTTTCACTTCATTTTGAAGTAAAAATTCTAGCCTACAAGAATAGTAACTCAAAAGTCTTGTGGACCAGGGCCGGCCCTGACCAATTTGCTCCCCTAGGCAAGATTTTACCTGGTGCCCCATGCACAGCCCATTTCACCCCGTCATCGAGTTCATGATTATTTAGACTATATATATATATATATATATATATACACACACACACACACACACACACACACACACACACACATTACAGCCTAAACACAAATAGCAATAGCATTGCATTGCATCTAGCATTCAAGTCATGTCCACTTTTTTATATCGCTTTTTACACAGTTACACAGTTTGTTTCTCCTGTACAGCAGATATAGAAGGTGTCATAGTCCAGCTTAAGTTCAGCGATGGTTTATTTTTGTTGTAAAAAAGTTATTAATTTAGTTCATTTATATAACCTCTCTGGATAAAACAGTGATGTCATCATCCAAATGTCATTCATGCACAAACTATTCAGTGAGCACTAGCTCAACACTTTTCCAGTTGATGGCGCAATCTTCCTCTAAACTATGGCACGTTTCATGTTTTCACCATGAAAGAAACTGCGAAATGTCTTCTTTAATGTGAATTTTACATAAACGTTGCTATTTTTAATAAACCATTAGGCTACTAATTTTGGCAAATTTATTTAAAAAATGCCATATCCCCCACAAAACTACACAACTCTAGAGTAAAACGTTAATTTAAAAAAGTGATTGTGCGTCTAAAAAACTGACATGATTGTTACAAAATCACACTGTCTGGTGCATCTGGAGAACTCAGAACAACTGTTAGCATAAAGTTTAAGGTAAAAATAACTGCCATTAAATTGTATCTTACAACTATGCGAGAAACTGTTCATTCATTACATCACTTTAACTCTCTGTCTTTATCTCCGTTATCCTCTTCTCTTCTTTTTGCCACAGTATCTATTGCAGACAATAATGCTATTTTAAAACGTGTCATGTAAATTTGGCCATCCGTCACAATCAGGAACTTTCTCAGTGCTTGAGTGTGTTAAGCGCCCTCAAACGAAAGCAATGCTGTCAACATTGGATGCGGCGAGGGGCGACGCAACACAACAAATTACCAACAGTAAACTGATCGCGCGCGGTTTGTTTCTGACGCACTTCACTCGCTGGGCGGGGGGAGATTGATGCACCGGACCGGAGTCGGGGGACATAGTTAAGTTTTTATTTTTATTTTTTTTATTTTGGTAGTATTACAAATTGATTGTTTTAAAATAGTATTAGTATAAAAAAAAAATCACTCATTCGCTCATTTTGGCGCCCCTATGGATGAGTGGCGCCCTTAGCATTTGCCTATTCCGCCTATGCCGCGGGCCGGCCCTGTTGTGGACAACTATTCAGTATGTGTTAAATGGCCTTATTGCGGTGACATTTTTTTTCCCAAAATGTACTAACCACGCATGATATTTTTTTTCTATAAAATGCAAACATGTACATCCATTTTGCTCACATATTATTGTAGCAGAGTTTGTGCTGAATACAGCAAATTTATATGTTGGCAAATGGCACGTTTTAAGTAGCTGAAATAAGCACAAATGTCAGGGCATGTCAAAACAGCTCAAGGACCCCAAAAACACCTCAGACCCCAGAGGGTTAATTGAAAATGTTTGGTTTGAAGTTACCATTATGGAGATAAGTGTTTGCTTTAGTTGGGCTCCTGACCCTTGACTTTTTAACTTTAGGATTTCTCATTCTGCTTGAACTGTTCTTGCAAGCCACACTTGTATACACACAAACCGTGTGTGTACAAATGTGGCTTGCAAGATGCAGTTTGTTATATTGATGATGATGACAAAATGATCATATTCCTTATTCATTCACTACATTTACATTTTACATTTAGTCATTTAGCAGACGCCTTTGTATAAAGTGACTTACAAATGAGGATTAAAGGGTTAGTTCACCCAAAAATGAAAATTAAGTAATTAATTACTCACCCCCATGCTGTACCAACCCCGTAAGGCCTTCGTTCGTCTTCGGAACACAAATGAAGATATTTATGATTAAATGTGACAGCTGGATCACTCCTCCATAGGCTGCCTAAGGGAATGAAACTTGACGGCCCAGAAAGTCAATGAAGAAAATGTTTAAATATTCCATGTCACAACAGTGGCTCAACTATAAGTTTATCAAGCGACGAGAATACTTTTTGTGCGAAAAAACAAACAAAAATAACGACTTTATTCGACTATTCCTTTTCTTCCTTGTAGGCCTGAAACGAGACTTCAAGAGATTTCCATGACGCGCACGCGCGAGAACTGAACTGAAGTAGTTGAAGGAGATCGCAATTCTCGCGCATGCGTCGTGGAAATCTCTTGAAGTCTCGCACAACATATATTCTCGTCGCTTGATAAACTTATAGTTGAGCCACTGTTGCGACATGGAATATTTAAACATTTTCTTTAATGACTTTCTGGACCGTCAAGTTTCATTCCCTAAGGCAGCCTATGGAGGAGTGATCAACCTCTCAGATTTAATCATAAATATCTTCATTTGTGTTCCGAAGACGAACGAAGGCCTTACGGGGTTGGTACAGCATGGGGGTGAGTAATTAATGACTTAATTTTCATTTTTGGGTGAACAAACCCTTTAAGGCAAGCGAGTCATCGTGAAAAGGGAAAAACAACGCAAGAGGTGCTCAAAATACAAAGTCCAGGCATTGCTCAGAGTAGCATAAGCCAGATAAGGGAGGATTAACCCTCTGAGGTCTAAGGGTTTTTGGGGTCCTTGAGGTGTTCTGACATGCTCTGACATTTGTGCTTTTTTCAGTTATTTATAAACATGTTAATGGCAAAGGTGTAAATTCACTCAATATAGCACACACTGGGCTACCGTAATATTTGAGCAACAATTATGTTCATGTTTGTATTTTTGAGAGAATATTGCTTATGCATGGTTATTGAAAAAACTAAAACTTAAAGTGTCTGAAATAAGGCCACAAAACAGACTAAATATGTGTCCACAAGACTTTTGACTAATGAGTGTTGTTGCCTAGAATTTTTGCTTCAAAATGATCTGAAAATCATCCTGCCTAATCATTTACACAAAAACATACACTGATTTAAATTTTATTAGACACCTTTTGTTTGGAAAGGCAATATGCGTGGAGGCGTGTTCACACCTGAGAAGACAAAGGCTGGATAATGTGCCGCATAATGCGCTGCATATTAATTAGCCCTTTCACACAGGTGTGTCACAGGATCCCAAAGAATGCAAGGACAAAAGAAATGATCTATATAGCCTATACATATTTTACAATTAGAAATTTACAAATAGGTTACAATTACAACAACAATTACAATTTTAACAATATTTCAAGTGTATTTCTTTGTAAAAAGTATACATTTTATCATACGTATTAAAAAAAGGTAAGGATTCATTAGTTTGAATATTGGAACAAACACTATAATAACATCTTAGTTGATAATTCAATATACCTACTTTATTTTTGACAAAACATCATACTATATATTTAACTATGAGTAGAAATTGGTGAACAAAAGCGTACCTATTTAATGTGACAGTAGTCTTTTTTTACAGTCAAAACTTTATAATCTATCCAAAACTAATCACAAAATCTTGTCTAAACATTCATATTTAGTCTGTAATATATTGTGTATGATATATTAGTATATACATGTGAATTTGCAGCTTGTTGCTTATACAGACATTTTATTTCAACATATTTCAGTCTATTTTTACTCATCTTAGTAGGCTATAGCAATATAGTTTGGATGTGTTCATGTAAACATGACGTTTACTAATGTAGGTGCGAGAGTGAATGAACAAGGCACAGACACGCGCTGTATAACTGTAGTAAACAAAGCGCGCGCGCCTATGCCGTTCACTTATAATTTAGCCTACACAAAGACACGCAATTCATATTTAAACAGTCTTTTGCGGTTTACAGTCAGACACTTCAATATCGCGATTAGAACAAAGCACTTAAGAATAAATGACTTACTTCATCAGCTGGATCCGTTGCTCCTCGAAATGAAACTACCAGTACTTCTGGTACATTTTCCAGGGTTAGATAGTATTATTCCTCACAGCGAAAGGATACGCTGTGTACACAGCTGTACAAGATACTTACTAAACACGATGGGTTTTATAATCCAGCTGGTGGGCGTTGGCATGTTTGAACGGCTTGCCTTAGATCATTTGCGTTTGAATAGCGCGCGCTCTCCGTGGGCGTGGCACATTAACGCGTAATTAGGTATAATGAGCTGGAAAGAAAAATACTGACATCTCTCTCTTTTCATACAGATTAAATAAACTGAGCATATTTGTTTTTTTATATAAATTAATTCATTTAAAAGAAGAGAGTTCAAGCTTCATTATGGAAAAACACTCGTGCCTGTATGACAAGTATTCGCGAAATTACAGTTAATTTTCGGACGCGTTTCAGAATGGACTTAACTGATAGAGAGAAGGCAAAACGCGCATCATGTTTGTTTTTCTTTATTTGGCGAAAAGCACAACACTTTGTTTTTATTGTGAGTATCCACAAAAAAATAGACACTTATCAGGATCTAATGATGTACAACACTTAATATGTTAGATCAAACTCAACGGAGTATTTTGAGTTTCTTTTGCACTGATAAGAAAAAAGCGAGACTATCGCGCCGGCGCGATAGCCGACCTCAGAGGGTTAAAGGAAAAGGAACAACATATTTTTTTTAAATCTCTAATCTCATTCAGAGTTTAATCCTGTATCAAAAGTGTTTTATATGAGTGTTTTTATGTGAGTTTTATACTATCCTGGAACCCAGCATGCATTGCGACATGAAACTTTTGATTGCTGATTGGTGATTTCTGTCTGTGTCTGAGTCAAGTAAGAGATCAAAATGTTTTAATGCACTATATGATTTCAATATCCTTCAGAATAACTGATTACAGAAACATTGTTGGATCTCATGCTGTAGATTGAATAGGTGAAAATCACCCAGAATGCATTGTTTTTTATGGTATATTACTGTTTTAATGGAAAATGGTATGATACTGTCAGAACTTTACCTTTTTTTACAGCAAGGGTTAACTGTCCTTCACAGACTGGCTTCTCATAGACTAGCCTTTGGTCGACTATTAGAGGGCAGCCCTAGTAACAATAATCAAAATAAACCCAGGTACACACTTCTTAGGAAACAAACACATTAAACAGTTCAAGCACTGAAATAATGACGAGATCTGACAAAGAGCAACCGGAAATGAGGGCCATGTACACATAGAGAAGCACTAGGAACTAGTTTACCATACTTTCAGGTAATCTGATCACATGGTAATCACTGTCATGTTTCTGCTCCGACTGTGAATAGCAAATGTGTGTTTCGTTCACGTGTCTTAGCTCTTGCAGTATTTTTAGTGCTTTTATGAATTTCACCACTGTTGTTTCAGGTTGGCACGGGGTGGACTGCTCCATTAACTGCCCCAGTGGCTCGTGGGGTCTGGGCTGTAACCTGACGTGTGCCTGCAGTAACGGGGGCGCGTGCGACGCTCTAGACGGGAGGTGCACCTGTACTCCAGGCTGGAGAGGAGACCGCTGTGATCAGCACTGTCAGGTGTGCGATCACAGCTGCATTCACAGAGAAATACCAAATCCTGTACTGTCTTAATGTTCAGTTACACATGCCTTTTATGTCACCTTCTTATATTCTGCTGCATTCATTATAATAATACTGAACCAGTGTTATATATTACCTCTCGATTTTTTTTCCATATTTTTGGCCTTCACCCATAAGGCATCATTCCTTCAGTCTGATAAACAGTTATTTTCAAGTGCATTCTCATATAAAATTCATTCAGTAGTCATTTTTATCGTCAAATTCATCACTATTTTAGTCTAAAGAAGTGTACCTCAATGGCCTGATGGTGTGTGCAGGACGGGACGTATGGATTGGACTGTCGTGAGCGCTGTGACTGCAGTCATGCGGACGGCTGCCAGCCCTCAACGGGACACTGCCGCTGTCTGGCCGGCTGGACAGGTGATGAATGTGTGCTAGACTTTCAGGATAACTTATATTTTTATCATTTGCTTTTTAAAAGATTACTGCTTTAAAAAGTCATTCCCACCTCTGGGGCCTGATTCACAAAAATCTTCTTAAGAAAGAAAATTCTTAAGATAAGTTCTTAAAATAAGTTTATAAGAAAGTTAATCTTAATTTTTTTCTTAAGAAGGTTTTGGTGTGTTTGATTGTAAGGCTGAGGACTGATGCACAGGCACATGAAGGTGGATACACCCCCTCTCCCACACATTCCTCTGGGTTGATCCCGACACCGACAGCATACTGATGCTGTCAGCAGTGTTTCCTCAGGCCTGCTGCACTAGAATGATCTCCCGCATCCTCTCATCGCCTAGCAACACACACTCACTCTCAAAGAGCTTTTGTCTGTGTTTTGTTATGACTCTCTCCCACAGAGCTGCTTCACCCACTGAGCTTCAGACACACAGAACAACATGTTTAATCATTTGTCTTTGACAGCAGAGCTTGTTAAACACAGCCTGACGGTCATTGAGCTCAAGGCCGTTCACAACAAGAAAGATAACTATAACCATAACTATATTAGCCTCCACTCCAACGTTCTGTTTATTATTAGCATGCCCGGTTTGGTCGGGCCAAAAACTTCAGCCCTAACCCGGGCCTGGCCCGTGGTGTTCAAGCCCTACCCGGCCCCAGCCCGACAACGCCAGCAATTTTTCAGGAGGAGGGGTCATGTTAGCCCCAGAACGGCGCTCGGGGCGAATTCTGGAACACTTCCCTGATGTTACCTCGCCTCTTTCTAAACTCACCTCGCGGGAGGAGGAGCACGAGAGGCGACGCTCGCTTTCTGGTCTCGTCTCCGATCCTCAGACCAGGATGAGCCAGCCCCCTTCGTGGCTTGAGGCGTGGGCCTGGACCGGCGCAGCATGAAGGACTTAAGAGCCGCGGAGTGCGCCTTCGCCTCCCAAAACTTCTCGACCACCGTCTCAATAGATGTGCTAAACAGCTCGGAAGGCGGAACTGGCACATCGAGGAGGAAGGATTTCTCCCTCTCCCCGATGTCAGCCAGGTTCACCCAGAGATGTCCCTCCACCATGGCTTCCATAGACCGATCGAGACTGTGTGGTGGCGCGGAGAACCAAATCTACAGTGCGGCGCAGCTCCTCTACCACCTCAGGGGGAGCCCCTGGCTCTGGTCCAGACCTTCTGGTTTCCACGGCAGATCTAACCTATCCGCGGCGCGCAACATAACGTCCAACAAACCGTCATATACGGGGCAGGCGGGCTAAGAGTGCTCAGAAACATCGTCCTCCTCATCAGCCTCATCCTGCACAACTTGGCCTGGGGCGAGGGCCGCGCTCGCTGCTGAATCAGATGCTGCGAGAGAGATCACGTCATCATCCCGCAGCTCTTGAGAGATATTCAAACCCCTTTCGAGCTCCATCTACGAGCCCCACGATTTCAGTGTCCTGCCCGCCTCGGCTGCAGCGGGTCCTGAACCGCCGGGCACACCCTCAAGAAAAGGGACAGTCGAGAGCGAATCAAGTTTCCTTAGAGGAAATGCATGCTCCTCACCCATACACATAACGCACATATTGTGTCTGTCATCAGGTGTCAGAAAACGCTGACACGGATGAACACACATTCTAAAATTCACGGCAAAGGCATTCCCCCATAGCGACCCCAATGGGACGCAGTGCAAGTTCCCTTTCGAAAGGGAACAAGAAAAGCATGTGATCGCTGTCTTCTGTGAATCTGAACTATCGTGAAACTGCAGCGTCTGATCCAGGCGGCTGGTCTTGTCTCGCTCTCGCAGTACTTCATGAACCGGACAAACTTTCTAACCAGAATGCATTGCTATTGTCAGGCATAGATTGCGTTAAGTCAAACTCCAAGCTATTGGTTCAACTGGTTCAGAGAATCAAAAAGTTATGATTCTCCCATCACTACCTATCAGTCATTGTCATTATACCTGCGTATATAAGCAGGAGTTTCTTTACTGGCAATGCCTCCACCACCTTCCTCTATTCCAAGCTACCTCTTTCTATTCAATCCCGTAGTCAGGGCCCTTAATTAGCTCATAGCTCGAGACCAGGACAGCAAGCCACGAACTGTTTGCCATCTTTCATTAGGACTGGATGGGCAGATGAACTCGTGAACATATTTCTCAGTACAAAATCACAGCCTTGAATGCAGTAAAAGAAGTTTTCTAAATAGTTATCTGGGATTATAAAAGTAATGTTGTGTTTTTGTGAGTGTGTGTTGTGGGATCATCCAGTCAGCGTGTGTGTGTTTCTCACAGGCATTCACTGCGACAGCATGTGTGCTGAGGGCCGATGGGGGCCGAACTGCTCCCTGTCCTGTAACTGTAAGAACGGGGCGTCCTGCTCCCCGGACGAGGGCGCGTGTGAGTGCGTGCCTGGATTCAGAGGAACCACCTGCCAGCGCAGTGAGTGCTCACACACACCACCTGTGTCTGTCCCATGACAACATCTTGTTTTCTCATCCGCTCTGTTCTCCTGTTGTTTCCAGTCTGTTCTCCGGGCTTCTTCGGCCACCGCTGTAGCCAGGCCTGTCCACACTGCGTCCACAGCAAGGGCCCCTGTCACCATGTGACCGGCCAGTGTGACTGTCAGCCTGGCTTTAAAGGGGCGCTCTGCAACGAAGGCAAGAAAAGCCGCTCTCACTCACTGCTATAGTACAGCTGGTGGTCCCACTTTATATTAAGTGGCTGTAATGTAATTGTAATGTAATGTACTTACATCTAAAAATTAGTACAATGTACTTATATTGTGTTCATGTTGTATTGTAAAACACTTTTGCTGCTATTGAGGTGTGACACGGGTAAGGTTAGGGTCAGGTGGTATGGGCTGGTTTAAGGGTGGGTTAAGGTGTAAAGGAAGGGTCAATCGGTAATTACATAAATTAATTACAGCTGGGGGGGGGGGGGGGGGGGGGGTCTTCTGCACGCCATTTATTCTTTCAGTTCTTTTTGTTTTCCATTCCCATTTTCCAGTATGTGTTCTTACAATCCTCTCACTGGGCCGTGGTACTGATGTCCTGCTCTCTCTGTCTGTCTGTCTGTCTGTCTGTCTGCAGTGTGTCCCAGTGGCCGGTTTGGCAAGAACTGTGCGTGGACCTGCACCTGCACTCATAATGGCACCTGCAACCCCTTCGACGGCTCATGTCAGTGTTACCCCGGCTGGATCGGCAGTGACTGCTCACAGCGTTAGTATTCTGTGCAATCTCACTAAAGGCTCTTGATCAACTCTTAAAGCTCTTGCTCTCTCAGATTGAGGCTCATTGTAGAATATAGCATCACTTCTTTTAGGAGTAGTTAACTTCAGAATTAAAATTTCCTGATAATTTACTCTCCCCCACGTCATCCAAGATGTTCATGTCTTTCTTTCTTCAGTAGAAAAGAAATTACATTTTTTGACGAAAACATTCCAGGATTTTTCTCCATATAGTGACTTTAATGGGGTCCAACGGGTTGAAGTTTCAGTGCAGCTTCAAAGTCTCGACACGATCCCAGCCGAGGAATAAGAGTCTTATCTAGACAAACCAGTGGCCATTTTATAACAAAATAAACATTTATATACTTTTAACCCCAAATGCTCGTCTTGCACAAACGTTATATAAACGTTAAATCTAGGGCAGGACGAAAAACTTCTCCAACTCCTCATTTTCTCCTCAAACTTCAAAATCATTCGACATAATGGTTTTACCTTTTTTTTTGTAAATGCCGTTTGACTTCGTCTTTGCACGTTTACTTTGTAAACACTGGGTCGGTACTTCTGTCTATGTCACGCGGGACCTTTCGTGATTAGGTGATGTGTGGCGCATCACAGCTAGTGCAAGACCAGCATTTGTGGTTAAAAGTATATACATGTTTTTTTTTGTTATAAAATGTCCGCTGGTTTGTCTAGATAAGACTCTTATTCCTCGGCTGGGATCGTGTCGAGACTTTGAAGCTGCACTGAAACTCACATCTGGACCTGAGTTGGACCGCATTGAAGTCACTATAAAAATCCTGGAATGTTTTCCTCAAAAACCTTAATTTCTTTTCTATTGAAGAAAGAAAGACATGAACATCTTGGATGATGTGGGGGAGAGTAAATTATCAGGAAAATGTAATTCTGAAGTGAACTACTCCTTTAAAGCCATGACACCGAAGAACTAGTGGCAATGAACGCCGACTGTGTTTTCACCTTGTGTTGTGTGCGTTTGGGCTAAAAAGTTGCGTTTGGACTCACCGTAAAGACTTAGCCAATGGCCAGCTAGAGAAAATAACTCTATACCTGCTGGTGGCAGTAGTCTATATTCATCTTTAAAAATGGGAAACCGACACTAGGACTGTGGATATACAACCTGGAACATGCAAAAGCTGAGTGGTCAGACGGTCGACGACAGCCTGATGTTGGACGATGACCGACTGTCAGCTTGGTGTGTCTAACCATTTATAGTTTTTGCTGTGTTTTCGGGGAATCTCCCAAAAAACATCCTGCCTGACTAAACGTGGTTCTTCAGAGTTTAGCGTAGTGATGCTGGGCTGTTTGATTTGCATCCTTTTCAACAGCTTCAGCTCAACTGATCAGACTACTAAACTATTTCTTTAGTCCCCTGCTGATCAGAAACCTAATGTCAGCCTGTAATAAAAGGAGGAGAGTGTGGATGTCTAGGCACTTTCTCTCATGTCAAGCACAGTTCTGCGTCTGGTCTGGGTTGAGTCTCGGGGTCAGGTGGGCTTGGTGGGCTTGGTCTGGGTTGAGTTTCGGGATCAGGTGGGCTTGGTCTGGGTTGAGTCTCGGGGTCAGGTGGGCTTGGTGGGCTTGGTCTGGGTTGAGTCTCGGGGTCAGGTGGGCTTGGTCTGGGTTGAGTCTCGGGGTCAGGTGGGCTTGGTGGGCTTGGTCTGGGTTGAGTCTTGGGGTCGGGTGGGCTTGGTCTGGGTTGAGTCTCGGGGTCAGGTGGACTTGGTCTGGGTTGAGTCTCGGGGTCGGGTGGGCTTGGTCTGGCTTGAGTCTTGGGGTCGGGTGGTCTTGGTCTGGGTTGAGTCTCGGGGTCAGGTGGGCTTGGTCTGGGTTGAGTCTCGGGGTCAGGTGGACTTGGTCTGGGTTGAGTCTCAGCGTCGGGGGGGGGGGGGGGGCTTGGTCTGGGTTGAGTCTCGGGGTCAGGTGGGCTTGGTCTGGGTTGAGTCTCGGTGTCAGGTGGACTTGGTCTGGGTTGAGCCTCGGGGTCAGGTGGGCTTGGTTTAGGTTGAGTCTCTGGGTCGGGTGGGCTTGGTCTGGGTTGAGTCTCGGGTCAGGTGGACTTGGTCTGGGTTGAGTCTCGGGGTCAGGTGGGCTTGGTGGGTTTGGTCTGGGTTGAGTCTCTGGGTCGGGTGGGCTTGGTCTGGGTTGAGTCTCGGGGTCAGGTGGGCTTGGTCTGGGTTGAGTCTCTGGGTCGGGTGGGCTTGGTCTGGGTTGAGTCTCTTGGTCGGGTGGGCTTGGTCTGGGTTGAGTTTCGGGGTCAGGTGGGCTTGGTCTAGGTTGAGACTCGGGGTCAGGTGGACTTGGTCTGGGTTAAGTCTCGGGGTCGGGTGGACTTGGTCTGGGTTGAGTCTCGGGGTCAGCTGGGCTTGGTCTGGGTTGAGTCTCGGGGTCAGGTGGGCTTGGTCTGGGTTGAGTCTCTGGGTCGGGTGGGCTTGGTCTGGGTTGAGTCTCGGGGTCAGGTGGGCTTGGTGGGCTTGGTCTGGGTTGTTTCCCCTCTTCAAACAACTTCACTTGGGATTTGTAGCAGCTGTTGGGTCTCCAGCGCTGATCTGACCTTATTTTAACCCTGAAGCAGTTGTGTTTTTTTTTCAACTGTTTTTTTGTTTTGTTTTTGTTGTTGTTGTAATGTAGAAAACTTCCCACATCTAGACAGAACAATTATATTCAGTTCCTTTAAATTTGCTCCGCTGAAGTAGCTGAACACTTAACTCTCATCTATCGGTGGATCGTCCAGATAAAGACTATATGCTGAGTGACACTAGACACTAGTTTGGCTGATTTATAACTCAGGACCATCAGAAACAGAGTTTTTTTCTGTGCGTTGACCTCATTGAAGGCCTGTGGTCTCTAGCGCCCCCTGCTGATCATACAGAGGAGCAGTAAAGAAGTACACATGATCTGATGATGTTATATACCGGTTGTGGTCAAAGGTTTAGACCAATTAAGATTTTTAAATGCTCACCAAGGACACATTTATTTGATCAAAAAACAGTAACATTTTGTAATCTATTAAAAGAGCTGTCTTCTATTTTACTGTATTTTAATATTTATTCCTTTCCTGATCAAAGCATCATTACTGCAGTCTTCAGTGTCACATGATCCTTCAGAAATCACTCTAATATGATGATTACAGGAATAAATTACACTTTACAATATATTCACATAGAGCACAGCTATTTTAAATTGTAATAATATTTTACAATATCACTGATTTTACTGTATTTTTGATCAAATAAATGCAGCCAAACTTTTGACTGATAGTCACAAACACAATCCATGGTCAGACTTTACATTAGGTGTCCTTAACATCAAATGTACTTATTGTGTTCATATTGTATTGCATTGAATAAGGTTAGGACAGGTTTGGTGGTATGGGCCGGTTTAAGGGTGGTTTACGGGGGAAGAGAACAGTGTACTTACAGAACTGAATTACAGCTGTAATTACATACAGGTATTTTTAAATACACACTACCAGTCAAACGTTTTGGATCAGTAAGATTTTTTATGTTTTTAAAAGAAGTCTCTTCTGCTCACCAAGACTGCATTTATTTGATAAAAAATACAAAAAGAACAGTAATATTGTTGTTAAATATTATGGCAATTTAAAATAACTGTTTTGTATTTTAAAATATTTTAAAATGTAATTTATTCCTGTGCAGGATTCGTTGATGAATAGAACGTTCAAAAGAACAGCATTTATTTTAAATAGAATCTTTTGTAACATTATAAAATGTCTTTACTGTAATTTTTGATCAATTTAATTCTTTATGAATAAAATTATTGATTTATTTTATTTATTTCCCCCCAAAAATAAAATAAAAATTCTTACTGACTCCAAACTTTCGAACGGTTACAAAAGCTTTCTATTTGCTATTTTCTAATGCTGTTCTCTTGAACTTTCTATTCATCAAAGAATCCTGAAATAATACTGTAAATAACTGTTTTCAACATTGATAATATTGAGAAATGTTTCTTGAGCATCAAATCATCATATTAGAGTGATTTCTGAAGGATCATGCGACACTGAAGAGTGTTATGTAATTTGTTATGTTATGTAAAATGATGCTGAAGATTCTAAATAAATTACACTTCGGTTATATATCGGTTATCGGCTTTCAAATATAAAAAATCATCGGTATCGGCCAAAAATTTCATATCGTTGCATCCCTAGTTGTCACATCATATTATGAATAACTGTCATAATTACATTGGTAATCAATCTTATGATTTACTGTATGTTGACTAAACTATGTGTAGTGTAAATTACACTACAATATATTCTCATAGAAAACAGCTGTTTTAAATTGTAATAATATTTCACAATATAATATAATAGGCTACCATACCATTCAGAGTCAGCGTCCGCACGTCCCACATCTGCAGTGCGAAGATTTTGTTGAAACTGATTTTATTTGCCTGGTAACAGCCCTATAGTAGTGCCTTATTAACTGAATTGATCAGTTAAACTTAAGAACTTATAGGCTACATCATGACGCTTATTGCCTACTATTTAATAAGGTTTTTAAAAATGCCCCAGGAAATCAATTTATAGCGGAAATGTCACCTCTTTATGGAAAAGTTTGTTGCTGTCAACATTGTTTTTGGAAGATACATTAAAAATGCAGTTAGCTTCTGTAAACGGATCTACAATGCATGTCATAAAATATGGTTAATAGTGGATTATTTGACGAGCTTCCGTGTAAAAGTGAATGTTATCAGCGGATTCTGTTCATGTGTGCCTGTGCCCAGATATTTTAGAAATCCCGACCAGCTGATGTTGTACGGCCATGTCCGGAATAAAGAGTAGACCTATGTATATGGTTGGCCTAAATAGCTCAGTAAAGTTAAAGGGTTAGTTCACCCAAAAATGAAAATTAAGTCATTAATTACTCACCCCCATGCTGTACCAACCCCGTAAGACCTTCGTTCGTCTTCGGAACACAAATGAAGATATTTATGATTAAATCTGAGAGGTTTATGACTGCTACATAGGCTCTCTAAGGGAATGAATCCTGACGGCCCAGAGAGTCATTAAAGAAAATGTTTAAATATTCCATGTCGCAACAGTGGCTCAACTATAAGTTTATCAAGCGACGAGAATACTTTTTGTGCGAAAAAACAAACAAAATTAACGACTTTATTCGACTATTCCTTTTCTTCCTTGTAGGCCTGAAACGAGACTTCAAGAGATTTCCACGACGCGCACGCGCGAGAACTTAACTGAAGTAGTTGAAGGAGATCGCAATTCTCGCGCATGCGTCGTGGAAATCTCTTGAAGTCTCACACAAAAATTATTCTCGTCGCTTGATAAACTTATAGTTGAGCCACTGTTGTGACATGGAATATTTAAACATTTTCTTCATTGACTTTCTGGGCCGTCAAGTTTCATTCCCTTAGGCAGCCTATGGAGGAGTGATCCAGCTGTCACATTTAATCATAAATATCTTCATTTGTGTTCCGAAGACGAACGAAGGCCTTACGGGGTTGGTACAGCATGGGGGTGAGTAATTAATGACTTAATTTTCATTTTTGGGTGAACTAACCCTTTAATGGACATAAGGCGTGATATAAGATTTTGGCCATATTGCCCATGTCTAAGTCAAGTCAAGTCAAGTCATCTTCATTTATATAGTTCTTTTAACAATGGATTGTTTCAAAGCAGCTTTACAGAGATAAACATATAATTTAAGGTAACAGAGATTGTTTTGGCTTTATAGCGATTCTTGAATAATGTTATTTCCAGCTAAAGTTAGTTTTGATCTATTTACCTCCGTCAAAATGATCATTTGTTATTAAATTAGGGGCCGCTAAGACGACGCCGTTCTCTCTAAACAGACTTTAACCGCAAACCTGTGATTACCGCTGATGGCGTTCACATGCGCATTAAGTCATTTATTTCCTGTGACACCTGTAAAGTCACATCCAGAAACCTCTTGCGTAGTGTAGTAATATAATAGTAATATAGTAATATATAATATAAAGCGTAGTGTTATAATAAATATATAAATGTATAAATAAATAAATTAATAAATAAATAAAATTATAAATAAATAAATTTATTAATAAGTAAATGTAGATGTAAATGCATATATACATAAATAAAAGTGAAAATAAATAAAAGTGGAAATGAATAAATGTATAAATAAATAAATGAATAAATAAATAAATGTGTGAAAATATATAATTATACATAAATAGGGAAATAAAAGTATAAATAGTCAATAGTTGTTTTTACATTTATTCGCGTATTTATTTATTTATAATTTTTATAGGCTTGGTCCTCCATATAATAGTACTGATTTGTTTTGTATTTTTTATCAAATAAATGCATTCTTGGTGAGCAGAAGAGACTTCTTTTAAAAAACATTAAAAATCTTACCGATCCAAAACTGTTGACTGGTAGTGTAGTACAATGTAAAAACATGTACACAATAAGTGCATCAAATGATTAATGGTTTTATAATCAAAATTTATAATTGAATGATTAAATGATTGTATCAAATGATTAATTTAGATGTTAGTAGCTAAAGACACCTAATATAAAGCGGGAGCGCTGAAGAGTAACCCTTTCCTCCAGGACTGTTCACTGTGACGCAGCTGCAGGAGTGTGTGTGTGTTTGGACAGCACTGCTGCAGGGTTGTGATGTGTGTGTGTGTGTGTGTGTGTGTGTTTGCCCGCAGCCTGTCCTCCGGGTCAGTGGGGTCCTAACTGCATCCACACCTGTAACTGCCACAACGGGGCGTTCTGCAGCGCGTACGACGGCGAGTGCAAGTGTACGGCCGGCTGGACGGGGCTCTACTGCACACAGCGTGAGTTCCCCTCTCTCTCTCTCTCTCTCTCTCTGAACCTGTGCGCTCACACGTCCCTCTCCTGCAGGCTGTCCGCTGGGCTTCTACGGGAAGGACTGTGTGCTGTTGTGTCGGTGTGAGAACGGCGCAGACTGCGATCACATCTCCGGGCACTGCACCTGCCGCACGGGCTTCATGGGACACCACTGTCAGCAGAGTGAGTAAAGACTTACATATCTATAAGCACACTTTGATAAGCACACGCACGAGTCTACATCTGATCCAGCGTTTTCCCACTGGCTTCCAGAGTGTCCCGCAGGAACGTATGGATACGGCTGCCGGCAGGTGTGCGACTGCCTGAATAACTCCACCTGTGATCACATGACGGGCACCTGCTACTGTAACCCCGGCTGGAAGGGCACTCGCTGTGACCAGGGTAAGTGTACAGTAGCACTCACGACCGCTGCCTTTTACACGCCAGAAAGCTCACTAACAATCAGCAAAGGATCAAATGTGTAAATCTCATTGTTTCCTACTTTTTAGAATAGCAAAATAAGTTCAACTTCAGTAATAGATCAGATCAGTGGAGTGCTGAAATGATGAGGAAAAGTTTTTTTTGGTAACACTTTATTTTACAGTGTCATTGTTACACGTTACATGTAGTTACTGTAGTAATAACTATTATATGATATACTAATAACTATTATACACTAATAACTATTATGCATAATTACATGCAATCGACCCCAAACCAAACCTCATCTTAACCCTATGTAGTTCATAATTATTACTCTGTGCTTAAATGTATAATTACAGTGTAATACTGACACCTTCAAATAAAGTGTAACCTTGTAATACAAATGTAAATTCATGTCCCATTTACAATAAATGTTGTCACATTTACAATTCTGTTTTGTATTTTTGCATTAACTATGTAATGTTATATTTATTAAAACCAAGTATAAACCTCATGTTAGTGTTTTTAATCATTTTTTACATTTATTCCAAAATAATAACTGAAGGCAGTACAAAATTAAACAATGCAATATTCAATATAATTAAATTATTTGTATAGCGCTTTTCACAATACACCTCGTTTCAAAGCAGCTTTACAGAAAATGCATGAGTCCACATTACAGTTTAGAGAGATCTGTTATCAGAGGAGACTGTCCAAAATATCTCAGAATACATATACAAATCACACAGTACGCTAATAATGCATTTAAGGCAGAAACAATAAGCTCATTGAAGTAATGAGTACTTGTTTGTTAACAAATGAATATGACATATAGAAAATATAATTTGTGAGCTGATGTTCAGCTGTTCTTTTTATTAGTCAACTTATTTTCATCAGTCATCAAGCTCGGTAAACACTGTTCACAGACACGAAGATGAATCTTTAGCTGATCGCTCACTGAAAACCCCTCATCATGTTTTCAGGCCCGTTTGATTTTATAATATTTAAGTGTCTGAGTTGTTAACTTGCTTTTTAATTAGTCTTCCCATTATCCGCTTGTGTAACAGCATTACAATGTCGCATTTTGTAATATTAGCGTTGTTTTATTTTTAAAACATTTCTCATACAATTTTCTGCGGCTGCACTGCCTCCTCCTCAGAGCGGCCACAGATGCTCCAGTGTAGAGGGTTTCACAGCTACAGACGTCACACATGATCACACACTCGATGAAGCCTCATCTGAGCGCGTGACACTGATGTTTCCTGTCTTTCTCAGCTGGCGTGATCATTGTAGGGAATCTCAACAGTTTGACGAGTGCCGCTGTGCCCGCGGACTCGTATCAGATCGGTGCCGTTGCAGGAATCATCGTCCTGGTACTCCTCGTGCTCATCCTCCTCCTCCTCTTCATCATTTACCGTAAGAAACAGAAAGGCAAAGAGTCCACGATGCCTGCGGTCACGTACACACCCACCCTGAGGGCCAACACCGAGTACGCCGTCACAGGTCAGTGTCCCGATGATGAATGTAATGGTGCGTCTGCTCAGCGAGTCTTACAGCTGTCACTAGGGATGCACGATATATCGCCACCATATCGGTATCCGCCGATATATGTTCATTTTTAATGTTATCGTTATCGGCCCAATAAAAAAATCTGGCATATACTTTATATTAAAGCTGATAAATAATGGATTATTCCCCTCAGCTGAGAGACACTTCAGATGCGCACTGTTCAACATGATGGGTTTGAATCGCTTGAAATATGATTGGAATCACTTCAAAAAAGGAAAATACAGTAAAGTGCAGTTAACATGCAGCGCAAGTCTGTAGGCTACATAAAATTATCATGAGAACATTATAATTGTGTGTTTGGGACATGGATTTTAATGGTGAGACATTTGTTCTTGTAATCAGGCTCTCAAAAATTATATAAAAAAACTTGGATTTAGATTTATTGGCCAATATATCGGTTATCGGCTTTCAAATATAAAAAATCATCGGTATCGGCCAAAAATTTCATATCGTTGCATCCCTAGTTGTCACATCATATTATGAATAACTGTCATAATTACATTGGTAATCAATCTTATGATTTACTGTATGTTGACTAAACTATGGCAGATTGGCCCACTTGCACTGAGCTTTGTGACGCACTTCTGTTTTCAAATATAGCTCTCGCTAGTTTTCAGTTATGTATATTTTAGCATTATTGATGTTAACACAGAGGAGGTATAGAGCGAAGTGCTGTTCTAGTGGGCCGTTGGCAGTGTGGTGACTGTGTGTGTTTGTGCTGCTCTTCCCGTTCCAGAGTCGCTCCCGCAGACGGATGTTCTTCCCAACAGCAACTACTTCTCCAACCCCAGCTACCACACGCTGACCCAGTGCAGCAGCCCGCCGCACACCAGTAACCCGCCCTACGGAAAGGTGTTTTTAGGAGTCCTATTGCTTACTCTACTAACTGACTCTGTAATTGTTCAACAGCTCTTGGAATAAAGGAATAATATTGTGGGCTGCTTTATAGGGAACTTGTTCAAAAGATAATGCTATGCTAAATAGAGTTTTTCAGTCAACTTTTTGGGCCATCCCAGAATGCTAATTCACTACGGATTCCCTTGCCTATGTGTTGTTAGAAGCAGTTTTTGATTTATGAGTACAATAAGGTGTGTATTTTTGTACTAAATATGTAGGAAATGTCTGTTCAAAGAATGTTGACCACAGGCACTTATTTTACTCATAAATCCAAAACCGCCTTTCTAAAAAAACAAACCATTGTAAATACCTGAGCTAACCTATGGTTTGAGAGCACAAACTGACCAGCTCTGTACTGTAGATATCTAGCACTGAGGAATTATGTGGAATGTTGTAGAAAGCTCTTGCTGTAATTGTTGATTTTTGTTTTTCCTGTCAGCCGAAGAACAACCAGTTGTTTGTGAACCTGAAGAACGGCGAGCCGAGGAAACGGCTTTCCCTGCTCGATCACACAGGAACTCTCCCGGCCGACTGGAAGCAGGGCGGATCCTTCAATGAGCTCGGTGGGACCTCCAAAAGAACAGCCAAACATAATAATGCTCGGCAGCCCAGCACTTACAGAACTTACAGGACTGTTTTATTTGCAAACTGCTTTACAATGACTCATCCAACATGGCCTTCGAACTGATATATGAGATTTCAGCGCCGCTGGCAGCTTTAATGTGTCATTTCAACATCTTCTAACACACTGCATCCGCGTCTTTAGCTCCATTCATAGCTGCTGTAAGCTTTGTCAACAAGAGGACCGCATGATTTTGACTTCTGTCTTATCTTGATTCTCTCATCAGGAGCTTATGGAGTTGACAGGCGTTACATGGGAAAATCACTTCGAGGTAAGAGAACGCTTACCAAGCAAGAGAGGAACATTTTGGCATCATTTGCTCATGTTGTTCCAAACCTGTATGCACTTCTTTCTTCTGTGGCACTCAAAAGATGATATTTTGAAAAATGTTTCAGGGTTTTTTGGTCCATACTGCATACAATGAAAGTCAATGGGGTCCGATTGCATGCTCCAAATATCTTCTATTGTGCTCCATATGCAGAAAGCAAGTCATACAGGTTAGGGACAACATGAGGGTGAGTAAATGATAAGAGAATGCTGAGTTGTGGGTGGAGTACCCCTATAAGCAGAATAACAATGTGAACAGATCTCTCTCTCTCTCTCTCTCTCTCTCTCTCTTTCTGTAGATCTGGTAAAGAGTTTGCCCTATCATGCCAGTTCCTGCTCTCTCAATAGTTCAGAGAACCCGTACGCCACCATCAAAGACCCTCCTCTGCTGCTGGCCAAGAGCTCTGAGTGCGGTTATGTGGAGATGAAGTCTCCCGCTCACAGAGATTCACCCTATGCTGAGATAAACGCCTCCAGCTCTGCCAGCAAAAACGTCTACGAAGTCGGTAAGAGGATAATAAATCCAGCAATAGCAGAGACCTGCTCACTGTTTGTGTTATTCAAAGCTGACATAATCACTGTAATAGAAATGAACCCGACTACTAATATTTTCTCAAATATGTTTCAATATTTAAAAGTTCTTATTTGTACTTGATACGATTTTGCTTCATGGGAGGACAGTCTTTCCTTGATGGGGCTACACATGGGAATCCACTCCGTAAGAGCAGTCTCAAGTAATGGTGCACAGGTGTAATGTCTGTCCAAACCTAGCAGGAGTGACTCTGTGCTTCTGCTGTTTTGAGTGAAGCCTGTTCCACTTGAGAGCAGCTGTCGTGTTCATGTCATGTCGGCTGGGGAATGTGTACATACATTATAATCGGGGTTGCACGGCTGTCTTCTATCAGCCCAGTTTAATAATGACACTTTCCAGCTGAAAGATCTGAGCTGAAGCACTGTTAGTCTTTCAGGGAAGAATCGGCCTTCTCTTATGAAACCTCACCACGTCTCTGACTTACCTCTCATCTTCCAGTGACCGCTCGAGAAGCAGCTGAAGACTCAACTCTTCCATCAGCACTCGAACCACAACTCTAATTGTGCACGCCTCTGCTCCAGTGGCTGTCAAAGCTTACAAACAAACATGGCATAGAGGAACTACCAGTGTTGTTTGCTGTTATATGATAAAATGCGTGTGAAGCCACCAATTCAGTGTTAGTTTTTACACAGTTTTTGTTTTAGTCTAATTAAACGGTTCTGATTAAAAAAGCTATGACAACAATACAAGAAAAAAAACTCTCCAAGATATTAAAGGACAAGTTCGGTATTTTACACTTAAAGCCCTGTTTTAAGATTGTGTCTGGTGAAATAGAACGGTTAAGATTGAAATTCGGACACATGCTGCTGTCCCGAGAATTTTCGGTTTCTGTGGTTGCACTCCCCCCCCCCCCCCCCCCCCCCCCCCCCCACCTCCACAATGGTTGCATAGGTGCACTGGAACACTCCTTCCTAAAACGCATTAAACTTTACTTTACAAAGACGTGAAACTCACCGAGTGGTCTGGGGTGTTCACTGATATCCTCACACAAAAATCGCTGCAAAAGATGCTTTCCAACAGGTTTTATCGTAGTTTTTGTCCAAGTCAAGTCAAATGGACTTGGACAAAAACTACGATAAAACCCTGTATATTGCAACCACAGAAACGGAAAATTGGGCGGACCGCTCCTGTTTTTCAGATCTGGGCCACAAGCTACAAAATCTGTCATCTCAGCCTCAATACACCTGTTAACAAGCGAATCACTGAAGGAAAGAAGAGAACAGAAAAAGAGATGAGCAGAAACACAACTACAACTGACTTCAGAACAGTCTTAGATGAAATCAAGTGAGGTTAAAAGAAGACATAAAAATCTGAAGATCTCAGCAGAGGAGGATTAAACAGCTCCACAAACAGCATTATCAGCTTCACTTATTACTAACCAGACTGACTTTATTTCTGTCAGACATCTACAAAAGGTTTTATTGAGAATTAACAGAGCTTTAACTCTAATTTGTTTCATTTACAGTCATCATAACAGTGATTAGTGTTCTCTTTCAAACATTCGCTCGGTATCTGACTATGGGAACGCCTCTGAGCGTGACAGATCTGGAAGTACCAATCACACCACGTCTGTCAGTTGACAGACCAATCACGACAGTGATGCGGGAGTCCCACCTCCCTCATACATACCACTGCCAGTGGTCCCTACTTCATTCTTCGATTTCTTCCCCGTGAAGATTAAAATTGGAAGCTTTCCTCAGTTGGACCTGTCTTCAAAATAGTTGTTTAACTGTTCTAAGACGAGCCGTCAAGGTACGTCACCGAACGCAGCTATTTTTGTTAGCAGGTCTTTTTTACCCCTGTAACGGTGATTTTTTATTTGTTTCTGGTATACCACGAGAATTAACGTGTTACGCCGAATTCTCTTGGATATTCCTTCTTCTGAGTTACACGTTGTGGTGAGCTTGGATACGGTTATTATTATTATGGCAACTACAAGTTCAACTACAAGGGATCCCTGCTTTTCTCCGCCGCCCACGGAGGAGGCTAAACAGCCCCCTGCGTCATGCAGCTGGGGCGAATTTATGGACGAGGTCTCCCCCCAACTACCTCCCCTCTTTGGATCGTTTACAGATGTAAGAGAGGAGGACGATGAGGACGACGAGGCCATCGCTCGTCTGTTGGAGGACGATGGTGAGGATGATGACGACGATGCGATCCTCCCGCCGAATCCCTCCCGGCCAGGCAGCGCGTTAAGCGAGGGTTCACCATCCCCGGCTCAGGGGGAGCTCGACCTACTGGAAATGTGCCGGAGGGCGGCGGCAAAACTCTCCATAGACTGGCCGTCGCAGCAGACGGGCCAGGGGACGGAGAGAGATCTCTATGACGGCAAGAGACTGCCGGCATGTGCCCCACCAGCCAAACTGCTCATTCCAGCGGTCCCCGCGTGCGTTTCAGAAATGAGACGTTTCTGGGATAAGCCCTTTTCACACAGGGTTCCTGTAAAGGGATTTTCTAGGCTGAATGTGGATAAAATGGAGGAGTTAGGGATGTCAAATTCCCCTCCTGTCGAGCTGTCAGTGGCACATCATCTCCACCCTAACCGCAGGACAGCTTTTTCCTCGGCTTCAGCTTCACTGCCAGGACGCACTGAGCGTCTAACAGCCTCAGTGTTTCAGAAGATTTACCGCTCTTCTGCACTGGCAGTGAGGGCTCTTAATGCCACCTCTCTCCTCACTGCTTATCAAGCAGAGCTTATGGAAGAGATGGGGAGGCACATGGATGCTGGGACACCAAACCCAGCCCTCAGGGAGGAGATTTGCGTTATTGCGGATCTAAACCTGAAAAACTTCCAGAGGTGCGGTCCAGAGCTGTGGCCGCAGCATGGGCCTAGCAGTGGTCGGTGAGCGAGCTCTCTGGCTGGGGCTGTCAGGGCTGTCAGACAGAGAGAAGGCTGACTTCTTGGATGCTCCGGTTGAGCCCAAAGCTCTTTTCGGGGCATCAGTCACTGCTATGCGACAAAGGTGTGATCAAAAGAAACAAGAAGGTGAGGCTTTCCAAACCTGCCTCCCTCGCAGATCCACCGTTAAGGTTTCTCAACCACCACGGTCCAGGTTTGATGCCCCCCAGCAGAGAGGTCGGTCAGACTTCAGAGGCCCTAGACCTTCTCAGGCTCACCAGACTGAGCCACAGTCTAAGCCAGCTCAGCCGAGGGGAAAACCTTCCTTTGCAGCGCCTGCAGCCAGACACCGACCAGCAAACCCTCAGGGAGGGAAGAAACGGCGAGCAACCTAATATTATATCAGGTTCAGAAAGAAGGGATGAGCAACAGCACTCACGGAGTATCTGTTGTTATCCTCCCTCAAAGAGAGCGGTCATTTTCTCCCCCTCCCGCCAAGAGAAGGCGTCAGACACGGGAATTGTTCAAAGAAAAAAGTTACCCAATGACCGGTTCAGTTGTGAAGTTTGCACCAGTTCCCCCAGTGCCTCACAGAGAAGTTTCCCTCCCTCCACCCACGGGGTTAAAACAGAGGGCAGAGGGCTGTTTTCTGAAAGATATGTGTGCTGTGAAGATAATAAACATGTTCTCTGTGCATCCAGGCAGTGGGCAGAGGGCACAGCAATGTTTGAAAATAAAAACACACACAAAAACAAAAAATTCCATATCAGAGCTGCAGTCCTCCACCGCTAGATGGCGCCGCCGCGTCACTAGTGGACGAGAGCTGCTGCGGCCCGCTCTCTGCCCACGCAGAGAGCTGGCGCGCATGCGCAGTACACCCCTGGGTTTTATCCACAATAAGCCGGGGTTATCGTCTGCAATTTGCTGTAAAACCTCCACTTTTCAACAGTGTGTTAATGTCAACAGCAGAAGGGGAGTCAGCTCAGATTGTGGAGGAAGAAATAACCTCTTTATTGAACAAAAGAGCTATTCGAGTTGTGCCGCCGGAGGACAGCCATCAAGGTTTTTACTCCCGGTACTTTGTCATTCCCAAGAGAGGGGGGGGGGGGGGGGTCTCCGTCCTATTCTGGATTTACGGAACCTCAACAAACACCTCAGAAAATACAGGTTCAAAATGTTGACCTTAAAGACGTTATCTCAAATTATTCGTCCCAAGGACTGGCTTACGTCAGTCGATCTGAAAGATGCATATTTTCACATAAGCATCTACCCGGCACACAGAAAATTCCTCAGGTTTGCCTATCGAGACACAGCCTACGAGTTTTTGACAGTCCCGTTCGGTTTGTCTTTAGCTCCCAGGGTTTTCAGCAAATGTGTGGAAGCAGCGCTCACACCGCTGAGAGTAATGGGTCTAAGAGTGTCGGCATATTTGGACGATCTGCTGCTGTGCGCGCCGTCATGGCAACAGGCAGAGAGAGAGACACAAATGCTCGTGTCTCATTTGGAGAGCTTAGGTTTCAAGATAAACGAAACAAAAAGCTGCTTGGTGCCTACACAAGAGATAATTTACCTGGGTCTCAGACTGAACTCTGACCTTTATCAAGCTTTTCTGTCCGAAGAGCGCATCAGGTCAATTCGCGGCTGTCTATCCCTTTTTCAGAAAGGAAACAGAGTTCCATTCAGACTGTGTTTACGTCTTCTAGGGCTGATGGCCTCGACAGTTTCTGTCATTCCACTGGGACTGTTGCGAATGAGGGAGTTTCAGAACTGGAAGGTGGCGCAGGGTTTGTGTCCAAAACGCCATCTCAACCGCAAAGTGATAGTGACGTCACTCTGCATGCGCGCTCTCCGTCAGTGGAGAGATCGCTCATTTCTCGAGTCAGGGACTCCGCTGGGAGCAGTTTCTCTGAGAAAGGTGGTTACAACGGATGCGTCGCTCACAGGTTGGGGTGCAGTGTGCGAGGGCAGGATAGCGAAGGGGAAATGGCCCGTCTCGCTACAAAACGCACACATAAACTTCCTGGAACTGTTAACAGTGTTTCTGGCACTAAACCATTTTGTGCGGTTCTTAAGGAACCACCACATTTTGATCAGGTCATACAACACAACGGCGGTGGCATACATAAATCGCCAGGGAGGCACACGTTCCCATCTGCTTCACAGTCTGGCACAGAAAATTATCGTGTGGAGCGTGAAGCATTTTCATTCACTACGGGCAACCCATGTCCCGGGAATAATGAATGTGGGGGCTGATCTCCTGTCCAGAGGAAATCCTCTGTATGGAGAATGATCTCTTCGCCGTAGATATCTTCGCCTCGCACGAACAACACTCAGTGTCCTCTATTCTTCTCTCTGGCGAGAGACGGTGCGCCTATGGGTGTGGATGCTCTAGCGCACCCGTGGCCAAACGCACTACTGTACGCGTTTCCTCCACTGAGTCTGATATTTCCAACTTTAAGAAGGGTAAGAGAGTACGGTCACTCAGTCATAATGATTGCCCCGAACTGGCCAGGGAAGTTGTGGTTGACGGAGATAATTCAACTCCTTTGCGACCATCCTTGGCCTCTCCCATTGCGCAGGGACCTTCTCTCACAAGCGTGCGGGGAGATCTTTCACCCAGCCCCAGACAAAGTGGCTCTTTGGGCCTGGCCCGTGAGAGGTTAAACTTGAGTGTGACGGGTTTGCCTCCGGGTGTGATTGAAACAATTCAGAATGCACGAGCGGCTTCGACGCGCTCTGCATATGATCGGAAATGGACTGTGTTTGAACGATGGTGCGCACAAAAACACATTGTTCCTTTTCTCTGTTCTGTGGCAGATGTGTTATGTTTTCTGCAGGAACTTTTGGATAAGGGCAGAGCCTTTTCAACTGTTAAGGTTTATCTTGCCGCAATTTCTGCGTGTCATGTGGGGATTGACAGAAACACTATAGGTCAACACCCGCTTGTGTGCAGGTTTATGAGAGGTGCACGACGTTTGAACAGGGTTTCAAAGCCATTGATTCCGCCGTGGGATTTGTCTGTGGTCCTTAACGCACTATCTCAGTCCCCTTTTGAGCCAATAGAGAGTGTTGAATTAAAGCTCCTTTCGCTAAAGGCTGCTTTATTATTGGCTCTTTCGACCGCAAAGCGGGTTAGTGAACTTCACGCGCTATCAGTTCATAACTCTTGTATGCAGTTCGCTATGGATTACTCGAGAGTAACTCTCAAAACGAATCCAGCGTTTGTGCCTAAAGTTAGCGAGTCAGCTCTCGCCTGTAAACAGGTGGATTTACTGGCTTTCCATCCGCAGCCTTTTTCCTCGTCAGAGGATGCGCGGCTTCATTGCTTGTGCCCTGTCCGTGCGTTGCGTCATTTTGTGGACAGAACGAAAGCACTAAGGAAGAGTAATCAGTTATTTGTTTCATGGGATGATTCTCATAAAGGGAAACCTATTTCGCGTCAGCGCCTGTCCCACTGGGTAGTGGAAGCTATTATATTAGGTTATAATGGCATGGGTCTCTGTCCTCCGGAAGGGCTGAAGGCTCATTCTACCAGAGGTTTGGCTACCTCATGGGCACTGTTTAAGGGCGTTTCAGTTCAGGACATATGTGCAGCAGCAAGCTGGGCTTCGCCTCACACTTTTGTCCGATTTTATAGAATGGATGTCACTGAGCCATCACTGGCTCATTCCGTCTTAAGTGTGTAAAAAACAAACAAAAAAAAAACACACACACACACACACACACACACACACTCTTTGTGGAGTGTTGATGTCGCATTCATCACTGAGTTGGTTGACATGCCTGCTTCGGAAAGCATATCTGCAATACGGGAGTTGTCTATATCCCATAGTGAGATACCGAGCGAATGTTTGAAAGAGAACTTTAGGTTACTTACGTAACCCCGGTTCTCTGATAACATGAGTGAGGTATCTCACCACACGTCCCTCCTTGCAATGCATGGAGAAGAGATATGCAGAGAATGAAGTAGGGCCCACTGGCAGCGGTATGTATGAGGGAGGTGGGACTCCCGCATCACTGTCGTGATTGGTCTGTCAACTGACAGACGTGGTGTGAATGGTACTTCCAGATCTGTCACGCTCAGAGGCGTTCCCATAGTGAGATACCTCACTCATGTTATCAGAGAACCGGGGTTACGTAAGTAACCTAAAGTTTCCATTAGTTAGGCTCTTAACTCTTATTATATCTTTGGACTTTTTTGGCCAATGTGTCAAACACATTTCCAGCAGCAAAGAAAGCTAAGGTGATGATGGTTACCTGGTGATGGTTTTATAATCATCATGAAATAGACTGATTCATTGAGGTATTTTGCATCTAACAGTTGTTGCACCATTAATATATTCACATCACAAACCCTGTGTTACTGCAGCATGAGATCCAGCAGTATTATAACAATCAGTTAGAAGATTTTAATAAACATGAGCACCAAAAGTTATTCTACGATCAGCACATGAATCTCAACAATGGTGACAATCAAAAGTACCTTGCTGCAAAGCATGCTGGCTACCAGCATAGTACAAAACTCCCAGCATGCATTGCAATATGAATAAATTATGCAGCTGAATTATTATTAAACTATTATTCTGTTTAATTCTGAATATTTGCTTTTATTTTTTGCTGTTGTTTTTGTTGTGACATTTAGTAGCTTTTCAGTGATGTTGTGAATTAATCTGTTTATCTGAATATTATAGATTGTCACCATTGTTGAGATTCATGTGCTGATTGTTGATATCTGTGTGTGTCATCGGAGAATAACTTTTGGGGCTCATGTTTGTTAAAATCTTCTAACTGATTGTTGTAATATAAAAAAAGACAAAAGATATAATAAGAGTTAAGAGCCCAACTGATGGAAACACTAATCACTGTTATGGACGGTGACTTCAAATGAAACACATTAGAGTTAAAGGGTTAGTTCACCCAAAAATGAAAATTAAGTCATTAATTACTCACCCCCATGCTGTACCAACCCCGTAAGACCTTCGTTCGTCTTCGGAACACAAATGAAGATATTTTTGATTAAATGTGACAGCTGGATCACTCCTCCATAGGCTCCCTAAGGGATTGAAACCTGATGGCCCAGAAAGTCAATGGAGAAAATGTTTAAATATTCCATGTCACAACAGTGGCTCAACTATAAGTTTATCAAGCAACGAGAATACTTTTTGTGCGAAAAAACAAACAAAAATAACGACTTTATTCGACTATTCCTTTTCTTCCTTGTAGGCCTGAAACGAGACTTCAAGAGATTTCCACGACGCGCACGCGCGAGAACTTAACTGAAGTAGTTGAAGGAGATCGCAATTCTCGCGCATGCGTCGTGGAAATCTCTTGAAGTCTAGCTGATAGTTGACTATCATCCTTATTCAATAAAAGAATACAAGATTTAGATTGATTGGCTTTATAGCCAGAGAAGTTACCAAAAGTCGAAAGAAGTTTTATTAGGGAAGGTATGGAGTGAGCCAACTGTGTTAGATATAATATGACATCGTCTGTGTATAAAGACATTTTTATATCTGTGGTGTTTAATATGATGCCCTGTATGTTACCATGAGACCTTACTGCTATGGCAAGTGGCTCGATTGCTAAGACAAAAAGAAGAGGTGATAGGGGGCACCCTTGACGAGTGCCCCTTTGAATATTAAATGTCCTGGAAACTATACCATTAGTAAGTACTTCGGCCATAGGACGCGTGTAAAGTATCTCAATCCATTTACAAAAAAATTCCCCGAACCCAAATCTTTTCAGGACCTCAAATAGATAGGGACCATTCCACCCTATTGTTAGGGGGGTAACAGTATCAGACCCAGGACCAGAGATGATGAAAGAAGACCAGGAGTCGTGAGGTTCAATCAAAGAGTAAAATTTACTGAAGAATAGTTTGCAGCTTAATTGGCAGAGTCAGCGTCAAAGTCTCTCGAGGAGGTCGCAAGCTAACTCTACCTTACATGAAAATCGTACACCAGTTATACTGTTTTCAAGGGCATACATTACATAAACATTCACTTCTGATTGGCTCAGAAGACATAAAGTCTAAACAATGATACATAGATAGACGGGTACGTCGACATCGATCAAGATAGCTGTCATCCAAGTCACGAAAGCTCCAGTAATGACCTCGGAGGGGCCATCGAAAAGCGTCATGAGACCAGCCACCCTGTGTCTTGAGACCTGCAACATACTGATAAAACCTTCCATCCTCAGAGAGAAGAAATAACAATTACTTTACTTCTTGAGAGATATATGTATGAAAGAAGTACAATTTTGGAAACAAATCATAGAACCATATAGAAATTTCCCCCTTTCCGTTAATGGGGTCAGAAGAGAAACCTAATCATATGATGAAGTTCTCTTTAGGCTCAACACACAGTTCTGGCTCAGGGCCACAGAAGATTAGTCACAGACACCATAAGACCTTCATGAAAGATATGCATTCAACCAACATTCATGAAAGAGATGCATGAATAAAAACCCATATGTGAAATCACTTTATGGCATATAGGAATGATTATATAATTTGATTAGTACTTATTATAGTAATAATGTAATCATAAAAAGGATATACATATAGTTAAATTGAAGAGGCAAGGGATTCCGACCCCAACCCTTCAGTCCCCCGTTTTAGACCGATGTGTGGTCCAATACCGCCACGTCTGGTCTATCAAGTGAGGCCACTACGGAGAGGGGGAGGGGTGACGCATGCTTCCCTGGCGGGTCACACTTGTCTCTTCACCTCCTCACGGACATGCTGGATACTAAAAAGTCCAGTCCCCGTTAAGAGGCTCTCCCACCTTCCACTCACATCAGGGCTTCAATGTTGTTTTGATCCAATTTGTCCCTCAGGTGGGTCGTGAGCATCAGCAGTCTCTTTTCCTCCTCAGCAGGATTCAGATTTCAGCATGCAGTCCTGCACAGATAGGAGAAACAAAAACGAACACACAACCAAATACACAAACAGAGGAACATCACCCCCACTATTAGCCATATTCATCCGTTTGGAGCAGGCAGTGTGGTTTTCATGGGCTATGCTGTCTGGAATCCAACTCATGGCGCTAAAATGCGGTTCATAAACATAAACACCTCCATCTCTCACCCAACGACCTTTTTGCATAATGAGGGTATTACCGGGATAATTTGGGGAGTGACCAAGCCAATAGGTCACTGACTCATTTCCGTCCAACCGATAGCATCTATCGTTTACCTTCTGATACATAGTCGAAATCAAATTTAGACCCTCAGTTGAATTTAGGCATGGGTATTGTACCCAGGATGGACGGTTGTCAGTTTCTTCACAATCCCAATTAGTCGCAAAAGCATGGAATCGACCGGTCCAAATGGAAATCTGTATCCACAGTAGAAATGACAAAGCGATTAGGATTAAACATACAAAAGAGAGCGGGAGTACTAATCTAACAAAAGCCCGTCTCATTTTCCGTCGCTTCTCACTACGCACTTCTTCTTGTAGAATTAGCAGCTTCAATAAGTCGTCTGGCTCAGCCATCTGTAAATGATAAAACAGTAATGCCAGAATTTAGAAAAATCACATACGACAGATATTGAAGAGGTACGATTTATCATGTTATTATGTGGTGGTATTCTGGTTGCAACACCTCTCAAGTGGTTTCACCTGTGACCAATGTCTCCATACTGTATCCAACACACCTCTGTCGAGTAACACAGATGTATTAGTAGTCAACAGAACTTGGTAAGGTCCATCAAATTTCGGACCCAGAGGAGAGATTATCTCCCTTTGCAACATTACACTGTCACCTATCTCAGGCAACGCAGGCATGTCTTTTTGCTCAGTGTTATCTTTCTCTGCTTGTCGGATACTGACACTAACCCTGGTGTCTTTTAAACATTTATCCAAAGCCTTCAGATAATTTTGCAGAGCATCTTTCAAAGGCCCTGACGGTCCCTCATGTTGCAGAGGAGCGTCCCAGGGCAGTCGCATGTAGCGACCTGTCATTATCTCAAAGGGACTGATCTGAGTAGTTTTGTTCGGGCTGGCTCTCATACTTAAAAGAATGGTTGGGATAGCAGAGTGCCATTCCTTCCCCCACTCCAACAATCTCTTTCTCAATGAAGTTTTAATCGTCCGATTAGAACGCTCGACAGAACCACTAGACTGGGGACGAAACGGTATGTGGAAGTGTTGTTTCACTCCCATCAATTTCATCACATTCTTCATTACCTTCCCCGTGAAGTGTGTGCCCTGATCTGAGTCAATGTGCAATGGTAAACCCCATCTGGGGAAAACTTCATTCAACAGAATTTTTGCAGTTGCGTCTGCTGTGCAGTTTTTCAGAGGAAACGCCTCCACCCATCTGGAAAACAAATCAACAATCATCAGAATGTATGAAAAGCCTCCACTAGGGGGCAGGGGACCTATGAAATCAATTTGAAGGTGGGTCCATGGCCCCTGAGGTCGAGGGGCATGTCCTAAAGGAATCTTTAGCTTTGCTGGGGAATTCACTTTAAGACATACTAAGCATCTTTTACAAAAGTCATTGCAAGAAGCTCTCAGCTTTGGCCACCACCAGGTTTTTGACATCATTGCATGTAAATTCTCAGGACCAGCATGTGCCAAACCATGATACAGAGACATTAGTTCAGTTCGAGCAGAAACAGGACAAACAAAACGGTCATTGAATTTCCATAACCCTTCTGTATTTTTCTTTGCACCTAATTTTGTCCATTGCTCTATCTCTTCAGGGTCATCCTCTGAATAAAGCTCAAAAATGTCTCTAGAGGGTTCACTCTCCTGGGGAGCAAAAGCCAGCACACTCACGCATGTCTCAGTCAATTTTGCAGCCTCTTTGGCAGCAGTATCAGCCGCTTGATTCCCTTTGGCCTCTGGAGAACTGTCAGTGGAGTGTCCCGTGATTTTGATAACAGCTCCTGCTGCGGGGAGATCACATGCAGCCATCAATTCTTTTACCTGGTGCTGATGAGAGATGGGGAGACCAGCCGTGGTTAGAAATCCCCTGCGTGTCCATACCGGGCCGAAGTCATGAACCGTCCCGAAGGCATAACGACTGTCAGTGTAGATATTGACGCGTCTCCCTTTACTGTGCTGTAATGCTCGGGTTAAAGCAACCAGCTCTGCCACTTGAGCCCCTCCCCCTGAAAGAGAACCACAGTCAACAGTTTCACCATGTTCATTTACGACAGCCCAGCCTGTGAATCGTTTCCCCTGTTCATGAAAGCTGGAACCATCCACAAACAAACTCATGGCATCGGAAAGGGGCTCAGACTGGAGTGGGCTTTGGCTGTCTGTGTCAATCAGCCGTGCGCAGTTATGGACAGTTCCTTCGTCTGGAAGCAAGGAGGCAGGGTTTATAGCAGTCTCAATGTCAATTTGTATCTCCACATTTTTACTCAAAAGAGTGGCTTCCCATTTAGCCCTTCTTTGGTTAGAAATAGATCCTAAAAGAGTGTTTGTTAGCAGTTTCAAAATCTGGTGTCTGGTGTGCAGAATCACCTTTTGATGTGTCACAATGTTCTCTGTGGTTTTCACTGCCCACTCGGCACAATCACATATCAGCAGACATGGATGTTGTCCTGCCATGGAAACAGGAATAGGAGTAGAATAGTAGCCTACCATTCCATACGAACTTCTTCCTGGAACCTTTTGACCCAGGGCAGCAGAGTAGGATCTGGCTCCCACCCAGGTCCACAGATGGAACGGTCTGGTTGCATCAGCATGTCGCAGTGCTGGGGAGGAAGCAAGAGTTTCTTTGATACTTACAACAGCCTCCTCCATCTCCTCGGTCCACTCGATCAGATCTGCTCCAGGTTTTCCTCCTTTCAGTGCCTCTGTGAGTGGTTTAGAAAGTTCAGTGTATTCACAGACATACTGGCGGCAGTAATTCAAAAGACCCATTACTTGCCTTAGACCAGTGACAGTATGTGGCTTTGGAAGTTCAATGATAGCTTTAACTCGTTCAGGGGTGATGCGTCTGCCATGCACCCCAACAATCTGTCCAAGATAAGTCACTTCAGGCAAAGCTAGCTGTGCTTTCTTCAAATTCACTTTGAATCCCCCGTTTTGGAGGGCATTCAAAACAGTTTGGACAGCAGTCAAATGTTTGAACTTAGTTGGACTAGCAATCAGTATGTCATCCACATATTGCAGGACAACCGATCCGTCATTTTCAATTTGTTTTCTTACCGGATCGATGAAGGATGCTAGTACCTGATGAAACAAGGTGGGGCTGTTGCAGAAGCCTTGTGGAAGCCGACTCCAGGTCCATTGGCGACCCCTGCTGGTAAAAGCAAATTTCCCTTGGTCCTCCTTGGCTAAGGGACAAGTCCAAAAACCGTTAGAAATATCAAGAGCAGTAAAATAACAATGTTCAGCTCCTATTTCATGAAGGATATTGGCGGGGTTGGCCACCAGAGGGTGTACTTTCTCAGAAATAGAATTCAAAGAAGTATAGTCAATCGTCATACGCCAAGATCCGTCCGCTTTTCTGACAGGCCACATTGGAGAATTAGTGGGAGAGGAACATGGAATAATTATTCCCTGCTCACTTAACTCATCCACCACAATGTCCGCTCCTTCTCTAGCTTCATTTTTCAAAGGATATTGTCGTTTGGCTACATGCATGGGACCTGGGATGCTCAGTGGCTGGATCTGTGCAAGACCACAATCATATTTGTCTTTGGCCCATACCTTTGGGAATTTTGAAATTATGAACTTCCACTCAGGACGAGTTTCAGTTAAACCAACAGGTTCAGCCACTGCACATCTCTCATGGTGGGGGCCAGAGTGAGATAAGCGAATTGTTTCATTGCAGCCAAGCACGAGCTTATCTTTTGAAAGCAAAACATCAGCTTCGAGTTCTTTTAGAATGTCAACACCGATAATAGTCCCCACAGTATTCTTCCCCACCCAAAACTCAGTCCAAAACACTTTGTCAGAATCAGAAAGGGTTAGAGGAACAGAAACAGATTTGTGAAACACCTTTTTGCCATTTAGGCCTTCTATATACAAAGTTTCAGAAGTGATCTCAAGATCGAGATCAGTAATCGATACTGTAGCACCCGTGTCAATTAAAGCAATGCATTGCCGGCCTCCTAACAACGCGTTTATGAATGGACGGGTGTCAGCATAATTACTATTACCGGAGGCCGCTGACCCCTAGTCCCCACCTATCAGCTGTTTCAGCTTTGCAAGATCAGCTTGAGACAGAGTGACAGATGGGGAAGCTTCTTGTTTATCATTCGAAGCATTATTTTTGTTACCTCCCTTTTTCCCGTTCCCTTTATTCTTGGGTCTACGGCAATGTTTCGCAATGTGACCTTCCCTTCCACAATTTCTACATTTAGCAACTGACTTGGGACAGGTTCGGGAAGTGTGGCCTAACTCATCACAGTTATAGCATGTCACATCATTGCGGGGAGGGGCCTCCCCTTCAACTGAAACAGCAGCCGCTTTCACAGTGCTCACAGTATCAGCATCACATGCTTGCATACGGCTCCAGCTCACAGAGCACCAACGAAGCAAATCTGCCCATATTTGGATATCAACAGCACTGTTCATCAACATATCTTTGTATTGCTTATTCAGACCGCCTGTGGCTGATTCGATTACTATAGCAGAATCAAAATCTTCATCATTGTTATTAGCAGCACAGTAGGTCTCATATGCAATACGGAACCGGTCCACATATTCTATCGGGCTTTCACCGGTTCTCTGTTTGATCTGGGTCACACTACTCCACGGAAAAGAACCCCGACCCAGCAATTCCTTCACAGCTGTTTTATAATCAGAATAAGCCACACAAAACTCACCCCAATTTGCAGGGACCCGAGGGAAAAAGGTCACACCCTGGACAGCCCTTAATTTGGAGGAAGGAACTAACCCTTCGACCAGCGACTGGATATCAGCAATGCCTAGATTTTGTTGCCTAGCAACAGCCTCTAGCTTGTCCCATAGACTTTTGTTTGGGTTATACAACTTAAAAGGTTCCAACCCTGCAAGCAAACTGTTTTTCTCAGTGGGTGTGAGTCTGACCCATTGACCATCCTCACATCCTGCACCCATTTCAATATTCAATCCGGCCCAGTTCGTGTGTCGAATCGGGGCGGCGGATGCAGTAACATTAGGTTTAAATGCCTCCATGGGAGTCAGATTAAGATTTTTGACCCCAGAGTTATATTCAGTTTGTTTTGCTTGCACAGAAGGAATCTCTGAACTGTGGGGAGGGGGAGTTGCAACAGCCACATTCAACAGCTCGCGTACCTCAGCGTAGGGCCCGCTATTTTGGTTATCAGTCTGTCTGGCAGAGCCTGAAGCGGCAGCCGCCTGAACAGAGTGAGAAGGGAAAGAGGGGGCGGAGGGAGTAGGAACTTCCTCCTTTTTTTACAGCCTTTTCTGCCATTTCACACAATGCCTCAAGCCCTTTGCTCAAACTACACAGATCACTGCCTATTTCATTCCCAAGGAGTTTAGCCATCCTGTCACGTTGGGCAATTAAACTCTTCCAACCATTAATCATGTTCGGGATTGCCTTTTCAGGGGTTAAGGGAATTCCACCCATTTTACAAATCCATGAATAGGCAAACACGGACAAAAACTTCACTCTGTCAGCCTCTTTCTTTTTTTGCAGCCAGTCAATCTGTTCTGTGACTCCCCAATTAGCATCAAAGCCCTGGCTGACCATTTTCTTAATCAGTTCTGCGTATTTTTTTGATTTGAGCGCATCAGAGAAGAGCTGTTTACAGCATGCACTCTCTTCAGCCTCATCACTTTGGTCAGAAAAAATTGAGATAACCTTTTTATCTGTCATTGTTGGTCACAGGTGAAACTCACCACAGAGAATGTTCTTAGCAGCAAAAATGTTTTAGCAGCGAATTGAAAAATACGTTTTAAATGACAATTCTGGACTTCTACACAAAGAAACCACAAAGTATTTTTCACTCACGACTCCCGATCATATATTCTGATCCATGCCAATTTGGGTCATAATTTATTTAAGGGGATCGTTCTTGATGCATCCCTGGCAAACAACCCTGTCTCTGTTACTATATATATATTTTTTTTTCTAACTAATTTCTCAGTCCCTAACTGCCTAATCCACTAAATTCGGGGATCCCCTTTCTGAGATGGAAGAGATATAGTAGGATCACGGCGCCCTGGACCTTCAATCCAGGGACGTACACTGCTGGGGTGTTGCTATATCAACAATGCCCAGTGGGGCCCCCACAGAGCACGCTTCGCTTGCGCTGTCTGCTCTTGTTAAATTTTTAAACAATGCTATCAGCGACTTCCTTTTATACTTTAACCTTTAGTATAATTAATCTTCACTCTCCTCATCGGAGTGAAGCTCTTCCATTCCCCTTCAAATCTCTTCCATTCAGACAGACCTATAGCCTATAATATAATAAATCTTTCTACCTTGTTTGTTGGTTTGCCAGGGGTGTCACCTCAGAATGATTGCGCGCATCCGCCACCAAACTGTTAGGGGGGTAACAGTATCAGACCCAGGACCAGAGATGATGAAAGAAGACCAGGAGTCGTGAAGTTCAATCAAAGAGTAAAATTTACTGAAGAATAGTTTGCAGCTTAATTGGCAGAGTCAGCGTCAAAGTCTCACGAGGAGGTCGCAAGCTAACTCTACCTTACATGAAAATCGTACACCAGTTATACTGTTTTCAAGGGCATACATTACATAAACATTCACTTCTGATTGGCTCAGAAGACATAAAGTCTAAACAATGATACATAGATAGACGGGTACGTCGACATCGATCAAGATAGCTGTCATCCAAGTCACGAAAGCTCCAGTAATGACCTCGGAGGGGCCATCGAAAAGCGTCATGAGACCAGCCACCCTGTGTCTTGAGACCTGCAACATACTGATAAAACCTTCCATCCTCAGAGAGAAGAAATAACAATTACTTTACTTCTTGAGAGATATATGTATGAAAGAAGTACAATTTTGGAAACAAATCATAGAACCATATAGAAATTTCCCCCTTTCCGTTAATGGGGTCAGAAGAGAAACCTAATCATATGATGAAGTTCTCTTTAGGCTCAACACACAGTTCTGGCTCAGGGCCACAGAAGATTAGTCACAGACATCATAAGACCTTCATGAAAGATATGCATTCAACCAACATTCATGAAAGAGATGGATGAATAAAAACCCATCTGTGAAATCACTTTATGGCATATAGGAATGATTATATAATTTGATTAGTACTTATTATAGTAATAATGTAATCATAAAAAGGATATACATATAGTTAAATTGAAGAGGCAAGGGATTCCGACCCCAACCCTTCACTATCAAAATAGCCTTTTCAGCGTCCAGGGATAGAATGGCCGTATCCGAATCCCCCTTTCTAAGATATAAAGTGTTAAGCAAAGTTCTAACATTATGAAGACCTTGCCTACCCTTAATAAATCCATTTTGGTCTCGATATATTATATCGGGTAGAAGTGCCTCCAACCTCCTTGCCAGAATTTTACTCAATATCTTAACATCTGTATTAAGTAATGAAATCGGCCGGTATGATTCACACTTAGTATTTATTTTATTAGGCTTAGGAAGTAACGTAATGAGAGCATTTCTTAAGGAGTCTGGGAGCACACAATTTCCAAAAGATTCTTTAAACATATCTATAATTGGTTGAACCAATTTTATTTTAAATTTTTTGTAAAAGTCTACATTAAGACCATCTGGCCCCGGTGCTCGACCCGCTGTTCGCACAAAAAGTATTCTCGTCGCTTGATAAACTTATAGTTGAGCCACTGTTGTGACATGGAATATTTAAACATTTTCTTTAATGACTTTCTGGGCCGTCCGGTGTCATTCCCTTAGGGAGCCTATGTAGCAGTCATAAACCTCTCAGATTTAATCATAAATATCTTCATTTGTGTTCCGAAGACGAACGAAGGCCTTACGGGGTTGGTACAGCATGGGGGTGAGTAATTAATGACTTAATTTTCATTTTTGGGTGAACTAACCCTTTAACCTCTCTAATCTCTGCCAAATTTTATACTATGAGATAATCCAATACACTCCCTCATTTTGAAACATAAAATCACCTGTATCGTGTAGCAATACAAAATAAAAATAAAGGCCAAAACAAATAAAAACATCAAATAGAAACACTTTAACACCACAACTATGTATTGCCGAGAACTACCAGCAAATACACAAACTACTTTACTTCTAACTTCCCCCATTTAACTGGGTATACCAAAAAGAAAAAAACACACCAAAGAAAATACCCTTGCGAAGAGTCGTTTCCCACCTGAGCAGATAGGTCTGGAAATAACATGACTCGATGGTTTTGGAACAGTACGTCTTTCTTCACCCTAGCCACATGCATTACGCGCTCCTTGTCTCTGTAATCCAGGAATTTCAGGATCATCACTCTCGGTGTTGAATTTGTGTCCGTATCAGACCTTCGAGTACTGCCAATCCTGTGTGCCCTTTCTATGGCCAAGGGTTTTCGCAGAGGCTCCATGTCCAGCGCCTCAGGTAGCCAACTTTCTAGGAACGCACATGCGTCACTACCCTCGGATTTTTCTGGTAAACCTAAGATTCTCAGGTTGGAGCGTCTGCTTCGATTCTCCAGGTCATCGATTTTCCAGGTAAGTTCTTTTCGAGAACACTGGTCTTCGATTGAAGTGTAGAAATCGAATCTTCGGTTTGTGAGATTCGTTCCTCCGTCTGCGTCAATCTTCCGAAACATTCTGCCACTTGGTTTTTAACATCTTGTACAGCTAAAAGTACCGTTTCAAATTGAGAAGCCATATCGACTCTAACTGAGTGTATTGCCTGAAGGATGTCACTTGTGTCTGAGTGGGAAGTGCTCGCATGGTCTCCAAAACTCGGCGCTGTTACTTTTTTCGGTTTCTGTTTTGCTGGTTTCGGCGACATCTTAGACAGAATTCACTTGAAAAACAAATCGTGGTCGAAGTTTGAAGAAAGCAGGGGTAAAATTTAGAAAATCTCTTTACAAATTACAGCGGAGCCAACTCGTGCGTCTCGTCAACGCGTCGCCATAACCGGAAGTCCAACATCCAATTTTAAGGCAATCACTCATTTTCCATATTTTCTAATTACACTCAACTAATTACATTTTACAGTGTAAATACATATATTGTAAATGCATTTTTCAATATATAAAAAGTGGCAATTCCTTATGTATTATTCAATATATTGTAATCTATACAACATTGTATTAACGCAATATATTATTGCATATATTTTTTAGGATATTTACACCATATAATATATTGATCATAAATATATGGAAATATATTTTCGTTCCATAAGGGTGGAGCTTTTCATTTATTAAACAACAATGTAGGAACACACATCATAACCATATTCCAGGATGACAGTGTCAAGATTCATCAGGCTCAGACTGTGAGAGAATGGTTGAGGAGCATGAAGAGTCATTTTCACACATGAGTCCAGAGCTTAAATCCACTGAGAGTGTTTGGGATGTGCTGGAGGAGCCTTTACAGAGAGCTGGACTCTTGCACTGTCATTAGCAGATCTTGAGCAAACACGGATGCACCTCTGATGGACATAATATACATTTTCAAAATACAAAGATCTTGTATTGACAATGCAAATCCAAACAGTGACTTTTTTTTGGCCTGGCAGTGTTCTGAAGAATAAAAATACATTCTACTATTTAGTCAGTTTTATTGTTAATGAAATAAACACATTGTTTGGGCCCATCATTGGCCTAGGCATGTTAAAGTCTTTCATTATTGAAACTGCGTATATCTCATCTACACTGTTATTTTCTAATCTGCATCAGTATTTTGTGTTGATGCTAACGAGAGCAGTACACACACACACACACACACACACACACGTGCCAGCAGTCTTCAGGTGACCCCTGGCACAGGAAACATATCAATGATACAGTATTCTAGTATTCTTCCATATCTGCATCTCTGGTGGGTGAGCTCCTCTCATATTAAATTATATTAAATGTAGCACTATTATATTATTGCTTTACCATCTTTTCAATACTTTAATAGTTTTTAAAACATCATAACTGTTTTTTTTGTATCAGCGTGTTTGAAGTCACTGGTTTTCCCACAGTGGGACTCGACTTTCCTGCGGAACAGGAACTGCTGACTTTTTGTCACAACTGATTCTTGGTATTAATAAATAATTAGTCAGATACAAATATATAACCTCAGGTACTGTACCATGCACAAAAGACACGTGACTGCTCATTCCTGCTGACAGTTTGAACCTGTATTCTTCCATTTCCAGAGCCTACCATCAGTTCTGTTCTCACGCTCTCTAACAACAACTGCAACGGGCCGTTTTGTCAAGATCCATACGACCTGCCAAAGAACAGCCACATCCCGTGCCATTATGACCTCCTGCCCACGAGAGACAGCAGCCCGTCGCCCGCCGAGGACACGGAGCGCAAGTGACCGCTCTCAGACGTCAGAAACCAGCGTCCTCCGCTGTCTCTGCTGTCATTCATCATTATAAAAGCTCTTCCGGCTTACACATCTCCATACTTCTCGTCAAAACTAGTTTTCAAGTACCTGTCCTGTGGAGAATAAGAGGGCGAGTGTTTCAGCAAACATTCCCGATAGTCAGCTCGACATAAACGACTCATTCCATTCATTAATAACATATCACAGAAATACAAGACAATCCTCAATGTTTCTGATAGAAGATGTCCGATTTTTCCCAATGACAGTTTTCTGTTTCTTTCATTATGATATTTAGTATATTAATACTGTTTATTGAGACCAGACTGTTGGCTCAATGTTTGTTGATAAAAAAAATTTTGTCCGAAAGTATTTCAGGTTTACCAAAGGTTGACGTGCCCTGATAAAGCATGTTGTATTTATAACAGCTACCCATTAAATATAGTTTACAGTCACAACTTTCAACATTAACGTAATTTTTTTAGCTTGCGCCTTTTGATTTTTGTTCTATAAATCATGATCACTGATATGAAGGACAAATACTTTATAGTGTTTAGTACTTTATAGTTTTTAAAGTAAAGCTAAAGCTGGACTTTTGCGAAGAAAGACAAATCTTAATGATGATGTGATGGGGTGAGTTTGATATGAATACATCTTTGGAGTATTTAGGACAAACATTCATAAGTGTAATGAGTCTTAAAGCACTCTGAGTCTGAACTTTATCTGTATAAAACTGTACATAGTACCAGTTCATCTTTGAATTGCATTTATTTGCTATAAAAATGTAACATATTCCTAAATTCCTTTATAACTTGATCAATATTGTTCAACCCCGGACATGCAGTGAAGACCTCAGTATACTGTGTTTTCAATAGATGTTTGTTATTTCAGTTTACTAAATATGCCACACAATGAAATGATTAATAATACTGATTCCAAAAACAACTGAGTGTGTATGAGTGTGTGCTGTATGTATCTTCAAACTGTATCTTTGTTTTGCATTTCTCCTGATTTTTTTTAATAAATGCACAAAGCTGCACAGTGTGTGATATTTCCCTTCCCAAAGAGCATATCCTTTATATGAGAATATATATTGACTGCTATATATAAAAACACGCTCTTACTTAATTTTTTAGCTGAAATATCCTGTATATGGAAATGTGATACAATAAAATGACGAATTGTCAAGTTGACATATTTAGGCGAGCTTATAGTTATAAATGATTCTTTGTTGTTGTTTCTATCATTGGTTTCAGTAAGGGCACAGCGAATCACAGTGAACATGTTTCAAACAAACCAATTTCAATCAATCACTAATACTAGAGTTTTTGCTGTGTGTATTCAAAGAAACTCTCCTGGGATCAGTGTTTGCTCTAGTTGGGCTGACCCTTAAGTTATTAACATTAGATTTAGTTTGACTGCTGTAGCTGAGTTATGACAGTCGGATGAACAAAGAAAAAAGGGTGATCTGATGGTGTGGTTGTGTTTTGACATTTGAACTGATTCACTGATTCTCATATAGAGCCTAATCTCTGAATAAGGTTTACTTTATTGATTATAGCAGCACTGTGATTCTACAGCACAAGATCAAGCTTTTTCAAAATAATCCAAAGGATTTCTTAAAAGTTGTTCTGAAAGAAAAAAGATTTGAAAAGATTCTTCATGAGGACACACACAGAGATCAGGATTCAGTGTGTGAATCTCAGCAATGGTGATGAACAGCACATTTCAGATAAACAGATCAACTCTGAATATCGCCTTAAAAGTCACATTAAAACAGCAGAAATAAAAGAAAATATTAAGAATAAAGGAAATTACTTAGACAATTCAGATCCTAATTTATTACCGCAGTGCATGAATGAGTTCTGTTTTGTGGACACTGCACTGCAACCTGCTTTATTATAGTCACCATTGTTAAGATTCACAGGCTGATTCTTGATGTCTGTGTGTCTAAATAAAAAGGTTTTGTATTAGAAGAAAGTTTAAGAAATCCTTTGGATTACATTGAAAAATGCTAAAAAATATTACGCTGTACAAGGACAGTGCTGCTATAATCAGAGGTAACCTAAATCAGAGATAGGCTCCAAAATGAGATCAGTGATTCAGGTCAAATAATGATTATGTATATAATGATTATACAATAAAGAAGTGGAAACCAGCATTAGATGCCGGCCTCCTTTTCTAGCTCACCTGTCACAGAATGGAAAGCACAGGATTGTGGGAAGACAGTGAAGGATGCATCAACTGCCTTCAAATAGTGATCAGATGACGGTCTCAGAAGAAAGGAAGTAAAGCCAACATGGGATTTGGACGCACCTTGAAGCCTTCAGAGCTTGGAACGAGTTCTCCGAAGGCAGCGTTCACAAGCTCTCGGACGCAGCCTCAGTTTTCCTGTGTTTACTACAGGGGTTCTCAACTTTGGCCCTCGAGGTCCACTTTCCTGCAGAGCGTTAACCCACCGCATCCTGGATAATGACAGTTCTCCTCACAGACAGTGGCTTATCGGCTCAAGAAGAACCAATATCAACCTTCTCTTTATAGGACACTTCAACTTCAAACTCAAAGTTTTTATTTTCTTCTACATCTTTCTTGTTCTGCTCCAGAGCTTCTTGAGTTTGTCTCAGCTCATTTTGCTTTAGTTCCATCTCTTGAACTCGTGATTGTAGATTAGAGATATTTAGAATACTAGGGTTAAATTTATTTAATCTCACAGGAGTGATATAAGTTCTCATTATCCAATTATATTGTAAGAGTCTCAAACGAGTGTTTATAGTTTGAGTGTGTGCTTTTAAACATATTGTACCCCAATCATCTGATGAAATGTCTTTATTTAAATCCTGCATCCATGCTCGTCTTTTATTTTCAGATTTTTCTTTATGATTCTGTACCAGTATATTATATGATTGGGTAATTCGCCCTTTACTGAAACAGTCTTGTGTGGAAACGGTTTCCAGTGTGGATAATGAAGGGAGTTGCACAGAATTCTTTAGTTTTGAAAAAATAAAACTTCTAAGCTGCAGGTATTTACAAAAATGTTTCTGGTGTATATGAAACTTTGATACCAGATTGTCAAATGACATCAAAATATTGTCTTCATATAAGTCCATCAATCTAACTATTCCCTTATTCAACCATAGTTTAAACCCCATATCATTTTTAGCTGGAGTGAAATATTCATTCCCCCAAATCAGGGATTAAGAGCAAGACAACAATGGGGCCTCTCCGAGAAATTTATGAACTTCGTACCAGATCATAATGGTATTCTTCACAAACGGATTGCCTGTTTTTCTTTTTATTCTTTAAGGGGTCCTGAATATAAACATGTGTTGTGGTCGTGTCTAGGCGCTGATCCACATTCAGGTGATGTAGTCAGCCGGATCCGGGCCGTATCCAGACCAGATGGTGGACCTGCTCCTAGACACGACCACAATGCATGATGTAGTCAGCCGGATCCGGGCCGTATCCAGACCAGATGGTGGACCTGCTCCTAGACACGACCACAATGCATGATGTAGTCAGCCGGATCCGGGCCGTATCCAGACCAGATGGTGGACCTGCTCCTAGACACGACCACAACGCATGATGTAGTCAGCCGGATCCGGGCCGTTTCCAGATCAGATGGAGGACCTGCGCCTAGACACGACCACGACGCATGATGTAGTCAGCCGGATCCGGGCCATATCCAGACCAGATGGTGGACCTGCTCCTAGACACGACCACGACGCATGGTGTAGTCAGCCGGATCCGGGCCGTATCCAGACCAGATGGAGGACCTGCGCCTAGACACGACCACAACGCATGATGTAGTCAGCCGGATCCAAGCCGTATCCAGATCAGATGGAGGACCTGCACCTAGACACGACCACAACGCATGATGCAGTCAGCTGGATCCGGCCCGTATCCAGATCAGATGGAGGACCCACGCCTAGACACGACCACAACGCATGATGTAGTCAGCAGGATCTGAGCCGTGTCCAGATCAGATGGAGGACCTGCACCTAGACACGACCACAACGCATGATGTAGTCAGCAGGATCTGAGCCGTGTCCAGATCAGATGGAGGACCTGCACCTAGACACGACCACAACGCATGATGTAGTCAGCAGGATCTGAGCCGTGTCCAGATCAGATGGAGGACCTGCACCTAGACACGACCACAACGCATGATGCAGTCAGCTGGATCCGGCCCGTATCCAGATCAGATGGATGACCTGCGCCTAGACACGACCACAACGCATGATGTAGTCAGCAGGATCTGAGCCGTGTCCAGATCAGATGGAGGACCTGCACCTAGACACGACCACAACGCATGATGCAGTCAGCCGGATCCGGCCCGTATCCAGACCAGATGGAGGACCAGCGCCTAGACACGACCACAACGCAACCCTGAAGTGCCTCATCGACACGACAGCCATCGGCACTGATCCCGTCAAACCCGTCTCCATACCGGCGTGACTCCGATCTTCAACCAGATGAACTGGATAAATATTGTGAATGTTCTGATCCAATCTGACTTCTGACCTTTAATGCTGCCTGAATCATGATCACACACTGTTCGCTCGTTGGGCAGAGGAGAACTGAGCGACTGAGTCTGGGTTCTCCCAAGGTTTAATCTGCATTCTGTCACTGATGGAGGTTTGGTTCCTTTTCACTGTCACCTTTATCCACCCTTGTTGCCATTGGCTTTTGGCTTGTGTAGAATGGGACATAAAATTTAACATTTAATTTAATAATCAACAATGATATTGATCTGCCTGCATTGACACCATTATATGAGAACTGAACTGAGCTGGACGATGACATCAGTTTTCTCCAGAGCGGCTATATATAAAAATGAACTAAATAACACTTTTAAAACAGAAATGAAACATCACTGAACTTACTTAAGCTGGACTGTGACGCTATTGTCCTCTGGAAAACAAACTTTGTTGTATTATTTTCCTATGATCTCTGTAAAGCTGCTTTGAAACACTCTGTATTGTAAACGCGCTATATAAATAAATGTGACTTGACTTGACATATCAAACTATTTTATGACTCATTTGAAGTCTTTACTGATTAAAGATTTCATTTTGTTATGTTTTTTTTTTTAAACTTTCTTTAGGCAAATAAACGTTTGCGAACCAAAATCAGAATCCCATTCTGTCCGTCATGTTCGATGTTATGTCGATGACGTATTGTGGTCTCACTTGGAAGCCCCAATCACCTCTGAGTAGTAAAAAACTGGCCAATGAATATTTGCGAATGAAATTTGCATGCCGAGCCACTCCTACCCAGACATACGGGTATATTAGGCTGGGTAGGAGTACTTGGGTAGGCTGGATATTTGGCTTGCACTCACTTTTTGTTTTGGAGCCGAGTGGTTACACACAGTGATCACTCTTCCAATCACCTCACGAAGAGTATTGTTCCTGATCTAAAAGAGCTTGCCTACATGAGGTGATCTCTCTTGCCGGTGAAAGGGCACTTTCAGTGGTGTTTCGCCATTAACCCTCTGAGGTCTAAGGATTTTTGGGGTCCTTGAGGTGTTCTGACATTTGTGCTTTTTTCAGTTATTTATAAACATGTTAATGGCAAAGGTGTAAATTCACTCAATATAGCACAAACGGGGCTACTGGAATTTCTCAGCAACAATTATGAAACATGTTTGTATTTTTGAGAAAATATTGCTTATGCATGATTATTGAAAAAACTAAAACTTAAAGTGTCTGAAATAAGGCCACAAAACACATACTAAATATGTGTCCACAAGACTTTTGACTAATCAGTGTTGTTGCCTAGAATTTTTGCTTCAAAATGATCTGAAAATCATCCTGCCTAATCATTTACACAAACACATACACTGATTTAAATTTTATTAGAGACCTTTGGTTTGGAAAGGCAATATGCGTGGAGGCGTGTTCACACCTGAGAAGACAAAGGCCGGATAATGTGCCGCATAATGAGCTGCATATTAATTAGCCCTTTCACACAGGTGTGTCACAGGATCCCAAAGAATGCAAGGACAAAAGAAATGATCTATATAGCCTATACATATTTTACATTAGAAATTGTAACCAATTACAAATAGGTTACAATTACAACAATAATTACAATTTTAACGAAATTTCAAGTGTATTTCTTTGTAAAAACTATACATTTTATCATACGTATTAAAAAAGGGTAAGGATTCATTAGTTTGAATATTGGAACAAACACTATAATAACATCTTAGTTGATAATTCAATATACCTACTTTATTTTTGACAAAACATCATACTATAGTATATTTAACTATGAGCAGAAATTGGTGAACAAAAGCGTACCTATTTAATGTGACCGTAGTCTTTTTTTTTTACAGTCAAAACTTTATAATCTATCCAAAACTAATCACAAAACCGTGTCTAAATATTCATATTTAGTCTGTAATATATTGTGTATGATATATTAGTCTATACATGTGAATTTGCAGCTTGTTGCTTATTCAGACATTTTATTTCAACATATTTCAGTCTAGTTTTACTCATCTTAGTAGGCTATAGCAATATAGTTTGTATGTGTTGTTCATGTAAACATAACGTTTACTAATGTAGGTACGAGAGTGAATGAACGGCACAGACACGCGCTGTATAACTGTAGTAAACAAAGCGTGCGCGCCTATGCCGTTCATTCATCATTTAGCCTACACACAGACACGCAATTCATATTTAAACAGTCTTTTTGCGGTTTACAGTCCGACAAATTCAATATCACGATTAGAACAAAGCACTAGAATAAATGACTTACTACATCAGCTGGATCCGTTTCTCCTCGAAATGAAACTACCAGCACTTCTGGTACATTTTCCAGGATTAGATAGTATTATTCCTCACAGCGAAAGGATACGCTGTGTCCACAGCTGTACAAGATACTTACTAAACACGATGGGTTTTATAATCCAGCTGGTGGGCGTTGGCATGTTTGAACGGCTCGTCTTAGATCATTTGCGTTTGAATAGCGCGCGCTCTACGTGGGCGTGGCACATTAACGCGTAATTAGGTGTAATGAGCTGGAAAGAAAAATACTGACATCTCTCTCTTTTCATACAGATTACATAAGCTGATAATATTTGTTTTTTTATATAAATTCATTCTTTTAAAAGAAGAGAGTTCAAGCTTCTTTATGGAAAAACACTCGTGCCTATATGACAAGTATTCGCGGAATTAAAAATAATCTTAGGACGCGTTTCAGAATGGACTTCACTGACAGAGAGAAGGCAGAACGCGCATCATGTTTGTTTTTCTTTATTTGGCGAAAAGCACAACACTTTGTTTTTATTGTGAGTATCCACAAAAAAAATAGACACTTATCAGGATCTAATGATGTACAACACTTAATATGTTAGATCAAAATCAACAGAGTGTTTTGAGTTTCTTTTGCACTGATAAGAAAAAAGCGAGACTATCGCGCCGGCGCGATAGCCGACCTCAGAGGGTTAAAAAAGAGCTTTTGCATAGTTACATGCAGCGATTTCCCTAAAAGTGCAGTCTTTTTAAAGACACCTCTCCGTCCATGCATTCCTGAATGCGGTCATTTCCTGTCTTCATCTGATGGCCCGATCGCTCTCTCACATGTCTGGGCCATAAGCATGCTGAGACGACGTTCATGGAGGGCGTTCTCACAATAAGAACATGGCTTTGTTAACACAACGGTCGCGACTCGCCTTTCTCAACCTGAGGGTTATAGTGGGAATACTTCTACAGGGTGAATCCCCACGGACCTCCCCTTCTAGCGTGTCGTGTGCCTTCGAGCTGCGGGATGACAGTGCGGGTCCCCATCACGGCGTCATTCGCCACTCTGGATGAGGATCAGATGTTGATAGCTGGAGTTGACAGCCATGCTTGCCTGGGTCGCCATGCACATCGGACTCGAGTGGAACAATCCACCCGCCCGCAACACTCACAGTTGGATGATAGTTTTCTGGGCTCAAAGCATGACACAACGTGCCAAACTCTGCTTCAAAAGTTCTTCCGTACCCTCGACGATGGGGCGGTCAGGGGGTTCGTGGGGATTCCCCAGGTGGAGTGTGCAATTGTGGTGCATTTGTTCCCGCAGTGCTGCCACCTGGAGGACTTGTCCGTGGCTCCCATCCAATGCCTCTGAGACGACCGCAGTTCTGGCTGCTCAGCCTCACAGTGCCTCCACCTTGCACGCAATGGCCGTCCTGCGGGCCAAAGCACTCTTAGGGCCCTATCATACACCCGGCGTAATGCAGCACCAGGCGCGATGCAAGTGTTTTTTGCTAGTTTCAGTCCGGCGCAGTTATCATTTTCACGTCCACAGCGCTTTTCTGCCTGTCTCGCTGGCTCATTCAAACCGTTATATTCAGCTATGCGATTCAGTGCGCCAGACATACCCCCAGCTTCAGCGTCCTATTTACCTCGGTAAGATGTCTTGCGTGCGGAGATTGCGGTCCTGCTGGCAAAGGACGCAATACAGCCTGTCCCTCCAGCCAAGATGAACAGTCAGGGTTATACAGCCCGTACTTCATCATACCTAAGAAAGGCGGTGGGTTACGGTCAATCTTGGATGACGGTAACGCTGCTCAGATTGATGCATATGAAACTGCTTTAGTATTGGCTACACGGGCGAGTCCCGAGATACACTCCTACTGTGCTCTCCAGGTGAGTTCCCCACTCGCCGAACGCTGAAGTTCCAGCAGCGTTAACAACACCGGGCGGAACAGGTGTTCAACAGCTGTATGACTTACAGTGTCGTTTCTTTTGCCATCTTTTGCCTTAGGTTGATGTTAGGGTTAGTGAGGCGCTACAGGGAACACACAGGGGAAACATTCATCCAATCACAAAACATTTTAGACCCAGTTTAGAATAGGTTTAAATGTGAAAAGATAAAGACTCGTCATAATGGTCAACTGCTCCCGAAATATGCTATGGCTTTTGAAAACCAATAACAGCTTTTCTACTGAACCTTAAGTGTAGCAATATTGTCATGTTATTTATATTAAAATGATACTGATACACTTTTTTTATGTACCTTCTATTGGGAGAAAAATTGCAAAGTTTTGTTCATTATTTGTGGATCTTGCTGGCACGCGACTGTTTTTTTAATGACAGCCATTTTTTCTGAGGTCTATCCCCTGCAGGTACTGTGGGAGATACTGAGCGGAGGCAAAGAGACTTACTGGCATGAGTTCCCGTTTGGCACTTAATGCTGATACTTTTACTTTCAATCTGCTGTTCTTCTGCGTGCTGTCGCTGTTTGTTTGCATTACTCCAGCATATACTGCTTGTTGTGAATTATTACATTTGGACCGGTGGATTACATACAATTACAATCCAATCTGAGGTTGCAACAAACCCAATAATTAAAGAAAACCCTTTGAGAAAATACTTTAATGATAACTAAAGATTTTGGAAATGATCCGTTCGCTGAATGATGTTGAACACGGTGTGGGGATTTTTGTTAGAACCAGGGTTAAGTATGGGGAACACAATGCTAAAATTGGTACAGTAAAATTAAGACAGATTTAAATGGCAGGCAATAATATTGTAATCTTACCCTTCTGAATACAGCAGAAACTGTCTTAACTTAACTAAAAGGATGCTTCCAGGTAATCAAGCAATATGACGCTAATTAAATAAAATAAATATTAAATACATGTTTTTAAATATAGAGATCACTTTTTGTGAACTAAATAAATGTGAAGGAGTATTGTAGAATATAAATTTTTATGGGAACATTAAACCTCTTACCTAATTTCTATATTAGTGTCAAGTATTAGTAGATATTTTGCAGTATATAAAATATGATACAGCTATTTTATACATCACAAATCATAAATGTATCATCAAAACAAATAAAGCGTAAATGAAGAGCAATACAAATTGTTAGCATAGCCTACGATATATAAACTAGGGATGCAACGATACCGTTTTTTTCAAAACCAATCCGATCCGATACCAAAATTCTGAGTATCGGCCGATAGCGATACCAATCCGATACCAGCGCAGTTTTTTTTAAATCAAGTAGAATTTTTATAACTGTGTGTGTTGAACTGATAATCACTCTTTTGTGTGTTAAACACAATCTACTTAATACAGACTACTTCATTATAAAGAAAAACAACAAATCAAAAAAATATATGATCATAATCTATGACAAAAATGCTATTATAAACTAGATTAGTGGATAATGCACATTGCTCTTTGTATTGTTGTAAAATACATTCATGAAAAACAAGATAACAAAAATCAAAAAGATAAATTATTTTAGATATAGCTTAGGGCCTAGGCTATAAAATTGAGAAATGTTTTAAATGTATAGCACAGCTGTTTAATGAGGCAGCAACATATGATAGATAGGACAGAACAAGAAAAGCTATTAATAATCTTTTATTGAGTCACTGCATTGATATGAAAGGTTCCAATACATCGCGGCACAAAGCGCTTATGCGCATCCCGAGCGCAGAATGATGCGCTTGAAGCCACAGGGAGTCACAACGCGCAGCGCGTCGAGTCCGCATTGAAAAGTTCAAAGCACAAAGGAAATACACAATAATGCGTAGTGTATTATACAGTCTCTATCTATGTAATAGTTTATTGAGCCTTTTCTTTTAACAGTTTTAAATTTCAGTTACTGTGCGCGTGAATAACAGTTATAATGCTCTGACTGTACTGTTGTGATCTAACCGACACCAGGTAGAAAGTAACATGATTAAGTTACAGCAATAAAGTCCAGCAAGATAAAGTTGTTTTATGCGAAACAATAGACCTTTATCTAAAGATCAAGTATAATAATAGTAACATTGAATCATCTTGAAGAGAGTTTCATCGTTGACCGACCGCGACGCGCTGTTTGATGCTGAATGGAGAATGACTGACAGCCGCAGCGGAGGGAAAAGTTTACGTTATCTTGGATTTAATGGCATAAATATTAATTTCTATCTCACATAATGGCTTCAGAACACTTATAATAGAGTGCACGAAAACGAAAACTTTATGGTACTTAGAATGTTTTGTGCCTTTTGTGGGGCTTAACAATAACACGCACAATATCGGATTTGGATCGGCCTCGTCTGATCGATCCGGCAAAAATGGCAGTATCGGACCCGATATCGATACTGAGTATCGGATCGGTGCATCCCAATATAAACTATTGTATATTTCTTGGTAGTCTTTAATTAATCCTTAAATCATCTGCTATGAAGCACGTCTTCAGTGATCAGACAATTCAGTTTGCAGCAAATGAGTTCAGAAATTTGAAAAAATGGATTTACTTACAATGATCTGTGTTTAACAGTGCTTCTTTCTTCAGGTGATGCTGAGAACTGGCCAACAATTAGATCAGAAAATGTATTTATATAGAAGGCAGCTTTCTGAAGATCATGTGATTTATGGGAAAACGTTATTTACTTTTACAAAGAGGTCCAAATAGACTAATTTGTTAAACTATCCGTACGGCCCTGATAACATGTTTTCCCATAAATCTCATGACTGAACTCCGGCCCCTCTTGCTGAAGACCGCCCTCCTGCTCTCTTTAGCGCTGGTCAAGCGAGTCAGCAACCTTCAAGCTCTCAGTATATGTGTCTTGTCTTGAGTTTGGACCCAATGACAGTAAAGTCGTCCTTAAACCAAGGCAAGGTTACGTCCTCTCCATGCCGTTCAGAGCTAGCCTGACGGTTCATACTTCCGCTCTATTTTAGTTCGCTTCTGTACTCAGTCTGAGACAACGACAGGTCTCTCAGTTTTCCTCCGGCCCGAAAACAACCGGCCAATCAACGAACAGAGGTCGGGCTGAGAGCCGTGACGTAGACGCTAAGCACCGAGTTTAAGATTGTGACCGCGGATATGGAGACACGGGATGCAATTCGTTCTGTTGTGAAGAATATTCCCGGCATTTGCAAACTGAAGCCCGAACAAGAAGAGTGTTTGGTAAACATTTTGAATGGAGGTGATGTCATGGCCCTACTCCCGACAGGTTTTGGGAAAAGTTTAATTGATCAACTATTACCGATCGTCAACGAGAAACTGGGCAGTCCAAAGGCCGGCAAGGCGATAGTTGTGATTGTGTCCCCCTTGGTTGCACTCATGGAGGATCAGGTTAAGGAGGCAGCAAAACTCGGTTAGCCATGTTCACTCCGGTATTTCGCTCAATGGTTTCGTTTTCGCATCATACATGTGTTTATAGTGGAAGTTTGATGCGGCTGAGCTGGCGAATAACACACGTCACAACCAAACGTTATGTGATTGGCTTACGGGTAACCAATGATTTTATACTTCAGACAAGCGCCCCCCCCCCCCCCCCCCCCCCCCGGGAGAAAGAAAACACTTTTCAATTATGCCATGCCAGAATCTGTCTACAGAGCAAAGCGAAGTAGCAGAGTTTGGTATTACCAGGCTAGTTCAGAGCACAGCTCATCACACCTCTGCTCTTGCTGCTTCTGAGGGCGAGCGGTTGTTACATCTACTCGGCCCGGTCCAGGCCAGTGTATAATGAGCGCTGTAGCCAGGCCTGGCAATCAGTTGTGTGCTTTAGAGACCATGTCGCTGGATAGTGGACTCAATAGCGCTGTTCTATAGTTCCTTGGGCTTGAAATGCCCCACAGATTGGGGGCCCACTCCATCAGAGGAAGGTCCTCCTCCGGGACGGGTCAAGTGGAGTGTCCATTAGTGACATCGATGCACTGGCTGGCTGGTCGCCGCCATGCACTTTTGCCAGATTTTATGACCTTGAATCCCTGCACTTCAAGCACGGATTCTGTCTGTTTAAAACTAGTGCATTGCCCGGTAGGGTCCAGTCGGATCGTAGCCTTGAGCATGCCATGCTGTGTGAATCTGGGTGCACCTCTATATGCTGTATTCTCCCCTTGATGTAAGCCTAAAAAGGGCCCTGGTCCCAAGTGCCCTCAGGCTGGGGCTCGCAGGACAGTTTCTGAAAAGGCAAATTACTAACTTAACCTCAGATGCCTGAGATACAGGAGCGAGCATTGTGCAGCTGGCAGTGCTACTATACTCATGCACGAGTCAACGCTTGCCGCTCCTCAGTCGAAAGACTTTGACGATATGGCATTCAGCGCTGACTGAGCAGTTGGCCCACAGTTTGGTGTGCTGAAACGCCGTTTGTCTGAGCAGGCGCACAGGCACGATCCAATCAGGCTTCAGTATGTCGGAGAGACAGTTTCTCCATAGAGTCAGAAACTGATGCAATGCTTGTTCCCGTTATCTCAGGGAACCGACCATTACAAAGTTTTTTTCCCCTCGTTAACATCACTTAGTAGATGTAATAAAATTGTCATTTCTTGAATCAGAACAGTTAATACTGATACAGTTTTCTTCTTTCCTCAGACATTATTTCCAGAAGCACTCTGAGTCGGCTCTATTGCTCCTGTCTTCCTTGTTTTATGTTTACTTGCCATAGACCAACGCTACTTTTGCGTCATCGAATGTTAACGCCCCTTTTTGGGGGAAAACAAACGGTCTGGATTCTACATTTTGACACGGTCTGAATTTTGTCTACTCCGGTTAACAGAAGAACAAAAATAACATGCCCAAAAGTTGTTGCGTGGTGGGCTGGACCTCAAATGTTTTTAAAACACCCGGTTTAAAATTTATACCTTTACCATGCCGAATAAAACAAGCGGAAAGAAGATTGTTATGGCTTCAGGCGATAAAGAGGGAAGCACCAGATGGAGGGTTGTGGGACCCAAAGACCCCTCACACATATGTATGTGGGAAGCATTTCATAACAGGTAAGTTGATTATTTCATTAATTCAACTCCCCACACTATCTGTATTTAACATAAAGTAGTGTACTTGCTAGTTACTGACTTTAATTTCGTTACCATACCAACTAAGCCAGTTAGTGCTAGCTAGGATCTAGCTATGGCTAGGCAGCTAGGATACCGCCTAGGGTGTATACCAGAGTTTTTATACCATATGCATGTACTGAAACGGTATTTTACAATGTTAAACCAATTCCAGGAAGCCATGTTAAAGAACCCCTGCACCCGGATTTTGTGCCCACAATATTTCCTCACCGTACTGTGGCAGACCCAAACCAGAAATTGAATAGGTATAAACACGCCAGGAAACGTGAGCAGACGTCTCCCCTTCTCAAATGCAAGGTGGCAAAAACGACTGCTGTGAGCCCAGATCTACCTACAAGTAAGTTTAATGACATGCAATCGTTGAGATTGTATTAAGATGGTCAGGCTAAAGCTGGATTGGGGTTAGATGTGCGGGCTAAAGCCACTTATTTTTCTCGTTAGTTCTCGATGAAGATCATTGCCCAGCTGACAACGATGATGCTGACGATGTCCCTGATGAAATGCGTGAGTCAAGGAACTGCCTATCATCTTATTCTTTGGAGGAAAATGATGGAAAGTGCCGACAGATGACTGGACTCAGCTGGACGATGTTTTTGAGCCTATTTACATTTCTTAACCAGTTTGTGAAGAGGCGAGGCTGCATCTCCCTTCCACCGCGGGACCAGCTGTTTATTACACTGATAAAACTACGTCAAAACCCATCCTTTTTTTTTCTTAAGTCACGTTCTGAAAATGCCTCAAACAACTGTCAGGCAAATTTTTATCCGATGGCTTGACCTGATGTATGGGAAAATTTCCTTTTTAGTTCACTGGCCTGATAGGGAATGTTTTTCACTGATACCTCCACAAATGAAGGCCCAGTTCCCACGACTCACAGCAATCATAGATTGTTTTGAAATCAGGACAGAGTACCCCAGCAACCTTAAAGCTAGGTGAGTGTCACAAGAAATGTCTTTACACACTCTCACATCCCACATTGAAATAAAAGGCTAGATGTCATTGCTATTGTGTATCCTTTCTTAGAGCAAAATCATACTCTAACTACAAGAAATGGACAACAGTGAAATATCTAATAGCATGCCGTCCATCTGGCAGCATTACATTTTTGTCAAATGGATGGGGAGGAAGGACCTCTGATGTGCATATTGTTCGACAGTCAGGATTCCTGTCCTCAGTGTACCATTCTCCAGGTGATCAGGTAAAATCAGAATTACGTGTACCTCAACTAACCACATTCATGTCATTTGATTAGGGTGTCATGGCACCACTGTCTGGTTAAAAAGCAGAACAAAGTAGATACAATACAATATTATGGTGGATTTTTTTAATCTCTAGATATTAGCAGACAGGGGGTTTACATTCCAGGATGACTTTGCCCTCCTCGGTGTCGAGCTGCTAACACCGTCATTCACAAAAGGAAGGAAGCAGTTACCTGGGAGAGAGGTGGAAATGTCTCGTAGGAAGTCAAACATCCGGATTCATATTGGTAAGTAGGGCTGGGTAAAAAACATCGATTTCTCGATTATTAATCGATTCTCATTTTTACGAACCGATATCGATTCTTAAATCTCAAGAATCGATTAGTCATCCTGTTTTCATTTGATGAATCAATGGAACATTGTAGCGTGCATCCCATCCAATAAATCGCAATAATCTTTGTGCTTTGTTACTATTGATACTAAATAAAGTCTCATATTTCAAATTACGTCCATTTTCTTACGAAATTCAAAAACATAAATAGCGTTTTGGCAAATATATGCACCATATTACATATTCATTATAATTTTTCATGTTCTTCGATATTTAATGCATGTTTGAATAAACCTGGCAAGTTTTTATGACAGCCACCATTTAAATGTTTATATTTCATATAACTTTATTATTATAAAAATAACTGAAAGTGTAATTTAAGTGTTTGTATAGCTACAAATCAGTTAATTTTTACCTTCAATATTATAGTAGGCTAATGAAGCCTATAGGCTACAACTGACTCACATAGTTTACAGCATTAGTTAAGAGATTTGTTTCGAATCGATTTTCAAGCTTGTGAATCTAAATCGAATTGAATTGTGAAATTTGTGTCAATACCCAGCCCTATTGATAAGTAAAACTAGATTATTGTAATGCTGTTTTATTTGAAAAGACAATTTAGAAAAGCACTCCCTTTTTGTTGTTGTCGTCCTTACAGAGCGGGTGATTGGTGTGCTGAAAGGTCGCTTTCACATCCTTGACGGTCCACTCCCTCGCTGTCTGGTTCAGTCTGCACGGGACAAAAACCAAGGGCAAGCAACAGTTGACAAACTTGTAAATGTTTGTGCAGCACTTGTAAACATGGCGCAAAGTATTATTAAATAAATACTAAAGTATGTTCAATAGTGTCTCTATTTTTTTTATAGATTATTTAAAAAAGGTTATTATTTTTCTCACCTCACTTTGTAGTACTGTTGTCATCAATTGTGGGTGGATGTGTTTTGCCCAAAATCTGCTGATCACGTCCACCATTCCGTGAATGAATTCATCATCTTTTAAGATTCTAAAGATGGTGGTCTGCTGTGGGGTCCAAGTAACAAATTCTGCATACTGTGCTGCACACACAAACATTTGCAGCTGAACCTTTGGGAAGGAGAAAGAGGGAAAGGAAGTATTATTAAAATGTGCCTACAGTATTTGTTAAAGAATGTCACAATTGTGTTGACGGCTACTGATTTCTTTGTGTATAGCTTTGCCTTTGCAGAGTAAACTGTACCTGAGTGTAGTAAGAATGGTTGGGCTTCAAAGAAAACAATGTGGAAAGGTGCCCTTTCTCATCATCTGTCCAGCTGACTGACTGCTGACCTGCCCACTTATACGGACACTTTGCCTCCACCACACCCTTGCCGCAACAATCGCATGACACATAGGCATCACATGATGCACCAAAGTATGGTCTTTCATGGCTGATTCTAAAGCCTGATCTGTCCACTCTTAATCCTTCATGCACTTTGCATACATCTTCAGTTACCAATATGTTGGTAGATAATTGGTCAGTGGCTGGGCCAATGCCCAGTGCATATTTGTAGGTGTCTAGGGCATGTTTTTCATTGTCTCTTCCCCACTTAAGGTAAGGACTATTTATGTTTTTAGCCTCTGACATGATTGTTCTGATTACAGTGATTGAGGGTTTCTCTTGATTAGTGTGTAGAACAGTGTGAGCAAACGAGCTGGTGATTCTTCCTACTCTGTGCCTGCGCCAGGCCTTACAGGCTGCCTGTATTACAGTCTCTGCCTCCACTCTGTCTGCCTCTTCCTTGGTAAAGGTTAGTGTTTCAAACCACGAGGAGTGGTGTGGTGTCGAGCCTGCATATTTACTAAAAGTACTCAGCACCACAGGACATTCACCTGTCGCGTGTAGCATTTGTAAAAACTGTGCCTGTTGGCTTGCTGAGGCTTTGGGGATGGGTCTTTTGACCTTACCTATGACTCTCCTGCCTCCAAAATCTATTGAGCGGATTTCTGATGGCTCAACTTTTTTTGTAGAAACAGCGTTCCATTGGCAGGCTATACTGGTACTTACAGTGGTGGTGATGCCCAGGCGGACTGAGGCTTCCAATTTATACAGAACTGCACCCACATGGGAACAGCTTTCACCTAGTCTTGGGTAAAAAAAAAAAGAAGAAAGAAAGCGTCAATTCCACGAAAACGTGAGCACAAGTCAACAGTATGGATCTCTTACCCTGCCATGCAGTCACAGTGAGCTGCTCTAACTTTGCCACTATTTTCCACAGCTACCCAGGTGTTGTGGGGCTTGTTAGTCACCCTCCAAGAAGGTTTAACACTGCTTTTAAAAACAAAGCACTTGTCTGTTTTTATGTGTAAAACAGTCTGGACCCAACCACTGACAAAAAACTTATGGGCCTCCAGGGACCTTTTGTTTTTCATTGTTTCCGATGTATACAGGCCTGTCAGACACAAACAATGACATTGTTTATCATTTCTGGCTATAGTGGTGTCTGCTCTATCTTAAGATTAGCACTAGGCTTATATGACTTTTCGACGACCACTGCTCTGGGCTACATGTAACAACACGAACGGCAGTAGATCAAGCCTTCTAGGCTAGATAGGATAGCATAATGTCACAACATCCAATTTGATAGCCCCATACATACATAGGTCCCATACATATTTTGCCGTACACTGTAAACCTTTTTACAACTTTCAAAGTCCTAGCACTTTCTAGACACAAGCAGAAACCAGCCAAGTCCACTTTAGTCCTAGCCTGCCACTATTTCAACAGTAAAATCAGTTAACAGCCAAGGTAGCGTGCCTAGTGAGAGCTAAGTTAATCACGTAACGTTAGCTGATAGCAGCTTCGTCTTTCTAACTAGTAACTTATAGCTAGTCGGCAACAAAACTATGTCAATAGCTTAAATCAAGTTAAATATGATGGCCTCATCGTCTAGTTTGTCATACTGTGAGTGTGTTAATGACAACAACAACAAAAAATAGGCTAGCTGCTACTTACTTGGTGATTCCATGAGATAGTGGTAGATGTCTGAATAGTCCATTTTTGGCCACTGCGTGGGGTCATTAATCCATTTTTCGACCATTTCAAAAGGACACCTCTCTGTAACCCTGTATCCAGTAGCTTATTTAAATACCGCTCACGGTCCTCGGCCGGCAAAGAGAGTGTGTATGTTTGTGCCATTTAAGAAACTTTGCAGCTCTAGAGCGAGTTCTGTTGTCAGGGGAATCCGTTTGTTTTCCCCAAAAAAGGGGCGTTAACCTTCGATGACGCAAAAGTAGCGTTGGTCTATCAAATCAAATTATATGATCTAGACTGTTCGTTTAATGTCCATTAGTTTCCTAAATTGACAATTGTTTATCAATATATAATTAAATAATTTATATAAATGAAACAAATATGTAAATAACATTTGCTGCAAGAAAAATGGAAATAACAACGATTTCTGAGGTAAAGTTATAGTCCAGCTTTTAGTCAAAATGAGCTGACATTGGGCTAAAGTGTTCAACCCGTCTGCTGTTCAAATGTGTAACCCAGCATGTGTTCTGTTCAATATTTACTCAGAGCTGGGTTGCCGTTTGGGTTGTTTTTAACCTATAGACATTTTAAGAAACATTGATTAGTTTATTAAAGACTTTAGTCTTTACATGTCCCATATTAAATGTACTGTAACTTCAGTTACTGAACTTTCATTCAGCTAATTAAACAAAAAATCATACATGTACAAACTTGTCATGTCTTATCAAACTCTGTATTTTTCCTTTTTAACATTACAGAGACGAAAAATCAACCAGTGAAAGGTTAAAGTGAAGAATTATGCAAAATCATCAAAAAAAGTCTCCAAATTGAAGATATTGAAGAAATCCTGCTCGATACCGTCTGCAAGTCCAGACAATTTGAACCATATAGAAAAATGACCTTTGGAGAGAGAGACAAAAACAAACCAAACCCTTCTGATGGTGGAGAAACAGGAACTGGAAAACTACCCTGATCAATGCGATGATCGATGTCGGGTGTTCAGAGAGAAGACAAGGTTTGGTTGGAGATCACAGATGATCGAGGGAACGAACATCAGCTCACAGTCACACCTCCAGCATCACTGTTTATGGGTTTAATCTTCAAGACAGTTCCATCGATTTAACAATCATTGACACTCCAGGATACGGAGCAGAACAAGAAACAAGTTAAAAAAGAGTATGAAGTATGAAATACTGTTCAAAGAAAGGATTGATGTTGATCCTGTAGCCAGCGTGGCAATGTGTTACGCCGTCTGTGAGGAGAACTGTCATCATCAGGAGACTGGTGGATCAGAGATCTCTCGCAGTGTGATGGGAAATAATCACTGTGTGCACTAAGACATGCCACTACAAAGAACGTAAAAGAAGCAAAAAAATATGTTATAAGGACAAAGACAAAGAAGAGTCAAGTCAAGTCACTTTTAATATATAACGCTTTTACAATACAGATTGTTTCAAAGCAGCTTTACAGAGATAACAGGAAAATAATGTTGTAATAATATTGTTAAATATAAAATTAAATGTCCCCAACTAAGCAAGCCAAAGGCGAAGAAAGGTGACAGTGGCCAGGAGAGGACATATGAAGCTTTAAATATAGAATATAAAGACACAATTGTTGGTGAGTGTGTTTGTGGTTGAAGAAGCTGGAAGAAGAACTGGAAGAAAGAGAGAGAGAAAAAATAAAGCTGGTTATTGAAGCTTTTCAATGTGTGGAAACTGCAGATGATCGCACTGACTCTCTGTCAACACTTCAGTGATTTCTGATTGATCATCAGCTCAATCATGCCTCAGCTACTCAAACCCTGACGAAACTCTGTAACGAATTACAGTTTAAAACATATGTATATATACTATATATAAAATTAATTTTAACGAATTATAATTAATTATAAATATTTCAATGTTTTAGAATTGACTAGCAGAAACAATACAATTATTTAATCAGTTCATCCAATCCAATGAACAGAAAGCATAATCAATTATTAATTCTAGGAAATATAGTATCTTCCTGGCCAAGAAAGAATAACCTTTTCCAGCTAAAGTAAATCAAGTACTAGCAGGGCAATAGGTAGCTCAATATGTTTAAGTGACTTTGATATTATATTGGCAAACACAGAGACAATAACGTGTGACTATAATGGTTTAATAAACGAAACTACTGTAGGCTACACACACAACTAAACTAAGCAAAGATTGTATCCAGAATCAAGAAAGTAAAGAAAAGTGAAGAGAGAGAGAGAGAGAGAGAGAGAGAGAGAGAGAGAGAGAGAGAGAGAGGCTTAACACGACTTTATTGGAACATTAACTTTTTCCAGATACCAAATTTCTTATCTGATCATATAATCCAAAAATGCACCTATAATAAATACAATACACATATAACATTTATACTTCAAACATCTTTAAAATTTTAAAACCAACATGTCATCCAAAACCTCACACAAAACTCCTTCCACAGACCATATTTCAGAGAACCTTTGAATATCATCAATCAATTTAAAATATGTGTGTCACCGGTGCAGGCCGGGGCGGACTCGTAAGACCAACCGCCCCTGACTCCAGACACCACCGCGAGGAGCCGACACCACAGGTGCGCAACAGAATGGACCAGACAGAGGCAAAGGTAAATTTCAAGGAGTAACAATGTTTATTAAGTACTGTATGTATAGAAGCAAAGAAAAGGATGATAACGGTCGCTGGGAACAGCTGGGCAGATCGAGGGCTCCTTCCCCGGGGGGTTACCCACTCCACGGCCCCGACGGTAGAGAGACAGGTAAGCTCTATTCTTCCAGCGATAGCTGCACACTTCGGAACTCAGGAGGTAAGTAGACAGGTAAACACTATTCTTCCAGCAATAGCTGCACACTTTGGGGCTCAGAAGGTAAGTAACCAGGTAAGCACTCCTTTTCCAGCGGTAGCTGCACACTTCGGGACTCAGAAAGTAAGTAACCAGGTAAGCACTCCTTTCTAGCGATAGCTGCACACTTCGGGACTCAGAAGGTAAGTAACCAGGTAAGCACTCCTTGTCCAGCAATAGCTGCACACTTCGGAACTCAGGAGGTAAGTAGACAGGTAAACACTATTCTTCCATCAATAGCTGCAGACTTTGGGGCTCAGAAGGTAAGTAACCAGGTAAGCACTCCTTTCTAGCGATAGCTGCACACTTCGGGACTCAGAAGGTAAGTAACCAGGTAAGCACTCATTTTCCAGCAATAGCTGCACACTTCGGGACTCAGACAGTAAGGAGAACAGGTAAGAATCTTCACAGTACAAAGTACTTTCTTCGGTCCACGATAGTCAGACCGAAAGCAGTTTAAAAGCTTACTTCATCGATGGTGCTGCATACTTCCAGACCCAGACAATGAGGAGAACAGGTAAGAATCTTCACAGTACAAAAGTACTTTACTCAAGTACTCAAAGGACTAACAGCCCACGAACACAACCACACAGACGCTCGCCAATAGTCCTTTTATCTATGGCTTATGAAGCAAACAGCCCGTGTAAACGCCGCTCCTCTCTCTCTCTCTCGCACCTGTAGTGCATTAGCGCTAATCAGGCCGGGCAATAATTTTGCCGCACCCGGAACCGGAGTGGGATGTGTCGCACACAAATCATTCCCTCGGGAAACTCGTGACTCATCAAGGGGTTCCGCTTGTTAAACGTTTTTGTCACCCGTGACATCCCCCCCTGCCAATCGGTTCTAGTATCTAGATCGTCTGAGATCGTCGGGGTGGCGAGGGCGGTGCGATTACGGCCTCCACTTCGGGGTCTCTAGGGACTACAGCCCACCCTATCATAGGCATCTCTCGGACCAGCGGTACTCTTGGGGCCTCGGCCGCTGGCTGCGGGTAATTCGGACATGGTCGGAGCAAATTTCGGTGAAGCACCCGTATTGGTCCTGATTTTCCCTCGGGTCGTACTGAGTAAACTGGGGCCTCTGGCCCTTGTCGTCGCTCTACCACATGCGGGATCGACTCCCAACGGCCGCTGAGCTTCCGGTTGTCTCTCACCAGTACTCGCTCTCCGGGTAGCAAGGGGGCCTCACGGGCAGTCCTGTCGTATAGTCGCTTGTTTTTAGCTGCTGCTGTGCTCAGGTTTTCTGAGACGCGTCGATCCGCATCCAGGAGTTGGCCGTGATGCCGGTTTACCCAGTCGGTGGTACTGTACTCCCTCTCTCCAGTCTTGGTTCCTAAGAGCAGATCTACTGGCAAGCGTAGGTGGCGTCCAAACATAAGGTAAGATGGAGCATACCCGGTCACACTGTGCACACTATTGTTATAAGCCTGCAACAGCGAGGGAAGGCTCTCGGCCCACTGGCCCTGTTGCTCGTTCTCCAAGGTCCCTAACAGCCCCAACAGGGTCTGGTTAAACCTTTCGCACCCTCCGTTGCCCTGAGGGTGGTACGACGTTGTATGGGTCTTACGACACCCGTAGAGGTGACTCAGCTCTTGGATAGCTCGAGATTCAAAATTTGCACCCTGGTCCGAGTGTAAGGTCTCTGGGCAGCCGAAGGGTTGTATCACGGCCTTCCAAAGCGCACTAGCGGTGGTAACTGCCGTCTGGTCTAAAGTGGGGACGGCCCAGGCATACCTGGTAAAGAGGTCCGTCATCACTAAGATGTTTTGGAATCTGTACATTGGTCGACCTAGAGTCAAAAAGTCGATGCCCACGATGTGTAAGGGTGCCTTAGGCCGCAGGGGGACCAGTGGGGCTCGAACCTCCTTCCTCCGCTTGAACAACGTACACTGTGGGCAACCCTGAACGAACTCTACGCTCTTTTCCATTCCGAACCAATGGAAATGTCTCCTCAATAATGACAGCGTCCTCTCTTGGCCCTGATGGCCAGCATGACTGTGGTATGCTGTCAACAGTTCCACAACCTGACCCTCCGGTACCACCACCTGATATACGGTCTCTTGAGTCCTGGGGGCTTGTACCACCCGGCAGATTACCCCTTCTCTCAATTGCAGCCTCTTCCACTGCTTTAGGAGTCGTTGTACTCCTACTGCCTGAGCTCGCCTTTCCTCGGCCCTCGGCAGGCGTCCCCGTCGGAGATAAGACTCAACTTGACCTAGGTCTGTATCCTCTTGTTGCAGCCCACTCCACCGTCCGGGGTCCCACCCCCAACTAGATGGAACATCTCTCAGGGTCCCGGGAGCCTCTACTGCTGCCACCAGCAACCCATCTTCCGAACCAGAGCTACGGGGAGGCAGTTGATCGTCCCTCGGGATGGCTGGAAGTCTGGACAAGGCGTCTGCGTTTACGTGTTCCCTACCAGGTCGGTATTTGAGCTAGTAGTCGTAATTGGCTAGTTGTGCCACCCAACGTTGTTCTACCGCCCCCAATTTAGCAGTCTGCAAATGTACCAAGGGATTATTGTCCGTGATCACAGTTATCTTGGCTCCCCACAAATAGTCCTTGAACTTTTCCGCCATGGCCCACTTCATCGCTAGGAGTTCTATCCTAAAGGAACTATAATTTGCTGCATTCCGCTCTGCGGGGTGTAAGCTTCGACTTGCGTATGCGATCACCCTCTCTACTCCTTGTTGTTCTTGGGCCAACACGGATCCCAAGCCTGCGTTGCTGGCATCGGTGTACAAAAGGAACGGCTGGGTGAAGTCTGCGTAGGCTAAGATGGGAGCCCTCAACAGCTCCTGTTTGAGGTTCTGGAAAGCAGTCTCGCAGGCCGAGTCCCAATGTATTGATGGTGATTTCCTCCCCCGGGCGTGCCCAGTGCCCGCAAGGAGTTGGTTAAGGGGCTTAGCGAGTCCTGAGAATCCCTTGATAAATCGTCGATAGTACCCGACGAAACCCAGAAACGACCGCACCTGTCTCACGGTTCGGGGCGGTTCCCATCCTTGTACCGCTGCCACTTTCTCCGGATCGGGGGAAATGCCGGCAGCGCTAACCCGATGTCCCAGGAACTGCACTTCTTTCCGCAGCAACTGGCATTTTTCCGGCCTGAGCTTCAGCCCATGTGTTTCCATAGCCCGGAATACTCCCTCCAGATGCTGCAGATGGGCGTGAAAGTCGGGAGAAAAGACAATTACGTCATCCAGGTAAACTAATGTTGAATCGACCAGTTGTCTCCCTAAACAGCGTTGCATCAAGCGTTGAAAGGTTGCTGGGGCGTTGCACAATCCGAATGGCATACGGTCCCATTCAAATAGCCCAAACAGGGTGGTGAAAGCGGTCTTTTCTCTGTCCCGGTCGTCCACTTGTACCTGCCAGTACCCACTCGCCAGGTCCAAGGTTGAGTACCATGCTGCCTGGGTAAGACTAGTAAGCGAGTCCTCAATCCGCGGCAACGGGAAGGCATCTTTCTTTGTGACGTGATTCAGCTTGCGATAGTCAACACAGAATCTCCAAGCTCCTGTTTTCTTACGGACCAGGACAATTGGTGCGGCCCACGGACTACTGCTCTCTCGGACTACTCCTCCTTCCAGCATTCCTTTCAATAGGGTACGGACTTCGGCATAGAGAGTGGGTGGTATCGGACGGTACCGCTCTCGACTGGGGGTCGCCTCACCAGTGGGGATTTGATGTTTTACTACCCCGGTGCAACCATAGTCTTCCTCGTGGACTGAAAAGACATGTTGCCATTTCTTCAAAAGCTCCTTCCACGCCTTCCAAGGTCGCGAAGGTCAGACCGAGTGTTGTAGATTGCTTTCACCTGCTCGATTGCTTTTGTCCACCTCGCTGCCTGCTGTGTGAGCTGCGAGTTTGTTTGCGTTGTGGCTGTCTAAGCCTCGTATTAGCTTCGTATTTCCTTCTGTTTTTCCATATTTCTCTCTTTTATTCTGTTCTGAACCATCATTTAACTCATAATTACAACTCGGACTGTTGGCCGGACGCGTCTCAAGCCATTATACGGCTGGAACCGCAAATACGGTTGGAACATTGTTTGCTGGTCGTAGAGCGAGACACTGCTTCACTGCTGCTCGCCCTGCGATCGACTGCTTTTGTCAGCCTCGTTTGTTGGTCGTAGAGCGAGACGTCGCTTCACTGCTGCTCGCCCTGCGATCGACTGCTTTTGTCAGCCTCGTTTGTTGGTCATAGAGCGAGACACTGCTTCACTGCTGCTCGCCCTGCGATCGACTGCTTTTGTCAGCCTCGTTTGTTGGTCATAGAGCGAGACATCGCTTCACTGCTGCTCGCCCTGCGATCGACTGCTTTTGTCAGCCTCGTTTGTTGGTCGTAGAGCGAGACATCGCTTCACTGCTGCTCGCCCTGCGATCGACTGCTTTTGTCAGCCTCGTTGCCTGCTGTGAGTTTGTTTGTTTGCGTCGTGGCTGTCTAAGCCTTGTATTAGGTCGTATTTCTTTCTGTTTCTCCGTATTTCTTTCTTTTATTCTTTCTTATTATTATTTCTTAGTTTTATTCTGTTTATTCTGTTTTGTTAAAATGGTGAATATATCAGGTGTATGTTATCTACCTTTTGGTGCAGATGAGAACAAATCTGATTTGCTCGCGGTGCAGTCTGAATTAGAAGCTGTAGAAAAGCAGATCCGTGACCTTCTAGAGAGACAAGCTGAGCTGAGAGACCGGCGTTTAGCTCTTGAAACATCACGCGCTGATGCACACGGATCAGTGATTAACGTTAGTAACCCGCTGACGCCGACCTCGTCTACTCCGTGCGTTTCTCAGCATTGGTCCCGAGCGTCCAGGTCACGATCAGCCATGGTTTCATTCACTCCGGCTCCAACACACCACCACGAAGCCTGGGTGGTTCCGCGGAAGCCGCGAGCCAGGACAAGAATCTTTTCTCCCCTCCCGGTGTTCGAGATCTCCACTCAGAACCGCTTCTTCCCTCTTCGTGAAATGGAACGCGATGCTGTGATCATCGGCAATTCCACCGTCCGACACGTCCACGCTACGTTAGGTAAAAGTAAGGTGCACAGTCACTGCTTTCCTGGTGCTCGTGTTCTCGATATCACTGCGCGGGTAACTGAGATCTTGAACGGTGACGAGCGTCGGAGCTGTTGTGCTGCACGCGGGAGCTAACGACACTAGGCTGCGACAGACGGAGGTTCTGAAGAAAGACTTCAGGAGCCTTATCGATACGGTACGCAGTACATCGCCTGAAACATCGATTATTGTGTCTGGACCGCTTCCTACGTACCGACGAGGGCATGAAAAGTTCAGTAGATTATTCGCGCTAAATGAATGGTTATTGTCATGGTGCAATGAGCAGACACTGCTCTTTGTAAATAATTGGAATCTGTTTTGGGAGCGACCAAGGCTCTTCCGCGCTGATGGCTTACACCCAAGTAGAATCGGGGCAGATCTTCTGTCGGATAACATCTCCAAGATGTTAAATACCGTTTGACTAGTATCCAAAAATCCAAATCACAGTCTCTACTGCACCAATTTAATTGATATTAATACTAGTGTAGAACATTGCATAGAAACTGTGTCTATTCCTCGTTTACTAAGATCAAATAATAAATCTACTGCGGGATCTAGAAAAAATCTAATTGTTATTAAAACAAAAAATCTCGCTATTAGTGAACAAAAACAATTTCTAAAGCTAGGTCTTCTAAACATTAGATCGCTCACACCGAAGGCGGTTATTGTAAATGAAATGGTCACAGATAATAATTTCGATGTTCTGTGCCTTACTGAAACCTGGCTTAAACCAAATTATTATTTCGGTCTAAATGAGTCTACTCCGCCAGGATACTGTTATAAGCATGAGCCCCGTCTGATCGGTCGTGGCGGCGGTGTTGCAACAATCTATAGAGATATCCTTAATGTTACTCTTCATAGGTTTAATTCGTTTGAAGTACTTGTGCTAAATGTTACGCTCTTAGATGTAAGAAAAAAATCCCTATTATCTCTAGCATTGGCTACCGTATATAGACCTCCAGGGCCTTACGCCGATTTCCTAAAAGAGTTTGCTGACTTTCTATCAGATCTTTTGGTCAACGTCGATAAAGCATTAATTGTTGGAGATTTTAACATTCGCGTAGATAATTTAAATGATGCGTTAGGGGCTGCATTTACAGATTTATTAAACTCCTTCGGGGTCAAGCAAAACGTCACCGGACCAACTCATCGTCTTAATCATACACTCGATTTAATTATATCATATGGAACCGATCCAACCGATATAGATATCATTCCACAAAGTGATGATGTCACTGACCATTACATGGTAACTTGCATATTAAGTACTGCTGTAATATGTCATGCTGCGCCACGTTATCGACCAGATAGAACAATTCTTCCATCCACCATAGATCATTTCTCAAATAGCTTATCTGATCTGTCTCAGCTGCTGCCTGAACCCAAACAAACAGATGAACTAGATGAACTAACTAGCACTATGAGCACCATTCTCTCTAGAACATTGGATATTGTTGCACCCATTAAATTAAAAAAGGTCAGAGAAAAAAGTATAGCACCATGGTACAATAATACTACGTATGTTTTAAAGAGAGAAACCCGTAATTTAGAGCGTAAATGGAAAAAAACTAATTTAGAGGTCTTTAGAATCGCGTGGAAAGACAGTATGTCACGTTATAAAAAGGCCCTTAAAACGGCCAGGGCTGAGCACCTCAGCAAATTAATAGAAAACAACCGAAATAATCCAAGGTTTTTATTTAATACCGTGGCTAGACTAACAAATAAACAGACGTCGTCTGAACAAAATACCTCGTTACAGTTTAGTAGTAATGATTTCATGAACTTCTTCACCGAGAAAATTGAAAGCATCAGAATCAAAATCGTAAACGTTCAATCTTTACTCGCGCCTTATAATTCAGCCGCAATTATTACCCCGCAAGAACAATTAGACAAAACAAAAAGAGTTAAATAAACTTATCACTTCATCTAAAACAACAACGTGTTTATTAGATCCTATACCAACTGAACTATTGAAAGAAGTGTTACCTATAGTGGAAGAGCCTCTTCTCAATATTATTAACTCATCTTTATCTTTAGGTCATGTTCCAAGAACGTTCAAGCTGGCTGTTATAAAACCTCTTATTAAGAAACCACATTTAGATCCAAATAACCTAGCAAATTACAGACCCATTTCGAATCTTCCATTTATGTCAAAAATATTAGAAAAAGTTGTGTCCAGTCAACTCGGCTCTTTCTTGCAAGAAAACGACATCTATGAAAAGTTTCAGTCGGGATTCAGGCCACATCATAGCACTGAAACTGCGCTTGTTAGAATCACAAATGATTTACTTTTAGCTTCGGACCAAGGCTGTATCTCAGTACTAGTTTTACTTGATCTTAGTGCTGCGTTCGACACTATAGATCACACAATACTCTTAGATCGACTACAAAATTACACTGGTGTTCAAGGACAAGCATTAAGCTGGTTCAGTTCATACTTATCTGACCGCTACCATTTCGTCTACTTAAATGGAGAAAAAATGATCATAACTTCGGCAAACTATGGAGTGCCGCAGGGATCTGTGTTAGGCCCTTTATTATTCTCAATATATATGCTGCCACTTGGTAATATTCTAAGGAAACATGGAATTAGTTTCCATTGTTATGCTGATGACACTCAAATATATATTTCATCACGGCCAGATGAATACGCTAAATTATCCAAATTGACAGATTGTGTTAAAGATATAAAAGATTGGATGACGCGTAATTTTCTTTTAAATCCAGACAAGACAGAGGTTGTACTTATCGGTTGTAAAAACCGTCCACAAAACCTTTTACAGCACGACTTTAACATAGTAGGATGCCCTGTTACTTTATCCGCTACAGTAAAAGACCTGGGTGTTACATTAGACTGCAACTTGTCTTTTGAAAAGCATATTTCATATGTTACAAAAACAGCCTTTTTCCACCTTAGAAACATTGCTAAGCTACGTAATATGCTATCAGTCTCTGATGCAGAAAAGTTAGTTCATGCATTCATGACCTCGAGACTAGATTACTGTAATGCTTTATTAGCTGGTTGTCCTGCATCTTCAATAAACAAGCTACAGTTAGTCCAAAATGCAGCCGCTAGAGTTCTTACTAGATCAAGAAAATATGATCATATAACACCGATTTTATCATCACTTCATTGGTTACCTATAAAGTTCCGTATTAATTACAAGGTATTGCTTTTGACTTATAAAGCTCTAAATGGTTTAGCTCCAGTCTATTTAACGGATATTCTATCACCCTACAATCCATCGCGCTCTTTAAGATCACTAAATTCGAGGCTTCTGGTCATTCCTAGGATATCCAGATCCACCAAAGGAGGCAGAGCATTTTCACATTTAGCTCCGAAGCTCTGGAATAGCCTTCCTGATATTGTTCGTTGCTCAGACTCGCTCTCACAGTTTAAAACTAGACTGAAGACGCATCTATTTAGCCAGGCATTCATATAAATTTTTTATCTTACAGTTACTGTAAATTCGGCCTCTAGTTCATAAACGCCAGAGGAGAACTGGCCCCCGACTGAGCCTGGGTTCTCCCAAGGTTTTTTTCTCTCCATTGGGTCATCTGATGGTGTGTTAGGACACCTTTAGGTCACTGGATGGAGTTTTTCGGTTCCTTGCCACTGTTGCCTTTGGCTTGCTCAGTTGGGGATATTCAAATTAATTAACCAATCATACCATTGATCAGCTCTACCAAACTTGGATGTCTTTTTTTTTCCAGTAATAAACAAACATTGTTAAGTTGTTTTGATTGATACTGTGAAGCAGCTTTGATACAATCTGTATTGTGAAAAGCGCTATATAAATATATTTGACTTGACTTGACTTGACTCCTGGAGCTGCAATGCTTGTTCTTCTTCCAGATCCTCACCCTTCAAAGACTCTTCCATCAAATGGGTCGGCATTTCTCCTCCCACTGGGCCCGTTACGGCCTCAACCGGTCGAACCGCAACCTCTACCACCTTGGAGCTCACCTGCTTAAAGCAGACATCTTGATGTTCGTGTATCTGAGCAGGCTGTACTGCAGATACTCGGACTAGGCGTTGATGCCGATGGAGGAGCACTGGATAGGGGTGGGCGTTTCGTACCTTGACGGAGACTCGCCCTCGGCGCATAATTGCTAGTCCATGAGCCACTTCGATGGGCTGACAGTCTTCATGGGGTTCCACTAACACGCAGGTCCCTGCCTCACGAGGCCCTACAGGCACTCGGACCCAAAGAACGGCCTCGCTCTGAGCTGGAATGGATAGAGCGTACCGACAAGTGACTCGCCCGATGTCTTCCCTCTCTCCCAACCGGCTGGCGGTACACACCCTTCGGCAATCGGCCAGAATTCGGTCCCAATCCTGTCTCGCTGGCGACGGGGGCATCTGAGCTGGCCGACTCTGGAATAATTCCTCCCAGCAATCCAGTATAACATTCATCCCCAAGAGCGCTCGATGGGTGCCCAAGCAATGGTCTCTGACAATAGCAACCCCTTTTTGTCGGACGGGGACTCCTCGGACCAGAAAGTCCACCATGATGTACCCAGTATAGGATAGGATGTCTAGGCCATTCGCCCCCCGCAAGGTCAATCTGGAAGCTTCCGTTGCTTGGAGCCGATGGTCGGCGAACAACTCTTGGGCCAGACTCTCGGAAAATAAGGTCACTTGTGAACCTGTATCGACCAGACAATTTATCGTAATCCCATTGGCTTGAACTTCCACGGTGGGACAACGCCCAACCCAGCCATCTCGTGCAGCAGGAACCGAAAAAGGGTCGTGCAAAGGGGTCCCGACCACTTGACCCACAGTGGCCGGTGAGACTAAAAACCCCCTTGAGAGCCCAGACGAAGCCTACACTGACGGCTGATATGTCCTGGATCTCCACAATTTATACAAATGGGTCTCCCCTGATCGTCCCACTGGAACCGGGGACCCTCAGGTCGAAGCGGCCGGCGCACGGGTCTCCGCCTCTCTTCGGAATACGACCTCTCCCTTACTATCGGTCCACTCCCAACTCGAACTTGGCGTAACTCCTCCAACAGGTTCCGAGACAATTCGGCCATCTGTCCCTTGACATCCTCTAGTAGTTCAGTTTTCAGTTTTGACTTCCAATCACTCGATTCAACAGGCAGAGGTCCACTAGTAACACTCGCTGTCACACAAACCGGGGTACGATTCGTCTCTCCTTGGTCCAGTTCCAATGCCAAGGCTTCTTGTCGTAAAGCCTCGAAGGTCATGGTGGGATCTCGTCGAAGCTGGAGCCGTACGGCTTGGCGTACCGGGCCTTCACGCAGTCCCAAGAAAAATTGGTCTCGTAACAAGACATCTCCTTCGCCAAGCCCATGATCTTGTCGTCCTTTCAGCCGACTGAACTGTTCCCGCAACTTCAGGGAGTATGCCCGGAGGTTCTGCTGCGGTCCCTGCTGGGAGCTGAAGAATTGGGCACGGAGCGTGGCCACTGGGGTGGAATCTCCATACAAGCCGAACAGGAACTCGAAGATTACCTTGGCAGTAGCCCGGACGGCTTCTGGTGCAGCGAGGACTTCTCTCTTCGCCTCTCCCTCCAACGATCCCAACACGAACTGTACTCGCTGGGATGCACTCAATCCTTGCAATCCGGCCAGATATTCCGTCTGTGCCTTCCACTCATGTAAACTCAACTCTGATCCTGGCCCTCCATAACGCTGTGCCCAGGGTGCCCCCATGAAGATCGGCATGACTGATGGGCGGGCCGCGGGTACCTCTTATTCCATCATTGCACACCTGTGGCCGCTACAACTCACGGAGGTAAACCCTGCCGACTACGCCACTTTGTGTCACCGGTGCAGGCCGGTGCGGACTCGTAAGACCAACCGCCCCTGACTCCATACACCACCGCGAGGAGCCGACACCACAGGTGCGCAACAGAATGGACCAGACAGAGGCAAAGGTAAATTTCAAGGAGTAACAATCTTTATTAAGTACTGTATGTATAGAAGCAAAGAAAAGGATGATAACGGTCGCTGGGCCTTCTCTCCGGAACAGCTGGGCAGATCGAGGACTCCTTCCCCGGGGGGTTACCCACTCCACGGCCCCGACGGTAGAGAGACAGGTAAGCTCTATTCTTCCAGCGATAGCTGCACACTTCGGAACTCAGGAGGTAAGTAGACAGGTAAACACTATTCTTCCAGTAATAGCTGCACACTTTGGGGCTCAGAAGGTAAGTAACCAGGTAAGCACTCCTTTTCCAGCGGTAGCTGCACACTTCGGGACTCAGAAGACAAGTAACCAGGTAAGCACTCCAGACCCAGACAATGAGGAGAACAGGTAAGAATCTTCACAGTACAAAGTACTTACTTCGGTTCACAATAGTGAGATAGTGGGTTAAAAGCTTCTTTCAACAGTGATGCTGCATACTTCCAGACTCAGACAGTAAGGAGAACAGGCAAGAATCTTCACAGTACAAAGTACTTTCTTCAGTTCACAATAGTGAGACAGTGATTTAAAAGCTTACTTCATCGATGGTGCTGCATACTTCCAAACTCAGACAATGAGGAGGGAAGGTAAGGAATCTTCACAATACAAGCTGCTTTTCAGCTCAGCTATATCACTCTAGACTTCTGAAGGAGAACACATATAGTCACAACTTTCCACAGACGTACAAGCATGGGTTGGGGCCACTTCTCAGCAAAAGCACACCACACTCGTGTTCACTTCAATTCCACAGCCATAAATCAATGTGTATCCATAAAGCAATAGCACTGCAATTCACTCACACGGTAGGGCTGTTTAGAGGCCTCACTCCATTTGTTACACTCACGTAGGAGATATTAAATCTTCACTTCCTCCTTAACCCACTCTGAAACAGATAGCTTCTCCAACAATCAGTTACACACTCACTGCATCCTCTTCAAAATGTTTAAATGTCCACAAGATGAGATCAATTCACTTATCTTTCTCTCTCTCTCCTTCTCAGTGCAGATTCGATCGATAACTCAGTCCAGTAGATTTCCCACAGACGATCACCCTGATCCAGCAGCTTCAATGGGCGACTTCCACACCCAGACAGTTTCCCAGAATCAGCTGATGCCCACCACTTCTCCGAGAGACCCAGAACCACCGAACAGCACGAGACCAGCACGGGACTAACAGCCCACGAACACAACCACACAGACGCTCGCCAATAGTCCTTTTATCTATGGCTTATGAAGCAAACAGCCCATGTAAACGCCGCTCCTCTCTCTCTCTCTCGCACCAGTAGTGCATTAGCGCTAATCAGGCCGGGCAATGATTCTGCCGCACCCGGAACCGGAGTGGGATGTGTCGCACACAAATCATTTCCTCGGGAAACTCGTGACTCATCAAGGGGTTCCGCTTGTTAAACGTTTTTGTCACCCGTGACATGTGTATTCAACTTTAATTCTAGCAGTCACCATGCCTTTAAAAACATTTTCTTCATCTACTGTACCTATACTCAATAACTTATTTTTTCGAGTCTTCCAAATTGCCATTTTAGCCATTCCCAACAAAAAATTTAATATGCATATTTTTCTTCTCTGATGAAATGTATATTTAGGACCACTTATAAAATACTGATTGGACAAATCCTCACCGAAACCTTCAAACAAACTTTTTAAAACAATAAAAAGACTGCCTAACCTCACACAATAAATAAATAAGTGGTCAACTGTCTCTTCAATTCCACAAAAAGGACATTCTTTACCCACTGCTGGATTCAGGTGTGCCACGTGTCTGTTTGTAGCTATAGCACCATGAAGTCTCCACTGGAGGTCTGCTGTACGTCTCTCAATGGGAGGTTTGTACAGAGACCTCCAGGATCCTTTAAAGTCTGATCCAAACACTTCTGTCCACCTCCCTGCTCGTACTCGTTTTAAAACAGTCTGATGGGCAACTTTAACACAAGTAAAGTAGATAGCTTTTTTACTTATTTCACGAAACTGTCCCATGTCCGGGGTCTTAAAAGTTAGTATTGTGTCAGCATCTTCATAATTTTCCTTTGCTGCTGCAGATACACTGATGGATGGGAACTGATAGTTTCTCCTCCAATCTTGAGCTGGTTGAGCTTCCAGTGCTTCCCTGCAGGCTCCAGGCAATGCTCTCCGCACCTCCTCCAACACCTGCTGCAGAAGACGGAGAGATCGAACACCCGTCTCACACTGTAGAGCTGCAGCCGTTTTCCATCCTTTAAGGTCTCTCAGATCTCCTATCCTCTTGAGTTCCGCTCCCCGCCAGGCAGTTCCTCAAACTTTCTGATGACAGAGTTCTGGTTTGTATCAGTGGATTATACAACAATGGCTCTCCCATAATCCACTCCTTTGGGTCTGAAAGATCTCTGTTGACATTGAAGTTATCAAGCCAAGCCTTCAGCATTGACTGATAAAACAGGGTTAAATTACTTAAGTCCAGTTCTTTAAGTCTCAGTAAAAACAATTGTTTCTCATAACCGAGACCAGATGCTGTCCTTAAAATAGCACAAGCAACAGGAATCCATCCCAGATCCTCTTCATATAATATTCTTTGTGCTGTTTGCAGTCTAAACGTCATAATCCTGCTTCTTATGTCAACCAGAGCTTGTCCTCCTTCTTGTAAAGGCAGATATAATACAGATCCAGGAACCCAGTGTTGCCCCGACCAAAAAAAGTCTACAAATTTCTTCTGTATTACCTTCTGTATCAGTTCATTTGGAGGATCCAGCACATTAAGTCTGTGCCACAGCATGGAGGCAGCCAGGTTATTTGTAACCAAGACTCTACCCCTGTAGGATAGTTCAGGTAATAGCCATTTCCATTTAGACAACTTGGCTGACACCTTCTCCAGCATGCCCTCCCAGTTTTTTTGTCTATAATTTTCTTTACCCAGAAAAACTCCAAGAATTTTTATCCCCTCTGTATTCCACTGTAAACCCCCTGGAAGCTTAGGTGGCCCACCATTTCTCCAGGGACCCACAACAAAACCTTCACTCTTTGCCCAATTTACTCTTGATGAAGAGGCTCTCTCATATAAAGCTAAACTTCTAGACAGTATCTGAATATCCTCTTGTCTAGTAATAAACACAGTTACATCATCAGCGTAAGCTGAAACACAGACACTAGACCCATTAAAATTCCCTGGTATATGAAAACCTTTCATATTATTTTTTAACTTAATTAGCAAAGGCTCAATAATTAAGCTGTAGAGTTGTCCAGAAATTGGACAACCCTGCCTAATTCCCCTCTTGACAGGTATTGGACAACTCAATCCCCCTCCAACCTTAAGCATTACCGAGGCCCCTCTATAGCGTAGCTTAATCCAAGAAATGAATGTTTCCCCAAACCCAAATGCTTTCAAAACATTTAAAAGGTAATCATGACCCACACGATCAAATGCTTTTTCTTGGTCAATCGATAAGAACCCAATATTCAAATCATCACTCATCGAAAGGTCCATTACATCTCTTATTAGAAATAAATTATCCATTATTGTACGTCCTGGAACACAGTATGTTTGCTCATTCCTCACAATAATACTCAAAAACCTTTTTAATCTATTTGCTAAACATTTAGACAATATTTTATAATCTTGGCACATTAAAGATACAGGGCGCCAATTTTTCAACAACCCTAAATCACCAGTTTTAGGCAGAAGTGATAGTACTGCTCTTTGACAACTGCTGGGTAAAATACCTTTTTTAAAACATTCACCAATTACAATGTAAAAGTCCTCTCCTAAAATGTTCCAAAATGATTTATAAAATTCAGCAGGCAGGCCATCTACTCCCGGGGCACTACCTGTGGACAGTTGCTTTGGATCTTGATTTGGACTTTTCCTACCTCCCACCATTGAATTACATTTTCAAAACGTTCTTTTTCTAGTTTCCAACTCTCCCAAAAACATTAAAATTTTTCACAAAATAACTTGTCCTGCACCAGTTTGACATTAAAATGCCAATAAGATTTTGGATGTGACACACTTTTAGTATTAAAATCAATAGTCACTATATGATGATCAGAAAACCCACAAGGAGATATACCAACATTCATGACTCTATTATTGTCTGATTTATGTACATATATTCTATCCAGTCGTGCTCCTGTCACAGTAGAATCTAAAATTTTAACCCATGTATATTGCTTTGTTAATTGATTCTTATTTCTTCACACATCATTCAGTTCTAGTTCTTGAGTTATCTTAAGAAGCATATTAGCAGACTGTAAGTGAGGTTCTTGTCCATTCCTATCCAATACAAAACTAGTAGTACAATTCCAATCTCCTCCCATTATTACACACATTTTTCCATCATCATATTGTCTTATTGCACTGTTTAACTTTTCAAATAATTCCATTCTTTGTGGACCTATATTTGGAGCATATACATTAATAAAAAGAAATGTTAACTCTTTAATTTCTACTATAGCTATTAAAACCCTACCTTTTTCTACTTCAATAGTGGATAGGATCTTTAGATCCAAATGTTTAGAAAAAATAATCGCCACCCCTGCGCTCAAATTTGTTCCATGACTTAGAATACATTCACCTTCCTACCATCTATATAATTCAATTTCATTTTGATTATCCGAGTGTGTTTCCTGTAAAAACATAACATTGATGTCCTTGAGATGAACATATTCTGAAATCATTGCTCTCTTACTCCTATCTCTCCCTCCATTAATGTTTAAAGATCCTATTCTCAACATATCCATAAAAAGATATAAGGAGAGAAAAGAAAGAGACAGAAAAAACAGAAAGCACTGCAAAGACACCCTTGATTTGTATCTCATTTCGCAAAATCAATTTGATTTACATTTAACTGGGATTTTCCCCTTTCTAAGTTTAGTAAGAATCTTTTTTAAGCGAAACCTCTTTCGCGTACTCAGTTTTTCTTCTCCTACCCTTTTTTGCCAATACAGAACTGAAAATTCAAATTTCTTTACATCTGGAAAGAAACTCTTCACTTCAGCAACCTTTCCAAAAGTCTCATCCAAAAACGAATTAATCTCATCCAAAGAGTAAATCTGATCACAACCTACCTGGGAAATATCTGACAGATCTGAAGTATCAGATAAAACACCATCCTCATCATCAGCCTCGTTTATTTCATCTTCACCTAATTTTTGTATTTTTTCTTTAGGCTCACATGGATCTTCCTTTCTGACACTGATTTGATCCTCAGTGCTTCCAGACTCAGTCACTACACACTCTCTTCTTTTTTGGCCTTCCATCCCCACAACATCATTTATTTCAGACATCTGTAGGCCTACTTCAACATCACCTTCCTCCATTCGTTCATTTTCAACAGACAACTCCTCATCCTTCCTCGAACCCTCAGTAGAGACCTCCTCGTCACTTCTCACTTTCTCAGTAGGAATTTCCACATCATTCCTTACATTCTCAGCATTAACCACAACAACCTGATCTTTATGTGGACCTATTTGCACTCCGGTTTCAACTCCACTCGGGCCTGCCTCGGCTCTATTAGGACATGATAACCTTACGTGCCCGACACCACCGCATTCAAAACATAGCATCTCACCTGCGCTCGCATATAACATGTACGATTTCCCTTCATACATACATCGAAACGACACATTAAGAGTCTGCGAGTTTAAGAACATAAATACGTGTCGCCTAAACGACAGCACATGTTTCAAAGCCGCATTTTTGCAGCCAAGTGGAACCATTTTGATCCTACTTGCAATTTTACCGAAACGCGAAAGCTCGCGCTCAATATCAGCATTAGGAATGAACGGCGGGACATTAGAAATGATCACTTTTACTTGTTGGTGTTACTAACGGTTGAACGTGAATAAAAGCACCACTTACCGAAATCCCGCTTTCGCCATCTCCGTCCCCGACACTACAATACTAGACTATTACACGCACAAAGAAATCTGAGAATATAACAGACTAAAATCAAACTATTTTTGCGAAAGAAAATACATAGAAATCCTTTCAATAAGCTCCCAAAAGAATAGTTAAGAAAAAGTTTTCAAATTTCCCTCTCGCCGTGATCACCCTCCCACACACTACCACTTCCACTTCCCAGCATGCACTGAGAGAGAGAGAGAGAGAGAGAGAGAGAGAGAGAGAGAGAGAGAGAGAGAGAGAGAGAGAGAGAGAGAGAGAGAGAGAGAGAGAAGAAAAGAGAATGGCAAGATTACAACCAGTTAACCACAACCTACGAGAAACATTAGAAAATCAGGGTCGCATTAAAGGGGCACAATGGGTTATAAACACATCTAAAGGCTGCACACGGGTACTTGCATTAGTTTGGGTTGCTGAACAGGTCCAGATGCAGGAGATTCTTGAGATTCTTGATGATTTTTCCAGGAGTGCGCTGAATCGTTCGTTTGGGTTCTTGGGATGGTCCATGTTGAATCCAAAGAAGTTAACTTGAAGATGAAGTTGCTGAAAGGAGACAGGGAAATGTTCTCAAAGAGGTTGAGCACAGGATCTGACCTTATCAGATATCTTAAAGGTCCTCTCAGCTCACACCCACCTGGTGAGGTGGCCAATCTAAGATGACCTGGAGAAAGTCTTTGTTCCATTGTATCTCCATGTTCATGGTGGCATGGAGAATTTGTGCAGTCTTTACACAAAAGTATGGTAACAAATATCCTGATGCAATTTATTATAACATATTGTACAACATTGATAATAAAATCAAAAGAGGATTCCTTTGATACCAAGAAAGAGGGGATTTGAAGACATTAAAGCAGTGATACATACATCATATTTGGATATCAATATTGGAAACATAACTAAAGAATCATAACTAGTCATAACTAATAAAACATAGGAGCATGCATAAAACACAAGAGAAATACTATAAACATTTGGGAAAGTTTGTGTGTATGAATGGAGTAAGTGTCCTTGTGTATTGGAAGTTTATCTCCATATAGTCTTTGACCAAAAGGCTAGTGTCGTCTGGTCTCCTGCGCTGTCTTGGAGGGTTGCAGGCACAGTCTCTTGGTGAGATCGTTCAGTGGAGCCGAGGTGATAACGGCCTTTGGTGGTTTTAGGGCCGATGACAGCAGGGCAGAGGGAAGGTTTTCTAATGACTAGGGCATTTGATTAAGGCCATTCGTTACAACTCTGAATCCTTAATAGGATCCTGAAAATGTTTCTGCTTCTTTCAAAAACATGTCCATAAAGCTATATCATCATAAATGAATTTGATTATTTCATGAATCTAACACTTTCTATCATCTGCTAAATTAAATTATGTAAAAAACTATTGTGATACTATCCACAATCCACAATATTGTTATCATAAAATGATGTGCATGCAAGTGGCTGATTGTAATTATATTATTAAGCACTGCCATCTAGAGGCCATATGAGACTGTACAGTCATGAACGCTTTGCTTTAATCTGGACTCTGCTGTTCATCTTCTGTGACAGTTTTTGGCCTCACACACATTGCTTAATGGAGATCCTCTGGCCGCCATGCAGACCAGATATGGGCGATGGACACCTCAGATTATGAATCCTCACCTGGGATTGACTGTCCAGAAATTGCTCTTTTTGTGGACCTTTACCATTTCTATGACACGTAATAGAAACACTCTCTGCATCTCTGAAATGACCACCGCGCTTCCTCTGAGGAGACACTACAATAACAACTTCAAAGGAGGCTTTCATTTGTACAGCGGCCTGGAAATCCATGATCTGGTGTAAAATTACTTAAATTCAGCCTCCAACTCCAAAATAGACCTTGTGTAGGTGCTAATGTTCACAAATAGAACATTGTCAGCATTTAAATAGATGAAATAAAAACAGATGGAGTTAGAAAACTACTAGCAAATTATTTGAACAGCAACAATAAGATTAACTAAAACCCACCAGATATAAAAACAGAATAAGATAAATTGAAAGATTCAAAGTCAAACTCCACATGGCAACAGGAACAGGAAAGTACATGACCAGAACTTAAAAAAAAAAAAAATCTACTCAAATCAATGTATAATAAACAACATAAACTTCTAAAAATCTCACAGTCTAGTAAATTAATGTAAACAAATATAGTTGGATTTTTTTTCTACATTTTGTCGTTGCATGTTTATGCTAAAAATATACCATAATGACAAAGTAAAATCTAAATTAAGGACTGAAACTAGATTAAAATCTAGTCAATACTAGTCAAATCTAGTTTCAGTCCTAAATTTAGATTTGTGTGGTAAATTCATTACATTGACTGCATTTGGAAAAAGGCCACAAGCCTGTCTATTTATTCAATCATAATTATAAGAAATACCACAGTATAGATCAATATTAGTCAAATATGTTTCTGCAATGGAGGTATGTGTGACTGCTGGAGACCAAAAATAAATTCTTTTCTGTCTAACTATTTAATATTTACAATGCAACATTTACTTAGAAAAAGCTTTAGAATGCTAGTAGTATGCTATACATTTTGTAACTCTGATCTTGACCGATTCAAATTCCAGGAAAAAAGTCACATAATGTATTGCTTGTCTTGTACACATTAACCAATCATCCTGCATGTCAATGGCATATTTTGATCTCACTTTCTCTGCTCCAATCTTCATTGTACAAATGATCTGTGTTGTATTAGCTAGTATTACTTTTTATTGTAATTTGTCTCTGAACTTTGTAATCTGCAGTAGGCTACATGACGGTTCCCTTTGTAAAGGGTTTCTAAAATTGTTTGTTAATGGCTAATAAGTAATTTACAAATGCATTATTAATCGTTGATAAGCAGTTACCACGCATGCATAAAATGGGTGACTTTAATGCAATTGATTAACACACCAGCTATAGATGGAGACAGTGCGCTCCCCACACACCAGCTATAGGTGGAGACAGAGCCTTTACTACACACCAGCTATAAGTGGAGACAGTGCACTCACCACACACACTACAGCTATAGGTGGAGACAGTGTGCTCTGCTCACTACACACCAGCTATGAGTGGAGACAGTGTCAAGTCAAGTCAAGTCATTTTCATTTATATAGCGCTTTTAACAATGGATTGTTTCAAAGCAGCTTTACAGAGACAAACATATAATTTAAGGTAACAGATTGTTTTGGCTTTATAGCGGTTCTTGAATAATGTTCAGATGATCAGACTTTAAACGCGAACCTGTGATTAACGCTGACGGCGTTCACATGCTCATTCAGAATTGATTCTATAGTTATGTGCTTTTAAAATATGTGCGCAGGTTTGTAATTCCATACAACCCAGCCTAAACAAACTACTTTTCTTGCCTATAAATTTTGATACAGAATTTTGTTTTATTTTATCACTTCGGGGTACGCGAGCCGGAATTCACAACGCTTTATCTGTAGAGTGGGAAAGGGATCCTCCATAGGGAGAGGATAGTGGACGCTTCAGCACTGCATTATCATCGGGTCCAGGCGGATCTCCTTCGTCAGATCTGGACACGGCCTGGATCCGGCAGGCTGCGGGAAAACCGAGGAGATAAACAAAGACACTAATATTAGGGTAGATGCCATTCTTCATATGATGTAGCGAGTACATCAAGATTTAAGGGAAGTGTTCCCAGTTCCGGCTGATCTAATCTATGCAGCCTAACATTGAATTATAGAAGTCTATAATGTATTATGTGTATGCTAGGTCAAAGAGATGTGTTTTTAGTCTAGCTTTGAACTGACAGAGTGTGTCTGCTTCCCGGACAATGGTAGGAAGACTGTTCCAAAGTTTTGGTGCTAAATAGGAAAAGGATCTACCGCCTGCAGTCGATTTAGATATTCTAGGCATTATCAACTGGCCGGAATTTTGAGATCACAATAGACGTGAAGGACTATAATGCGTTAAGAGCTCGCTCAAGTACTGCGGAGCTAAACCATTTAGTGCTTTGTAGGTAATCAACAATATTTTAAAATGTATACGATGTTTAATAGGGAGCCAATGCAGTGTTGACAGAACGGGGCTAATATGGTCATATTTCCTGGTTCTGGTAAGAACTCGAGCTGCGGCGTTTTGAACTAGCTGTAGTTTATTTATTAAGCGTGCAGGGCAACCACCCAGTAGAGCATTACAATAATCTAGCCTTGAGGTCATGAACGCATGGACTAATTGTTCCGCATTTCCCAATGAGAGCATATGGCGTATTTTGGATATATTTTTAAGATGGAAAAATGCAGTTTTACAGATACTAGACACGTGACTTTCAAAAGAAAGGTTGGTATCAAAGAGCACACCCAGGTTCCTAACCGACGACGAAGACTTGACAGAGCAGCTATCAAGTGTTAGACAGTATTCTAGGTTATTACGTGTGGAAGTTTTTTGTCCAATAATTAGAATCTCTGTCTTTTCAGAATTTAGTAGTAGGAAATTACTAGTCATCCAATTTTTTTATATCAGCTATGCATTCCGTTAATTTTGTGAATTGGTAAGTTTCGTTGGGTTTTGAAGAAATATACAGCTGAGTATCATCGGCATAACAGTGAAAGCTAACTCCATGCTTCCTAATGATATCTCCTAATGGTAGCATGTACAGAGTGAACAGCAGCGGTCCTAGTACTGAGCCTTGTGGTGCGCCATACTGAACTTGTGATCGATAAGACATCTCTTCATTTACTGCTACAAACTGATAACGGTCAGTTAAGTATGATTTAAACCATGCTAATGCAATTAGTACTGTATGGAGTGGAGACAGTATGCTCACCACACACACACACACACACACCAGCTATAGGTGGAGACAGTGCTCTCACCACACACCAGCTATAGATGGAGACAGTGCTCTCAACACACACACACACACACACACACACCAGCTATAGGTGGAGACAGTACTCTCACCACACACCAGCTATAAGATGGAGACAGTGCTCTCAACACACACACACACACACACACACACACACACACAAACACACACACACACACACACACACACACACACACACACCAGCTATAGGTGGAGACAGTGCTCTCACCACACACCAGCTATAAGATGGAGACAGTGCTGTCAACACACACACACACACACACACCAGCTATAGGTGGAGACAGTGCTCTCACCACACACCAGCTATAGATGGAGACAGTGCTCTCAACACACACACACACACACACACACACACCAGCTATAGGTGGAGACAGTGCTCTCACCACACACCAGCTATAGGTAGAGACAGTGTGCTCGCCACACACCAGCTATAGGTGGAGACAGTGTGCTCGCCACACACCAGCTATAGGTGGAGACAGTGCTCAGTTTCACTTTATTTGGATGGTCCCTTTAACACATTCAGTACTATAAGTAACGTTGCACCTACATCTCTAACTCTCACTAGAGTGTTAGTAGAGTATTAGTAGACTGGTAGGGTTAGGGATAGAATAAGTTGACATGTAGTTGCAAAGTTATTTATAGTCAGTAGAATGTCTGTTGGGGGAGCATGACAATAAAGAGTTAGCAGATATTAAGCAGAAAGTCTACTAATTATCTAATGAGAGGTAGTTGACATGTAGTTGCAAAGTTACTTATAGTCAACAGAATGTTCAAAAGGGACCATCAAAATAAAGTGTAACCCAGTGCTTTTACCACACATGCTACATCTATAGGTGGAGACAGTGCACTTACTACACACTAGCTATAGGTGGAGACAGTGATCTCACCACACACCAGCTATAGGTGGAGACAGTGCTCTAACCACACACCAGCTATAGGTGGAGACAGTGCTCTAAACTAGTGTTTCCCAACCCTGTTCCTGGCGGCACACCAACACTGCGCGTATTCTTTGTCTCCCTAATCAAACACACCTGATTCAACTCATTAGCTCATAATCACAAGCTCATAATCACATGGTTCCCGCCAGGAACAGGGTTGGGAAACACTGCTCTAACCACACACCAGCTATAGGTGGAGACAGTGCAATCACCACACACCAGCTATAGGTGGAGACAGTGCTCTTAGCACACACACTACAGCTATAGGTGGAGACTGTGCACTCACTACACACCAGCTATAGTTGGAGATAGATCACTCACCACACACCAGCTATAGGTGGAGACAGATTGCTCACCACACAACGGTGGAGACAGTGCACTCACCACACACCTGCACTACCGGAGAAGAGATAGAGTGATAGAGACAATTCAGTGTATAGGAATTATTAGGAGGCCATGATTGGCAAGGGCCAATGGTTGCTATAAGTGGAGACAGTGACGCTATGAGTGGTTACACCCCTACTCTTTACGTGAAGTGCCATGGGATTTTTAATGACCGCAGAGCAGTGTTGTAGTACTCGAGACTCGGACTCGTCTCGGACTCGGTCTCGAGACCATATTTTAATGGTCTTGGTCTTGTCATGGACTTGTGTACATTTTGACTCGGTATTGACTCGGACTCGAACATATTAGGACTCGGACTTATTCCCGAGTCCACTCGAGTCCAATTCAAAATATTTTTCATGTTTATTACTTAATGTTAATATTTCTTCAAATTGATGTTTGATTGACACGTCCAATGATTGGTGATTTTCTTGTGCAAAACTGCACATGACTTAGACTAACGTTAGCGCAAAGGCAGCAGGACTCAGGTCAGGTCAGGATGTCATGAGCCTATAGCTCAACTATGTATTGAAAATGTCTGCTAAATCATCCATTATGTCTGCTAAATCATCCATTATTCATAAAGATTAAGATAAAGTAAGATTAAGAACTCATAATGTCTGCATATGCATGACATTTTTGGATTTTGACAGCTAATGCTTAGTTAGTTCTGTGTAGAAGTCTGCAAGGGACTACTTTTTTCATCCCGCGCTTCATGTGCTCTCCTACACCAGTGACCCGCCCGCTCTCGCTTCTGTTTTACGCTGTGTGTGTCCACCTGCCATCCGCCTGTAGTGATCCTGCTTTCCAGAAAGTCACATGCTACATTTGTCTCAACTGTGTTATTTTAATATTTACTGTTTACAACATAGGACAAAAGTGTCACAGAGAAAACCAAATCTCGTTTAAATAAATAATAAAATGAATACAGTTACGATGATTACTGATGACTCTTGCACCCCCTCCATAACTAAATGTTAATCAGATTGAGTTCTAATGTTGTAGTACAATGATGTTATGTGGACAAGAGCACTTAATACTGACAAGTAATAATTGTAATAAAATTACCTTAACAGCACCTACTATGTGGCCTTTTTACCCTTAACTGATAATATTTTTAAACCAATATCACTCTAAGTAAATAAAACTAAATTAGGTAATCAACCCTCTCTGGTCTCGGTCTCGACTCGGACTCAACCCTCTCTGGTCTCGGTCTCGACTCGGACTCGACCCCCTCTGGTCTCGGTCTCGACTCGGACTCGAGTGAGCTGGTCTCGACTACAACACTGCCACAGAGTGTCAGGGCTGAAGGGTGTATTTGTGGTTTTTGTGAACCGTTTGTCCATGAGTTATAACAATAATAACCTGTGAAAGTGAATCGTAATGTAAAGTGGAAACCTGTGAACCATTTATTCATGCACTCTAAAAAGAGATGTGTTAAAAAACAACACACAGCATGTGTTGATGGTATTTTGACACATGTTGTGTAGATTTTAACACACAATGTGTGTTAAAATGTAACTGTCACAGTGTTGTGTTATGTTCCCTGGTGTCCACTTGAGGTCCCCTTCCCCCACGGTGTCATTCTCATTAGGAACCACATTCCCCATAATCCCCATCTGCACTTATCACGGTTCATTACACTCAGCTGTTCCCTGTCATCATTTGTCCCAGCTGTTTCTTGTCTAGATCATTGGTGTCTGTGTATTTATACCCTGTCTGTCTTAGTGTTTGTCACGGAGTCCTTGTTTTATGTCCCACACTTCGGATGTTGGTTCTGTTTCTTGTTTCTCGGATTGCCTTTGTATGGATTTTGACCTTTGCCTGGACTGATTGTGAGTACGGATTACCCATTAAAATATACTGCACTTGGATCTACGTGTCTTGTGTGTGTGTCGTGACAGAAGGACTCCGTCACAAATGTATAGATCCAGCAGTTCGGGATTCCATAACCCTCCTCCTATGAATGGGGGAGGAAGGGGACCACAGAGAGGAGGTTCGCAGACCGGGGAGGAAGCGCCCCGGTTAAACATCTTTGAATGTTTCGCTTTATGGGCCCGTCAAACTGAGGAAGCTGCGGCGGCAAAATCTCCAGTGACCACGTCCATTAGAGATGGTGAGTCGTTCGAGGGGACTCGTCTGGCCAAGTTCTCCGGAGCTCGGGGAGGCTGCAGGGGAGGAGGTGGGCGACAAATTCCACGTCATCGTCCTCCGCCTGGCCATGTTCCTGATCCGGAGCCGCTGGTCTGGTCCAGCACAAGACCTTCGCCACTGGTTCCGCCCCGCACAAATCCATCACCGCGGGTCTCATCTAGCACAAAGCCCTCACCACAAGTCCCGTCTAGCACAAGATCCTCGCCGCTGGTTCAGCCCAGCACAAGATCCTCTACGCTGGTTCCGCCTAGCACGAGGTCATCGCCGCTGGTCCCGTCCATCATAAAGCCCTCGCCACTGGTTCCGCCCAGCACAGGGCCATCATTGCGGGTTCGGTCCTGCACAAGGCCTCCGTCCTGCACAAAGCCCCCTCCGCTGGTTTCGTCCAGCCCAAGGTCTTCACCACTGGTCCCGCCCAGTCCAAAGTCCTCACCACTGGTCTCATCCAGTACTGAGCCTGCACCTCGCCATCAAGGACGGAGGAGGAGGAGAAGGACTTCTTACCTCCCCAACGCCCCGGTGGTCGTTCCCGAACAACCTGCTGCCCAGCCAGAGACTGTTCACGTCACGTCTGCCCAGCCAGAGACTGTTCACGTCACGTCTGCCCAGCCAGAGACTGTTCATGTCACGTCTGCCCAGCCAGAGACTGTTCATGTCACGTCTGTCCAGCCAGAGACTGTTCATGTCACGTCTGCCCAGCCAGAGACTGTTCAGGTCACGTCTGCCCAGCCAGAGACCGTTCACGTCACGTCTGCCCAGCCAGAGACTGTTCACGTCACGTCTGCCCAGCCAGAGACTGTTCACGTCACGTCTGCCCAGCCTGAGACTGTTCACGTCACGTCTGCCCAGCCAGAGATGGATCAGGAGAGACCCATTCTCGCAGCCGGGGGTATACTTATGGACTATTTGGAACGTATGGCTCGGATCCTGGACATGTCAGTATCTGCTGAGCCGAAGCCAGTGCCTGTCCCTGTTCCAGAGCCAGAGGCAGAGCCAGTGCCTGTTCCAGAGCTGGAGCCCATGTCGGTTCCGGACCCAGTGTTTGTGTCTGTGTTTGTGTCTGTTCTTGTATCTGTTTCAGTTCTTGTGGCTGTACCTGAGCCGCCGGTGTCCGCTGTACCTGAGCCGCCGGTGTCCGCTGTACCTGAGCCGCCGGTGTCCGCTGTACCTGAGCCGCCGGTGTCCGCTGTACCTGAGCCGGTGTACGCTGTTCCTGGGCCGGAGCCGGTGCCTGCTGTTCCTGGGCCGGAGCCGGTGCCTGCTGTGCCTGGGCCGGAGCCGGTGCCTGCTGTTCCTGGGCCGGAGCCGGTGCCTGCTGTTCCTGGGCCGGAGCCGGTGCCTGCTGTTCCTGGGCCGGAGCCGGTGCCTGCTGTTCCTGGGCCGGAGCCGGTGCCTGCTGTTCCTGGGCCGGAGCCGGTGCCTGCGGTTCCTGGGCCGGAGCCGGTGCCTGCTGTTCCTGGGCCGGAGCCGGTGACAGTGTCTGCTCCTGTGCCCTGGCCGCCCGAGGGGTCGTCTCCGCCCTGGCCGCCCGAGGGGTCTTCACCGCCCTGGCCGCCCGAGGCGTCTTCACCGCCCTGGCCGCCCGAGGGGCCTTCACCGCCCTGGCCGCCCGAGGGGCCTTCACCGCCCTTGCCGCCCGAGGGGCCTTCACCGCCCTTGCCGCCCGAGGGGCCTTCACCGCCCTTGCCGCCCGAGGGGCCTTCACCGCCCTTGCCGCCCGAGGGGCCTTCACCGCCCTTGCCGCCCGAGGGGCCTTCACCGCCCTGGCCGCCCGAGGGGCCTTCACCGCCCTGGCCGCCCGAGGGGCCTTCACCGCCCTGGCCGCCCGAGGGGCCTTCACCGCCCTGGCCGCCCGAGGGGCTGTCTGCTTCGTCCTGGCCGCCCGATGAACTTTCTGTTTCACCCTGGCCGCCCGATGAACTTTCTGTTTCACCCTGGTTCCCGGTTAAACCCTCACCCCCTGTTTCTGTGCCCCTTCATGGACCTGGTCCCCCATCCCGCCCCTTGATCCTCCACCATTCCATCCCCCGCCTGGACTCTTGTGTTGTTGATGTCTAGTCTTGGAGCATCTGGTAGCCGCTCCGTAGAGGGGGGGTTATGTCACAGTGTTGTGTTATGTTCCCTGGTGTCCACTTGAGGTCCCCTTCCCCCACGGTGTCATTCTCATTAGGAACCACATTCCCCATAATCCCCATCTGCACTTATCACGGTTCATTACACTCAGCTGTTCCCTGTCATCATTTGTCCCAGCTGTTTCTTGTCTAGATCATTGGTGTCTGTGTATTTATACCCTGTCTGTCTTAGTGTTTGTCACGGAGTCCTTGTTTTATGTCCCACACTTCGGATGTTGGTTCTGTTTCTTGTTTCTCGGATTGCCTTTGTATGGATTTTGACCTTTGCCTGGACTGATTGTGAGTATGGATTACCCATTAAAATATACTGCACTTGGATCTACGTGTCTTGTGTGTGTGTCGTGACAGTAACTCTGAATACACTCTAAAAAGAGAATTGTTAAAAAACAACACACAGCATGTGTTGATGGTATTTTGACACATGTTGTGTATATTTTTAACACAATGTGATAAAATTTAACTGGATAGAATAGCACTGGGTGGAGGGAAGTTTGTGTTTATGAAAATAATTATAGGTATATTTTATATGGTATCCCACAGAAAGGTCTAAAATAAATAAAACAATACATTACAATAAATAAATAAAATCTTAATTCATAAAAACTTAAAGATTAGCGGGTGTTTTTTGGCAGCCAATCACATCATGCCTCTTTTTCAATGTATTTTTCAAATGCTGCTTTCACTTGTTATTAATAACCAATTTATTATAACAAACAATTTATTTCTGTCAGACATCTACAGAAGCTCTTATAGAGAATTAACAGATTTTGTGTTGACGATTCATTAAATGTTTCAGCTTTATTTTAAGTGTCAGCTTTATTTGGGCTCTTGACCATTGACTCTTTGACATTAGTTTTCTCTGATTGCTGTATCTGTGTATATATGTTGCACATTCGAAACAGCAGAAATGACCGCGAGAAAATTGTGATCAGATGATAATAATATCATAAAAATTATTTTGCTAAGCATAGCAAGAGTCTGATATCTGAAAGATGACTTAAAAAAGGTTTAGCAAGATTAGCATATTGCGATTAGCTTAAAGTTTGATTTTAAAAACTCAGTGTGTATAGGATCTAGCTGTCTACGCTACCTTATCTGATATTTCTTTAAAAAAAATTTCAGTAAGTTTTAAGCGGCAGCAGAAATTAGTCAAATACAGACGTCAAGAATCAGCGTATGAATCTCAACAATGATGACAAACAAAAAGCTTCATGTCACAATGCATGCTGGGTGCCACTATAGTACAAAACTCCTTCATGACTCCCAGCATGCATTGCGGCATGAAGCTTTTCATTTGTCACCATTGTTGAGATTCATACATGATTCTTGATGTCTGTGTTTGACTAGTTTCTGCTGCAGCTCAAAACTTTCTGAAAACATTTTCTTTTTTTTAAGAAACCATTCTGCACAGCATGATGTAGTTTCACAAGTCCATTATAACTAAAAGCACATGAATAACAAATGCACACCATCCATATTCTCAAAAACTTGATCAAATCAGTTCTTGCTGATTATGATATCATCAAGAAACATCTGATCATATTTTCTCTCGTCATAACAGATGTATTTTATTAAAATACAGTTACAGCAGCCAGAGAAAAAGAAGATTAAAGGGTCAAGAGCCCAAATAAAGGAGCCGTTAATCACAATTCTGGTGACTTCAAATAAAACATTCAATGAAACATCAAACCTCTGTTAATTCTCAATAAGAGCTTGTCTATGTAGATTCATGATGTCTAAAACATCCAAATGTTCAAACAAACTCTTTATTAACCATCACTGGACTACATAAAAACAAGTTAACAATACATTCCAGTGTTCATCCAAACACTCAAAAACACAGGAAAAACACAGGAGGTAACTCTGGCAAATACACACCTACTACAGTCACATGTGATATATTATCTGACACAAGTTGTGTAACTATAACACATTATTGTGTAAAAAGTTTCAACACCCTTTTGTTTAAGAGGAATAACACATTAGTTGTGTTAAAGGTAACACAAAATGTGTAGTCCTTATAAACACAGAGATGTGTTAAGAAACGACACAGGGTGTGTGTTAAATTTGACACAACGTGTTGTTCCTGAGCACACACACTACATGTGTTGTCCCTGAGCACACGCACTACATGTGTCAAAATCTACACAACATGTGTTGTCCCTGAGCACACACACTACATGTGTTAAAATCTACACAACATGTGTTTGTCACGTGCTTAGTTCTGTGTTTCTGTATTTGGGTTCATGTTTAGTGGTCATGTGTTTAGTCTTGTGGTTTTGTAATGTTCTTGGTTAATTGTTCCCTGCGTGCTAATACCCTTACCAGGTGTTTCCCATTGACCACACCCTCTCGTTATCATGTTAGCTCATTTAAGCCTGTGTGTCTTGTGTAGTCTTTGTAATAAAGTTTTTAAATAGAACAAATTTGATCTTTAGAATATAGATAGGCTATTAGTGTTTTTAGTATCAGTATCCCGCTCTGGAAGATGAGGGACTTTGGCTGTAGATGGAGGAGCTGAACACGCAGCAACATTGAAAGCACGAGTCCTGATTGTTCTGGGAGTTGTGATATTGTCTCTGATCTATTACCTACAGTAGATGGCGGTAATGCTCTTTTTAAGAATGCGAATCGCCAATAAGCCCAAAGAAGAAGAAGAAGAAGTAGTCTTTGTGAGTGCTTAATGTTTGTGAGCTGGTTGTTCTGTCCTGACCTTGTTTCTTGTTCCTGAGTTCACGTTTCTGTAGTTAGAGTTTGTATGTTTAATAAATACTGCAAATGGATCCTACTCTTTTTTTCTATTCAACTGGCCGTGACAGAAGCACTCACCAGACAAAGGATCCAGCAGTTTTTTGCTCCCGCCAGGAGAATCGTCCGATGGATGAGTATGTGCGGGAGTTTTGTGAATTTTGCCAGGAGGTGGATATTGAGGACGCTGCTTTGAAGGACATGTTTGGTCGGGGAATCGACAAGTTCCTTTATTCACTTATGCCGTTTGATACCCCGCAATACACACTGGCACAGTATGTTGGCTTTGCCCTTTTCATAACCAACTCACCATTCAATGTGGGTTCGGTTCAAGGGGAGCCCCACAAGTTCACTTTATTCCGGAAAGCGGAGATCGCGGTGGAGGAGGCTGTCCCGGTGATCGCGGTGGATGAGGCTGTCCCGGTGATTGCGGTGGAGGAGGCTGTCCCGGTGATTGCGGTGGAGGAGGCTGTCCCGGTGATCGCGGTGGAGGAGGCTGTCCCGGTGATCGCGGTGGAGGAGGTTGTCCCTGAGATCACGGTGGAGGAGACTGTCCCTGAAATCGCGGTGGAGGAGGCTGTCCCGGTGATCGCGGTGGAGGAGGCTGTCCCTGAGATCGCGGTGGAGCAGGCTGTCCCTGAGATCGCGGTAGAGGAAGCTGTTCCGGAGATTGCGGCGGAGGAAGGTGTTCCTGAGATCGAGGGGGAGGAGGCTGTCCCTGAGATCGCGGCGGAGGAAGGTGTTCCCGAGATCGAGGGGGAGGAGGCTGTCCCTGAGATCGCGGCGGAGGAACCTGTCTCCGAGATCGCCGCAGAGGAGGTTGTCCCTGTGATCGCGGCAGAGAAAGCTGTTCTTGAGATCACGGCGGAGGAAGCTGTACCTGGGAGCGCGGAGGAGGAGGCCGTCCCTGGATTCGTTGCGGAGAGCGAGGCCGAGTCTGTTCTCGAGCACGCCGTGGAGGTCGCTCGAGGGTTTGTTCCCGAGCACGCCGTAGAGGTCGCTCGAGAGTCAGTCTTGGAACACGTCATGGAGGTCACTCTCAGACTTGACCCGGAACAGGTGGTAGAGGGCGCCACTGAGTTTGTTCCTGAACTGCCTGCCCCACCCTGGTTGCAGGCACAGTTTATTTCATTGTCTTGTCCCCCCCACCTCCCTCTTGGACTCCCTCTGTGTCACCACCACCCGGGACTTATGTTTGTGGAGCATCTGGTATCCGCTCCATAGAGGGGGGATTCTGTCACGTGTTTAGTTCTGTGTTTCTGTATTTGGGTTCATGTTTAGTGGTCATGTGTTTAGTCTTGTGGTTTTGTAATGTTCTTGGTTAATTGTTCCCTGCGTGCTAATACCCTTCCCAGGTGTTTCCCATTGACCACACCCTCTCGTTATCATGTTAGCTCATTTAAGCCTGTATGTCTTGTGTAGTCTTTGTGAGTGCTTAATGTTTGTGAGCTGGTTGTTCTGTCCTGACCTTGTTTCTTGTTCCTGAGTTCACGTTTCTGTAGTTAGAGTTTGTATGTTTAATAAATACTGCAAATGGATCCTACTCTTTTGTTCTATTCAACTGGCCGTGACAGTGTTGTCCCTGATCACACGCACTACATGTGTTCAAATCTACACAACATGTGTTAAAATCTACATAACATGTGTTGTCCCTGAACACACACACTACATGTATTAAAATCTACACAACATGTGTTAAAATCTATACAACATGTGATGTCCCTGAGCAGACACACTACATGTGTTAAAATCTACACAACATGTGTTGTCCCTGAGCACACACACTACATGTGTTAAAATCTACACAACATGTGTTGTCCCTGAGCACACACTACATGTGTTCAAATCTACACAACATGTGTTGTCCCTGATCACACGCACTACATGTGTTCAAATCTACACAACATGTGTTAAAATCTACATAACATGTGTTGTCCCTGAGCACACACACTACATGTGTTAAAATCTACACAATATGTGTTGTCCCTGAGCACACACACTACATGTATTAAAATCTACACAACATGTGTTAAAATCTATACAACATGTGATGTCCCTGAGCAGACACACTACATGTGTTAAAATCTACACAATGTGTTAAAATCTCTTTTTACAGGTTGTATTGTTTTCAACACATCATTTTATGAGCGTGCCGACACTCACCATCACTGTGAATGGTGTTTGCTATGTTCTCAAACAAACACGCCAGTGTAAAAAACAGTTATTTATACTATACAATATTTTGTCAGTTGCTACATTTTTATCTAATTCAAAGTGCAAAGTCGGTTAACTGTTCTCTCTTCATGAACATTTCTCAGAGCAGCATTATCAATCAGGGGTTGTACTCGACTATTTATTAAATGGTTAATAATTTTACTATTGCCCCTTTCGCTTTATTTTTTAAAATGACTTACACATTTATTGTGTTAAATTTGACACAACATGTGTTGTCCCTGAACACACTCACTACATGTGTTAAAACCAATTTTTTACAGTCTATGGTTAAAACCATAGAGGTTAAAACTGACACAACATGTATCATTTTTAACACGTCTTTTTAGAGTGTGAGTTACAAACATTAATAACCTGTGAAAGTGAACCTTAATGTAAAGTGGAAACCTGTGAACCATTTATTCACAAGTTAGAAACATTAATAACCTGTGAAAGTGAACCTTAATGTAAATTGGAAACCTGCGAACCATTTATTCATATGAAAGTGAATCTATAATAAAGTTTTTAAATCACCCCAACCTTATCCCATTTGCAATGTGCAGTACAACATGCCCGAGACGCAAACAATTAAGCGTACTGTAGCCATTAGAATCATTAATAAATCGGATTTAATAAAATGAAAGGGGATTGCCTATGTGCACGGCAATATCCTGAAACGAATGATTCAAGAGAGCCGATTCGCTAAAACGAGTCACCCTTCGCAACTGAACAATTACACACAAGTAACTTAATTTTGGCTTTGATTTACTTGTTAATATTTGTCTTTTGTATTTCTACAATGTCTAAATAACTTCTAAATTATTTAATGAAGAGTGACATCACTCTAAACTGTTTTGTTGAATCGCACTCAGCTTCAGAGACGTGGCACTGTTTGACGTCATCAGCGCGCGGCAGTGTTCCACTGTTGTTTTCTCGCACTTCTTCTTCTGCTCCCTTTTCAAAACTAACACTCCGTTTAATCGCGTCAGGTAAGGATTGTAATTTTGTATTCATTATTCAGTGAATATTTTGCAGAAAAACACTTAAATAGCGCCTTCTGTTGGAAAATGCTGTTACCCTGAAGCAAAATTCACAGAGACATTAGATAACGTTAGTGCGTATCACTATCAGATATATATTGATATTTCATCATGAATGAGACATCAGAGACGTCATGAGTTTAATCGAAGTAAAACGTGATTTGTGTAGTGTAATTTGTATGTGTGTGAATGAAAATGTGTGTTCGCAATAATCGATATTACTATGAATCGATCAGTGATCAGCTGTGAGTTTTTCATCACATATCACATACTCCGGACGATCAATGCCATCACACTGTTTGGTCTATTACAAATATTATACGTGCTATTACAAAGATTCATTCACATAAGAACGTACTACAAAGTTCTAAATTATTTTCATAATTGAATTAGTTATATTATTAATATTATGGATGTCAACATTTCATCAATGTTCATAATATATTAATTTAAATATGTTGTCCGCGCATGCTCAGTCATTTGTGATGAAAGTGCCGATCCGGATGTCCTAATGTATGGGAAGCCAAACAAACCAGTGGGACGAGACTGCGGGGGTTTACAGAGCTCGCGCCGCGCTGACATGTCATCTGCGCTGTTTAATGGTCCGAGCCGCGCGGCCGATTCGTCAGCGCAGCGCGGACGTGTTTCCTAGCGACACTCAATGGTCAGCGCGGCGCTGACCAATTTAAACAGCGCAGCGCAAACCATACATAGCCTACATGCAAATAAATGTACAATAAAGAAACCCTCCTTCCTTACAAAAAAATGGTTATCTGCTGAAGTTTAGGAGTTTTTCCTACAGAAGACAAAGTAGGACAGAAATGAAAATGCATACATTTCTTATGTTTATTATCTTTAATAGTGTTAAGAGTAGGCTAGTGTTGTGCGTCGATAATTTGAAGAACTGCACATATAGAGACAACGGAAAGAGCTGCACAAAGCAGAAACTTCAATGACTTTAAATATCGTAAGTTAGTCGTCTTGAGGAGCACGCCAACCTTCTAGTAGGCTAATTATATCAGACAGTTTGCATGTTCAGGTAATGTATTTTATTATTGTTGTAAGTTTTGCATCCAGCCATTTGTAGACTTTAAGCTTTTTATGCTTTTTTATGATATTTTGTGATATTGATTTATAGGGTGAATTCAGTGTGATTTGGACACTTTTTGCCGATGAGATTAATTGGAAAAAGTGTCCCTCCCAATCAACCTGAATACACAATATAGTGTGGGTGAATACACAATATATGTATACACACACACACACACACACACACACACACACACGTAGTGGGAGGGACACTTTTTTCCAATTCACCTCAATGGCAAAAAGTGTCCAAATCACACTGAATTCACCCTATAAATCTACATCACAAAATTTCAATAACATAAAATAGTTTAGTTTTAACATTTTATTCAAAAATAACAAATAGTTGTTTTGATTATGGAATTCTCCATTATTAAAACTCCTAAACTCCAGCAGAGAACCAATTTTTTGTAAGGAAGGAGGGGTTTCTTTATTGTACATTTATTTGCATGTAGGCTATGTATGGTTTGCGCTGCGCTGTTTAAATTGGTCAGCGCCGCGCTGACCATTGAGTGTCGCTAGGAAACACGTCCGCGCTGCGCTGACGAATCGGCCGCGCGGCTCGGACCATTGAACCGCCCAGATGACGTCAACGCGGCGCGAGCTCTGTAAACCCCCGCTGTCTCGTCCCACTTTTGGTTTGTTTGGCTTCCCATACTCATGAGTCAGCAGGACACACAGATGAAGACAGTGTTTGACTACTTCTGACTGACTGTCCTCATGAGACAGCTGGACACACAGATGAAGACAGTTTGAATACTTCTGACTGACTGTCCTCATGAGACAGCGGGACACACAGATGAAGACAGTGTTTGACTACTTCCGACTGACACACAGATGAAGACAGTGTTTGACTACTTCTGACAGACCCGGTCAGAAAAATAATCTTGTTTTCCCTTTTATTTTTTCTTACCTCACTGGCAGATATATTTTTCTTATTTAATGCATAAACAAATGCACTTCTTTTTGAAAAACAAGGCTTCTCAAGTAAATGTGTCTGAATGTAAGAATGTTTAGATTTTGGTACTGAGAAACCAGACAAAAATATTAAGCAAGAATATATTTTTTTGTTGTGCAATCAGTCCAGATTATTCCTGTTAATCAAATGATGGTTTTGGCCTGTCAGCATGTGTCTTATAGGGGTGTAACGATACTCTCATGTCACGATTCTGAACTCACAATATAATATTATTGCGATACTCCAAGACATGATAAAAGGTTAACAAAAACGTATCGTTGATTAAAATGCTAAATTTGGTGTTACATTGTGTGTGTAAATGAATAGGATGGACTTGGTGCTGGAAACCCAAAGCACAGGACAATAGAGACACCAGAATAAAAATATTCATGATTCAGGAGCTGAAAATACTGAATAATTTCAGACGAATATGCTTGTTCTCTGTCACTGGCTAGATATATTTATAATAATGTAGGCATATTTATAATAATGTAGGCCACCTTTACTGATAACATCAGATATTTGGCATTATCAGGAGGCACAAATATTCCCCCATTGCATTATTATTATATTCAACATTAAATATAGTAGTTTACTGTAGTACTGACACTAAAACTCTGTAAACTTCTCCTTGTTCACTTTACTCTGTCATATAGTCGTGAGAAAAGAGTGAACAAAAATGAGTGAGTGAACTCAGACACTGAAGTAGGACTCTGGTGCATCGTGATATTTCATTTCACCAGACCTTAACAGTGCAGTGTTTATGGGTTGTACACTACTTATTACAGTGCATTAGAGGATTCAACACGTGCACTAGAGAATTGACATATCATTTTGGGTGAACTATACACAATACATATTGTCACTATCCACGATACATATTGTTGCGTTTTTATATTGCGATATATTGTTACACCCCTAGTATCTTATGTCAAATGTTTATTATCATTTTCTGCTTGTCATATTTAAGTCTTAAATAAGTAGAAGTTTACAGTTTGTCATGTGGTGTGTACAGGACAGAGAGAAGATGATGGAAGAGAGCGGCATTGAGAGCACCCCGCCGGGCACCCCTCCACCCCCCCCGACAGCGGCCGCCGGCCCCCCGCCACTCTCCAGCGGTAACCCCACTGATGATGATGATGTCGTCACTGTGCTCTCATTAACCCCACCTTCTCTGATCATCATGATGATGTCACTGCGCTCTCATTAACCCCACCCTCACTGATCATCATGATGATGATGTCATTGCGCTCTCATTAACCCCACCCTCACTGATCATCATGATGATGATGTCACTGCGCTCTCATTAACCCCACCCTCACTGATCATCATGATGATGTCACTGCGCTCTCATTAACCCCACCCTCACTGATCATCATCATGATGATGTCACTGCGCTGTCATTAACCCCACCCTCATTGATCATCATGATGATGATGTCACTGCGCTCTCATTAACCCCACCCTCACTGATCATCATGATGATGTCACTGCGCTCTCATTAACCCCACCCTCACTGATCATCATCATGATGATGTCACTGCGCTCTCATTAACCCCACCCACACTGATCATCATGATGATGTCACTGCGCTCTCATTAACCCCACCCTCACTGATCATCATCATGATGATGTCACTGCGCTGTCATTAACCCCACCCTCATTGATCATCATGATGATGATGTCACTGCGCTCTCATTAACCCCACCATCACTGATCATCATGATGATGTCACTGCGCTCTCATTAACCCCACCCTCACTGATCATCATCATGATGATGTCACTGCGCTCTCATTAACCCCACCCACACTGATCATCATGATGATGTCACTGCGCTCTCATTAACCCCACCCTCACTGATCATGATGATGATGATGTCACACGCTCTCATTAACCCCACCCTCACTGATCATGAGGTGGATGTCAAGTCAAGTCATCTTCATTTATATAGCGCTTTTAACAAAGGATTGTTCTAAAGCGGCTTTACAATGATAATAGGAAATTAAAGTAAGAAAGATTGTTTTGGCTTTACAGCAGCTCTAGAATAAAGTTATTGTCCAGCTAAAGTTTTGATTGATTCACTTCCGTCGCAACGATCATTAGTTATTAACTTAGGGGCCGCTAACACGACACCGCTCTAACAGAAAACTCTTAAGTTCTCTCTATTGCAAACTTCAAAAACCTGAACCTGTGAGGACGCTGACGGCGTGCACATGCGTATTAAGAGTTCATTCTATAGATATGCGCATTTGAATATATGTGCGCAGGCATGTAGTCCTTCCCTAAAAAAACAACCCTCAACAAACTACTTGTCTGGCCTAAAAATTTATAATACAGAATTTTTTATCCCGACAACGATTATCTGTACAGAGGTGAAGGGAAGGAGACCTTCACAGGGAGGGACTAGTGACACTTCAGGACTGCGTTGTCATCGTGTACAGGCGCAGGTCCTTCATCAGATCTGGATACGGCCTGGATCCGGCAGACTGTGGTAAACCTCGGGATAAACAGAGAGACTAATATTAGCGTAGACGCCATTCTTCTTATGATGTAACGAGTACATCAGGATTTATAGGGAGTGTTTCCGGTTCCGGCTGACCTATGCAGCCTAAAATTGCAGCCTAACATTGAATTATAGAAGTCTATAGTGTGTTGTGTATTCTAGGCCAAAGAGATGTGTTTTTAGTCTAGATTTGAACTGACAAAGTGTGTCTGCTTCCCGGACAATGGTAGGAAGACTGTTCCAGAGTTTTGGTGCTAAATGGGAGCCAATGCAGTGTTGACAGAACCGGGCTAATATGGTCATACTTCCTGGTTCTGGTAAGAACTCGAGCGGCTGCGTTTTGGACCAGTTGTAGTTTGTTTATTAAGCGTGCAGGGCAACCACCCAGTAGAGCATTACAATAATCTAGCCTTGAGGTTATGAACGCATGAACTAACTGTTCCGCATTTGTCAATGAGAGCATATGACGTAATTTTTAGATATATTTTTGAGATGAAAAAATGCGTTTTACAGATACTTTTAACGTGACTTTCAAATGAAAGATTGGTATCAAAGAGCACACCCAGGTTCCTAACTGACAACGAAGACTTGACAGAGCAGCCATCAAGTGTTAGACAGTATTCTAGGTTATTACGTGAGGACGTTTTTTGTCCAATAATTAGAATCTCTGTTTTTTTCAGAATTAAGTAGTAGGAAATTACTAGTCATCCAGTTTTTTTTTATATCAGCTATGCATTCCGTTAATTTTTTGAATTGGTAAGTTTCGTCAGGGCGTGAATAAATATAGAGCCGAGTATCATCAGCATAACAGTGAAAACTAATGCCATGTTTCCTAATGATATCTCTCAAGGGTAGCATGTACAGAGTAAACAGCAACGGTCCTAGTACTGAGCCTTGTGGTACTCCATACTGAACTTGTGATTGATAAGACATCTCTTCATTTACTGCTACAAACTGATAACGGTCAGATAAGTATGATTTAAACCATGCTAATGCAATTCCACTAATGCCAACATTAGTGTTGTCAAAAAACTCGGTACTTCGGTACCAAGTCGGTACTAAAAAAATTAAACGGTTACGGTCCCAGCTTTTCTAGGTACCGAGTACCGGGTTAATCCGGTTCTTGATGCGCTGTCGGAAAGATGCAGAGGTGCGTACTCTTCATAAAAACACTGAGACACGGCGACCGGCGCTGCTAATGCGGTGGCTCTGAATCCACTTGTTGACAAGAAAGGAGGAAAGAGCCACATATGGAAGAATTAGGCTAATGTCACGTTGCCATAAAGGGCCGTTCACACGTTTATATAGCGCGTTTTTTTGCGCGTGCAAATTACAAATGTAGGTGCGCGGCAAGCGTGCTCATAATAGAAGAGACGTGCGAGCTCGTCTTTCCAGCCTCGCCGCTGTTCATGGTTCCATAGCGGAGACACGGGAAAGCAAGCGCTTGTGGAAAGGAGAAAGCGGTGAGATGCGCTCTCCATGATGACGAGGAAGTATCAGAATTAATTGATTTCTAGCCCTTGCATTAGAAATCAGCTACAGGGTTCTCAAGCTTTGAAGACAGGCAAGAGTGACATTTTTGGATTAAATAAAAGTACAGTTAAGTCAAATAAAACATGTTTAATCTCCTGTATAGTTTGGTAACACTACAATAAGACACCATTCATTAATATTACTTAATGCAACATCAACACATTGAGTGAACAATATATTTTTACAACATTAATTAATGTTTGTGAATGTTATTTAATACAAACACTTGATTGTTCGTGTTTGTTCACTTCATTCATTGTGCATTAAATAATGTTAACCGATAAAACTTTTGATTTTAAAAATATATTAGTACATTTTTAAGTTAACGCCATGGAGAATAATTGCTACAGTATATAACTGTTGTTTATTGTTAGGTAATTGTATCTAATGTTATCTAACAAATAGAATCTTATTGTAAATTGTTTTTAATACTACAGTTTCCATCTTTGTAACCGTGATATACACTTTAATATGTGTAAATTTAATCTAAATTAAGCTTTGGTACCGAAATTGGTACCGAGAACCGTGGATTTTCACTGGTATTGGTACCGAATACTGATATTTTGGTACCGTGACAACACTAGCCAACATAATTTTCGAGTATTTAAAAGAATGTTGTGGTCGATGGTATCAAATGCAGCACTAAGATCGAGTAACACTAATAGAGAGATACAACCACGATCGGATGATAAGAGCAAATCATTTGTGACTAATGAGAGCTGTCTCAGTGCTATAGTGCGGTCTAAAACCTGACAGAAAATCCTCGCAGATATCATTTCTTTCTAAAAAGGAACATAGTTGGGAAGAGACTGCCTTTTCTAGTCGCTTTGACAGAAAAGGCAGATTCGGCCTGTAATTGACTAATTCTGTACGATCAAGTTGTGGTTTTTTAACAAGTGGTTTAATCATAGCCAGCTTAAAAGTTTTTGGTATGTATCCTAGTGACAAAGATAAATTAATGATATTGAGAAGAGGATCTATGACCTCTGGAATAGTGATGGTCTGGTCGGCTTTTTTTCCAACCTGCTTTTATGAAATTATTTGGCCCTCCCCGCAGCACTGTATCTATTTTTACAACCCGCCCCGCAGCACTGTGTCTATTTTTACAACCCGCCCCGCACTGTATCTATTTTTACAACCCGCCCCGCACCCGCAACCGTTAAATAGACATACTAGGTATTGTAATGTAAATGGAAAAATACAGGAAACATTACCCTGTAAACTGGCAACAACAGATGATTATGAATATGAACCATAAGTCATTAATAAGATACTAATAAATATTTTCAACATTTACAAAGCAGCGTTTGTATTCATCTAATAGGCTAAATAAGGCATTTTTTTATCTCTTAGACCCCCCACAAATATGTCTTGACATGCTGGAAGTGCCCGTTTTGTGGCTCTCCTGTTTGTATATTTTTCACACGAGTGGCACTTCACGTAGCCGATACTGCTGTTGTCTTCTGCTGCAAGTATTTCTGAGAACCAGTCCCAAACATTAGATTTAGCAGCCTGACCTTTCTTTTAATTATGTAAATTCCTGACCTCAATTTCTCCCGCACCTCATCTTCCATCTTCACTTGTATTTCTCCGTTCTTGTTGTTGTGGCTGGCGGCGGGAGCTGCTTGGCGCGCCGCTTTCGTGACGTGTCATGTGACGCCAAATGTTTGGGGACATCGCATAAGTTATGTTGCTGAGACATTCGTATTGTAACCTTATCAAAGAACCTAATAAAATATGAAAATAAATATTCCCAAATATTTAATATAGACTGGAAATTGCACGAAACATACATGGATTTCAAAAATAAAAATACATTTAATGACCCGCCCCACAAATAAAGTGAAAATTTCTTTCCCTGCCCCAACCCGACCCGCGGGTTACGAGTCGACCCGCGCATCACTACTCTGGAAGCATCTCTTTCAATAGCTTAGTCGGTATAGGGTCGATTGTTGAAGTGTTGTCGATTTAGATGATTTAACGAGTTTAGACAATTCTTCCTCTCCTATAGCAATGAATGAATCGAATTTTTCCTTAGGGAGACTACAATGCATTCCCTGATGCGATACTTTTGTAGACGGTTGCATAGTTATAATTTTCTCCTTGATATTATCAATCTTATAAGTAAAGAAGTTCATAAAGTCATTACTGCTGTGCTGCTTGGAATCTTCTGGGCTTGACGCTTTATTTTTCTTTAGTTTAGTAACTGTTTCAAATAAATACCTAGGGTTTTGTTTATTTTCTTCTAATAGAATTGAAAAAATAAGTAGATCTAGCAGCTTTTAAGGCCTCTCTGTAAGCATTCGAGCTCTCCTTCCATAAAATACAAAATACCTCTAGTTTAGTTTTCTTCCAGCTACGCTCCATTTTTCTGGCTGCTCTCTTAAGGGCCCGGGTGTGCTCGCTGTACCACGGCGTTGGACTATTTTCTTTAATATTCTTTAAGTGCAACAGAGCAACTCTGTCTAAAGTGCTGGAAAAGAGAGAGTTAAAAGTTTCTGTCGCAATATTGAGCAATATTGACTTCTAAGGTATCTGGGATGCTGTGATGATGAAAGTGATCAGGAAGATTATTAATAAAGCAATCTTTAGTGGCAAAATTGATAGGTCTAACATATTTGTAACACCGAGTCGGCTTTGCAGCCTTGGCTAAATTAAGTTTACACAAGACAAGATAATGATCTGAGATGTCATCGCTCTGCTTCAGAATTTCAACAGCATCAACATCTATTCCATGTGATAATATTAGATCTAGAGTATGATTACGACAATGAGTAGGTCCTGACACGTGTTGTCTAACTCCAATAGAGTTAAGAATATCTTTAAATGCCAATCCCAATGCATATTTTTCATTATCTACATGTATATTAATATCACCAACAATTAGGACTTTATCTGCAGCCAATACTAACTCTGATAGAAAGTCAGCAAATTCTTTGATAAAGTCTGTATGGTGGCCTGTATACAGTAGCCAGCACAAATCTCAAACGTGATTCATCATTTACACTATATGTTGTTACATTAAGCACCAACACTTCAAAAGAATTATATTTGAAACTAGACTTCTTAGTAATTTTGAAAGTATTACCATAAATTACAGCAACACCTCCCCCTTTGCCTTTCGGACGAGGCTCATGTTTATAACTGTAATCTTGTGGGGTTGACTCATTTAAAGTAATGTAATTGTTTGGTTTTAGCCAGGTTTCTGTCAAACACAGCACATCTAGGTTATAATCTGTAATCATATTAAGTGCTTTTGAAGTAAGGAATCAGCAACCCAAGCTTTATCATTTGCTCATCTGTATTATATCTGTTTTTTATTTGTTAAACATCAATTACATTTTTAACCTTAAATGGTTTTGGAAGTTTTTTGTCTTTCCTAATTCGGGGAACAGACACAGTCTCTATATGATGTTATCTAGGTGAAATAGTCTCTATGTGATGGGATTTATCTGACCTCAGTGACGTGAGACAGCTGGCAGACGGTCGGTTTAGCCAATCTGTCTGCGTCGTGACCTGAGCCCCAGATTGTCATGTTTGAGCTAGGGATGTTAACTGATGACCGTTTGACCGATGGTTGACCGTATCAATGCTAACTGATTAAAGTTGTCGGTAGTCGGTTGTAGACTTGGAATTAAAGCCTCTTTTGTTTCCCCGTTATTATTTGATTTACGGGACCAGACACCAGTTATCTTGCCAAGAAAGATTTTATTCTTATATGTCAGGAGAGAAACTTCAAGATGCTGTATTCATGCCAGGTCTATGCGTTTCCGTGTTTCTCTGAGGTAGTACAGTAAGATTGAGCTTTTATACATCACAGAGAGTCTTACAGCTTCCTTGTAAGGTAACAAAACATGTTGCTCTGAGCTTCTTAAAATTAGAACGTATGTCATACGTACACGTTATGTTTAACATGTCACAATTCACTTCCATATTAAGAACTATCCTTGTTGTTTACATCTGTGATGCACTTACATCAGTCGAACATGTTACATTGTACACACCCCATAGCAAAATATACACTCACCTAAAGGATTATTAGGAACACCTGTTCAATTTCTCATTAATGCAATTATCTAATCAACCAATCACATGGCAGTTGCTTCAATGCATTTAGGGGTGTGGTCCTGGTCAAGACAATCTCCTGAACTCCAAACTGAATGTCAGAATGACGTCAGAATGTCAATTATGTCATTGACATAATTTTTTTAACCAGCATCAGCTCTAATCATAATGACCAAACATTCATTAATTGTCAGAATTTTAACCCTTAAAATGCTGGTTTGTTTACATAATGCCACTGTTGTTTTTTTATGAAAAAAAGAAAAATAGTAATTATTTTCAATTTACTAAATTCTAAGCAGAATTTTTTTTCTTTGATTATTACAGCCTTGGATATGTCAATGATTAACAACAATATTAATTTTGATGTATTAATATTTTTTATGCAGTATCAGATTGAAAAAAAAACTACCACTCAGGCCCATAAAGGACAAAAATGTCCATGTCAAAAAAGTGTCATAAAAATATTATAGATTAATATTTTTTTCCACTTTCACTGACTTAGATTTTTTACTAGCATCAGTTCTAATCATAATTACCAAACATTCATTTATTTTCAGAATTTTAACCCTTTAAATGCCGGTTTCTTTACATAATGCCACTGTTGATGTTTATACAAATTATAATAATAATAATAATTTTCTATATACTAAATTCTAAGCAGAATTTTTTTTCTTTAAATATTACAGCCTTGGATATGTCAATGATTAACAATAATATTAATTTTGATGCAATCATATTTTTTATTCAGTATCAGATTAAAAAAAAAAACTACCACTCGGGCCCATAAAGGACAAAAATGTCCATGTCAAAAAAGTGTCATAAAAATATTATAGATTAATATTTTTTTCCACTTTCACTGACTTGGATTTTTTACTAGCATCAGTTCTAATCATAGTTACCAAACATTCATTTATTTTCAGAATTTTAGCCCTTTAAATGTCGGTTTCTTTACATAATGCCACTGTTGATGTTTATACAAATTATAATAATAATAATAATTTTCTATATACTAAATTCTAAGCAGAATTTTTTTTCTTTAAATATTACAGCCTTGGATATGTCAATGATTAACAATAATATTAATTTTGATGCAATCATATTTTTTATGCAGTATCAGATTTAAAAAAAACTACCACTCAGGCCCATAAAGGACAAAAATGTCCATGTCAAAAAAGTGTCATAAAAATATTATAGATTAATATTTTTTTCCACTTTCACTGACAGATTTTTTACTAGCATCAGTTCTAATAATAATTACCAAACAGTCATTAATTTTCAGAATTTTAACCCTTTAAACGCTGGTTTCTTTACATAATGCCACTTTTGTTTTTATAAAAAAATTATTATAATAATACAAATATTCCATATACTAAATGCTAAGCAGATTTTTTTTCTTTAAATATTACAGCCTTGGATAATCAATGGTTAACAACAACATTAATTTTGATGCATTCATTTTTTTTATGCAGTATCAGATAAAGAAAAAAAACTACCACTCAGGCCCATAAAGGACAAAAATATCCTCAAAAGTTTTTACTTTTTGATAGAATATACCTTATATTGCTCTAGAAATAAAGCAAAAGTACAAGATCACTTTGAACAAGAACAAGATTTATTGTTCAAAACTCAAGAACACTTAGAACAGAAATAGTAAGCATTTGCCTACTATAAGGGAATTCACTCACAGCAGGAGCTGCAGTATGTGACTGTCTGGACTTTGCAGATATGCTTGCCACACTTGCTGCAGGTGGTAGCACTTTTTTTCTTTTTGTCAGTGCAGGACACGCATAACTTCCTCTTTTTGGTTTTTGGGTCTCCCTGCTGTTGATCCTCCGTCATGGTGGATGTAGATGGTGTGCGGGGGATGCGCTGTCTTCGTGACATTTGCGGCATCACAAGCGTTTTCCCCAGTTCCTCCAAAAACAGCCTCCGTCTGAATGTTTTGCCCTGGTTCCAGGAGGGATCCACGGCTGACCACAGAACAAAGGAGTTGAAGGAAGACACATCTACTAGATTATAGAAGAGAACCACTGGCCACCGACATGTTCTTCTCCTACAGCTGTAGGTGCCGACAACCTGCAAAAGAAATAATAAACTAAATATTCTTCTCATCATTCACAAAAATATAACATTGTGTATAGAATTGCAAGACATACTAAATTATAAAGGAACTATGCAGTAAGAATAAAAATAAAATAAATGTTCTTCTCCTCATCATTCACAAAACTAAAACACTGATAGATACAAGAAATACTGAATAATAAAAGCATTATGCAGTAAGAATAAATGTGTGTGTAACTGATGCATAATGAAACATACCTTGTCCAGGTTGTCGACACCTCCTTTGCAGCGGTTGTAGTCTGTGATGATCACTGGCTTCTTTTTCTCCGTGTCGGTCACAGCCGGCTCGCGGTGCTTGGTGCTAAGGAGTAGCACATTCTTCCCTCGTTTGGGTACATAAGACACCAGTGTGCGTCTTAGTAAAAGCAAAGAGGGAGGATAGGAGTGCTCTATGCCTTATCTGCTGCAGCTGTGGGGGAAGCTCTGGCTTGTTCCTGCGAATTGTACCGACTAGGGCCATCTTCCTCTTTAGAAGCTCCTCAGCCAGTCCATAGGAGGTGAAAAAATTGTCGCAGGTGACGGTGTTCCCCTGGAGCCCCTCCGTCATTTCCAGAACGACCCTTTTTCCTTGGTTCACCTCCGCAGGACTTCCAGGAGACTTCCCTGTGTAAATTTGCAACTTCCATGCATAGGATGTGGTGACGTCACAGGTGACCCAAATCTTTATGCCATACTTGGCAGGCTTGCTGGGCATGTACTGGCGAAATCCACATCGGCCTTTGAAAGGGACGAGCTGCTCATCCACACAGACATCCTGGCCTGGGTTGAACAGCAGGGGAAGGCGATGTGTCCTTCTCCTAGATGGTCCGAAATGCAGCCAGCTTGTCGTGCATGTAACGTGCAGGCCGTGTCATTCTGTCATCAAACCTCAGGGTGGAGCTTAGGAGGTTGAATTTATGGTGGGACATGGTGGCTCGGAAAATGGAACGTCCGTTTTCCACATCCCACAGGCTTCGTGTCGATTCATTTCGGGACCTGTACACGCCGGCCAGAATCAGCAGACCGATGTATGCCCGAATATCAGTGGAATCTAAATCAATCCAATCTGTCACAAAACGCCTCCCCTGTAAATTGGTGTTCTCCAGAAGAAGCTGAATGATTTCTTCGGTGATGAAGAGGTCGAAGCAGGACTGAAAAGTTGTGATGCGGGCAGTGGCGTAGTGTGTGGGACCCGGGGTCATACCCTTGGCAGGATTGTAGCGCAGCGTCTCAGTGTGAGTGGAAGACCAGAGAATCTGCCCATTTTTTGAATTCCACTGAGGATCTGCAGTCTCCTCTGTGTCGTCACTCTCAGTGCTGTCATCAAAGGAACAAGAGCTATCAGAGTCGGACTCCAATGCAAACTCGACTTCATCCTCTGAAGTCAACTGTTCATCCTCACTTTCACATGTACCCGGGTGCTCTCTGTTGGTGGGCACAACTAGATCCAGAGCTTCCCTTGCTGTGAAACGTCTCTTCATCTTGCAAACAATGAAATGACAAGGCCCTCAAGCATCACATATTTATAGGTTTGGCTGTGAGAGCACTTGTCAACAAAAATCTACCAGACAAAACAATCACCATTTTGTCGAGGTGAAAACATAAACAAGGTGTTGTGGGGCCTCTAAACTTCTACATCAAAATCAAGCTCACCTTTTATCTTTGAATAAAAACAATAACAAATGAAAAAGTGCAAGCAAGTAATAAGAAATGTGTTTGATTGAAAAAAATCGTCAAAGCTCAGTAACTTTTTGACCTTTTTCAGTTTTCACATGGCAGGGTCTGTGACTCTGCCAAGGGTATGACTCATTTACATGGGGTGGGATTTGTGATTTCCAGTACAATATAATTTCTTTCTTTCAAAATGTTCGCACACACACACCTAAAATTTTCAGTACACGCATACTAACCACACTGACATCCATACCAACACACCCACACAATTATAGCTTCATAATTTATCCAATTGTCTCTATAATATGCATAAGCTGAAAACAGCAGAAAACAACAATAAAGTGATAATTTGCTTTATATGCCAAACCTGAAAAAAATGGCACCATCTGATAAAAAATAGTAAAAATGTAAATTTTGAAGCCTTGCCAACAGAATGAAAGCCTGTTAAGAAAGATTGCATCATTTTATAGTTGAATGGCACTGGGATTAAAAATCGCAGTTTTAATGGGTTTCAATGGGGACATTTTTTTGTCCAAAAGGCGCTGAGTGGGTGTATTTTTTGTACCTTGTGCAAAATAGATTTTTTAAAGTAAATGACGGTGAAATATTACAATTCCAATAAAAATACACACCTGTGGCAAATTTTTTGCAGTTAGCATTAACACAGCCAAAGTTATCAAAAAAACAAAACTGAAAAGGACAAAAATGTCCATAAGGATGCACAAGGGTTAAAAGATGAAATTTTGAATCTTCATCGGTTAAAAAAAAAATCTCTAAATTAGGCTATTATAGACAGTGGACTAAACGCTACTACAGTTAGCCATCTCATTCCAAGATATTTTTGTGTGAAGTGAACAAATCCCTCACACTAAATTTTTCATAATTCGCCTGTTTGTACTTAATAAACCAATAAAAACATTTGGCGCGAGGTCACAGCGTTTGGGTTCGCGAGCTCACAAGGTTTGCGAAAAGTAAAGGCAGGCATGGGGGGATTTTTTAGTGTAGGCCTATAGTAGGTTGTGTTATGTATCCTGATTGACTTTATGATTAGTTAAATCTATTTTGCACATGCATCGCCACAGAGTTAACCATTTCAGACAGTACCGGACAGCCTCTGTCTCATTCACTTCACGTCTGTGGGCGTTACGCACAGCTCAGTGTGGCCGCTCCAATTTACCTTCGATGAAATCTAACCTTAGTGTAATTGACAGAAAGAATTACTAAAAATATTTTGCTACCTAAAAGTTAAAGATTTTTAATAAAACTCAAGAGATGTGTGAAATTCATGATTTATGAGTGACGTTAGTCTAGTAGAATTTTCTAAAAAATATTTTGCTACCTAAAAGTTAAAGATGTTTTGTGTCACGCATGCATGTCTATTTCCCTCATATTAAATATAAAACATTTTAAATTAAATAAATGTTTCCAATGTATATAAACAGACGTTTCAATATATTGGTATTAAATGCATTTTCTGAGAATTTATATTTCAAGTTTTTACTGCAAATTTCGAAATGCGCCCTCTTTGGTCCATCAGTGCTCGAGTCACTGATCACATTAGAATAAAACATCTCATAATAAAATACAAAATTGACTGATTTATTATATAGTATATGCATAATTCAACTTCTCATCAGTCGGAAATACAGATAAGCGCTTTCATTTGTTGTATTTTTGATCGAGGCATGGGATAAAATAGCTGGGATAGTTGGTGTCTCCGGTGAGTTGAAGTGCGTGCTGATGATTTATTATATTTTTAAATAGGAGGGAAATAATTGCACAAAGAGCAATTTTTTTTTCAATAAATATTGAAAAATAATTTCGACATCCATGGTTGTGTGTTTCATGTTATTTTTGCATGCATGTATAGGCCACACACCAGAGCATGTGAGTAAAGCGGAGCGGTGTGACGCTTAAATATAAGTTCAAAAACTTAAACATACGTTTCATATATATGTTTAAATAATATAATGTTATTTTTTTTATTTCATCTATGTTGGTTATATGAAAAGGGAATCGCGTGAGATGAGTAAGATAGGATCATAAGATGCCCAATATAGGCTACCGGAAAACATTTGGAATGGGTCAGAAATAATTTTGACCACTTATTAAGTTTTGTGTTAAGTGAATTTCGTTTTGTATAAATTGTATATTCATTTTAATCAATGTTTCATCAACGAATTGACTGGATTAATAAATAAGAAGCAAATTTAGTAGACAATATAGGCTAATAGGACACTGAGGCGCCGGCGCGTGCACTGGAGCGCGTCTCATAAATGAACCGAAAACTGACAGAAAACACTAGTTTATTAATAAACAATTCAAATGTTTAATGCATAATCCTTTGGCCGGTTCTTTGTGGCAAGCTTTATGCGTGTGTTGAGATGCGAAATAGGCTATATAAAAATGCTGTAATTATAAAAGGTTTCTAGTGTCAATGTATTGCTTGTTTTTCTGTTTACATTTCATGTTGTGACACTTCTCTACTCTCGAACATAATGCTGCTACGTCAGAGCGGCCAAAGCGTCAACAAGCTTCCCCGTACTTTTTTACAAGCGTCCTCGACAGAGCAGCCAGAGCTTCTTTGCCGCTCAAGTCGGTGGTGGTGTTAACGTATCTACAGTTATGCTTCTTACGCTGACTTTTTGGGACTCAGTTTTGGTGTCAAGGCGCAATGAATGAAATGCACAAATGGTAATTAAATATATATATATATATATATATAAAACAACGGAAAACAAAAAGGCGTGGCTCGCATATTTTAAACTAATCGGTTAACCGGTTTCAACCGGCTAATGAGGCTCGGTGGTCGGTCAAGGAAATTTTTAGTTTTCGCCATCCCTAGTTTGAGCTCTAAGACTATGTGCCATATTACTAGAGAGAAGAGCAGCACCATCCCAGGAGGGATGAATACCATCTCTTTTCAACAGGTCAGGTCTGCCCCAAAAACTTTTCCAATTGCCTATGAATTCTATATTATTTTGTGGACACCACTTAGACAGCCAGCCATTGAGTGAGCACAGTCTACTAACTATCTCATCACTCCGGTGTACAGGAAGGGGGCCAAAGCAAATTACAGTGCCTGACATCATACTTGCGAGTTCACACACCTCTTTAACATTAATTTTAGTGATCTTCAACTGGCGGAGTCGAACATCATTAGTGCCGACGTGAATAATAATCTTAGAGAATCTACGATTAGCATTAGCCAGCACTTTTAAATTGGCTTTGATGTCAGGCGCTCTGGCTCCCGGCAAACATGTGACTATGGTGGCTGGTGTCTCTATTTTCATGTTCCCTGTAATAGAATCGCCAATAACTAGGGTACTTTCAACAGGATTCACAGTGGGTGTTTCACTGAGTGGGGAGAATCTATTTGAAGTTGTAATCGGAATGGAAGAGCAGTGTTTTGTCCCGCGACTACAGCGTCTCACGACCGTGAGCGTCTCATTGCCCTGCTGCTCTACAGCCGGAACCGAACAATGTACAGAGTTCACTAAGCTAGTCACATCCAAAGCAGTATCTAAAGCACTTGCACTCTTACTATCCTCGATTTAAGTTTGTCTCTAGTTCTGGAATCTTCTTCGTCAGCCTGACTATCTCCCTGTATTTATCACATATAAATCCTATGCTGACAGATGTCAGGTTAATATGTGATGTTGAGTAAGTTATATTTAGCATTATAAACAACAGGGAATGATAATAAATAATGATTCAAAAGAGAAAGATATACGAAGCTACAGACGCAACCAACTCAGCAGAGCAGCAAGGCAGACAGGTGCAATCGAGTAGACAGGAGCAATCTCACTGCGCTGCGCTCTCATTAACCCCACCCTCACTGATCATGATGATGATGTGACTGCGCTCTCATTAACCCCACCCTCACTGATCATCATGATGATGTCACTGCACTCTCATTAACCCCACCCACACTGATCATCATCATGATGATGTCACTACGCCATATTATGTAATTTAATATTCCCATCATGCACTGATACTGCTTTTCATCATCTATCGATAGTTCATGCATGTATTTGAGCGTGTCTCTTCTTGTGTTCAGGTGTTTCCGGCCCTCCGACCATCTCAAGCCCCTCCAGCATCTCAGCGTTTGCCCCGGGGGGGTTTACCAGCCCTGTTCCCTCCAGCAACTCAGCGTTTGCCCCGGGGGGGTTCTCCAGCCCTGTTCCCTCCTCGCTACCCCCCCCCGCCTCTCTCTCTCGGCTCAGTGTCGTCTCCTCTGGGCCTGAGCGGCTCATACGCCGGCCCCGGCGCCCCCTTCACCCCCCCGTCTGCCAGCCCTGCTGCCCATCTGGGCCCCGTCCTCTCTGCCCCCCCCATGGGCCCGCCCACCACCGGCTTCTCTGTGAGCGCAGGATATGACATCACCCGGGGCCACGCTGGCCGCACCCCCCAGACGCCGCTGATGCCCAGTTTCTCAAGTGCCGCACCCATGCCAGGTATCACTCAATAATCTCAACCTGCCTGACCCCGTTTACACCTGCCTAAGCGCCTCACGTGTTCATCGAGCCTCGTTAGACACCAGTGCGTACGCATGAATTTGTGCATGAAATCTTGTTTCATCAAACTTTTGTGAAATGTATTAAAAATGTATGAGAAAATGTCAGAACAGCTGAAACCACAAGTACACAAAAATCGCATACATATAAAGGTGCCCTTATAAATGTGTTGGCACGAGGATCTTGCTGTCATGCTAGAGCATGTTTCTAGAGAGAGTTACATATGTTTGCTAAGAATGATGAAAGGATGTAAAGGAGAGGTTGTACTGAAAGCACTTATATGAAGATTTTAGGAGTTCTACTATGCAATAATCAACTAATGTATATATGTATATAATGTAATATATAACTAATCTAATGATGTCAGTCATTTAGAATACTCGAAATTCATTAACAATAGAATGGAGTTACGAACAAATTCATCTGCGTACGCAATATGCTTGAATTAGGTTGATTTTCTTAAGAAGTCACTGTGAATATAAATAATCCACAAAATTATTTGTGAATGAGACCAAATGATTGACAAACAGCTGTTAAAGCTATTGGATTGAGAGCAGGAAGGGCTCCATCTGAGAGTGATCAAAGGAAAATCCCCTTCTCCTTGTTCACTTTACACTGTCATATAGTCATGAGAAAAGAGTGAACAAAAATGAGTGAGCGAACTCAGACACTGAAGTAGGACTCTGGTGCATCGTGATATTTCATTTCACCAGACCTTAACAGTGCATTATTCAACGAGTGCAATAGAGAATTGCCACTATGGTTTCGGCCAGCACTATAAAACAGTGCACTATATAAGGGGATCATGGGTGATTTCGGACACATCTCTAGTCACTTAAGTTTAGTCATTACAGGGAATAAATATCATACTCTCAGCAGATCATATAGTGCTGATGTCGTGTTTTGTAGGGATTGTTACCAATCCCATGATGCAGCAGCCGGTGTCTGGAGGGTTGGACGTGAGCTCGCCCATCACGTTTCCTGAGGACACTGAAGATCCCCGAGTGACTCCGGACGGCAACGCACCTGGTGGATTATGGGGCTTCATCAAGGTACTGGACACACAGTGAGGCCATAATGCCGTGCTGTCGTTTCTCTGTGCGCCTGATGCAGTTGTCGTAATCGCAGGGTGTAGCTGGGAACCCGATGGTCAAGACTGTCCTGGATAAAACCAAACACTCTGTGGAGTCCATGATAACCACATTGGACCCTGGGATGGCACCTTACATCAGTGAGTACTGTGTGTCCAGCACTGCAGAACAATACATTGTATTTTGCTTAGTTTGAGTTTTTTCAGTTCATTAAAGGGGCTATATGTAAGAATTTTCATGTATTAATTGCTTTTTGTATTGCCAATGTGTGAACCATTTGTAATTGAAAAAAAAACCTAGGTTGTGTATAAAAGTCTGTAGAATGATTATTATGTGAAGGACTCTTCTAAAAAATCTAAAGGATTTAAGCTCCTGAGAGCCTCTCTTCTGTTCAGTGACACATGAACTGAAAACTGATGTTCAGGATAATGTAGAATTAATTCAAACTAGTCTCACATAGCCAGATCTGTATAGTCTGCAGTCTCAAGTATACTTTATAATCAAACTATCGTAACAGTGTAATTTGAATGACCAATCGTGGTCATTCAAAAGAGAAAGATATACGAATTTGAATGACCTTGAATCGTCTGTCGTCATGATGCCGGTGAATTGCAGAGCTGGAGCAGACATCCTCATCGCTATGATCAGAGGCTTTCTGAACTGCTGTTTTCTCACCGCTGTCATGCCGTTGTGTTTATTTTGTTATTGAGGAAAGCACACAGAACATACTTTATACACATATTCATCTAAACGTCGCTCTCAGCAAAGTGGACAGTGTCAGCATGTTCGTTAACAGTATATCACTTTAAAGGTATTTCCAACTTCTTTTTACTTCCAAGCGAATAACGGAAAATACTCTCTGCGAGTATATCGGGGCCTTGAATCACGATCAGTCTCTAGTACGCACTTGCGTACTTGCGTTAAGTGCAATTAGCCACTGGCTGCAGTTCACTCGATTGTCACCGGTGTCGCTAATATCACGGGTTTCTGAATTTTACAAATAGCCCCTTTAATGTGTAAGTAGGGTTTATTTTGTTTCTGAATAATTGACTATTTCAGTTCAATTCAGATCAGTGATTTTATTTTGTCCTCTTTACCCACAAATCATCACAACACCTCATCACATGACGTCATATTCAAACAATATGAAACTGTAGGTTTCATATTTCATTTGTAATTCTAGATGTCAGCCACATCGCTAAAACTGTTTCATACAGTACGTTTAGCTAACTGCTGAGAAATGTGCACGACCGCACTCTAATGGAAATCCCTTTGGAACCGACACTTGGTTTCCTCAGAAATGCTCGGCTTGATGGAGGAAAAGCACTTCATGCGATTGTCATTGTTGAATGGTGTGTGTCTCAGAGTCTGGAGGAGACGTGGACATCGTTGTGACGTCAGATAAAGAAGTGAAGGTGGCAGCGGTGCGCGACGCCTTCCAGGAGGTGTTTGGTTTGGCCATGGTGACGGGAGAGGCGGGTCAGTCCAACATCGCCCCGCAGCCGGTGGGATACGCCGCAGGGGTCAAGGTGAATGCACCTCTGCTTCATGTTCCCCTCAGCCTCTGACTGCGTCCAGTTACTGTCATGAAAACAGACCATTTCACAGGCAATAGAAAATCAGCTGACTTCTGAACTGACCTGAAGGTTGTGTGTGTGTTTGTGTGTGTGTAGGGAGCTCAGGAGCGCATTGACAGTCTGCGTCGTGCGGCTGTCATTCATGAGAAGCAGCCCGTAGTCTCGGTGGAGAACTTCATAGCTGAACTCTTTCCAGACAAGTAAGAACAGTTCATCCTGTAAAGACAAAAACAGCAAAAGCATCTTGCATTTAACCTAATACTTCAGCCATAATACTGTAGGATGTTACCAATAACATCTTGTCAACATCAACAGAATTCATCTGAACACTGTAAAGGTGGAACTGAAGCTGCACTGACTTAGCATGTTTATTTCACAGACTGTTTAATGTTACTCAGAGGTGAATACATGTATTAACACAACAGTTACATGATGTAAACTGACTGCTTAAACAAAATCTCACTAAATGGTAGGGCTGAAATGTTTTAACAAAAATCATTATTTTTGATTGTTGCTCCTATTGTCAAGTCACATTTATTTATATAGCGCTTTTTACAATACAGATTGTTTCAAGGCAGAGTACTGTTTCTGAATTGTGTTTGGGGACCGGCATGTCACATTCTGCCTACACTGACAAAAACAAGCTAAGAACCATTCATGAATTAGTTTTATTTTTATGTTTTAAAAAAACAAGACTTCACACTGGTTGTCAAGCATGAAAAACAAAACAGTTATTCAATATGGGAATAGATTTTTATAGAGAAAGGAACATTCCCCATCATTAGTCTACCGCTAGTTATGCAACATGCACTCTGGCAAAACCCCTCATTATAATCAGTGTCTACACTGGAAATGAAGCGTTCACACTTAGCAGGTTTGGTTGCATTCAAATGAACTCTTTCCAGGGGGTCTCAGTCTGCCTCCAAATATGAACGCAACATGAACCAAAGACATCTATACGAACCGAAAACAGGGGTGTGATGAGATTTCGTATCTGCACTTTATGATGACAGAATTCCTTGTGAATTCAGCCAATGACAGCCTCATATTGTGATGCCTTGTTTTGCTAATGAAGCGTGTTGATTGGACCAGTTTTACTGACAGTTTTCCAAATGTACCTGGAAAAGCTTAAAGGAAGCAATCCTTTTCTTCTATCACGTGTGTCATGTCAAAAGACCTTCATCATGACAGGAGAAACTGAGCGTCTGTGTCTGTCTGTCTCCATCAGGTGGTTTGACATCGGCTGTCTGATCTTGGATGATCCTGGAAATGGGATTCACATTGAGACGTTCACTCAGGCTACACCGGTGGCCCTGCAGCACGTACAGCAGGTAAAACCATTTCTGCTGTTCAGAGGGTGCCACTCACTGGTGTCTGAGGCTGTTCTTCACACCTGACTTATTTGGAGCGTTTGTTTCGGAGATTGGCACTTTTTCTCTTAGTTAGTTTTATTCAGCCATATGCTGAGCAATGCAGGTGAGGACCAGTTCATCCATTAGTTCTCTCCTGAATGAGGGGGTCTCAGCCTGATTAAAAACAAAATTTGGAGCAACCTAACCGACCAATGAACCAAGCTGTATCATAATTCATAAAAGGAAATGCGTTTCATAAAAAGCAGCTTAAAAAAACATCCCGCAAACAGCCCCTCATCATCTTGTAAGCCCGTCTAGATCGGCCCGATGGCGGCATCCGATAGAACGGGTGAAGGTCTCGGTCTCTGTCTACTGTCTTTCCGCATGGCAAAGTCATTTAATTCCATTTAAGCTTTTATCTGACTCCATTTTATATCTGACTCCATTTTATCACAACCTCAAATTTAGGTTAGATTGCCAATTGGTTATTGGTCAATCATATAATACTTTAGCAAAAAATTTGATTGTTCTATATAACTCTTTACTTATATTTTACCCGTTCATATTAGGAAGCTATGTCGCTCTGAAGTCCTCAGGCCTTCTGTTTAACGCAGGTCTCACGATCACAAGCTCGTCAGTTTTGGTCACCAAACAGAGGTAATTGCCGTATACCTGAGATTGGTCGAATTCACACTTACACAATCAAAGATACTTTGGTATAGCCCCCGTGATTGCATACACTTGAAATTAAAGTAACGTTTACTTCAGGCGGAGGTATGGCCACTATTACAGATGTAAGTCAACCAACTTTACTTTTCTTATAATAGCTTTGGATTGGCCATGTTGTGGTTTTCCACGTACACTTATCGAAAGTAAAATTTTATTAAAACAGAGGTAAGACACACCCAGATTTAAATTGATCAAGCAGCATTTTTGCTGTTCTAAACCGAAATTCACTTCTTGTCTTTGCGAACCACGTGCACTTGAATTAGTGCCAAATATTAGTCGTCACTAATCTGACGCAAAACTTGCGGTAACATACGAATCAGTTTAATCTACTTTCAGATTTTTTCAGAAAAATTTCAGATTCAGTCTGAATAAAATCAAATGTAACAATTTATTATATCAGGTAAAAGTATCATGCCAATTTCATAATCAGTTTAAAGATAATAAATACAAAACATCAAATGCTCTGTAATAAAGAGAGAAGATGCGAACCTGACATTATAAAATACATGATGCGAAATGTTTTGCATACACTCATACATATCACAGGCTAATTTGAGTTACAAATCGCCACGAGCCTCTTCAGCATCTCCCTAAATTCAAATGTAACCAAGAGTTCACAGTGGGAAATTGTGTTAATCACCGTCCCAGACTTACTGGAGTTACAGAAGCTGATGAACATGAGGGCACACACACAGCTATTAACAGGATATCTCTAAACTCTACACACCTCATTACCTGTCTGGTTTACTTCTGTGGAGACCAGACCACGCTGCTGCCGATAGATACACACACACGCTGCTGCCGATAGATACACACGCTGCTGCTGCCGATAGATACACACGCACTCTGCTGCCGATAGATACACACGCACTCTGCTGCCGATAGATACACACGCACGCTGCTGCCGATAGATACACACGCACGCTGCTGCCGATAGATACACACGCACGCTGCTGCCGATAGGTACACACCCACGCTGCTGCCGATAGATACACACGCACGCGCTGCCGATAGATACACACGCACGCTGCTGCCCATAGGTACACACGCACGCTGCTGCCGATAGATACACACGCACGCTGCTGCCGATAGGTACACACCCACGCTGCTGCCGATAGATACACACGCACGCGCTGCCGATAGATACACACGCACTCTGCTGCCGATAGATACACACACACGCTGCTGCCGATAGATACACACACACGCTGCTGCTGATAGATACACACCCACGCTGCTGCCGATAGATACACACGCACTCTGCTGCCGATAGATACACACGCACTCTGCTGCCGATAGATACACACGCACTCTGCTGCCGATAGATACACACGCACGCTGCTGCCGATAGGTACACACGCACGCTGCTGCCGATAGGTACACACGCACGCTGCTGCCGATACACACCCACGCTGCTGCCGATAGATACACACGCACGCTGCTGCCGATAGATACACACGCACGCTGCTGCCGATAGATACACACGCACGCTGCTGCCGATAGATACACACCCACGCTGCTGCCGATAGGTACACACGCACGCTGCTGCCGATAGGTACACACACACGCTGCTGCCGATAGGTACACACGCACGCTGCTGCCGATAGGTACACACGCACGCTGCTGCCGATAGGTACACACGCACGCTGCTGCCGATAGGTACACACGCACGCTGCTGCCGATAGGTACACACGCACGCTGCTGCCGATAGGTACACACGCACGCTGCTGCCGATAGATACACACGCACTCTGCTGCCGATAGATACACACGCACGCGCTGCCGATAGATACACACGCACTCTGCTGCCGATAGATACACACGCACGCTGCTGCCGATAGGTACACACGCACGCTGCTGCCGATAGATACACACGCTGCCGATAGATACACACCCACGCTGCTGCCGATAGGTACACACGCACGCTGCTGCCGATAGGTACACACGCACGCTGCTGCCGATAGGTACACACGCACGCTGCTGCCGATAGGTACACACGCACGCTGCTGCCGATAGGTACACACGCACGCTGCTGCCGATACACACCCACGCTGCTGCCGATAGATACACACCCACGCTGCTGCCGATAGGTACACACGCACGCTGCTGCCGATAGGTACACACGCACGCTGCTGCCGATAGGTACACACGCACGCTGCTGCCGATAGATACACACGCACGCGCTGCCGATAGATACACACGCACGCGCTGCCGATAGATACACACGCACGCGCTGCCGATAGATACACACGCACGCGCTGCCGATAGATACACACGCACGCGCTGCCGATAGATACACACGCACGCGCTGCCGATAGATACACACGCACTCTGCTGCCGATAGATACACACGCACTCTGCTGCCGATAGATACACACGCACTCTGCTGCCGATAGATACACACGCACGCTGCTGCCGATAGATACACACGCACGCTGCTGCCGATAGATACACACGCACTCTGCTGCCGATAGATACACACGCACGCTGCTGCCGATACTGCCGATAGATACACACGCACGCGCTGCCGATAGATACACACGCACGCGCTGCCGATAGATACACACGCACTCTGCTGCCGATCTGCTGCCGATAGATACACACGCACTCTGCTGCCGATAGATACACACGCACGCTGCTGCCGATAGGTACACACCCAAGCTGCTGCCGATAGGTACACACGCACGCTGCTGCCGATAGATACACACGCACTCTGCTGCCGATAGATACACACGCACTCTGCTGCCGATAGATACACACGCACTCTGCTGCCGATAGATACACACGCACGCTGCTGCCGATAGGTACACACCCAAGCTGCTGCCGATAGGTACACACGCACGCTGCTGCCGATAGATACATACGCACGCTGCTGCCGATAGATACACACGCACGCTGCTGCCGATAGGTACACACGCACGCTGCTGCCGATAGATACACACGCACGCTGCTGCCGATAGATACACACGCACGCTGCTGCCGATAGGTACACACGCACTCTGCTGCCGATAGATACACACGCACTCTGCTGCCGATAGATACACACGCACGCTGCTGCCGATAGATACACACGCACTCTGCTGCCGATAGATACACACGCACGCTGCTGCCGATACTGCCGATAGATACACACGCACGCGCTGCCGATAGATACACACGCACGCGCTGCCGATAGATACACACGCACTCTGCTGCCGATCTGCTGCCGATAGATACACACGCACTCTGCTGCCGATAGATACACACGCACGCTGCTGCCGATAGATACACACGCACGCTGCTGCCGATAGATACACACGCACTCTGCTGCCGATAGATACACACGCACGCTGCTGCCGATAGGTACACACCCAAGCTGCTGCCGATAGGTACACACGCACGCTGCTGCCGATAGATACACACCCACGCTGCTGCCGATAGATACACACACACGCTGCTGCCGATAGATACACACGCACGCTGCTGCCGATACTGCCGATACACACACACGCTGCTGCCTATAGATACACACTCACGCTGCTGCCTATAGATACACACTCACGCTGCTGCCTATAGATACACACTCACGCTGCTGCCTATAGATACACACGCTGCTGCCGATACTGCCGATAGATACACACGCACGCTGCTGCCGATAGGTACACACGCACGCTGCTGCCCATAGGTACACACGCACGCTGCTGCCGATAGATACACACCCACGCTGCTGCCGATAGGTACACACACACGCTGCTGCCGATAGATACACACGCTGCCGATAGATACACACACACCCTGCTGCCGATAGATACACATGCACGCTGCTGCCGATACACACGCACGCTGCTGCCGATAGATACACACACACTCTGCTGCCGATAGATACACACGCACTCTGCTGCCGATAGATACACGCGCACGCTGCTGCCGATAGATACACACGCACGCTGCTGCCGATAGATACACACACACTCTGCTGCCGATAGATACACACACACGCTGCCGTGAGCATGTGAGATATGCTGAGATCTAGACAGGTGGAACTGGGGGAGGCGGAGGGGTTCAGTCTCATTGGCTGCAAAATCAGCATTTGTCCTGCAATTGAATCAGCATTTGTGCCGTGTAGTAAATGATGCGATTACAAACAGTTTTCATTAAAGGTACACCATTTAACTGCATGCATTATAGATTATCTTACTGCTCACAAAACATTCATTACCAGGCTTACGAGATTATAACCAGTGTAGATGGAAAGAATCTTAAATGAATAGGTCACTTCAAAATGAAATTCTCTCATCATTTACTCGCCCTCAAGTTGTTTCAAACCTGTATGATTTTCTCTCTTCTGATGAACACGAAAGAAGATATTTTGAAGAATGTCGGAGACCGGACAGTTGATGGACCCCATTATTTGTTTTCCTACTATGGAAGTTTAGCACTGAACTCACATTAAGTGATGTATATTCAGTGCTGTCACATAAACTGATGTGTGTGTGTGTGTGTGTGCTGTTCTCCTCCAGGCACAGTCCCTGACTCCTCCTGACTATAACCTGCGCTGGTCCGGTCTGCTAGTGACGGTAGGGGAAGTTCTGGAGAGAAGTGTGCCCAACGTGAGCCGCACAGACTGGCACCAGGCCTTCACCGGGATGTCCCGCCGGCAGATGATCTACTCTGCTGCCAGGGCTCTGGCTGGCATGTACAAGCTGCGTTTGCCCTCCAGGACAGTGTGAACATCAGATGCCGCCGCGTCACACGGATCTCAGATTCCCAGAACAGCGCAGGAATCACCTTTCCATCTGTAGGTGTCCTGTGTTCTCCGTCATGTCCCATCACACGCCTGAGCTGACTCACATTACCGAGAGAGAGAACCTTTCCATCTTTCTGCATCAGGTCTGAATAAACCAGCTACAGGGCAGAGTGTTGCGCTTTTAAATTATTGATTCAATTGAATATTGTGCCCTTGATTATACTTGAGTTTGATATGAATAAATGATGGCGTCCCAGTCTGTACGATGGAAATAGATGGAAATTAAAACACGTGTCATCATGACCAGAATGCATCTGTTGTCCTAAAAATCCATCTCTTTTAAAATGATTAAATCTCACCAAGGAAAAGATGAGTCTGTCAACCAGATGCATAACACTCGTGTTTACATTTGTAATCAAATACTTTGACTTGGAGGTTTTTAAATTGAACCATTCATAACATTGTGAATATATCATTTTGATGTCACGGTTTTGGATCTTATTGTATAGCATTTTCTTTTCGTCCTAATCATCATCTTCAAACATTGTTACAATATTGTGTTTGTCTGCATGTTCGTTTCTTTCACAGCTTGGTCCATGTCGGTGTTTACTGCGGTTTGATGAAATCCGATCTCTAGCTCTGGTGCACATATAAATAAACCAGTTACTATAGATGTTGTTACATAAAACAATCTTAAATCAATGTGCCGTGATATTCTGCAGTTAGCGATGATCTGCAGCAGGAGAGTTTGCTCAGAGCGACGCAGGAACACACACACACACACACTGACCTGGGCATGTTCCTGAGTGACCGCTGATGTGTAGCACATGGACCCAAAGAGTTGATGGAGAATCTAGAACTGCCTTTAAATGTTTATAATATTTCTCCAGAAAAACTGTGGATGATTTTGTTTTATGCAATTTTACAAACGTGCCTTTGACCAGCAGACGAGTAAAACATTTTTGTAAAGCCTCATGTTGTTCTGTTGTGTTTTTGGTGCCTATAGAAATATCATCAGCCATGTTCAATTATTCTCTGTGGTCAGAAGTCAAATTTTAAGCATATGTAAATGGAATTTTGTTTTCCACTTTATTGTAAAGCTTATTTGTTAATGTGAAGTGTGTAATTCTTCTTAATTCTTAATCGGATCACAGTTAATGAAAATAGCATGGCAGAAATTACGCATCGTTTCTGTATTTCAGTTGTTAGATTATTAGTAACACTGACTGGTGAGTGAATGAGCTATTTCAATTATATCAGTCATGATGATCAATGCCAGTCGAATTATAACCTGAAGAAATATCAACCGTACTAGTTGTACCATGGTAACTAAATGACGCAACCAAACAGATCTGAGGTCAGCAATCCAAGAGCTACATCACTAACGCATGTGTGTGTTTCTGAAGGACTCGGCCAATCCAGGGCTGTTTGCAGAGCTTTACTGACCCTCACAGTTAAATACTGCTTTTTTTGTAACAAATTTGAGAACATTTTGGGCAATGTTGTAACAATGCATGATAAATTTTACTGTTGGGTGATTTTAATATTCACATTTGCTGTCCCGGCAAGCGGTTGTCCAAGGAGTTTTGTAATTTCGTGGACTCCCAGCTTTCCTCAGTCTGTGCGACTCCCACGCATGCTCATTTCTCTCTCTCGTCGCCAGGAAACTCTGGTGCAGATGTGTGTGTCAGTCAGTTTAGCGACACTTTAAACACCAGGTAAAGCGTTCGGAATACATATCTGCACCAAATTTCTCTTCTGTAAAGTTATTATTGAACGTTATTATAGGTCTACTTAAAGTCATATTCATTTTCATATTATGCCTCCGCGCTTTCTTAAGCAAATTGTTGCCACTAGGGCCTGATCTTCTGTTTGAGCAATGGCACGGTCCCGTACTGCCTAAAACATGCTTCCTCCTATGGAAAGCCCTTTGAGCATTTATTCAATATCCTACTAGTACGCATTTATTTCATCTTACTAGTAAGACTTTTGTTCAAACTAGTTCGACAAAATGGCTAACTAGTAGACCAAAAGTCTCAACTGGTTGGCTTTTTGACGAACTAGTGGCCATCTGGACCGAACTAGTAAAACACAAAGGCTCACTAGTTAACTAGATGATTTTTTAACTAGTGAGCAGCAAAACCTTTAACATGTTAACTAGTCAAACATAAATTCGGCTTACTAGTTAACTAGTGGACGGCAATTTTCTGCACTAGTTAACTAGAGAGCATTTTGGCTCTCACTAGTTAACTAGTAAAGCCCAAAATGTCCACTAGATAACTATTTGACACGTGTTGGAACTTACTACTTAACTAGTAAGGCAAAAATGGTCATACTAGATAACTAGTACGAGCTAAAATGTCTACTAGTTAACTAGTTGACGCTTTTTTAGACCTTACTAGTTAACTAGTAAAAACATTTTAAACCTTACTAGTTAACTAGTGAAAGCCAAAATGCCCACTAGTTAACTAGTTGAACTGTTTTTTTACTTAACTAGTGACGCTCAAAATGTCTACTAGTATTACTAGTGAAAGCAAAAATGCTGACTAGTTAACTAGTTGCACAAAATGCTAATAAGGGGGTGGTAGCGGGCATATTTTAAACCTTCCTATTGGCTGTCCAGCAAGAATTCCCTCCTGCCAAAATTTAACCCTTTAAAGCCTGATTAACTTTTAATTTTGTTAACTGCCAGCTCATTGATTAATATCTATGCAGAAAAAAAGTGTGAAACCTGTGTACTGTCAGATGAATCTTTAATCTTGCTTGATTTATTTTACTTTTGGCCTTTTTAACAATGAAACACCAAGGGTTTTCTATTTTTTTTTTTTTTCTTTTGTATTGTTGGTGAGTAAAACAGAAACGCAGGTTGTCTGCTCCATCAGGGCCGGATTAAGAGTTCAGAGGGCCCTGGGCCAATGTCTTGTAGGCCCCCTCTTAGGCAGGCCAAATGTATATTTTGTCCAAGGACATTTTAATATGGCATTTACAGTTTTACTGACTTAAAAGGAACTTTGTTGTACTATGCTGGAGTAAAGTTCATAAATGGTCGTTCTTTCCCATAGGAATTTGTAAAACTATGTTGGGTGGACCTCTGTGCCTCTAGGGGGGCTCGGGGGCATGCTCCCCCGCAAGAAAATTTTGTATATTTTAAGGTTAAATGCATCAATCTGGTGCTCTTTGAGAGATCAAAATTAAGAGCTTCAACCCATGAACTGCTCGTTGAACAAAGAAAAAGCATTGATTTGTACCAGGACATTAAAGAGGGCTCAAACATCTTTTTAGTTATGAGAGTCTCAGTCTACATTACATTATCAATGGTGTTTTAGGATGCCAAACAATTATTATAATAATGTAATAATGATTTATATAATTATTCCTATGACGTAAAATCCACATAGCCTATAAATGTACTATATAAATGAAAATTTATATTTCAGAAGTATATTTTAGCCTACATTACACTATAATATAGGAAAATTAAAATATTTTTGTCCTAATTTCTTCACTTGCAAGCAGCGGCGGCGCCAGGGGGGGTCTTGGGGGGTCTCAATACCCTCCCAAAAAATGCTTTGACCCCCCATTTGACCCCCCTTCCTGATTAAAAAATATATATCCGGGATAAATATTTTAAAATGTTTATCTTCAAACTACGCAGAACAATAATAATTAATAATTTATTCGACAAACAAAGTATATAAACATAAGAATCACGTTCCCTCTAAGCTGCGCGCGTGCGCGGTCGTGCACTTCTGATGCCGCGGCCGCGCAGAAAAGAATAATATGCCACGCAGAGGACTGACGCGAAATGTGTGGGGAATTCCATTTGATTGTAGGCTATGTGAGAAATAATTGCAGTGCTCAAACTGGTGAGTGCAGTTTACAGGTCTCATAGAAAGAGAACGATGTGAGCGCGTGTGATTGGCAGTCGTGTGTGCGGACCAAATATCTCAATACGAGAGGCGACGAGAAACGCAAAGACATGTGAAATAAAATCATAATATCATGTTTTAAATTAGAGTGGTTTGATTAAAGTGGTGGAAATAACGGATGATGGACACAGAACGGTAACAATTACACACACCCGCGTGCAAACTCAAAATACATCATTAGTTTACATAGATTTAAATAGTTTCAGGCATGGTTAGATTAGGCTACTATAAAAGAGTTCACATATTCACTTTTCTTGAAAATATTTAGCTATTAGATCTAGCTATTTACAGTAAATGCTTCAGTTTTGTTTTCATATTATAATAATATAATATGAAAACAAATTGAAGCATTTAAACTGATATATTATATCACTTCAAATACTTCAATTCATTTTTTTATATTAGATTAGCCCTATATTTTATTATATTATAAGCCTAAATAAAGAATCTCACAAGGGTATTGTTTAGGGCTCATTGCCATTAAAAAGTTTGAAACCCCCTGCTAAAGAAAATATAGGCTAGGAAATTCATAAGCTATAAACAATCATTTAACTTTGATGGTTTAATGCTGCCTGTACAATTAATTGACTGTACAAAAACACTTTATGGTTTTCCTAAACCATCTCAATGTAACAGCTTAATTTTCTTTCATAATATATTATATTATTGTAAAGAATTGAACTGTCCTGCAGAAGATTTTGTAAATAATTTTTCATAGGATTTCTTAGTAAAGACTGGAAACAGAGGACACCCAGGAATTGGAGGATGAGGAGGATACTATTTTGTAAATATGTTTTCTGTCATGGGTGTGGCTATGGCAATTAAAGGTCGAGCATATTGTTTGCAAACTGCAATTGATTAATTAGTTAAAAACAAAGTAGTTGATATGCTGTGTTGTTTTTGTTGTTAAGTAGCAGCAATATGCAGTTATTAGCCGTGTCCACTGTATTTTTTGTTGGTTTTCATGAGACCCCCCTTGAAATAACCAGGACCCCCCATTGCCCCCCCAATCAAAATTGTCTGGAGCCGCCACTGCTTGCAAGAAATAAACCCTTGAGCTTTTATTTAGGAGAAAACACCATGCTGATCGCGTGAGCAAAGTGCACACATTTCTTTAAATCACCCAGCACAAACAGGATGCCTATTCTTAAAGTCTTGTGCTGTTTTATAAAGGCACAAAGCCATATCATGGTTTCGATTTTAGTTCTTTGGCAAAATATAACGCTAGAGACCTTTATGTTAGGTTATACATTTTATATCTCATATGTATTGGGAAAAGGGAGAAGAGAGTTCGGCAAAAGGCGGATTCGAACTCGGGTCGAGCGCATCAAAAGCTCTTTCACGCACTTCACGCCTTACGACCCACGCCACTGTAATTATTTCGTGACGCGCGTCTTTTTGTTAAAAAGACAGGCACTTAGTGCAAATATACGCTCCGTTATCCAAAATGTAAAAAAAATATTTTTTTCTGCCCCTCGCTTGGGCCCCAAGTGCCTCGAAACACTACCGGCCCACCGGGGAAACTCCCGACTCTCCCGATTGCCACTCCGCCCCTGGTGCCCGGGGCCCCTTCGATGTCGTGGGCCCCTGGGCAAGTGCCCAGTTGCCCTAATGGTTAATCCGGCCCTGTGCTCCATGGAGTAGGCTACTGTATATATAGGCTACTGTAAATACTCTCTCTCTCTCTCTACACTATATATATATATATATATATATATATATATATATATATATATATATATATATATATATATATATATATATAGTGTAGAGAGAGAGAGAGAGTATTTACAGTGCAACTGCAGGCAAACACACACATATATACAAATTTTGGCTGCACGCCTGACAGCAGTGAAGGTAACGCTCCAGTCCTCAGCTGTTTGGGATCACTTTAAACTGAGTGATGACAGCAGTGGCGTGGAAGTTATGGTGTTTATTAAATATGACCACATTACCCCTGTTTTAGCTTCATTACACTGGCTCCCAGTATGTTTTAAAATTGACTTTAAAATTTTATTGATCCCTTTTAAAGCTCTTCGTAGCCTCTCACCTTGTTATATTTCTGACCTTTTAGTCCCACACACACACCACATACCTTGAGATCCTACAAAGCGTTTGCAGTCGGAGCCCTAAGGCTCTGGAATTTTCCCTGCCCGAGGAAATCAGGTTGGCTGAGTCAGTGAACTCTTTTAAGTCCCTTCTGAAAAAATGCTTTTATAGGAGAGCCTTTCCCGATTTTGTCTGACTTTATTTTATCCCATTTTATTTTATTCTATTTTATATATTTTATATTTATCCTAAACATGTCTCTTACATGTTTTCTTGCTTTTATCATGTAAGGTCTATTGTTTTTGTGTTTTATTGTTTTTTTTACACTTGTTAAAGTACTTTGTTTTTGTCTTTGTTTAGTGGTTTGTTTTTGAAAAGTGCTCTACAAATAAAGGTTATTATTATTATTATTATTATTTCTATTAACATTATTAATAATTTTGCAATTGCTTCATTTCATTACAGATCAAAACAGTCAAATTTCCTGCATTTTAAAATTAACAATTAGGCCTAGGCCTAAACTGCAGGCTACCACAAACAAACAATAACATAATGAACACATTTAAATAATTATATTATATATAAACGTTGTGCAGTATTGAGTGTGGGATCATCTATACCTGAATAATGAAGTCGAGGTTAAAGTGCTGCATCATGGTTGATAATTTAATGTGGTACTCAACATCCATCTATCTATCTGTTTATTTAGTTTTTAATTAAATTTCAGTGACATGCTATTCCTTTATTTACCCAAAATGTAGATTATTTGGAATGTATATGATTTGTATTATATTAATGAAAAATATCAATAAAATAGGAATGCAAATGTTTTGTAAATGCAAGTCTTCTATACAAAGATTAATGTCACATTCACTTTAGTTTAATGTGTGCATTGAGTTGTTGTACATTTAATATACCAAAGTGCATTCAATCAATTGCTATTTCATAATAATACAAAACAAAATAACTTAACACACCTTCTGTTACAATTCAGAGCTGGCCCTTTAAGGCTCTCCAGCACACTGTTTGAACATTGACCAATGAAAATCCTTGTCCGGCCTGCTCCATTTGCATGCGGTCCACTAGTAGTACTAGTAGTACTAGTGGACCGCATGAAGCACTTTGCATGTTAACTAGTAAGAGCTAAAATGTCCACTAGTTAACAAGTTGACGGATTTTGGACCTTACTAGTCGAGAAATGGCGAGAAATGTTGCACTAGTTAACTAGTAAAGGCCAAAATGTCCACTAGTAGCACTAGTTGACGCATAGTTTTTAACCCTACTAGTTAACTAGTAAGGCCAAAAATGTTTTACAAGTTAACTAGTAAGAGCTAAAACATCCACTAGTTAACTAGTGGAGGCCCTTTTAGCCTTACTAGTTACACACATATTGTCGTACTAGTTAACTCGTGTGGTCCCAAAAGCGTAACTAGCTAACTAGTAAGGCTGATTTTGTTCTTACTAGTTAACTAGTAGAAGGAATTTTGTCTTACTAGTTCAGTGCAAAGCCAAACATACAAACTAGTTCGGTCAAAGTCCTTACTAGTTTGGCTTTGCACTGAACTAGTAAGACAAAATTCCTTCTACTAGTTAACTAGTGACTAGTTACTAGCGACTAGCGACAATTTTAGCGACTTTTTGGACAAACCTCAGTAACCTCTAAATGTTGCCAGTACTGTCCTGCGAGCACGAGGTCTTGCTTTCTCCCTGCCGTCACTCTCTCTAGCTGCGTCTCCCCTGTTCAGTGAATGGCTGAGAGGAGCGCACGGCTGCTGACAGACGCGAATGAGCAGTGTTTTTCCACCGACTTATCACTTATCTGCTTTTCTTTTGTTTTATATTTAAAGAATTTAGTTTGACCATTTTTATTTTATTTCTTTTCTTGTGCTTGTTATTACTTGTAACACTCACTATCACAGAGCTTAGTTCATCCGGTTCCCTAACTCTCTCAATTCAGATAATGCTCCACATAGGCCTATAAAAATTAGGGCTGGGAATCGCTTGAATTGTCGTGAGCAGATGGAAGCACTCAGGAGAGGTTGGATGAGTTTGTTCAGATGGGATCTTTTTATTTGTCCCAGTTAAGGCCAACAAAAGGCAATAAAAAAATTAACAAAAAAAAAAAAAAAAAAACACTGTTTAGTAAATAAAATAAATTGACATGAGAGTCAAGAAAAAACAAAACAACAATTAAATGTTTACAGCTGTTTGAAAATTGACCTTAACACAAGTCACTATAATTAGAGCAAAGACAGACGTATGTCCTCTCACTCCCTCCTCCTTGACAGAGACTATTTATATAGAGACATGCCACTTCCTCAATCCTTAATACAACTATATAGGGGAAACCCGTGACGCCAAAGATGGCGGTTGTATGCACATGCCCTGCCCCTCCCGCTGGAAAGCCAATCGTCTGCTTTTAACAGTCAAGCTGGAAAACATTTAAGCCTATCGTCTGGTTCCACCGACGCATGCGCACAGTTGAGTTTTGCGACAGCGGAAAATATGTTACTGTTTGAAAAGGCGGCAGATTTGATAGTTGTGTATGGTTGTGTAAATATCAGACATCCCAAGTCTCCCGGAAGTTCCGGGAGTCTCCCGCAGATTGATAGCGGCTCCCTGATGACCACAAATTAGTTCAAATCTCCCTGAATCTAGAGCGAGCGAGCAGTAGTGCGCGCACGACAGAGAGCGAGAGAACCCTTGCGCATGCGCAGTAAAAGTATAACCTGTGGGGAAAAATGCGTTTTAAACCTTATTTTGGGGCAAAGTCATCAAACTTTTTCAGCGATTTTTATCATATTTTATTACTGTTTGTATACATGCAGTTTTTATGTCCCGGTGACCAGTGAAAGTGCAGTTCTGAGTCTCTGCCCATTCATTTAGATAGGACCCTGGTCTTGTTAGTCCGAAATAGCTGCCCGGAGGCGTTGCCAAGATGGCGGCCGAGTGGCATGACTTGCCTAAAAGGACTTTGTCCTTGACAGAATGACAATACTAGACTTTATAGGCCTGAGGTCACCCCTGGAATTGGAACATACCAACACATAATGATGGTGCAGGGGTGGTTCAGATGACAAAGACATAAATGCTTAAAAACAGCTGAAATACTACTTCTATTAAACTAGAAAATTACAGAATGTTATTTCTACATTTTCAGCTAACAATTGACAAGCAACAAGTCATATTTAACAGCTACAAATAAATAACTCAAACTCCGGGTCCTTTGATATTGACCCGGAAGTCATAGCGTCATTTAAACCCCACAATCGCGGCAAATTTTCCTTTACACAAACAAACCGGAGACGCCAGTACAACAAAGATGGTATGTCAAAGCTATGTTTCTCTTAAACTAAATAAACGGATACATACTGAAAACATGTGTTGCGTGATTATTGTATCTGGTTATGACTGTAACGTAAATGACATGATTTTCTTTAAAACAGCAAGATATGTATTGATAGAAGTAGCTATAGCATATAAATCACCGCAGTATTAGCTGTTAAAAGTGTGCACACAAAAGCTACGGGATATATGAGATTTTGTAGTAAAAGGCTAGATTAACCGTGGTTTGTAACAGTATAAAGATTAACAGAAGATAATAATGTGCTAGACAAACACATACAGGTCACATTTGCACTCAAGTCTTTGTGTACTAGAATAGGCAGCATGCCGTGACGATAGCTATGCACCCCGTCACAGCGATACATTGTTCACCATACCGATAATATCACGATATGGCGATACTGCGATAATCGATATATTATCAGTAATAACTCACAATATATCATGTTTTAAGAAATACAAATATATATTTTTTAATTAGGAAAATGAATCTCCATTTATTTTTTTGGATGAAACACAATAACAAAAACAACTTGTGTCTTATCAGTTGCAACAAAACAGTCACAGACACTATTTTAGTGTAACATTGCTGCAATAAGTAGTAATACTATGTCTTCGACAAATGGTGACACCATTTGGGTGCAAAATAGCTGTAAGGCTGAGGACAGATACAGTGTAAACAATACTATATGATTGTCCTTCATAAACATGAACAGTGACACTATTAAGTGCAAGAAACATAAACCTTTGGGCTACTGCTTTCAAATAAAAAATAAATATATCAGGGATAAAGTAAATCTAAAATGTACCCAACTTAAAGTGCATCCAAAAATTAAAAAAATTCAGAACAAAATAGAAAACAGCTTAATGTGATGTGTTTTATATGTTCATATTTTTCTTGAGAAAGAGGAGTTGGTCAGCATGTTCAGGAGTGAGTGAACTTCTTTGGGCACTGATGATATCTCCTGCTGTTGAAAAGACCCTCTCAGCTGCTACACTGGTCCCAGGAATACATAAATGCATATGGGCCAGCTTGGAGAGGAGAGGGAACACATGTTGCTGAGATTTCCACCACAACAGTGGATCTTCAGTGAGAGGCAGAGAAGGAGCATCTTGATATTGTTTTATCTCCTTCTCTGCAATTGAGGTTGCTGATGTAGAGACATAAGAGGTCTTCTTGAAGGTCTGACCAAGAAGATCAACAAGTGCAGACTTTCTTTTCTTTGCTGTGCAGGTCTCCTCTTCCTCTAAATCCCCCTGAACATCACCACAAGGCACTGGATCATCCTCCTTTAAAGCTGCAGCTTTTGACTGTAGTTTTGCATAAGTGTCTCGCACTTCTTCAGGTGACAGAAATAAAAGGGATTTAAATCTAGGGTCCAGGGCTGAGGACATGCGTAGGAGATCTTTTTCCACCTCTGATTGATATCTCTTTGAAAGGTCTTGATTGATGGCTCCCTTAATCTCTCGAACCAGAGGGGAATCTTCTTCAGTGCTGGTTGTGTCTCGCAGCAGTTGGGCATGAAGAGGAGCAACCACTGAAATTGTGGGATTCTTTTCCTCACACATGATATTTGTTGCCACAAGCATTGGTCTAAGTGCTTCCACCATCTCTTCAGCGCTTGAGATGTCATTCTCTGTCAGAGCACAGTCAGTCACATTCTTTCTCACCTTATTAAAAAAAATAAAAAAAAGGCAAAATACAATTTATTAATAAAATGTATATAACTATTGTTCTATATTTTAAACCAAATAAAGCATGAACTGTATGATGTAATCTAATGTTTTTATTTGGAGTTTATATTATATATACCTTTTTAGTATGTATAAAGTATTTATTCATTGTATCAAGTAAGTCAATTAAATCATATGTTTTAGTATTTATTTACAAACTTATTCATTGTATATGATAAATTATTCACATTTATTACACATATAGATTACAACTTCTACATTGCACACTTTTCTTACCTCTGTTGATAAGAGGGCAGCACAGACAGCTGGCTGTTGCTCAAGAAACCTGGAGACCATCTCATAGGCACTATTCCAACGAACAGGCATGTCCGTGATGAGCTTGTGAAGGGGGAGGCCAAGGAGTTCCTGGTTTCTTTTCAGTGCTTCTGCTCCAGTTGTGCTTCTATGAAAGAATGTTGAGATCCTCCTAACTTTGACAAGTACCTTGGAAACAGCAGCTATTTTCAGCGCACGTTGGGATGCAAGATTTAAAACATGAGCAAAACATCTAACATGTTGGTATCCTGTTAAGTCCATTGCTACACGCATGTTTGATGCATTGTCGGTGACAACCACTGGCTTCTTAGCGTCAAGATTCCACTCCCCCACTGTAGCTTTCAGTACATCGGCAATGTGTGCCCCAGTGTGCGTTTCGTGCATTGCTCGGGTTTGCAGGACATATGACTTCATTTCCCAGTCTTCGTTTATAAAATGTACAGTGAACGTTATGTAGGACTCCGTGGCTCTCGATGTCCACCCGTCACACGTGAGCCCCACTCTTTCTGCCGACTCGAGTGCCGACTCAACTTTAGCCCTGGTCTGGTCATAAAGTGCAGGAATAATTTTTTCAGAAAAATATTTCCGAGAGGGAATATCAAAGCGTGGCTCTAAGATTTTCATCAAAAAGCAGAACCCCTCGTTCTCGACCTCGCTGTACGGACGGAGCCCTTTACACATGTAAACAGCGATCCCATTTGTGATTGACTTTGCCCTCGCAGAACAAGGTGGTAGCTTTGCCTGGAAAAAGGTGTTTACGCCGGGGTGTGTCGGCTTCGAGCCAGCACCAACCACGGCTTTCTCACAGAGCTCCGGGTGATGCCGCGTGAGGTGGCTGTGCATGTTTGTCGTGTTTCCCGTGTAGCGGACTTTTGCCAAGCAGTTCTTGCATATTGCGTAGTCCTTTTCTAGCTTCCCGTCCGCACTGCTATAAAATCCAAAGTGAGTCCACACTTTGGATTTAAATGTTGCTGGAGCGTCCTTTAACTTCTTGCTCTCACTATTACTTTCCCTGCTTGACTTTTCAAGTGTGTTTACGTCTTCTTACGCCCACAACAGCCAAACTCGCAACGCGCGCCCCCTATCTACTTCTGGAGGGTCTCATCAAGGGATAATGAATAGAGCGTTTTATAACGGCTTTTAAGATCGATACTTGGCAAGAGCGCATCGAGAATCGATCGCAGGAGTAAATATCGTGAGATATCGCCATATCGATATTTTGGCGCACCCCTAATAAAAATGTGATCATTCACTATATTATAGCTACTCGTTCTATTGTCTGACAACAACAAAAAAAAGGAAATGAAAACAGCTTTATTTGACATTCGGCTATATTATATTAAATAGAGCATTAATTTAGAGAGAAAACGCACTAGGCTGACAGAATGCAAGTACGACGCGATGACGTCATTAATATGCTAATTGACGTAAGACGTCATCTAGCGACATTTAACGACTTTTAGGGAAGGCCTTAGCTACTTTCTTTTGAAAATAGTTGGCAACAGTGCATTAACGTCGCTTTCCCGCCGGAACACGCCCCCCTCAGCCGGACTGAGTGGCAAATGAGCTGCTGCGTGGCTGGAGTTAATAGGGGAAACTGCAAAAAAAACGCGAGTAAAACAAACTATTATCAGTTTAAACTAAAAATTGGACTCGATATAGTGTTCCTTACAACTTATTAAAGATCCAGTGATCCATGGATATTGACATGCAGCCAGAAATCGTATTTCCTGACATTTATATGTGCCTGATTTTGACGCTGGGGAAATCAATTAAAGCTATGGTATACGATGTTAAAAATCGGTCGAGAAAGCCTGAGACGGTAGGGAAGTTTTAAAAAACTCATCCCGCCCCTCCACACACACACCCCTCCCCTCTGTGCTACCTGATCCCTGAACTATGTCACGTTTGAGTTCACGTCAACGCAAGACTAGCAACACATGAAATGTTCTGCTAAGGTTTTGAGTAATTGTTATTGCAGCACACAGCCCCTCTTGTTCAAATTCCGATCGGCTCGAACAGAAACCCGCTAGGCATACTGAAATTGTTACGTCCCCCAGCTCCGCTGTGTGTGTTTCTACATGTGTGTTTGAGTTTCCCTTGTTCTTAATTACAGATAGGCCACACCTGAGCGCAGCCGTATACCTGAGCTACAAAAGCTGTCCGGAACCACACGTGAGGGCGCACACAGAGCCTGAGAACGGAGTCGATGCACTGCCGTGCTGTCTGCCGTTAGAGTTTTTGCAGTCCACCCCGGGAATCAACAGCGTTCCGCCTTTGCAACTCTGTCTTCAACTGTGAACTTACCCGGTATTTGATAACCGACCTACTTAATAAACATACCCCTATTTTTGACACGAGCTGGCCTGTGTGTGTCTCTCCTTTATGTTAAGGGTGGTGTCCGCCCGCCCGTAACATATTGGGGGCTCGTCCGGGATTTATAGTTTGATTAAGTCGGACTTTAGTGTTTAGTGTGAATTGCGGAACTTTTGAAAGGCTACAACATTTTGGTGAGTATTCTGGTGCGCAATTATGATTGTCTGTTCATTTGTTTAGTCGACTGTTTATTTTATTTTTGGTGGATATCTCAGGAGGGGGCTCGATGGGAAGCCTCGAGCTGAGTACACCACTGAAGATTGCGTAGATATTTAGGATTTTTTTTTTGCGTTTTGTACATAGTTAGTTAGAGAAGATGGACAGCATTTTTGCCTATCAGAATATTCTTTAGTTTAGTTGTATAGCTTGATATATATTGTGGCATATCGCCTATTTGAGTGGGCGCTGGTACTTTGATTGTGCTAGCATTTTTTTTGTTAAATTCGTGGGTGGACATTAAAAATTCGTGGTCGTTTGTAGCCTATATTGTGCTTTTGTTTGACCACTTAGATATTCGCTACTTTGTAGCTTTGTCGCAGTTAAAACTGCTTTAGTGAGGTTTTTTTTTGATTTTGTGCGCGTTTTAAAGCGTCTTTGTGCATTAAAATGGCAACAGAGGAATCGTTCGTTAAAGATCCCTCTATTGAATTATTTTTGAAATTTTCAAAGGAGCAATTGTTAAATTTGGCCGCAACTTATGAAGTTGAGCTCACTTCGGCTGAAAAGCGCACAAAAGATACAATTAAAACCGTCTTACAAGCTGCTTTGGTCAGAAAGGGCATTCTGCCTGAAGAGAAACAATCTACAGAGGCATTACAGCTGCAAATTCGGTTGAGGGAGTTCAGTATTAGAGAGAAGGAAATTGAGTATGACCGTGAGCGCATGCAAGCACAAGTCTGTGAGCATGAACTTGAAAATCGACTAGCGTTGAGAAAGTTAGAAATCGAGGCTCAGAGGGAAGGTGTCGCTCCTTCTGACCCTAACTCATTTGATGTCACTCGCCACATCCGACTTGTACCACCTTTTGTGGAAAAAGATGTGAAAAAATATTTTCCACACTTTGAACGTGTCGCGACTAATTTAAGTTGGCCGAGAACTGCGTGGGCGTTCCTCCTGCAATGCGTTTTAGTCGGAAAGGCGCAGGAGGCTTACTCATCGTTAACAGTAGAACAGAGCGGTGACTATGATGTGGTGAAAGCGTCAGTTCTGAGGTGCTATCAGCTGATCCCTGAAGCATATCGGCAGAAGTTTAGGAATTTTAAAAAAACTGAGCGTCAAACTTTTGTTGAATTTGGTCGAGATAAAGCAGCCCTTTTTGATCGTTGGTGCTCGTCACAACAGGTTGATAGTCAGGAGAAATTACGTGAATTAATTATTTTGGAAGAATTTAAGAACTGTCTGCCAACCGCAGTCGCCACCTATCTAGCTGAGCAGAAGGCGCAGTCGATATCTGAAGCCGCTGTCCTTGCGGACGAATACGTTTTGACGCATAACGTTGGCAGAGAACGTTTTCGCTTAAAAGTTAATCCCTCTGTGACCTCTGATATAGACACGAAAAAAGGTGCAATAAAACAAGAGGATAGACACTGTTTTTATTGTAAAAAACCTGGGCATATCATCGCAGACTGTGTAATATTAAAAAAAAAACAATCCACGAAGCCAATGGGTCTCGTTAACTCTTCTCCGAAGGTTTCACCTGTCCTCCATGCTGAGTTAAAATCAGAGAAAACCCAGTCCATGTACGAGCCCTTTCTGACGAGTGGGACCGTATCTGTGTCTGGTGGGGAAGCTGTCGCTGTGCGCATCTTGCGGGATACGGGCGCTGCGCAGTCTTTCCTCCTCAGTGGTTTGCTGCCGTTGTCTGAGAAGACTGCAACAGGTAGTAGTGTCCTGGTTCGAGGAATCGAGATGGGTTTTCTCGATGTTCCCTTGCATTACGTGCATCTTGATTCAGATTTGGTGTGTGGTGACGTGGTTGTTGGCGTTCAAGACTTTTTGCCGGTCCCTGGTGTCACGTTTCTCCTTGGCAACGACCTAGCCGGTGGAAATGTGTGGTGCCGTGGTGATGTTCCCTCCGAGGTTGTGTCTGTGCCGCTCAGTCAAGAGTGTCCTGATGAGTGCGCACAAAAATTCCCAGAGGTTTTTCCCGCCAGTGTTGTCACTAGGTCGCAGACTCGAAGGATGAGGGATGCAGTACCTCCTCTTGACGTCGACCTAAGTGACAGTTTCGTTGCTCACCCTGCGGAGTGTGAGAGGCTCCTGGAACCCACTTCCACTCCGTGCCGCAGTAGTCCTGTACATGTGAGGAACAGTGGAAAAACAATAGAACCAGATACATCATTGTCTTTAGAGAAACTTATTAGTGCTCAACAAAAAGACCCTACTCTTGTTTCATGTTATAATGCAATTCAATCTGTTTCAGACCGTGCCAGCGAAAGTTCAGTTTTTTTTGTTCGAGACGGATTACTTATGCGGAGATGGACGCCTCACAAAAGTAACGAATGGGGTGATATTGAGCAAATCGTTATGCCGACTGAAAATAGACGTGCAATCCTGAATATCACGCATGATGGTGTTTCTGGTCATTTAGGTGTGACTAAAACATTCAACCGCGTTCTTCGTCACTTTTTCTGGCCGGGGCTAAAGCGTGATGTGCGGCAGTATTGTAAGACGTGCCATGTCTGCCAGGTTACTGGTAAACCGAATCAGATAATTCCACCTGCACCGTTGTACCCAATACCTGCCGTGGGTGAGCCTTTTGAGAAAATAATCATTGACTGTGTTGGTCCTCTTCCACGATCGAAAAGTGGATATCAGTATCTATTAACCTGTTAAGCTTCACCAGAGCGCGGGCGCACTGAAGCGTTTTTTTTTTTAAATAGTTCAAAGTTACTATCAGATTTAATGTTATTACCTTGACAAACTATACATCATTAAAAAGATATAAGACTCAAGTTTCAGCATTTGACCACTATTGTATTCTGTGAAACTTATAGTGACAGTTATGTCTTAATTTGTGTCAGGAGTTATGAAATTAAAAAATGAGTCGTTACCTTTAATATGAATTATGAGCGTCAGCCGGTCTCATTCAGAAAAAAACTCCCGTGCGATCGTCATGACAGCTCTTGACAAAACAACGTCCCTCGGGGCTTTTAGCTCAAACATGTGCAGATTTGGAGAAATATTGATAGATTCTCATAGGTTTACATCAGACTTCTATAGACAGGAATAATATTTATTGAATTTATACCCAAATGCGTCGATGTAATCATTTTGAGCGCTGTATACTCTGATGTACTGTGTTATCAATTCATACTAACGGTCTGGGGCGCTGTTTGAACAGTAAAGTCCATATATGGATCACACGAAGAAGAACTATAATCATGTGACATTCAGGAAGTCCTGGCACAACAAAGCTATCCGAGATCGCTGTAAAGTGCAGATAAAGATGTTTTGAAGACAATAAACATGATTGCAATGATATTTGATTTACCTGTGTTCTTCGAGTCATGTCAGGTATTTTCATAATAATAGATTATATGTATAATGTAATGCTAATCGAGATAGACTTTCAAATTGTGCAGAATACAATAAAATAATATATTTTCTATCTGATTTTTTTATCTGAAGCCAAATCAGATTACAGAAAGTTATTTAAAACACTCGACTTGCGCTATAAAGTAAGTTGAGCACAAACATAGTTTTATTCTCATAAATTGTCGTGTATTGATGGTGTGCTAAGCTAACATGCTAGCTAGTACTGAGCACCTGCTACCTAACTTCGGTGTAATTTTTATGATTTTTTTCTAAATAAGAATGCTTACTGAACTGTTTCGTTTTTCAAAAAGGGCATTTGATACAGTTTCACTGTGAAGTGAGAACTTTTATAAAATAAATGAGGGATTGAAACAGTGTGAATTGCTAGTCGTTAGTGATTATAATGCAGACAAAAGAAAAGCATATTTAGAGCAATAAACAGGCTGGAGAGGTGTGAATATGTGCAGGGGAGACTGAGACTGAATGGGGCTCGTTTTTGCATCACAAAACAATAGAGGCAATAGACTGAATAGATGCTTATAAGATGACAATAAACACCAGTCTAATCAAAATAAAGTCATATGACATGATCTTGAAAAACATTGAACTAAATACAGAGTTTTAGACTTATCATCTTCAGATTTTAAATATAACATGGCCAGACATGTGGCTTTAGCTGCAGTGCATTTCTAGATTGCTCCAGGGCCAACTTCAATTTTATTTTCATGAAGATGTTTCATAAAAATAAATGTATAATAACTTTACAAAACTTTGAAGCTATTTATAACTATTTTTTTTCATTATGACAATAATTAATTCTACATTTACAATAAACTTCCAGGTGTCAGCTTTCAAATGAGATCTTACTTGTGCTTTTAGTACAAAGGGTTCATGAACTGTATCTGTTTCAGTTTGGGAATGCCATATCTGGGGATTTTTCAAAAATGGGCTTGAAGCTTAACAGGTTAACAATCATGTGTACTGCTACTCGCTTCCCAGAGGCGGTGCCTCTGAGGAAAATCACTGCTAGAATTGTGTCCAGGGCTCTATTAAAATTCTTTGCTTTTGTGGGGCTACCTAAAATCGTTCAAACGGACCAAGGAACAAATTTTACTTCGCGTGTCTTCTCCAAAGTCCTAAAGTCGCTCCAAATTAAGCACAGCATTTCTAGCGCGTACCATCCGTAGAGTCAGGGGGCTCTCGAGCGCTACCATCAAACACTTAAATCGATGCTGCGTACATATTGTTTGGAGATGGGTACGAACTGGGAAGATGCGATTCCTTGGATGCTTATGGCCTCTAGGGAGGTCGTGCAAGAGTCACTTGGTTTTAGCCCAGCAGAACTAGTGTTTGCTCATGATGTTCGCACGCCTTTAAGCGTCATTAAAGATCAGTGGATGAGCAAGCCTACCTCTCGTAGCGCAGTACAGTTTATCAGCGACGTTCGCTCCCGTCTACACCGAGCGCGTGAACTCGCTCAAGAGAATTTAGGAAAAACCCAATCTAGCATGAAAACGTGGTATGATCGAAAAGCCAGGGCCCGTTCGTTTAAACCTGGAGACCAAGTGTTAGTTCTCTTACCCGTGCCCGGTTCTGTGTTTCAGGCACGATTCAATGGACCATATACTGTCGAAAAAAAAGATATCGGATCTGAACTATGTAATTGTAACCCCAGACAGGCGAAGACAGTCTCGCGTCTGTCATGTAAATATGCTTAAACCATATTTTACACGTCAAGAGGTTAAAACTAGCTTGTGTGACCTTAACGTACCCGGTCCTGTCGAAGTCCCCGTATTGCCGTCTTCACTGGTAGACGATTATGACGAGGTGACTCCTCCGTCGCGATGCGTGATTGAAGGTCGGCTTAAAAACTCTGCTATGCTGTCCGTTATTGTAAATCATTTGCCACATTTAACACCCTCTCAAGCAGCTGATGTATCGTGTGTGATAGATGATTTTCCTGAATTATTTGGAGATGTTCCGACTGTGACCACCGTTCTGGAACATGACATAAATGTGGGTGATAATGGCCCGATTAAACAGCACCCATATAGAGTAAACCCAGAAAAGCGAGCTATCCTGAAACGGGAAGTTGAGTACATGATGAAGAATAATATTCCTGAACCTAGCTCTAGTCCGTGGAGTTCCCCGTGCCTTTTAGTTGGAAAACCTGACGGCACTTACAGGTTTTGCACGGACTACAGGCGTGTTAATGCCATCACTGTGCCAGACTGCTATCCATTACCGCGGATGGATGACTGTGTGGACCGTGTTGGCTCGGCTACATTTGTCACTAAAATCGACCTCCTAAAAGGTTACTGGCAGGTACCCCTTTCGCCAAGAGCAAAACAGATATCAGCTTTTGTGACCCCCGACGCGTTTATGGATTACAAAGTTATGGCTTTCGGAATGCGGAATGCACCTGCCACATTCCAGCGTTTAGTGAACATTGTTTTAGCTGGAATGGCAGATTGCGAGGCGTATTTGGACGACATAGTCCTATATAGTATACACTGGTCCGAACACATGACCCAACTTCGAAAGCTTTTCCGTAGACTATCCAATGCGAAACTCACAATTAATCTAGCAAAATGTGAATTCGGAAAAGCCACTGTCACTTACTTGGGGCGTATAGTTGGTGGAGGACATGTTTTGCCAGTAATGGCTAAAGTAGCCGCTATTCAGGAATTCCCTGTGCCCTGCGACCGGCGTGCGCTACGCCGGTTTTTAGGAATGGTAGGCTACTATCGCAGTTTTTGTAAGAACTTTTCGACTGTGGTTTGTCCCCTCACTAACCTATTGAGCCCCAAAACTAAGTTTGAATGGACGGAGTCCTGTAATCAAGCGTTCGAAAGCGTCAAGTCTCTCTTACTGACTACTCCCGTGCTCGCTGCGCCAGATTTCAATAGACCGTTTCAGCTTGCTGTGGACGCTAGCAACGTAGGCGCCGGTGCCGTACTGTTGCAGTCGGGTGCAGACCATGTAAACCATCCCGTGAGTTTCTTCTCTAGGAAGTTTAATTCTGCCCAGCGAAGGTACTCCACTATCGAGCAGGAGACCTTGGCCCTTGTATTAGCTATTCAACACTTCGAAGTGTACTTGAGTTCAACCGTACATCCAGTTAAGGTCTATACTGACCATGATCCACTCAAGTTCCTCAGCCGCATGTACAATTCTAATCGTAGGTTAATGCGCTGGAGTCTGTTGCTTCAACCGTTTAACCTCCAAATTGTACATATCCGAGGAGTAGACAATATTGTCGCAGATGCGTTGTCTAGGGTGAATGCTCAATAGTGATAATTTAGAAAAAAAAATATATATACTCGTATATATACTCGTTATTTACTCAGAGATTTACTTTAATTTATTGAACTTGCTAATCTTAAATAAGCTAATCTAAAAATAAATAAAACATTAAAAGAATGTTTTTGTCTTTTTTCTTTTTACACATGGTTGTGTATTGCCTATGAGTTGACCTTATATACCAAAGTACTACATTCCTGTGTAATTCTATTTTTTTTTTTTTTTCTCCATAGGCCTATACAGATACCTGGAAGCTGAACATAGAAGGCTTGAGTAAAAATAAATATTTCTCATGTTTAGAGTATGGCGACAAGTCACCATTTCGGGGTGGGGGTGTTACGTCCCCCAGCTCCGCTGTGTGTGTTTCTACATGTGTGTTTGAGTGTTTGAGTTTCCCTTGTTCTTAATTACAGATAGGCCACACCTGAGCGCAGCCGTATACCTGAGCTACAAAAGCTGTCCGGAACCACACGTGAGGGCGCACACAGAGCCTGAGAACGGAGTCGATGCACTGCCGTGCTGTCTGCCGTTAGAGTTTTTGCAGTCCACCCCGGGAATCAACAGCGTTCCGCCTTTGCAACTCTGTCTTCAACTGTGAACTTACCCGGTATTTGATAACCGACCTACTTAATAAACATACCCCTATTTTTGACACGAGCTGGCCTGTGTGTGTCTCTCCTTTATGTTAAGGGTGGTGTCCGCCCGCCCGTAACAGAAATATATTCAAGCACTTCAAGAAATATAATTACTTTGACCCGTGATAGGCGATGCTAAACGGCTAACATTGCCAATGCCGACCGCAGCATGAGCAAGGTGTCAAACTGATAAAAAGCTATTTATGTAACACACGTCACAACATAAAAGTATAAATAAATTTTTACCTGCTCAACAAAAAGTCAGCCATGTCAGCGTCGGTTTTCAGTCCCAGATCTCCCTGAAGCTTCCTCTAACGGTCAATGGTGGACCCTATATTTATCCTACTTAGAGTCCGGCGTTACATTTTTTATTTTATTTATCTCTGCTCTTTCCTCTACAGACTTTCTCTTTCGTCCAAAATTTACAGTAGGGCCAAGCAGGGGCCGCTTGCTGCTGTTGTTTATATTTTATCCATTGCGCTACTTAGCTAACTACCATAGACTGTCTGTCAGCTGCTTGCAAGCGTAAGGAGGGGGGCGGGGTCGGGTGCGGTTGGGTTGGAGACGCGAGCACCAGGCGGAGTTTCAAGTGGAGCTGGTGATTGGATGAGAGCAGTTGACCAATGTAAGCTGTCCGGCCGGACAGCTTACATTGGTCAACTTCTCTGCGGCTGTACAGCCAATAGACTGAATGGATTTTTTTCATTCTTTTTTCTATTCATATTGTTAGGATTGTACTATATAACCATAACCAGCATATAAACGAGGATATTAATAATGAACAATCTTTGAAATCGTATACCCTAGCTTTAAGAAAATTTGCCAGTAAACGTTTTATATAAATACAATATAGATAGGTCTAAATCCGAGTGATCACTTACATTAATGTTATACTGTATATCATCATATCGTCCAGCCCTAAAACTTGTATAGTTTTTTGTCAGTGTTTATTTAAAAACATCCAATTATGCAGCATATAGTCTGTTCTGTAGCTTTTTGCAGTCTGTAAAAATATACAGTACCTCAGATTTCTGGTCAAATCTAGTTGTACAGTCAATCGCAAAGCTCTTTCCCGTTTTAGATGTGTTTTGTGTGTTTTTCACGGCATTCACGCTGAAAACAAATGCAGCCGCTCAGTCTTTTTGCCACTTAGTGGGCGTGACCGCATTCACTCCGGCCGACGGTGACGTCGAGCTATTCCGTGCTTCCTGATATCATGTGCGCAACGCAAACAAACACGTATAATATATATAATATAAATATATATAATATCTTATATAGCTAAAAGATGTTTCGTGCCTCTAACAAGTGCTTCGCTCTTCTTTCTGATCTGAATGGTGTGTGGAAAACACTTGAGTTTGTGTTTGACTTGTTCCACCGGCTTTTTCGAACGCCTCCATACTTGAAAATCGCGGTAAACAGGAAATGATGGAATACAGCGGGTCTATTCGCACGGGATTAGTATGACCTTAGGTCATTTTTCCGGACCTTTTTACAGAAGGTTAAAGTCGCCGTAAACTTGACTGATATTGCCAGTAATGATTACTGTGCAGTAGCGTACCGTGGGGTTTCAGCCAGGGCCTTCAGTAACGACCGCAACCGCGAATTTATTTATAAATAAATAAATAATTATCAATTTTCAATTATTGCACCTGTCAATACAGAACGAAATATTCTGTAGTCTATTTTGCTGTCAATAGTGCTGACAGTGTCTTTATCAGTAGGCTTTATATTTATGCTTAACATGAAGTAGCCTATAGTCACCTATGAAGTCACCTAGCAGCAGCGCCGCGTCAGACACGTTTCTGGTGTGCAAAGACACAGAAAACGCGACGCAGCTGCCACGCAACAGAAACGCCACGCTCACGCCACGCAGCCAGTGTGTCACCGGCCTAACACTCACTCATTACTTGTAAATAAAATACATCCTCCGATCATTTCTGATGAAACGTTCAATGACCTCCTCATGCAGTTGTGCGTCCTGCTTAGGATGAATGAGCAGCTCCTTATCTATGGCAATAGATGCCAGTGCAGAGAGTCGTGTTTGTCCAGTTGTATTCCTTAATTTTTATGCGCTTGAGAGCGGAGAAAGATCGCTTAACTGATGCGGTGGACACTGGAATGGTCGCGATCAAGCATGTGAGGGCATAAAGCTGACATTTACTGACATTGCTCACAACCCGCCGAATTTTCAAACGGCTGATGACATCAGCGGAGGCTAGCACCGATACACATAGCTGCCCCCCTGGGGCGTTCTGTCACTGCGCATCAAATTTTGATTGGCTAATGATACACGTCAGTCAAAGTTAAGATCAAATGGGAACGCGAGCTTCAAGGGAAGGCTAGCTATACTACTAGTGCTGGTCCACGGAGCTGTGATGCGTTTAGATGACCATATGGAAAATCCAGCTCAGCCTCAACAAAATAACCATATTCTTTCAGGAAATATAATCGTAAAAATTAAAAAATATATATTTTATATATTAATTATATATTATATTATATTATATTACATTATATTATATTTTGACAGGGCCAGACGAGACTAAATTCACTGAGAAGCTCTGGTAATAATTAAACTAATCCCTTCCGAATAAGGCTTGGTGTATCGTCATTTATAAATGACGCAGAGAAAATTGCATTTTAAAACGAAATAATAATGATCAACCAAAAAATTTACAGTTTAGTATTATCATATGATATTGGCTCTTCAGCCAATAAAATTAACATTTTTGGCAACAAGAAAGTGAAGGTGGCATTAGCATATGTTGGGCCACATGCTGTCAAGTGTAGCACTTACTCTCTGGCCATTAACCTAATGCAATCTATGGACCAGCGTTTCAGAAGAATCAGATTCGCTACTGAGAAAGATGCCACAACAACGGTGAACACTCGTTTGAACACCCACTGTATTTTCAAGTGAATGACAACAGGTGAATTACATTGGTTGATGAACAAATAAAATGAAATAAAATAAAATGTAGATATGTATTTCTTCAGATTTTTCTCTTTGGATTTCAACAAGTAAACTCCAAATAAACAATATGTAATCCAATTGGACAACAAATATTTGTTCAATTAAATTCCGAATGTTCAGTCTTTGTGAAAAGAGTTTCCTAAAAAAATCTGTAGAAAATGTAAGTGTCCCTTATCTGTTGGTAATGGAAAAAAAATGTCCATCCGAGAAAAACAAAAGATGAGGAAAGGTATTCTTTCTCCTACCAGTTGCAGTTCAAATCAGTGCAAATACTTGATTTCCTCAATTGAAAGATCCAAGAACAAACTCAAGGGAGGCTCGCCAGTCCAAACCATCATCAGAACCACTGGAAGAAAGCCGGAACAAATCCAGTATACACGGCAAAACCCTGACCTTGAACAGACAAGGTCATGAAAGTATCATTAATATCTTCATTGTAACATACAATAACATTTTTACTCATGACAGTAAATTAATCATACATTTTACCCATAACTTGAACATTTGTAATCACATTTTTCAATAAAGAATATTTCTCTTACAAAGGCAAGGTTTTTGACTTTCAACATAATGTACTTATTAATATATTAACCAATTTACTGTCAGTTTTGCTGTTATTAACCAAATACAGCATTAAACATTTTTTTAATAGATATAAATCACTCACAGATAAATCACTCTCTTGCTTTTCCTCTTATACAACGATAACACTCTGATTTGTAACAATTTAAAAGCAGTTCGACTTACCAAGGAGATCGTCAAACTCACAGAAAATTCCAGACTGGTACAGGTACAGCACGTCCCATTAAAATCGTTCTCTTTACCCTTTTTAATCAAAAATACACTCCATAAACACTTTAGCAATACTCTGATGCTATTTAAGTATATGTATATCACCATACACTTTTATATTAACCAACTGAATGTTCGAATCACTCTCATAACAATACCAACGTCACTCATAACTTAGAGGAAATAAAATGCGTCTTTTCAACTCACATATATCCATCGACAAAACTCATCTGGAAGATTATTTTCTTTATTTGCTTCCCGGAGCGTCGTGACACCGCGCTCATCAGCTATCCGTGCACGAGAGAGCGAGAAATGCCTCTAACTTCACTCATACACCTCGTGCGAAACCCCGGAAATTAATTTTTCCGTAGCGCCAGATTCTGCGCTCGCATTGGCTCGTCTCAAGTTCAAAACTCATCACCATTGGTCACAGTATTACCCAAATGAAAATATACATTAGTATGAAATTAATATTTTTCTTTCATAAAGTTACTACTTTTGAATAGTTTTCAGCAATTCTCCCATCATTATATCATTATATTAATAACAATAAAAAAAGAAAATTCTCTGTTACTCCCTGGTAACCTTGGTTACACTTTCCCCTCCTGAATCTAAGCACGTCCCTGTGCTTGGGAGTGGCTAAGTCACACAAGTGAAGCTGCATTGGATCCAGAATTGCTGTATTTATTATAATCTAATTCCTCCACTGGCTCAGAAAGTGCAGAGCTCAATCCTTGCAATAAAGACTGAATGACTGAAATCAATGGATTTCCCAGCCGTGCATATTGCAGCTTGTTTGGTGGTCTACTCGGTCTTTTTGAACGTCTTGGAACCATGTCTCCTGCACCATCATCCACAGTTGGAATGTCCAGAAATTGTCTGACTGGGGGTAAATCAGGATGAAAAGTGGTGTTCTCTACATGTGCATCTGGTCCGATTTCATTCACCACTTCAAATAATTCAGGTAGCTCATTTGATTGGTAACATTCTTTTTCTGAAGTTACTTTCACAAATCTGTCTTCACTATTTCTTTCAGGTTCAACCCCAGTGGTAGAGTCCAATTTGGCCGAAGTCAAGATATAAGTTAAGGGATTACTGTCGGTTACAACAGTAAACTCAGACCCGTACAAATAGTCGCTGAACTTGGAGGTAACCGCCCACTTGAGGGCCAGAAACTCAAGTTTATGAGCAGGATATCTGGCTTCACTCTTAGTTAGTCCTCGACTAGCATAAGCAAGGACCCTCAAATGGCCTTCTTGTTCTTGATATAAAGCGGCACCTAAGCCTATGGTGCTGGCATCAGTATATAATACATATGGCAATCTAGGGTCAGCGTATCCCAGCACTGGAGCAGTTGTTAATTTCTCCACAATTGTCTCAAACGCCTGCTGACAAGACACATCCCATCTGTCTCCCAGCTTTTCCTTTGGATCGTAGTAATGACGATTTGTGTCTTTACACATTTTCTTCCTTTTCGAATTGGAGGGTATCCAGCCGTGAGGTTGTTAAGTGGCTTGACTATTTTAGAAAAGTCTTGAACGAACCTTCTATAATACCCGGCGATTCCCAAGAATGATTTCAGTTCCTTGAGTGTTTGTGGCCTTGGCCAGGTTTTGATGGCCTCAATTTTCACTGGGTCTGTTTCTACACCGTGCTGAGAGACAATATGTCCCAAATATCGCACTGAAGTCTGAAAAAATTTACATTTTTCAGGCGAGAGTTTCAAGCCATATTCCTTCAGATGGGTAAGGACCTGCACTAGTCGATGTTCATGCTCTTCAAGGGATTCTGAAAAAATGATAAGATCGTCTATGAAAACAATTACCTCTTTTCGATTCAGATCACCCATACAGCGCTCCATGAGCCGTTGAAAGGTACTGGGGGCATTTGTAATCCCTTGCGGCATTTGGTTAAACTCCCAGAATCCTTGCGGGCACACGAAGGCTGTCTTGTGTTTATCCGCTTCCTCCATCTCGATTTGGTAGTACCCCGACTTCAGATCCAGAACGGAGAACCACTTTGAGCCGGTTAAAACGGAAAACACCTCTTCCAAGTTGGGAAGCGCATAGGCGTCCTTTATTGTCTGGGAGTTGAGTTTTCTGAAGTCAATACAAAGGCGTACTGAATTATCCTTCTTCCTCACCACCACAATAGGGGAGGCAAAGGGAGACTCAGATTCTCTAATAATTCCAGCAGCCAATAAGTCTTGCAGGTGCTTGCGACCACTAGGGCTAACGTGGTAACTTCTGATTTTACTCCCAAGAACTCTGAAGGGAATGTCAGAGTGAGCTCTACATAGCCCAAGTAGGGGACTGACTGTCCATTTGCTCCCTCTACAAGTAAAGACTCAAGTGACTTCATATGATGTTGACAGATGATTTTGGTAAAAGGAAAGCGGAATGGTGGTTACTTGGGAACCTGTGTCTATCAAACAATTCACTGGAGTTCCTTCAACAACCAACTGGGCAGTACATTTCATTCCAACCAATCCTCTAGGTAGATTTCTCTGAATTACTTCATGACACTTGTTAAATGCTTTTCTAGGTTTGTTAGGGCATGTGGGTCTTCCCTCAGTTTCCGTACGCCCTGCTACAGAGACTGATTGGAGTTTAACCTTTGGGATGCAACTCTGTTTTTCAGATCCCACTGAGCCTGTTTCTCCCTCAGCTGATGTCGTTTGCTTTCTACTTTGGCAGGATCTGGATCATTTTCACAGTTTACGGCGATATGACCGTCTTCTCCGCAACGAAAACAGTAGCTTGGACGGGGTCTAGTTGGGGTCAATCCACTACTACTGACTATGTCACTTTCTTGTCTAGTTTGCTTGGACTGTGAAGTCGTGGAAGGAATCCTGAACCCAGATGTTCTTCCTGGCTGATGCTTCTGTGAATCTGAGATGGTTAGTTAAGCTTTCAATTCTGCAACCTGTCTTGTTAGTTCAGCAATTTCCTCAGCCTCCGAGCTTCTGTTCTGGACCTTCAGAGAGACTGCAGATTCCACAGCTTGAACCTGGGCTCGTAGTTCAGTCAGTTCTTTTTTTAGCGAAGTCACATCCATCACTTTGGAACAAGCGGGCTGGCACTTCTGTTGAGTCAATGGTCTCATGGAGGCAAGTTGAGCATGAATTTCTGATATTTGCTTTCTCATGGAGTCTATTTCAGGGGCTGCTCCGCTGGCGACCTCATGTGCGTGAGCAAACAACTGATGAGCTGCAGCTCGTGCTTTGGAAGGGGCTACACCTTGTTTAGTCATCCCAAAATGACTCCTCATCCGATCCTCCTTTGAAGCTCTCCTGTCTTCCTCCGTTCTGACAGACACTACTAATTCAGCGAAGGTAGGTGGGTTACTCGTTCTCCTTTCCAGCTGAAGATTGACAATAAAGTCATGATCCCAGCACCCACGACAGAACTGCTTCAGCAAACTGCGGTCACGCTCCTTCTCTGCAATGCCACCTCTCCTCACTGTTGCACTTAACATTACTTGTAATCGATGCAGGTAGCTGGAAGGCTTTTCTCCCTGATTCTGCAACATCGTCATGAACTTTGCCAGCAGCTCCTCCCCATCCTCCACTGATCCATACACTGATTCCAGCAACTCCAAATATACGGAGGGCGATGATTGTGGGCTAACGTGTTTGATTACGTCAGCAGCAGGTGGAAGCAAACTGTCTAGGATTCTTCTTGTATGAGACAAGTCTGAAACAGATGGATCATACAGTAGGAATTTCACACTTGCTCGCCATGTGTCGAAGTCTGGCTCATTGGGTGGACGTGGCATTTTCCCTGAGAAAGATCTAAGACGTAGGGACATATGCTGGGCTGTCACATCACTTGTCCTCACAACATGCTCAACCACGACTCTTTGCACACCAGGAGGATCTATCATATCCATAGTCAGAACTGGATGTGACATCCCTGTGGTTGAAGGATTGTTACTTCCACCAGTATTAGGTACAGTGTTGTTCTCATTCTCCTTGGACAGGTTTTGAGTTTTCTGGGATTCACCACTCAGCAATGTAGAAACGTTTGGTAAGAAAGTTCCATCTCTACTTTCTTCCATCCTATGTGATGTGGCGGGTGACCCACGGCCATTGAAGGAACTGGAAGTGCTGAGTCCCCGAGTTTGGGAGTCTGCTACATGACAGCTGGGCAACTGCTCAGTGGTAGAGCCAACTGATCTCATCTTTACTAACTCCTCTTGAAGCACTTCTTCAAAAGATCTGCCAGTAGCATTAGCAATGGCTTTCAATTCTGCCAAATAACCCTTAGTAGAATCATCTCTAACTACAGGGGTATATACACTGCTTAGGGCACGCACAGTGAATATGACATCTGAATCTGAAGTGCTAACAATACTCAAAGGCAACAAAAGCTTCAGGGTTGTCATTGCAGAGCTATGTGCAAACTCTATTATAGCCTGCCGATGAAATTCAGATGTTGGGTCATCAATAAGCAGAGTACGATTAATGCTGCCATACCGTACAAGCCATGCTTCTAAATTTTGGTCAGATTCACTCAGTGTTATGCCACCAACTATGACAGCATTGGAAACATTCACATTTTCTCGTTCCACTATATCCATACTGTTAACACTGGGATAGCTTGTTTCACAGTAGGAATTCTATTTGTTTTGTCGTACTGAGAAGTCACTGTTGTTGTTAGGCAATCAATCTCCTGGCTGGATTCGCCAACTTTTTGTAGCACTTACTCTCTGGCTATTAACCTAATGCAATCTATGGACCAGCGTTTCAGAAGAATCAGATTCGCTACTGAGAAAGATGCCACAACAACGGTGAACACTCGTTTGAACACCCACTGTATTTTCAAGTGAATGACAACAGGTGAATTACATTGTTTGATGAACAAATATAACGAAATAAAATAAAATGTAGATATGTATTTCTTCAGATCTCCATTTTTCTCTTTGGATTTCAACAAGTAAACCCCAAATAAACAATATGTAATCCAATTGGACAACAAATATTTGTTCAATTCAATTCCGAATGTTCAGTCTTTGTGAAAAGAGTTTCCTAAAAAAATCTGTAGAAAATGTAAGTGTCCTTTATCTGTTGGTAATGGAAAAAAAATCTCCATCCGAGAAAAACAAAAGATGAGGAAAGGTATTCTTTCTCCTACCAGTTGCAGTTCAAATCAGTGCAAATACTTGATTTCCTCAATTGAAAGATCCAAGAACAAACTCAAGGGAGGCTCGCCAGTCCAAACCCTCATCAGAACCACTGGAAGAAGGCCGGAACAAATCCAGTATAAACACGGCAAATTTGGAAGACAGAACAACAGAAAAAAAAACCTGACCTTGAACAGACAAGGTCATGAAAGTATCATTAATATCTTCATTGTAACATACAATAACATTTTTACTCATGACAGTAAATTAATCATACATTTTACCCATAACTTGAACATTTGTAATCACATTTTTCAAATAAAGAATATTTCTCTTACAAAGGCAAGGTTTTTGACTTTCAACATAATATACTGATTAATATATTAACCAATTCACTGTCAGTTTTGCTGTTATTAACCAAATACAGCATTAAACAATTTTTTAATAGATATAAATCACTCACAGATAAATCACTCTCTTGCTTTTCCTCTTATACAACGATAACAGTCTGATTTGTAACAATTTAAAAGCAGTTCGACTTACCAAGGAGATTGTCAAACTCACAGAAAATTCCAGACTGGTACAGGTACAGCACGTCCCATTAAAGGGTTAGTTCACCCAAAAATGAAAATTAAGTCATTAATTACTCACCCCCATGCTGTACCAACCACGTAAGACCTTCATTCGTCTTCGGAACACAAATGAAGATATTTTTGATTAAATGTGACAGCTGGATCACTCCTACATAGGCTCCCTAAGGGAATGAATCCTGACGGCACAGAAAGTCAATGAAGAAAATGTTTAAATATTCCATGTCACAACAGTGGCTCAACTATAAGTTTATCAAGCGACGAGGATACTTTTTGTGCGGAAATAAAACAAAAATAACGACTTTATTCGACTATTCCTTTTCTTCCTTGTAGCCCTGAAACGAGACTTCAAGAGATTTCCACGACGCATGCGCGAGAATTGCGATCTCCTTCAACTACTTCAGTTAAGTTCTCGCGCGTGCGCGTCGTGGAAATCTCTTGAAGTCTCGTTTCAGGCACAAGGAAGAAAAGGAATAGTCGAATAAAGTCGTTATTTTTGTTTGTTTTTTCGCACAAAAAGTATTCTCGTCGCTTGATAAACTTATAGTTGAGCCACTGTTGTGACATGGAATATTTAAACATTTTCTTCATTGACTTTCTGGGACGTCAGGATTAATTCCCTTAGGGAGCCTATGGAGGAGTGATCCAGCTGTCACATTTAATCAAAAATATCTTCATTTGTGTTCCGAAGACGAACGAAGGTCTTACGGGGTTGGTACAGCATGGGGGTGAGTAATTAATGACTTAATTTTCATTTTTGGGTGAACTAACCCTTTAACCCTCTGAGGTCGGCTATCGCGCCGGCGCGATAGTCTCGCTTTTTTTCTTATCAGTGCAAAAGAAACTCAAAATACTCTGTTGATTTTGATCTTACATATTAAGTGTTGTACATCATTAGATCCTGATAAGTGTCTATTTTTTTTGTGGATACTCACAATAAAAACAAAGTGTTGTGCTTTTCGCCAAATAAAGAAAAACAAACATGATGCGCGTTCTGCCTTCTCTCTGTCAGTGAAGTCCATTCTGAAACGCGTCCTAAGATTATTTTTAATTCCGCGAATACTTGTCATACAGGCACGAGTGTTTTTCCATAATGAAGCTTGAACTCTCTTCTTTTAAATGAGTTAATTTATATAAAAAAACAAATATTCTTAGCTTATGTAATCTGTATGAAAAGAGAGAGATGTCAGTATTTTTCTTTCCAGCTCATTATACCTAATTACGCGTTAATGTGCCACGCCCACGGAGAGCGCGCGCTATTCAAACGCAAATGATTTTAGACAAGCCGTTCAAACATGCCAACGCCCACCAGCTGGATTATAAAACACATCGTGTTTAGTAAGTAGGCTATCTTGTACAGCTGTGTACACAGCGTATCCTTTCACTGTGAGGAATATCTAACCCTGGAAAATGTACCAGAAGTGCTGGTAGTTTCATTTCGAGGAGCAACGGATCCAGCTGATGTAGTAAGTCATTTATTCTAGTGCTTTGTTCTAATCGTGATATTGAAGTGTCGGACTGTAAACCGCAAAAAGACTGTTTAAATATGAATTGCGTGTATGTGTGTAGGCTAAATGATGAGTGAACGGCAAAGGCGCGCGCGCTTTGTTTACAGTTATACAGCGCGTGTCTGTGCCTTGTTCATTCACTCTCGCACCTACATTAGTAAACGTTATGTTTACATAAACACATCTTAGTAGGCTATAGCAATATAGTTTGTATGAGTAAAAATAGACTGAAATATGTTGAAATAAAATGTCTGTATAAGCAACAAGCTGCAAATTCACATGTATATACTAATATATCATACACAATATATTACAGACTAAATATGAATGTTTAGACACGATTTTGTGATTAGTTTTGGATAGCTTATAAAGTTTTGACTGTAAAAAAAGACTACTGTCACATTAAATAGGTACGCTTTTGTTCACCAATTTCTGCTCATAGTTAAATATACTATAGTATGATGTTTTGTCAAAAATAAAGTAGGTATATTGAATTATCAACTAAGATGTTATTATAGTGTTTGTTCCAATATTCAAACTAATGAATCCTTACCTTTTTTAATACGTATGATAAAATGTATAGTTTTTACAAAGAAATACACTTGAAATATTGTTAAAATTGTAATTGTTGTTGTAATTGTAACCTATTTGTAATTGGTTACAATTTCTAATTGTAAAATATGTATAGGCTATATAGATCATTTCTTTTGTCCTTGCATTCTTTGGGATCCTGTGACACACCTGTGTGAAAGGGCTAATTAATATGCAGCTCATTATGCGGCACATTATCCGGCCTTTGTCTTCTCAGGTGTGAACACGCCTCCACGCATATTGCCTTTCCAAACAAAAGGTGTCTAATAAAATTTAAATCAGTGTATGTGTTTGTGTAAATGATTAGGCAGGATGATTTTCAGATCATTTTGAAGCAAAAATTCTAGGCAACAACACTGATTAGTCAAAAGTCTTGTGGACACATATTTAGTATGTGTTTTGTGGCCTTATTTCAGACACTTTAAGTTTTAGTTTTTTCAATAACCATGCATAAGCAATATTCTCTCAAAAATACAAACATGTTTCATAATTGTTGCTGAGAAATTACGGTAGTCCAGTTTGTGCTTTATTGAGTGAATTTACACCTTTGCCATTAACATGTTTATAAATAACTGAAAAAAGCACAAATGTCAGAGCATGTCAGAACACCTCAAGGACCCCAAAAATCCTTAGACCTCAGAGGGTTAAAATCGTTCTCTTTACCCTTTTTAATCAAAAATACACTCCATAAACACTTTAGCAATACTCTGATGCTATTTAAAGGGTCACTCCACCCATTTCAACATTAATCTTTATTGAAAGTGGGTTATATATGTAGTCGAAATGTAAAAGAAATTTTGAATTTGGTGCCCTCTTGACCGAGAAAAGACAGAAAATAACTTTAGGGCGCATTTGTATGTAAGACAACAACTCCCACAATGCACCACATTGCACAGCTCCGCAAGCCACTCCCACTAATCCAGAACAGCGCAAACATCAGAGAAATCCCTCTTCCGTCTACAAGGCTAGCTGCCAAAAGAGTTTGAAATTAATTTCACACAAAATGTCTAGTTAGTTGGCTGTGGCGAGCAGGACGAGGGTGAGAGGACGGCGCGAGTGATAATGAATGACAACTGTGAGACGCAGTGGTCTCATATCTCTCACGGAGGAGCGTAAGCACAAAAGGAACAGGCCTGATTTTATGTTTTGTTTCTGTTGTGTGTGGCCAAGTGGCTTATACTTTTGTTTTGTATTTGTTTATTTTACTATTAAAATGTTTAAATGTTCGCCGGTTCCCGCCTCCTTCTTCCCACAACAACGAACTCCGTTACATTGGCAAACTCATTAGCGAATTACTCCTCGTTTGTATTTCGTTTCTATGGTGAATTATTGCTTGATACCTGGATGTTCAGTCAGAACATATGCGGTGCGACACTAGGATGGTTCACATCACAACACAAACGTCCGTGTGCTCGTCTGATTCAGAGATTTCGTCCAGGAGAAATTGCTATCGTTGAAATTCTCTGCAGCAGACGGACTCTATCTGTGTCCGTAGCGCACAGCGAGAGCACAGGCACCAGCAGTCCGCCCAGCTCGAACCCGTCCGGGCTCCTCGTCCGCGACAGGCAGCCGCCTCCTGTTCCTCCAGCAGCCTCCGCTGCTCTTCACTATATTGCGGCTTGTAAAGATACCCACGACCAGCGGATTCGACCAGCTGAATTTCAGAATCCTCTACTTCCATATCAAGTTTAGTTTCTTCCATATCGTGTTTAGTTTCTTCCGTCATTGTCATAACTTCCTATCTTCACAGCGCTTGTTAGCTTAGCTTATAAACAAGATGGCTGATATTGATTTCAGTATCTACAAGTGAAGTCCCACCCACTGATCTGTGATAGCTCTGTTACCGCATTAGGTCCAACCTATGGGCGGGTTTGAAAGGGTGGGATCTAGTGCTTGTAGTCTTTAGAGAAATCCCCCCTTCTTACACTTCCTCCTACAATGACGTAAAATTACGATTTTTGCGTCATTGTAGGAGGAAGTGAAAAAGGTAAATAGCAGATTTCTCTCGTCTCAGGGGAAAATGAGAGAGTGTTGCACGACCATTCAATAGTATGACTAGGTTTCTAACAATGGAAAGCTTAATGCAAATGGGTGGAGTGTCCCTTTAAGTATATGTATATCACCATACACTTTTATATTAACCAACTGAATGTTCGTTTCACTCTCATAACAATACCAACGTCACTCATAACTAAGAGGAAATAAAATGCGTCTTTTCAACTTACATATATCCATCGACAAAACTCATCTGGAAGATTATTTTCTTTATTTGCTTCCCGGAGCGTCGTGACACCGCGCTCATCAGCTATCCGTGCACGAGTCACGAGAGAGAGAGAAATGCCTCTAACTTCACTCATACACCTCGTGCGAAACCCCGGAAATTATTTTTTCCGCTGCGCCATATTCTGCGCTCGCATTGGCTCGTCTCAAGTTCAAAACTCATCTCCATTGGTCACAGTATTACCCAAATGAAAATATACATTAGTATGAAATTAATATTTTTCTTTCATAAAGTTACTACTTTTGAATAGTTTTCAGTAATTCTCCCATCATTATATCATTATATTAATAACAATAAAAAAAGAAAATTCTCTGTTACTCCCTGGTAACCTTGGTTACACAAGGCTTCATTGTGAGTTCATTTTAGACTAGGAAATACATACAGGTGAAACTCGAAAAATTAGAATATCGTGCAAAAGTTAATTTATTTCAGTTATTCAACTTAAAAGGTGAAACTAATATATTATATAGACTCATTACATGCAAAGTGAAATATTTCAAGCCTTTATTTGTTATAATTGTGATGATTATGGCTTACAGCTTATGGAAACCTTTTCACAATATTCTAATTTTCACTTTGGGGTTTTCATACGGCTGTACGCCATAATCATCAAAATTAGATCAAATAAAGGCTTGAAATATCTCACTTTGCATGATGTAATGAGTCTATATAATACAAACCCGATTCCAAAAAAGTTGGGACACTGTAAAAATTGTGAGTAAAAAAGGAATGGAATAATTTAGAATTCTCATAAACTTATATTTTATTCACAATAGAATATAGATGACATATCAAATGTTGAAAGTGAGACATTTTGAAATGCCATGCCAAATGTTGGCTCCTTTTGGATTTCATGAGAGCTACAAATTCCAAAAAAGTTGGGACAGGTAGCAATAAGAGGCCAGAAAAGTTAAATGTACATATAAGGAACAGCTGGAGGACCAATTTGCAACTTATTAGGTCAATTGGCAACATGATTGGGTATAAAAAGAGCCTCTCAGAGTGGCAGTCTCTCTCAGAAGTCAAGATGGGCAGCGGATCACCAATTCCCCCAATGCTGCGGCGAAAAATAGTGGAGGAATATCAGAAAGAAGTTTCTCAGAGAAAAATTGCAAAGAGTTTGACGTTATCATCATCTACAGTGCACAATATCATCCAAAGATTCAGAGAATCTGGAACAATCTCTGTGCGTAAGGGTCAAGGCCAGAAAACCATACTGAATGCCCGTGATCTTCGAGCCCTTAGACGGCATTGCATCACACACAGGAATGCTACTGTAATGGAAATCACAACATGGGCTAAAGAATACTTCCAGAAAACATTGTCAGTGAACACAATTCGCCGTTGCCGGCTAAAACTCTATAGGTCAAAAAATAAGCCATATCTAAACGGGAACCAGAAGCGCAGGCATTTTCTCTGGGCCAAGGCTAATTTAAAATGGACTGTGGCAAAGTGGAAAACTGTTCTGTGGTCAGACGAATCAAAATTTGAAGTTCTTTTTGGAAAACTGGGACGCCATGTCATCCGGACTAAAGAGGACAAGGACAACCCAAGTTGTTATCAGCGCTCAGTTCAGAAGCCTGCATCTCTGATGGTGTGGGGTTGCATGAGTGCGTGTGGCATGGGCAGCTTACACATCTGGAAAGGCACCATCAATGCTGAAAGGTATATCCAAGTTCTAGAACAACAAATGCTCCCATCCAGACGTCGTCTCTTTCAGGGAAGACCTTGCATTTTCCAACAAGACAATGCCAAACCACATACTGCATCAATTACAACATCATGGCTGTGTAGAAGAAGGATCCGGGTACTGAAATGGCCAGCCTGCAGTCCAGATCTTTCACCCATAGAAAACATTTGGCGCATCATAAAGCGGAAGATGCAACAAAGAAGACCTAAGACAGTTGAGCAGCTAGAACCCTGTATTAGACAAGAATGGGACAACATTCCTATTCCTAAACTTGAGCAACTTGTCGTCTCAGTCCCCAGACGTTTGCAGACTGTTATAAAAAGAAGAGGGCATGCCACACAGTGGTAAAAATGGCCTTGTCCCAACTTTTCTGAGATGTGTTGATGCCATGAAATTTAAAATCAACTTATTTTTCCCTTAAAATTATGCATTTTCTCAGTTTAAACATTTGATATGTCATCTATGTTGTATTGTAAATAAAATATTGAAATTTGAAACTTCCACATCATTGCATTCTGTTTTTATTCACAATTTGTACAGTGTCCCAACTTTTTTGGAATCGGGTTTGTATATTAGTTTCACCTTTTAAGTTGAATTACTGAAATAAATGAACTTATGCACGATATTCAAATTTTTCGAGTTTCACCTGTATATATTCGATTTAAAGAAATATCATTGAACATCAAAATGTGTTTTCTAAAGTTTTGGGTGATTTTTTTTTTTTTTTTTATTTTTTTTTTATGCACATTTTGTCAAATCAATAACTCAAATACCCAAAAAATGTGTGTGTTATGCTTGTCCTTTTAGGGGATGCATATTTTCTATGGCTGCACTATATCGTTCATTACTGGCAGAGGGTATAATAGCCTTATTGCCTGTGTTTTAGGTTGATGTTAGTAAGTTTTATAGAAGACAGATAAGAAAAACTGAATTGTATTGATGACAGTGATGGCAGTGCATCAGAAAATAAGGTTCTGGTAAAAAAGGAAGAAGTTGGAGATCAAGGAGGAAAAAGCTACACTGAAAAAAAAAGAGTCTGGTTGATTTTCACTTGTGCTACAATCATCACTTTGGAATTCCAAGAAAGAAACAATATTTTTAATGCATTTTGAAACACTAAGACAATGGTTTCACATCTCTCTAGGCAGTGAAATTGCATCTGAACTTGTGGCAAGTTTTTGACATTTAAATGCAAGTTCCAAATGAAATATAGTAGCACAAGATGAAATGGAATGTTAATAAAACTCTTTAATGTTTTTTGAAACATATAGACCATTTCACTGCTTTACAGATAGTGAAGATATTTCGGGTCGAAGGGCAGATTTTGAAAACTAATTTTGGAAAATGATTTTAATCATAAATAGGCTATATGTAAAATATAATGTCATTTATTTTTTCTAGCAATTATTTCATAATTAGTCCCATAGTGGGTTAAAAAAGACCTGGAGCTTCTTTAGCTTTGCATTTCTTGAAAAAGAATTGCACACTTTAGCTTACTTTCTGCAGACATCAGTCTCAACCTGCTCGAGCTCCTGCCTGTGACTCTCAAGTGACCCTGAACACCTTGTTTATCTGGTTCAGGTGTGTTTAATGAGGTTGGAGCTGTTGGTCTGCTCACGCCATATCGTAATCACCGTAACTATTCTGAAATGAAAAAAGCATTCACGTTACACAATGTGTAAACTCCTAATTTTCTGAGAGCTATGACTTGTCCATCGTGGACGCTGTACAACCTGACCACTGCAGATTTAGGGTGTGTTCAACTAGAAGTGGAGCTGTGCATACCGATCGAGTACCGTGAGAGCGATTCAAAGCATGCAAAGCTTTATTTAAGGTAATTACGACATGCAGTGAATGCAGCATAAACTCTGCAGGACTATAGCTCTCCAGGGGCCGGTTGCACCAGCGTAAATGACGTAAATGAGCACTAAGTTACAATTTACACACTACAAAATATCTTTCAATTGCACCATTAGACTTAGATGAAGCGCAACTCTATGTATAAACTATAAACTAAATCATTCGGGAAGCGTCCGATCAGGAGTAACGGTTGGACTGGAACAGTAGACTGGATGAACTGCACAGTAAGCTCTTATTTTACCCGACAGACTTCAATCCTTTAGACACATATGATGATGCTGACATTTACACTCACTAAGAGAGACAACATTATGTGAGTAGATTACTTTGTTAGCGGCTCATCAACACAAATCTGTCCTAAACAACGCAACTCAGTGTGTATTGATCCTTATTGTGCAAGTCAAATAAAATCAGTCATAATAAATAGTGTCTTATGTTTTTTTGAAGGCTGCTAATAGATCATCAAGGGTAAATGTCATATTATGCGACAGTTAGTTACAACCTAGTTAGTGCTTACTAGTTACTTCTAGTGTGGACTTTACGTTCCAATTTAAGTAACTTACGATGGGCTGGAGCAACCCAACCCAGGAGCAGGGTTAGTGACCCCTGCCTTAGAACTGTTGTGATGTCAATCTGTGTTCCCCTGTCTTTTCATGTTTAGCAGTTCTCTGTCATGTTTATTAGTCTCCCCAGGTGTTTCAGATTAGCCACACCCCTTGTTATCTTGTTTAGCTTGTTTGGCCTTGTATTTAAGCCCTGTGTTTTAGTCCAGTCTTTGTGAGTTCTTGTGTTGTTACGGTTGATGTTGGTTGTACTGCTCCTGAGTCCTGAGTCCTGAGTCCTGAGTCCTGAGTCCTGAGTCCTGAGTCCTGAGTCCTGAGTCCTGAGTCCTGAGTCCTGAGTCCTGAGTCCTGAGTCCTGAGTCCGTGTATTGTTTTCAGTTTATTGAATAAAGTGTGCTGCATGTGGATCCTGCTTCCTCCTCGTTTCTACCGCATTGTGACAAGAACTCACTGAAAGATGGATCCAGCAGTTGCCAGCAATGGAGTGCTAATAAGATTGCTTTCTTCAATGTTTCAAGATGGCCAGCTGATAGAATGGTATGTGAGTGACATTGTGAATTGCTGTCATTTGGGATCCTTGGATGACACCCAGCTCTTGGACCTGTTCTGGAGCGGGGTGGATGCAGATATTGCTCAGCTGATGCCGGACGACTATGCCGGCTGGACCCTAGAAGGGTATATCGACCTGGCCCTTTACTTGAGCGGTTCAGCTTTTACTGTGGGCTTGGCCGATGAAACACCCCGCAAGCTCACAGTACCCCCTGAGTCAGTTCACGTCAGCCCCGTCCAGCCTGAGTTCCTTCACGTCAGCCTTACAGAGGCTGTCCAGCCTGAGTTCCTTCACGTCAGCCGAGCCTGAGTTTCTCCACGTCACGCCAACCATCAAGCCAGCCATCGAATCGGTCTATGGCCGTCCAGGACTTGTTTCCAGCGTGGCTGATCCCTGCTGATGTCAGCTCATGCTGCCAAGAGAACCATCGCTCCCGAGCCTGTCCACTCATAGCCTTCACCGCTGGTCACGTCCAGCCCAGAACCTTCACAGGTTCACGTCAGCCCTGCCGAGCATGCGCTCCACGTGAGCCCTGCCGAGCCTGTGCTCCATGTCCCGTCTGCCCAGCCAGAGACCGTTTACGTCCCGTGTACAGAGACTGTTCATGTCACGTTCGCCGAGCCACTATCCCAGGACAAGATGGCCGCCGCCGAGCCAGTATCTCCGGACAAGATGGCCACCGTCGAACCAGTATCTCCTGAGCCGGCGTCAGTTCCTGAGCCGGTGTCTGTTCCTGTCCCAGAGGCTCTTCCTGACTCTGTCACTCTCCCCAAGAATTTTTTTTTTGAGGGATGGGGGGGCATAGGTCCTCGCCATGGCCGCCCAAGGGCCCACGGCCACCAGAAGGGTCATCTCTGCCGTGGCTGCCCGAAGGGTCTTCTCCGCCATGGTCGTCTCCGCCATGGCCGCCCGAATGGTCGTCTCTGCCGTGGCCGCCCGAATGGTCGTCTCCGCCGTGGCAGCCCGAATGGTCACCTCCGCCGTGGCCGCCGAAGGGTCTCCTCCGCCAGGGCCACTCGAGGGTCTTCTCCGCCATGGTCGCTGCACAACTTCCTCAACACTGGCCCCCTGAACTACGCAGTCCACCCTGGTCTCCTGAATTGCCTGCGCAGACCTGCTCGCCTGCGCAGCCTGCTTCGCCCTGGTCGCCTGCACAGCCTGCTTCCCCCTGGCCACCAGTCCTCACTCAGTCTCCAGGCCCTCTTCTGTTCCATGGCCCAGGTCCGCCATTGCAAGTCCCTGGTCCCGTTCCCTGTGCGGACCTGGCCCTCCATCCCTCCCCCGGGACCGCCTCCGCTCCACCACCCTCCCGAACTGTGTTTCCGGTTTTGATGGGCGTCGGAAGCTGCCCATAGAGGGGGGGCTATGTTGTGATGTCAATCTGTGTTCCCCTGTCTTTTCATGTTTAGCAGTTCCCTGTCATGCTTATTAGTCTCCCCAGCTGTTTCAGATTAGCCACGCCCCCTTGTTATCTTGTTTAGCTTGTTTGGCCTTGTATTTAAGCCCTGTGTTTTAGTCCAGTCTTTGAGTTCTTGTGGTGTTACTGTCGATGTTGGTGGTACTGCTCCTGAGTCCTGTTCCTGGTCTGAGTCTTTGTATTATTTTCAGCTTATTGAATAAAGTGTGCTACATGTGGATCCTGCTTCCTCCTCGTTTCTACTGCATTGTGACAAGAACAGTCGTCAACCAATCCCAATTAAGCTTTCAACAGTCGAGACAAGATAATTAGCCAATCATTAGTCTCAGCCTCAGACGTCACGCCCACGGAACGTTGGCTAAACGTCTGATGCATATGGTACACTTAACTGGAAACACTTCAGGAATGTCGAAGTCGTCATCTGATTGGTTGAATTTAATCGGATTTCCGGGGGGCGCGAGTGTCGCGTTTAGTTACGGTCCGCCGGGAAACAAAGCGGAGACGTGTGATTGCGGAAGAAAAACTGTTGTTTACATGAGTGACAATGAGCATTTATCAAGATCAGCTAAACGTAGAATTCTCAAAAGTATGCGAGGTTCACGGGAAAGACTCTTGAAGTTTTCTTCTCCTTCTTTGATTTTCTATGCTGACTGACTTGTTGCACGCAGGTCTGTTGTTGTGGGGACATTTCCACGCACCGAAACGTGACGCTGAACGAAACGAACTGTAATTGGTTGTTTTACATGTCGGTCAAACGGCCTTATGGGCGGGCCTTGGCCAAAGAAAGCTGCTATGAATTCCAGACCTTCAGCCGTCAGTCTGAAGGTCTGGCTACGCGAGACTAGCCAATCATAGTTAGAGACTTGCCTTCAAACTTCAGCTGATGTAATTTTTAGTGTGTAATGCTTTACACACTGTATACATTTCCAAAGTCTCTCCCACCGGGCAGGGATGTAGTAAATTATTTTTATGGGATTTTAGCTACGCTTCAAATTTAGTCTGGGAATAGCCTGGCTACTTCATTTCATTTTAACAAATCGATTCTTTTGAACTGAAAAATAAATAGAGCTGTAGCCTAATAAATTAAGCAAATAGTTGGTTTGGTCATTTGGTGACTTATCTGCTACCCTAAATAAGAGATTTAAGAGTTCGGTTCAGTCCGATTCAATCCAAACGATTCAATGAAATGAATCAATTCGGATCAACATACGTCAACTTTCACTCGCGCGCAACCGTTACCGCGCACACAGAGCCGAGGCGCGCGACGCGACCGTATGCGCTGTAGCGTCGCGTTCACGCTTCTGCAATAAAGTGGAAACCGTATCATCTCTCTCATTATTTTAAACTAACAAAGGCGAACCCTCTGGTTTCGGTCGCTGTCCGCTGGCTGTGGACTGGTGTGGATGTGACGCGAGAATGGGCGAATTCCGCTGGATTTGACTAACTGTGGAAATGGATCCCACATTCTCACTGGGAGACAAAGGTGCGAGTCAAACTATCAAACGTCATTCACATAGCTGTCATTGCACATTTATTCAATATATGATTCTCTTTTTTCTTCTTCTTCATGTCATTCGATTGCTTTTGTGTCGACTCTCGACATTTCACTTGTTGATCGATCATGACAGATACCGCATTGACATCCGCACAGATACCGCGCTAATTCAGTGTTTCTTGCAGATCAAAAAAGCTCATATTTCCTTATAAACCCGCTGTCGGTGGAGATGACACTGTGTGTACTGTATAAAACCTCAGTAGTTCATGTTCACACCATATGACTGCAGCAAAAAGGGTGTCGGCTCACACACACATTCAACTTCATGTCCCCCCCTCTCTCTCTCTCTCTCTCTCTCTCTCTCTCTCTCTCTCTCTCGCATTATGCTCTTTTCACCTGGTATGCCCTTGCAATGAAACCTAGGTGGAAAATGGACTCCACCTAGTAAAATGTGAAAATATGAAAAGAATTCAGATTAATGCATATTTGATCAGGTCATCTTATTTCCTTTAACATTTACGAGTCTGACCATCATCATTATGAATCTTCACGTTTTCACAATAATGTGTGTGTGTGTGTTCTTCTGTTGATTACATTATATTGATCACTTTCAGATTATCTTGTAAACTTGTTTTCATGTAAACTGCAGTTGAAGTCAATATCTCTACACAAACATATCAGTCTGGACAGATCGAACATGTTCTCTGCTGTTCTGAGACAGTGACTTCTGTGTTACTCTGTACTGAAGTGAATTACACTACATCTCTCTCTCTCTCTCTCTCTCTCTCTCTCTCTCTCTCTCTCTCTCTCTCTCTCTCTCTCTCTCTCACCGCAGTGTAAGATCTGCATTCATTTGCCCCTTTCAAGGAAACTTTAATCCATTAAATTAATATCCATTAAGTATGTCATATTTTTATATTTCTCTTGTACTAAATGTTATATTAATGTAGACTATTCATTTTGTGATCATTTATTAGAAATCAGCAACTGGATTTTTGTGTTCCAGAGGTCAGAAATGAGAGATTTAGTTTTGTTTGACTAGATTACATTTGACTACAGACAACACCAATCCATGCCCTGACCTGCACTATTTAAAGTAAAATAGGATATTTACCAAATGACTGACAGGTTGAACTCCTTTCCCGATCCTAGAAGGTGGGGGAGAGCAGATATCAGGATAAAGGGGAAACAATTAGGGTGAGAACGATGGTCTGAGCTGAAATTCTCTTCAAAAGGGAGGCATTTTAATGACAACAAGCCTGGATAGTTCATGTGTAGTATTTGTGTATAGAGGTGGATAGTTCTTTTGCTGTGAGGTGCCTCCATATAAGCGTGTTAAAACTATTTAATGATAAGAATTTCAGAAGCGACAACTATTAAAAAGGCAAAACCTCTGCACATTAGATCATGACAGATTAGATTTGTAATAATAAAAGATCAAAGATCAAAAATGGCACAATGATGCTGTGAAACTTGTAAATGTAGTGCTGATAGACTCATGCCCAGTACACATTGTATGATTTTGGGCTGTCCCAGATGAAAGATGACCAATGGTGGTGATTTCTGTGGTCGTGGCTCCTAAACCAAAGATAGCCTGCAATAATCTTCGGACAGTGTCATAAGTTTATCATGATCGTCTCACAGTGTGTTTGCTGCTACGACCTACGTGTCACATTTCCACCTAGCCACCATACTCTGCACTACACTTCTCAGCATCCCTCCTGGTCCCCACCGGCTTGTCATCTCCAATCACACACACCTGCACGTCATCTCCAATAACACACCTGCACGTCATCTCCAATCACACACACCTGCATGTCATCTCCAATCACACACACTCTGGTGTACTTTGGATGGGAGCGCCCATCCGTTCCCAACAACAGCGTATCCGCGCTTGAACTTGAAGTGAACAAAACTTTCTGCAGTGGTGACATTGGAGCCAGCCCTAGGATCCACCTCTCCCCCACACCTTATCCTTTCTCCGGAGCCAGAGCCAGAAGCTCCCTTGCTCTGCCTTCTCTGCCAGATCTTTTAGTGCCTTTGACACCCTGGCGCCTCTGACACCGAGAGAGCTCCAGGAGTGGAGGTTCCAGTGAAGCCTCGACAGCCTACTTCCACTGGATAGGTGAAAGCACTCCACCCTGCCTCTGTGCATGCAGCTGAAAGGTCTGCGTACTTCTCCTTCTTCCTCTCAAACGCAGACTCCAGGCCGTCTTCTCATGGCACAGTCAGTTCAACCATAATGACTGTTCATGCGATAGTAGACCAGAGCACGATGTCTGGCCGGAGGGAGGTTACGGCGATCTGCTGTGGCGATCAAGATCAGCTTTCAGCTCCCAGTTGCCTCTGGGTGACAGCAAGGACCACTCTTTTGTACTGCTGCTTAACGCCTCACCCCCTTACCTGAGGGCATGTAAGGCCTGAATGTGCTGCTATTCTCCAGTTGACATTCGCTTCTCGCGATCTCTGCACTGACACAGCGTGGTTCGGATTTAACGCTGTGCACTTTAGTCAAGTAAAATCACCTTTATTTATATAGCGCTTTTAACAATATAGATTGTTTCAAAGCAGCTTTACAGTGATAATAGGAAATTAAAGTAAAAGAGATTGTTTAGGCTTTACAGCAGCTCTAGAATAAGGTTATTGTCCAGCTAAAGTTAGTTTTGATTGATTCACTTCCGTTGCAAAGATCATTAGTTATTAACTTAGGGGCCGCTAACACGACACTGTTCTAACAGAAAACCCTTAATGCGCTCCGGCCGTACATTTGCACAACAACAGTGCCTGGTGGCTTGAGAACGCAAAACTTGAAATAGGTTTCAAGGTGCAAGCGGTGAAAATTTATATGTACGCAGGCGTGTAGTCTTTCTTTACAAATTGACCATACAAAATTACTTGTCTGGCCTTAAAAATTCATAAAACAGATTTTTTTTCCCGCTTACACGTATCTATGTGAACTGGAATCATTTTGGCAACGTTGTATCTGTACAGAGGTAAAGGGAAGGAGGCCTTCACAGGGAGAGACTAGTGACACTTCCGGACTGCGTTGTCATCGCGTCCAGACGCAGGTCCTTCATCAGATCTGGATACGGCCTGGATCCGGCGGACTGCGATAAACCTTGAGATAAACAAAGAGACTAATATTAGCGTAGACGCCATTCTTCTTATGATGTAACGAGTACATCAGGATTTATGGGGAGTGTTCCCGGTTTCGGCTGACCTAATCTGTGCAGCCTAACATTGAATTTTAGAAGTTGATAATGTGTATGCTAGGTCAAATATATGTGTTTTTAGTCTAGCTTTGAACTGACAGAGTGTGTCTGCTTCACCGGACAATGTTAGGAAGATTGTTTCAGAGTTTAGGTGCTAAATAGGAAAAGGATCTACCGCCAGCAGTTGATTTTGATATTCTAGGTATTAGGGATGTGCACGAATATTCGAAATTTCGAATATTCGATCTGTAATTATTATTCGAAAAATAAAACACTATTCTAATTTTACCACGGTGCTTTGCTGGCCGTAAATGCAGTGAATCCATGATAAATCCCAAGCACTAACTCGCAGTTATAATTAAATGCACTAGGTGCCGCTGTGGAGTGTGTTAACAAGCTGTGTGAATGTGATCACATAATGTTGTCGTCTGCCTCGCGAAGTTTGGAATTACTTGAAAATGATCTTACTAAATGGAATTACTTTTGATCAAATTAATTAATTAATCTGAGTTATAATATCATCACCACAACGAGAAATCACATGAAATCCAAACAGTCGAATGAGGAAAGACAGCTGTTCAACACTGCATCACGACTGCAGGTAAGCGCAGCTGGACCCCGCGTGATCATAACTTATCTAATAGCAAAATGATTTTGAGACATATACTTCCTTTAAGTTTCGTTGAGGGAGACCGGTTTAAGAACAGAAAACACAAAGTGCTGTTAGAAACTTAGAACACCGATATCTTTGTGTCTCTGAAGCGTATGCCAGCAAAAGCGCCTTTTCTCACTCGAGCATAAACTGCTGGCGGCGCCCCTGCATGTGGATATTGTTTTTCTCAATATAAACGTGAAACAATATAAACACGATAATTAAACGCTGACTCGAGTGTGTGTGTGTGTTCTGTACGATATCTGGCGCAATCTGCTTTATTCGACGTTTTTTTCCCGTTCGCGCTGCTTGAGCATTCTTTTATTAATGCTTTTGTTTTTTATATTTTTTATTTACACATAGGCCTACTATTTAATGTTTTCAACTAAAAGAAAACTTTAGCATATATTGTAAGCTTGTTGTTGTGTATATTGCCTAATTGTAAGCTTGTTCAGAAATGGTGACAAAAACGTAAAAAACAAACAAACAAAAAAAACCCGTCTTTTTCGTTAAATGTCATTTAAATAAAGGAATATTCAAATTTTTTTATTTTTATGAGCCCGAATATTCCAATGCAATATTTTAGAAAAATGCCCATCCCTACTAGGTATTATCAACTGGCCGGAATTTTGAGATTGCAATAGACGTGAAGGACTATAATGCGTTAAGTACTGGGGAGCTAAATCATTTAGTGCTTTGTTAGTAATCTTTTAACTGATGTTAAAATGTTACAAATATTTTAACATTTATACAATGTTTAATAGGGAGCCAATGCAGTATTGACAGAACTGGGCTAATAGGGTCAAACTTCCTGGTTCTGGTAAGAACTCGAGCTGCTGCGTTTTGGACCAGCTGTAGTTTGTTTATTAAGCGTGCAGGGCAACCACCCATAAGAGGATTACAATAATCTAGCCTTGATGTGGAACTAATTGTTCCACATTTGTCATTGAGAGCATTTTAGATACATTTTTTAGATGGAAGAATGCGGTTTTACAGATATTCCGTTAATTTTGTGAATTGGTAAGTTTCGTCAGGGCGTGAAGAAATATCGGATAGCATGTACAGAGTGAACAGCAACGGTCCTAGTACTGAGCCTTGTGGTACTCCATACTGAACTTGTGATCGATAATACTCTTCGTTTATAATTTTTAAACCATGCTAATGCAATTCCACTAATGCCAACATAATTTCCGTGTCTATTTAAAAGAATGTTGTGCTCAATGGTATCAAATGCAGCACTAAGATCGAGTAACACTAATAGAGAGATACAACCACAATCGGATGATAAGAGAAAATTATTTGTAACTCTAATGAGAGCTGTCTCAGTACTATAGTGCGGTCTAAATCCTGACTGGAAATCCTTGCAGATACCATTTCTTTCTAATAATTTTTAAACCATGCTAATGCAATTCCACTAATGCCAACATAATTTTCGTGTCTATTTAAAAGAATGTTGTGCTCAATGGTATCAAATGCAGCACTAAGATCGAGTAACACTAATAGAGAGATACAACCACAATCGGATGATAAGAGAAAATTATTTGTAACTCTAATGAGATCTGTCTCAGTACTATAGTGCGGTCTAAATCCTGACTGGAAATCCTTGCAGATACCATTTCTTTCTAAAGAGGGACATAGTTGTGAGGATGTTGCCTTTTCTAGTATCTTTGACAGAAAAGGTAGATTCAAGGTCGGCCTGTAATTGACTAATTCTGTAGGATCAAGTTGCGGTTTTACGTGCCTTCAGGAGGACATATCGCCAGATCAGCCTCAGCCGGACGTGACAGTCTTTTATTCAGCCAAGCTCAGCTGTGTTTTGCATCCTGAGCCACCCACACTCTTTTCATTATTTCCACGGCTGCTCGCCATGAATTTCACAGTTTTTTGCCAGTATGTCGCTCTCCAAATCTGCCGCTTCTCCCGGAGACAGCCTATCATGGGCCAGCCTAGCCGTGTGTTGTTTGCTGATCGCTGTGAGAGACCCTCACCCATTGCTGGTGGTCTCCTTGGGCCTCAAGCACACAGAAGAGGCTTTGGAGAATCCGGAGAATTGCAGCTATTGCCTTATGCTGCCTAAGAAACTCCTGTGGCGCCGTCTTAAAGTTGCCGCGACATAGTGCGTCGAGCTTGGCCTTTCTGACTCGGATGGGTGACACGGTTATGATGATGCGCTACCAGGGGCCTCCCACATCCCTCAACTGGGCTGACCAGCCCAATCCTGCATTCCTCGAAGAGGACATCTTCGTGGGCAACATCCCGTTCGTCGGTGAACCGGCTGGTTCCGGTGACGATGATGCCCAGTTCTACGGAAAGGAATATTTACGACAGGAAACTGCTTGGACCCCTCCTGGCCCGAGGAAACAACTCTTCCCCATCCTTCCTGTGTGCGCAAAGCACATGAGGCACAACTGGAGCAATCGACTCGATTTAAAACACGGTATTGCGGGCCTTGGTGTAAAGGAAATGGCAGCTCTCGGCATGGGTGGTCCCCCCACGATCAAGCCCTCCATTGCCAGGCACCTTAACCCCGCCCATGGTGGGCTGCTCGCTCCCCCGAAGCGGGTCTTGCCCAACAAAATGGACCACTTTTCTGCTTCAGTTCACCAGGCTTAACCTGTCGGGTCTCCCTAACAGTGAGAAGAGGCGCATTCCGGGTGCTCTCTTTGGCCCCGTCGTCACATTGATGCAGCAACGATGCGACAACATGGAGGACGAGGCCTTCAAGTTATGCTTTTCCAGGAAGGCGGCCCCACGCCAAGTGCATGGGTGATCATGCGCATTTGCCTAACCCCCGTAACAAAACCCCTCCACGGCAGAGTTAGCCGCCCTCTGCTAAGCCCTGGGGGAAAACGACTACCGCCGCGACCGGAAGACCCTCAAATCCTACCCCTACCGACTCGAAATGCAAATGGCCTGCCTGGCGTCCTTTGTCCAACTGTCGCCCAAAATCTCTGCGTTCACGAGCCACAAGCTCTTTGGACTCTCTTCCTTCCCCAGAGCCCCTGTCCAAAAGACCGAGGGTCTCTCATCGAGGGGTTGGCGACCCTCCTCCCGAGGCTGCCCAGCACATGTGTTCAGTGGACGTTGTGTGTTCTCCCCCCACGTTCAGGTGGTCTGTTGTGAGTAAAAGTGTGTGTGTGCAGTGCAGTGTCACCACACACATGCTTTGTTCCCCTCATCCAATTAATATAGACTTCTGCCCCTATGTTCCCCAACACAAAACACATTAAAAAAAATTAATCAAATGAATTTGTCACAAGGACAAAGCCTCTCTCTGCAGAAAGAAAACATTGCTCTGTTTGAGAACGTACTCTGCAGAGAAGGCACATCTCTCTAAACCCCTGCATGTTACCCCTAGTTTGTCCACTAGAGGACGCCATTGTACCACAAATGAGCCAGCTGGGCGTACACGTACGGCTCGGGTGGGGACACTCGCGAGTTACGAGTCAGTTTGGCAAACTGTTTCGACTCCCGAGTGGGTGACACGTACAATAATGCAGGGCTGCAGACTGCAGTTTGTAATAAAACCCCCGCATTTCAACGGCGTTCTCTTTTCACACACGGAGGAGAGTGCCGCTCACATTCTGAAAGAGGAAATCTCTTCCCTTCCAAACAAGGACGTTTTTTCCTGGTTCCAAAGAACGACGGCTCTCTCCAGCCTATTTTGGATCTCCGAGTGTTAAACAAACATTTGAGGAAATACAATATCAGAATGTTAACTCGTGGCTCGCTCGCCCACGCTATAAACCTGAATCTTTTTTTCCACATAAGCATTTATCCACCGGAAGTTTCTTCGTTTCACCTATCAAGGCACATGTTATGAATTCACACTTCTTCCTTTTGGGCTCTCACTTTTTGCCTGTGTGCGGAGGCGGGCTTAGCCCCTCCGAGAATGTCAGGTCTGCGGATTTTAAAATACATAGACGATTGGCCTTATAGCTGAATCGAAGGAGAAAGTGTTGCAGGACACCTGCTGTGTGCTTGCACACATCACATCTCTCGGATTCAGGGTGAATGTGAACAAAAGCAATAAAGATAGATTTAGATGCTTGCTAAGTTTTCCAGTTCTTAGATGTGTAAAAACATTGTCTCTGCTTACCATCAGACACATTTTAACTCAAATCAACTTAACTGTTAATAGTGGCGCAATAACTTCACAAATGACTCAAGACTGTGATGTATCCACTTTGGGTCGAATCTGCTTGGGCTTGATAGTTACTTGAGGCTATATTGTTTAATCTACCGTTTAAGAAAGTTTAAAGGTAAAAGAAGCATACCTCATAGATCTGCTGATTGAGTGTGTGTGTGTGTGTGTGTGTGTGTGTGTGTGTGTGTGTGTAGATGAGGTCCGTGTGAAGGATGCGGGGCGCGTGAGGATGCGTGAGCGTCTGCTGTGGGACGAGCCGCTGCAGATCTCCTGGCTGATGGAGGCCGAGCCGTTCACCTCCTCCCTGCAGTCGGCGGGTCCTGTGGCCGGCGTGACCCTGGAGCAGAAGACCACCTTCGCCTTCGTCATCCTCCTCTTCGTCTTCCTCTGCATGCTGATCGTGCGCTGCTTCCGAATCCTGCTGGACCCGTACCACAGCATGCCCACCTCCACATGGGCCGACGGGCTGGACGGCCTCGAGAAGGGACAGTTTGATAACACACTGGCTTAGAAGACACACACACACATATGATGATGATGATGAAGGCAAACAACCTTTCTGCTGAACATCCTAAAGTCATTCACAAACACATGACACACTGTGTAGAAGAAATACATCAAGAATACAGTAATTCTGCATTTGAGCAGCTCCCCCACAAGCTTGTGAAGATGATGAACACACACACAAACACTGTGCTCACTGCCATCCACATATACGATGTTGTTTCAGAAAGTCGTGTGCAGTGCTTTATTACAGCCTGAATGGATGTTGAGCTCTTTGGGACACAGGGTAGCCCTCTTTTATATCCTCCCCAAAACCCTATTTTCCTCATATCTGTGCTGTCGTTAACTGCCAAGTACAAATCTCTAGAAGAGAAACTCTTTCTAAACCGTTTATAAGCACTTCATAAACACCTCTGACGCTTTTGTCAAAATAGCCTTAAAAACGTGCACTGTAATCGACCACTGTCAGAGTTTACATGTTTCATCACTGCAGTGCTTCTGGGCTCATCCAGGGCCTTTTTAGAAATATTTAGGTGATGTTAATACAAAGTTAGGCTAGGCTGTTAGATGAGCTGTTGATTCGTTGTGTAAAATGTGTCTTCACTGGTTCTGAACATTTGAAATCTCATAATTCATGGTAGTAATCGCAGGATTTGTCAGCCTTACAGCACAACAAATACTCAGATCTTAGATCTCGTCTCTATCTGTATTCATAGGCTGTAGTTTCGTGAGCCTTACCATGCGAAGTTGCCATCAGCAGAACCATCATAATGTGAAGCTGCTCGACCCGTTTGAGCCTTCGAGTCAAACGCTGATCTTGATGATGGTGTAAATCGAGAACGCTCTGTCTTATGATCAGGCTGTTCATCTCATTAATGATTTTGATGGTTTTTGTTGCACTAATTCATTGTACCTGTTGTCACTGTGAAAGAGCCGACAAGCTTTAGAGCACTTAGTAAAGAACGTTTTATCATGTCATAATAAAGATCAACTATCCAAAGCTGCTCATTTGTTTTTGAAAGACTGAAGTTTTGTAGTGAACAGACGGTGTTCAATGTTCCCCTGCTGCTTTTTCCATGATACGAAGCATAAACACTCTGTCTGTGAGTTTAATGTGTTGAACAGGACAGTGTGTGGGGCCTCAAATCAATGAGAATTTGTGTTTAGACCTTCATACTGTTGTAAGAAACAAATGTCTGTGCATTAAGAGGAGTAATACATGTATGAGCACCAGTATATTCAAACAGAAAAGGATTCAGAGTTATAATGCTTTGTTTTAATGGTGTCATTAAAACACATTTGTGTTCCCACCCCATTTATGTTTCAGAGAGATGAATAATAAAATGTTTCCAATGCAAGTATAAATGGCGTTTCCTTTTTTAATATCAGCAGTGTTTGTACAACATCACCACAATGATTCAAAATACATATTTGCATTGTTCAAGCTTTGAGTCATATTAATAGTGAGCCTACACAAACATTATAATTTCTTCAAGTTTTAAAAAAGAAGTTTAAAGAGTCACAACGCTGGCTTGTTTATGGTTCATACTCTGAGATATAGATCGTTAAATTCATCTTATGATTCCTCTTAATCAGTGGTTCCCAACACTGTTCCTGGAGCCTCTCAATGCTGCACATATTATATATTTGACACATATTTCAAGTCTTGGGGTTTCTCTCAGGTCGAGAGACTTCAAGAGATTTCCACGACGCACGCGCGAGAACTTAACTGAAGTAGTTGAAGGAGATCGCAATTCTCGCGCATGCGTCATGGAAATCTCTTGAAGTCTCGTTTCAGGCCTACAAGGAAGAAAAGGAATAGTCGAATAAAGTCGTTATTTTTGTTTGTTTTTTACTTTTTGTTTGTTACTTTTTGTTTGCACAAAAAGTATTCGCGTCGCTTGATAAACTTATAGTTGAGCCACTGTTGCGACATGGAATATTTAAACATTTTCTTTAATGACTTTCTGGGCCGTCAAGTTTCATTCCCTTAGGCAGCCTATGTAGCAGTCATCCACCTCTCGGATTTAATCATAAATATCTTCATTTGTGTTCCGAAGACGAACGAAGGCCTTACGGGGTTGGTACAGCATGGGGGTGAGTAATTAATGACTTAATTTTCATTTTTGGGTGAACTAACCCTTTAATTTCACAGGGAATTTCACAAATTTCATTTTGTGATCCTTATGTGATCGATTTTGTAAGCCTGTTGTAATACACCTTGGGATTAAATCTGTGATCTAGGATATTCAATAATGATTATGACATCATCAATAAACACGCATCAGATCAAACCCAGCATTTCTCTCGGCTCTTTTAGCCGTAACGACAGTGTCTTAAAACACACTTACAGCAGCCAGAGAAAAACTGATGTTATAAAGCCAAGAATCAAGAGCCCAACTACAGCAAACACCGATCCCCATAATGGTGACTGGATTATTACATTATTTTGGTAACATTTTACAATAAGGTTCATTAGTTAACATTAGCATTAACTAAGATGAACTAGCAATGACCAAAACATTAGTTACATTATTTATTAATCTTAATATTAGTTAATAGAAATACAGCTGTTCATTGTTTGTTCATATTAGTTCCCATTGCATTAACTAATGTTAACAAATACAACCTTTGATTTTAATAATGTATTAATAAATGTTGAAATTAATATTAACTAAGATTAATAAAATGCTGAAGAAGTATTTTTCATTATTAGTTCATGTTAACTAAGGCAAGGCAAGGCAAGTTTATTTATATAGCACATTCATACACAATGGTAATTCAAAGTGCTTTACATAGAAGAAATAAAAAAAATCAAAAGAAATAACAATAATTAAAACAGTTTTGAATAAAGAAATTAAAATAATCAAAACAAATAATAATAATTAAAACAGTTTAGAATAAAAAATAAAATAATGTACAGTAAAAACAGTCGGACGAACAGTGGCACAGTGCTCATTCAGTAAATGCAAAGCTAAACAGAAGTGTTTTGAGTCTGGATTTGAATGTAACTACTGTAGGAGCACATCTGATCTCCTCTGGAAGCTGGTTCCAGCTGCGGCTGGCATAATAGCTAAAAGCAGACTCTCCGTGCTTAGAGTGAACCCTTGGTATTTCTAGCTGATGTCAAGTCAAGTCAAGTCATCTTCATTTATATAGTGCTTGTAACAATGGATTGTTTCAACGGAGCTTTACAGAGATAAACATATAATTTAAGGTAACAGATTGTTTTGGCGTTATAGCGGTTCTTGAATAATGTTACTTCCAGGTAAACTTAACTTTGATTGATTCACCTCCATTGAAATGATCAGACTTTAAACGCGAACCTGTGATTAACGCTGACGGCGTTCACATGCTCATTCAGAATTGATTCTATAGTTATGTGCTTTTTAAAATATGTGCGCAGGTTTGTAATTCATACAACCCAGCCTAAACAAACTACTTTTCTTGCCTATAAATTTTGATACAGAATTCTGTTTTATTTTATCACTTCGGGGTACGCGAGCCGGAATTCTGTCACATGCCTGTCCTGTCTTGTGTTGCACTTGGGTGTTTGTTGTTTTTTACCATGTGTTCTCTTGTCATTGTATTCCCCGTCCAGCTTGTTATCTCATTATTGGTTCATTTGCCCCACCTGTCTGTTCGTTAGCTCTTTTGTTTGCCTCTCTATTTAATCTCCTTGTGTTCTCAGTACTGTGCTGGTTCGTTATACATGTTACCCTGGTTCTTGTTGGTTGTGTTTTAGTGTATCTGGTATCCTGCCTGTTTTCCCCCACGAGGGAGTTTTTGTTCTTGTTTTATATGTTATTATTTTCCTATTAAATACCCATTGTTTGCATTTGAGTCCTCACACCTTTTTCCCAACCTGTGCCGTGACAGAACGAACCAGCCATCTGAGGATTCAGCACAATAGGTGAGGAGGATTCGGATTGTTGGGATTATGACGATTGCATGGATGACGATGACTTGGATTGCCCTGACTATCATGTTGCTACTTTTGGATCCACCCAATTCTCCGCTAGTGATCGTGACAGAATGACTCTGTCCGCAAATGGGTCCAGTAGCATGAACATTCTGCAGGCGTTTGCTTTTATGGCTCGGCAAAGGGAGGAGGCCATGACGCTCAGGTTTCCTAAAGACTTTTCGTTCAACGACAGAGAGTCCTTTAGAGGAGAGCGTCTGGCAAGATTTTCGGGGACCCGTGGAGCTCGCAGAGGAGGAAGTACTAGAGGGGAGTCCCGGACTCAGTCTCTACTTCGGTCTTCCTTCGACCATGATCCGGTGACGTGCAGCCCAGAACACCATTCGCCGTGGGTCCTGTCCCGTCCTGAACCAGCACCTCGCCAGAAAGGACGACGGAGGAGAAGAAACACCTCCTCCATGACTGTCCCAGTGAGCCCTAGTCCGGTGATCCCAGTTCCGGTGGTCCATGTTCCGGGGGTCCCGAGTAAGGTGGTCCCGAAACGGAGGAGGAGAAGGAGACCTGCGTCTGTCCAGTCAGAGATTGTCCACGTCACGTCTGCTCAGTCAGAGACTGTTCACGTCCCGTCGACCCAGCGAGAGACTGTTCACGTCCCGTCTGCCCAGCGAGTGACAGTTCCCGTCCCGTCTGCCCAGCGAGAGACCGTCCATGTCCCGTCGGCCCAGCGAGAGACTGTTCCTGTCCCGTCTGCCCAGCGAGAGACCGTTCACGTCCCGTCGGCCCAGCGAGAGACTGTTCACGTCCCGTCTGCCCAGCGAGAGACTGTTCACGTCCCGTCTGCCCAGCGAGAGACCGTCCCCGTCCCGTCTGCCCAGCGAGAGACCGTCCCCGTCCCGTCTGCACAGCGAGAGACTGTCCCTGTTTCCTCTGCCTCTCTGAACTGGGAATACCTGGAGCGTCTGGCTCAGATGTTGAATATGCCAGTCTCAGCCGTTCCTGAGCCGGAGCCGGTGCTCGTTTCTGAGCCGGAGGCAGAGCCAGTGCTCGTTCCAGAGCCGGAGGCAGAGTCAGTGCCGGTTTCTGAGCCGGAGGTCATGCATGAGACCGTTCACGTCCCGTCTGCCCAGCGAGAGACCGTTCACGTCCCGTCGGCCCAGCGAGAGACTGTTCACGTCTTGTCTGCCCAGCGAGTGACTGTCCCCGACCCGTCTGCACAGCGAGAGACTGTCCCTGTTTCCTCTGCTTTTCTGAGCTGGGAATACCGGGAGCGGCTGGCTCGGATATTGAATACGCCAGTCTCAGCCGTTCCTGAGCCGGAGCCGGTGCCCGTTCCTGAGCCGGAGCCGGTGCTCGTTCCAGAGCCGGTAGCAGAGACAGTGCCTGTTCCAGAGCTGGAGCACATGTCGGTCTCGGACCCAGTATTTGTTTCTGTGTTTGTGTCTGTCTTTGTGACTGTTTTTGTTCTAGTGTCTGTTCCCGTGCCGGTGTCTGTTCCCGAGCCGGTGTCTGTTCCCGAGCCGGTGTCTGTTCCCGAGCCGGTGCCTGCTGCTGCCCCCGAGCCGGTGCCTGCTGCTGCCCCCGAGCCGGTGCCTGCTGCTGCCCCCGAGCCGGTGCCTGCTGCTGCCCCCGAGCCGGTGCCTGCTGCTGCCCCCGAGCCGGTGCCTGCTGCTGCCCCCGAGCCGGTGCCTGCTGCTGCCCCCGAGCCGGTGCCTGCTGCTGCCCCCGAGCCGGTGCCTGCTGCTGCCCCCGAGCCGGTGCCTGCTGCTGCCCCCGAGCCGGTGCCTGCTGCTGCCCCCGAGCCGGTGCCTGCTGCTGCCCCCGAGCCGGTGCCTGCTGCTGCTTCACCGCCCTGGCCGCCCGAAGGGTCTTCACCGCCCTGGCCGCCCGAAGGGTCTTCACCGCCCTGGCCGCCCGAAGGGTCTTCACCGCCCTGGCCGCCCGAAGGGTCTTCACCGCCCTGGCCGCCTGAGAGGTCTTCACCGCCCTTGCCGCCCGAAGGGTCTTCTCCGCCCTGGCCGCCCGAAGGGTCTTCTCCGCCCTGGCCGCCCGAAGGGTCTTCACCGCCCTGGCCGCCCGAAGGGTCTTCACCGCCCTGGCCGCCCGAAGGGTCTTCACCGCCCTGGCCGCCCGAAGGGTCTTCACCGCCCTGGCCGCCTGAGAGATCTTCACCGCCCTGGCCGCCCGAAGGGTCTTCACCGCCCTGGCCGCCCGAAAGGTCTGCTCCGCCCTGGCCGCCCGAGGGGTCTGCACCACCCTGGCCACCTGATGAACTTTGTGTTTCGCCCGGGTCTCCCAGGACTAAGAAATTTGTTCCTCCCGTCCCGCCCTGGTCTGTCCCTCCCGTCCCGCCCTGGTTTGTCCCTCCCGTCCCGCCCTGGTTTACTCCTCCTGTCCCGCCCTGGTTTGCTCCTCCCGTCCCGCCTGATGGAGCGTCTGGTAGCCGCTCCGTAGGGAGGGGGTAATGTCACATGCCTGTCCTGTCTTGTGTTGCACTTGGGTGTTTGTTGTTTTTTACCATGTGTTCTCTTGTCATTGTATTCCCCGCCCAGCTTGTTATCTCATTATTGGTTCATTTGCCCCACCTGTCTGTTCGTTAGCTCTTTTGTTTGCCTCTCTATTTAATCTCCTTGTGTTCTCAGTACTGTGCTGGTTCGTTATACATGTTACCCTGGTTCTTGTTGATTGTGTTTTAGTGTATCTGGTATCCTGCCTGTTTTCCCCCACGAGGGAGTTTTTGTTCTTGTTTTATATGTTATTATTTTCCTATTAAATACCCATTGTTTGCATTTGAGTCCTCACACCTTTTTCCCAACCCGTGCCGTGACAAATTCACAACGCTTTATCTGTAGAGTGGGAAAGGGATCCTCCATAGGGAGAGGATAGTGGACACTTCAGCACTGCATTGTCATCGGGTCCAGGCGGATCTCCTTCGTCAGATCTGGACACGGCCTGGATCCGGCAGGCTGCGGGAAAACCTCGGGATAAACAAAGACACTAATATTACGTATCCTAGAGACAAAGATGAATTAATGATATTAAGAAGAGGATATATGACCTCTGGAAACATCTCTTTCAGTAGCTTAGTCGGTATAGGATCTAACATACAAGTTGTCGATTTAGATGAATTAATGAGTTTGCAGAATTCTTCCTCTCCTATAGCAACAAATGAATCAAATTTTTCCTCAGGGAGACTACAATGCACTTCCTGATGCGATACTGTGGTAGACGGTTGCATAGTTATAATTTTGTCCCTGATATTATCAATCTTATAAGTGAAGAAGTTCATAAAGTCATCACTGCTGTGTTGCTTTGACACTTCTGAGCTTGAAGCTTTCTTTTTCGTTAGTTTAGCCACTGTTTCAAATAAATACCTTGGATTATGTTTATTTTCTTCTAATAGGTTTGAAAAATAAGCAGATCTAGCAGCTTTTAAAGCCTCTCTGTAAGCAATCGAGCTCTCTTTCCACGAAATCCGAAATACCTCTAGTTTAGTTTTCTTCCAGTTGCGCTCCATTTTTCTGGCTGCTCTCTTAAGGGCCCGGGTGTGCTCGCTGTACCACGGCGTTGGGCTATTTTTTTTAATCTTCTTTAAGCGCAACGGAGCAACTGCGTCTAAAGTGCTGGAAAAGAGAGAGTTAAATGTTTCTGTTGCAATATCAAGTTCTTCTAAGCTATCCGGGATGCTAAGATGATGAAACTGATTAGGAAGATTATTGATAAAGCAATCTTTAGTGGCAGAAGTTATAGGTCTAACGTATTTATAACACGGAGTCGGCTTTGCAGCCTTGGCTAAATGTAATTTACATGAGACTAGAAGATAATGATCTGAGATGTCATCCCTCTGCTGCAGAATTTCAACGGCATCAACATCTATTCCATGTGATAATATTAGATCTAGAGTATGATTACGACAATGAGTAGGTCCTGACACGTGTTGTCTAACTCCAATTGAGTTTACAATGTCTTTAAATGCCAATCCCAATGCATCTTTTTCATTTTCTACATGTATATTAAAATCACCAACAATTAGTACTTTATCTGCAGCCAATACTAATTCTGATAGAAAGTCTGCAAATTCTTTGATAAAATCTTTATGGTGCCCTGGTGGCCTGTATACAGTAGCCAGCATAATTCTCAAATGTGATTTATCGTTTACACTATATATTTTTACATTAAGCACCAATACTTCAAAAGAAGTATATTTAAAGCTAGATTTCTTAGTGGTTTTGAAAATATTACTATAAATTACAGCAACACCTCCCCCTTTGCCTTTCAGACGAGGTTCATTTTTATAACTGTAATCTTGTGGGGTTGACTCATTTAAAATAATGTAATCGTTTGGTTTTAGCCAGGTTTCTGTCAAACACAGCATATCAAGATTATAATCTGAAATCATATCATTAACTATGAGAGATTTTGAAGTAAGGGATCGAATATTCAGCAACCCAAGCTTTATCATTTGCTCATCTGTATTATATCTGTTTTTTATTTGTTGAACATCAATTACATTTTTAACCTGACGTTTTTTGGATTTCCAAATTCGGGGAACAGACACAGTCTCTATATGATGACATCTAGGTGAAAGAGGCTCTATGTGATGGGATTTATCTGACCTTGGTGACGTGAGGCCGCTAGCAGACGGTCGGTTTAGCCAGTCTGTCTGCTTCCTGACCTGAGCCCCAGATTGTCATGTTTTATCTCTAAGACTATGAGCCAAATTACTAGAGAGAAGAGCAGCACCAGCCTAGAAGGGATGGATACCATCTCTTTTCAACAGATCAGGCTTGCCCCAAAAACTTTTCCAATTGTCTATGAATTTTATATTATTCTGCGGACACCACTTCGACAGCCAACCATTCAGTGAGGCCAATCGGCTAACTATCTCATCACTCCTGCGTACAGGAAGGGGGCCAGAGCAAATTACAGTGCCTGACATCGTACTTGCGAGTTCACACACCTCTTTAATATTAATTTTGGTGATCTCCGACTGGCGGAGTCGAACATCATTAGTGCCAACCAGTGGTGTAAAGTAACGAATTACAAATACTCTCGTTACTGTAATTGAGTAGTTTTTTTTAGGAATTGTACTTTTTTAAGTAGTTTAAAAACAGTGTACTTTTACTTTTACTTGAGTACATTTTAAGTGCTGTATCGGTACTTTTACTGCGCTATTCCCTGAACCTGCCGTCGCTACATTTATACTAATATTTATTTTTATAATAAGTCATCATGTGACTCCATGCGTGATTCCCGTCAAATCAAATCGCGCGCGGAAAACTTTGCATCAAACCAGCATCAACAGACTTCGAGACACCTGGCGCCAATTTATTTTGTTCACGAAGTGACTTTCGGAGTGGATCTTGAGCCTGGAGGAAGTTCATGCATTTGTGTCTTCATATAGGCAAAAAAATAGCGCAAGCGTCACACCTCGCACGTCCTTCAGTGTGTGTGTGTGTGTGTGTGGTAAATAAAACTGCGCGTCGGCTGCACCATTCATTCACACAGAACATGCAGGATTCGTATTTAAATTGTCTTTGTGGTTTAATATTCACACTATATCGCGATTTGATTTCAAGTGTACTGAACTGCTTTCTATTTATTCCTCAAATTTACAAATTCCGTGAAATTCCGAGTTATAAATTCCTTTTTTATGACTGGATTTTGTCAGCATTTTAGGGGGGGGGGTGGGAGTCGTCCAAAACAATGGTAGGGGAAACGCTGTATTTTTAGTGCTAGCAGTCAAAAATAAAACTGTTGGAGAAATATTGAAATACTGTTTCTTTTTTTCTATGAATTTGTGATAAAAGAGTAAGCTACATTTTCAATTTGCAGGGTATAAGGTGGACTAACATTCATAGCATATATACTCACTACTCACTACTCTTGAGTACTTTTAAAAGGGCTACTTTTTACTCCTACTTTGAGTAGTTTTTAGGACCGGTACTTTTACTCTACTCTCACTACATTTTTTGACAAGTAACAGTACTTTTACTTGAGTATGCTTTTTCAGTACTCTTTCCACCACTGGTGCCAACATGAATAATGATCTTAGAGAATTTACGATTAGCATTAGCCAGCACTTTTAAATTTGCTTTGATGTCAGGCGCTCTGGCTCCCAGCAAACATGTGACTATGGTGGCTGGTGTCTCTATTTTCACGTTCCGTGTGATCGAATCACCAATTACCAGGGCGCAATCAACAGAATTCTCAGTGGGTGTTTCACTGAGTGGGGCAAATCGGTTTGTTATGGGAATCGGAACGGAAGAGTGGTTCTTTGATCCGCGACTAGAACGATCTCTCACAGTCACCCATCTGCCCTGCTGCACGGGCTCTACTTCAGCCAGAACCAAATCATGTAAAGAGTTCACTATGCTAGGCGCATCCAAAACACTATCTAAAGATCTAGCATTCTTACCATCCTTAATTAAAGTTTGGATGCGTGTCTCTAGTTCTGAAATCTTCTCCGTCAGCCTGACTGTCTCCTTGCATTTATCACATATAAATCCTATATTGCCATCGGAGAAGGCTATACTAAACATATGACATGTGACACAGGTGACAATAACAGGACAAGAAGACGTTACTCACCGTGTTTGTTGACTGATTTCTTACTTACCTGGACTTTATGAACTCAAAGGCGCGGGCGCGCGAGAGAAAATAAATATATAAATGAGCGCACGGGTGGCGCGTTAGCAGGCTAACGTTAGCGAGTTACTAGCGTGCTGTGTTAACAATAACGGAAACTAGAGATGTAAGGTTAATCTGAGATGTTGGGTAAGCTGTATTTAGTAGTATAAACAACTGGATAGTAAATGATGGCTCAAAACATAAAGAAATACGAGGCTCAGGCGGAGCTTACAGCCTCGAAGCAAACAAACACACAGCAGGCAGCGAGGCAGACAGGAGCAATCGATCAGCGATCAGCGATCAGGATGTGATCCTAATGATCTGAGTGATCTGTTCATATTTTCTGGTTCTGCTCAGAATCCTGGCAGCAGCGTTCTGTATGAGCTGCAACTGTCTTATGGTCTTTTTTTGGAAGGCCAGTGAGGAGTCCATTACAATAATCCACCCTGCTGGTGATGAAAGCATCCACAAGTTTCTCCAAGTCTTGACTTGAAACAAAGCATCTAATTCTTGCAACATTTTTCAGGTGATAGTATGCTGATTTAGTTATTGCTTTGACATGACTACTGAAACTAAGGTCTGACTCCAGAGACACACCAAGATTCCTGACTTGATTTTTAGTTGTTAGACCCCTAGAGTGAAGGTATGCATTCACCTTGAGAACTTCATCTTTGTTTCCAAACGCAATGACTTCAGTTTTGTCTTTGTTTAACTGAAGAAAGTTTTGGCACATCCAACTGTTTACTTCATCAATGCATTGGCACAGGGAGTCAATGGGGCTGTAGTCGTTAGGCGATAGGGCTAAGTAGAGCTGTGTGTCGTCTGCATAGCTGTGGTAAGAGATTTGGTTCTTTCTCATTATTTGGCTCATTGGGAGCATGTACAGGTTGAATAGGAGTGGTGCAAGAATTGAGCCTTGAGGGACTCCGCATGTCATGGATGTCCACTCAGAGTTATGGTCTCCTATACTCACATAATAACCTCTCCCTTCTAAGTATGATCTGAACCATTTTAGGACTATCCCAGAAAGCCCCACCCAGTTTTCCAGCCTGTCAAGAAGTATGTTGTGATCGACAGTGTCAAATGCAGCACTGAGGTCAAGTAGTACCAGCACTGATAATTTGCCTGTATCAGTATTTAAGAGAATATCGTTTATTATCTTTATGGGCGCTGTCTCTGTGCTGTGATGCGATCAGAAACCAGATTGAAGATTGTCAAAGTATCCATTCAAGCTTAAGAATTTGTTCAGCTGATTGAAGCCAACTTTTTCAATGATCTTGCCTATGAAAGGAAGATTTGAGATCGGTCTATAATTGCTTAAGATGGTCTTATCCAGATTGCTCTTTTTCAGGAGGGGCTTGACAACTGCAGTTTTCAGGGAGTTTGGAAAACTCCCAGAGAGAAGTGAGGCATTTACCACTTCTAGGAGATCTACTTCTACGCTGTTTAACACACTTTTGAAGAAAGATGTGGGAAGTGCGTCAAGGGCGCAGGTTGATGTTTTAAGGTGCTGTATGGTTTCTTCCAAAATTTTGCCATCAATTTCTTTGAAATCAGACATAGTAACTACATTCTCAGGTTGTGGTCTGATCTGTCTGACCCCAGAGCAACTCAAGGATGTGCTGATCACCTTTCTGATATTATTAATGTTCTCAGAGAAGAAAGAAGCAAACTCACTGCACTTGCCGTCTGAGAGCATTTCACTGGGAATCTGGCTTGGGGGGTTTGTCAGTCTCTCTACAGTAGCAAAAAGAGTGCGTGTGTTGTTTAAGTTGCTGTTTATAATATTTGAGAAGAAAGCTGTCTAGCTTTTGTCACGTTCACACTTAGGGAAAGGAGAACTCAAGTGCAAAACAAGGAAGGTTTATTTATAAAAAAATAGAACAAACACAAATCAAAAACCCACGAGGGGGAAAACATAATAAATGAACATGAAACAAACACTGGGTCCAGAACACAGGGAACACCAACCAGGAACAGAGAAACATCTGACAACGATAACGAACCGACAAAGACTGCAAACATGAGGAGACTTATAAAGGGAACAAATCAAGAGGGAACAGGTGGAGAAACTCAAACACTAATCAGGTAACGAGCGGGAGGGATCAAACAATGACAGAAGCACATGGTTCAACATAACAACCACCCATGTGCAACACAAGACAGGACAGACATGTGACATAACCCCCTCCCTACGGAGCGGCTACCAGACGCTCCATGAGTCTAGGGCGGGGCAGGAAGGAAACATCAGGCGGAACGGGAGGGACAGACCAGGGCGGGACAAGGGGGACAGACCGGAGCTGAACATCAACCGGCCAGGGCGAGACCAAGTTCATCAGGCGGCCAGGGCGGTGAAAAACCCTCGAGTGGCCAGGGCGGCGAAGAACCCTCGGGCGGCCATGGCGGTGAAGAACCCTCGGGCGGCCTGGGCGGATCAGACCTTTCAGGTGGCCAGGGCGGCTCAGACCTTTCAGGTGGCCAGGGCGGTGAAGACCTTTCAGGTGGCCAGGGCGGTGAAGACCTTTCAGGTGGCCAGGGCGGTGAAGACCTTTCAGGTGGCCAGGGCGGTGAAGACCTTTCAGGTGGCCAGGGTGGCGAAGAACCCTCGGGCGGCCTGGGCGGATCAGACCTTTCAGGTGGCCAGAGCGGTGAAGACCCTTCAGGTGGCCAGGGCGGATCAGCGGGCTCTGGCTCAGGATCAGCGGGCTCTGGCGCAGGATCAGCGGGCTCTGGCGCAGGATCAGCGGGCTCTGGCGCAGGATCAGCGGGCTCTGGCGCAGGATCAGCGGGCTCTGGCGCAGGATCAGCGGGCTCTGGCGCAGGATCAGCGGGCTCTGGCGCAGGATCAGCGGGCTCTGGCGCAGGATCAGCGGGCTCTGGCGCAGGATCAGCGGGCTCTGGCGCAGGATCAGCGGGCTCTGGCGCAGGATCAGCGGGCTCTGGCGCAGGATCAGCGGGCTCTGGCGCAGGATCAGCGGGCTCTGGCGCAGGATCAGCGGGCTCTGGCGCAGGATCAGCGGGCTCTGGCGCAGGATCAGCGGGCTCTGGCGCAGGATCAGCGGGCTCTGGCGCAGGATCAGCGGGCTCTGGCGCAGGATCAGCGGGCTCTGGCGCAGGATCAGCGGGCTCTGGCGCAGGATCAGCGGGCTCTGGCGCAGGATCAGCGGGCTCTGGCGCAGGATCAGCGGGCTCTGGCGCAGGATCAGCGGGCTCTGGCGCAGGATCAGCGGGCTCTGGCGCAGGATCAGCGGGCTCTGGCGCAGGATCAGCGGGCTCTGGCGCAGGATCAGCGGGCTCTGGCGCAGGATCAGCGGGCTCTGGCGCAGGATCAGCGGGCTCTGGCGCAGGATCAGCGGGCTCTGGCGCAGGATCAGCGGGCTCTGGCGCAGGATCAGCGGGCTCTGGCGCAGGATCAGCGGGCTCTGGCGCAGGATCAGCGGGCTCTGGCGCAGGATCAGCGGGCTCTGGCGCAGGATCAGCGGGCTCTGGCGCAGGATCAGCGGGCTCTGGCCCTGGCGGGCAGGCGACGGGCTCAGGCTCTGGCGGGCAGGCGACGGACTCAGGCTCTGGCGGGCAGGCGACGGACTCAGGCTCTGGCGGGCAGGCGACGGGCTTAGGCTCTGGGACCGACACCAGCTCCGGGTCAAGGACAGGCTCCGGGACAGGGACAGGGACAGATACTGGCTCAGGGACAGACATTAACACAGACACAGTCATAAGAACAGAAACAAATACAGAAACAAACATAGATTCCGGCTCAGGGACAGACTCCGGCTCAGGGGCAAGCACAATCTCCGGGATCGACACAGGCTCAGGGACAGGGACAGACACTGGCTCAGGGACAGATACTAAAACAAAAACAGTCAACATAACAGAAACAAATACAGACACAAACATATCTTCCAGCTCAGGGCCGGACACAGGCTCTGAGACAGGCACCGGCTCAGGGACAGGCACCGGTTCAGGGACAACCACCGGTTCAGGGACAGGCACCGGCTCAGGGACAGGCACCGGTTCAGGGACAGGCACCGGTTCAGGGACAGGCACCGGCTCAGGGACAGGCACCGGCTCAGGGACAGGCACCGGCTCAGGGACAGGCACCGGCTCAGGGACAGGCACCGGCTCAGGGACAGGCACCGGCTCAGGGACAGTCTCTCGCTGGGCAGACGTGACGTGGACAGTCTCTCGTTGGACAGACGGGACGCGAAAAGTCTCTCGCTGGGCAGATGGATTACCTCTCCTCCGTCCATGCGGTTCAGGGACAGGCACCGGCTCAGGGACAGTCTCTCGCTGGGCAGACGTGACGTGGACAGTCTCTCGCTGGACAGACGGGACGCGAAAAGTCTCTCGCTGGGCAGATGGATTACCTCTCCTCCGTCCATGACGGTGAGAAGCCGGCTCTGAACTGCCCTTCACTGGTACAGGATCGTAAGGCAGCCAGGATGGAGAGTGATGTTGATCCTCCTCTCGACCACCTCCTCCTCCTTTACAACCTCCCCGGGTCCCACGAAAAATAACCTGGCGGGTCCCCCGAAAATCTCTCCTGTGACCTCCACGGGTCTCAGAAACCCTGGCCAAGCGCTCCGACTCCTCCCTTTGATGAGCCATCAAAGCGAACGCTTGGAAGATGTTCATTCCACTGGATTCCTTACCCGGCCGAGTCCTTCGGTCCCCGCCGATAGGACGGAACTGGGTTGCTCCAAATGTGGAGATGACGTAGTCCGGGCAATCCAGATCATCGTCGTCCATATACATGTCATGCATGCTTCCTCAGAGAAAATAAATAAATAAATAAAATCCTTCTTGCTGCTGAGTTCAAAAAATGGTCGGTTCGTTCTGTCACGTTCACACTTAGGGAAAGGAGAACTCAAGTGCAAAACAAGGAAGGTTTATTTATAAAAAAATAGAACAAACACAAATCAAAAACCCACGAGGGGGAAAACATAATAAATGAACATGAAACAAACACTGGGTCCAGAATACAGGGAACACCAACCAGGAACAGAGAAACATCTGACAACGATAACGAACCGACAAAGACTGCAAACATGAGGAGACTTATAAAGGGAACAAATCAAGAGGGAACAGGTGGAGAAACTCAAACACTAATCAGGTAACGAGCGGGAGGGATCAAACAATGACAGAAGCACATGGTTCAACATAACAACCACCCATGTGCAACACAAGACAGGACAGACATGTGACAGCTTTGCCTAGTTCCATATTGAAAGCATGGATGCTGTCTTTGTAGATGTTATAATGGACTACACGTTTTGTCTTCCGCCACATGCGCTCTGTTTTTCTACATTGTCTTTTCATATTTTGCACAGCTGTTGAGTTTCTCCAAGGTGCTTTTTGTCTACCACTATTCTTCCTGACTTTCACAGGAGCGATATAATCTATTACACCTTTAACCTTTGAGTTAAAAGAATCAAGGAGAAAATCAACAGAGTCAGCAGATATGCTTGGTTTTAAAGATATAGCCTTCATAAATAGCACACTAGTGTTCTCATTTAAGCATCTCTTGTTGACAGACACAGATCTAGCTTCAATGGCAAGAGAGATCAATATATCAAAGAAAATACAGAAATGATCAGACAGTGCTACATCCTTAATAACAATCGATGAGATGTTTAGACCCTTACTGATAAGTAAATCTAGAGTGTGTCCACGATTGTGTGTGGGTCCATGTACATGCTGAGTCAGATCAAAAGTTTTTTAAACAGTTTTGATTTCTTTTGCCATATTGTTTTCTGCTTTATCTATGTGAATGTTAAAATCTCCAGTAATAGCAAAACAGTCAAACTCTGAGGAAATTGTTGATAACAGTTCTGTAAAGTCCTCAGCAAAGGCTGGAGAGTATTTTGGAGGCCTGTAAATAATAAGTAAAATACATGGGGCACCTTTTAACACAATACCCAGATATTCAAAAGAGGGGTAGTTACCAAATGATGTTTGCTTACATTGATAGACATCTTTAAAAAGAGCAGCTACTCCCCCTCCTCTCCTAGCAGCTCTGCAGACACTCATAAAAGTAAAGTTAGGAGGGGATGTTTCATTGAGGACTGTTCCACTGCAGCTGTCTTCTAGCCAAGTTTCATTTAGAAGCATAAAATCCAGGTTGTATGTGGTTATTAAGTCATTGACTAGAAGTGATTTATTTTTAAGTGAGCGGATGTTTAAAAGTGCTAACTTAACAGTCTTACTTTTTGTTACTTTTGTCTTAGTTTGGCATGCAATAGGCACCAGATTAGATGGGTTTGCTGTACGGCTTTTGAAGGCCTTAGACTTTCTATCATGTAATCGAACAGCAATAGAGAAAGATTCAGGCACACTGGGTTCCCGCTTGTTCTGTAAACATTTGAGAAAGTTACTGTTATCATAGCGGGACCCGGCACATATCACTGAGAGCTGGTATCAGTTGTTTTTGGTTCACCTCGAGCCGATGGAGGAGGGTGTGGGCCCTGGCGTTTTTGCAGAGGCCGAAGAGCTCTCACAAGCGGAGAGCGAGCTGGGCCCGCAGGCTTTCATGGTTTTGGGGCCTGACTTTTTTTGGTTGATGTCTGGGGGCTTGCAGATAGTTTGGTTCCAGCAAACCCCAGTTTTTCCATTTTCTCTGTGAAACACAGAAGATGCTGTGGAGATGCTGGAGATAGGGATAACGTGTCTGGTGATAGGGTAGAGGCTGGAGGGGGCTGTTTCTCTGGTGTTATTGGAGGCTGTAAAATGCTGTCCTGGTTTTCCAGCAAGTCGTCCTTGGGTGCTGAATGTTGGAGCAGTTCTAGAATGTCACAGTCTGTCTCTGGTGAGCTCTGTGGAAAGGGCTCATCTGAGATTGTGTCCGTGAGCAGCGGCTGTTTTGGCTGAGTGGTGTTATCATTGTCCTTGTTTGACGTGTCAACCGCATGTCCATCCAGGTGCTGAAGTGAAGTCCTGTGGTCATTCATACTGTGTCCAGGTGTGTGTGTGCCATTCAGGTTGAGTGTATTGGCACACACTGCAGAAGGATGATGGAGGGAGAAGTAGATATTGTCCTTTAGCACTCTTGAACCAAGTTTGTTTGGGTGGAGCCCATCCTGTTGAAACAGTTGCCTCTGACTCCAGAAAAGATTGAAGTTGTCAATGAAGTTTACTCCTTTTATATTGCAGGTTTTTTGGAGCCATGTATTAAGCCCAAGCAACCGTGAAAATCTGTTTGTTCCTCTTGCTGGGAGTGGTCCACTGATGAATGTTTGTACTTTCAGTCTTTTAAGTGTTTCAAAAAGTTAATTGAAATCCTTCTTAAGGAGTTCTGACAGCTCTTTATGAATATCATTTTCCCCCACATGAATGATGAGTCGATTTGCAGTCTTATGTTTCATCAGAATGTTCTCAAGTTCCCTGTTTACATCAGAAGTCGTTGCTTGTGGAAGGCAGCACGTAGTTGTATCCCTGCTAATAATGTTTCTGATTATGGAGTCACCCACTATCAGAGTCCTGTGCTCGGCTGCGCTCTGAGCTGAGTGCCGCTGTCTGCTCGACCTTGAGCGCCAGTTAGCATCAGTGTTAGCTACGGGCTGATTCAGTATTTGTTCAAACACATTCATCACGTTTGGGGATTCCTCATTTACATTCACTAATACTTCAAATCTGTTCTCAAGATGTATAGGCGGTGGTAGGAGACCAGTATTTGCAATCTTTGTCAGAGCCGTATCTGGGGTAGAGGAGGCTACTGCGGCAATATGTGATGCTCGTGACAATCTGATGTCTCGAGTGCCTTTGGGTCTCGCTCCCTGTTTGTGCCACCGATTTGTAAGTCGATCGGCTTGTTTACCTACACTCAGTATGGCCTGTCGAGGAGGAATAGATTCATGGGACTCACCGGCTGTAGGCTGAGGGCATCCATGACGAAGCTCTGTTGTGTGTTCCGCCTGGTTTGGTGGTCCCACAAGTAACTTTGTTTCAAGAGCTACAATCCTTTGTAAAAGTCTGTGGCAGTTAGTGCCACAGACTTTTGCCACAGTGCCACAGAGTGCAGCAAGTAGATTCCAGAAGAGGCATTTTCTCTTATCCTTTAGAATGTAGGCAGTTGTGTTTTCTTCCCCAGAATGTAAGCAGTGGGAGGCTGGTTGAATAAAAGTATTCTGCTTTTTTTGTAGTAATCCAAGCGTTTGAGCACTGTGTTGATTAGCTGAAGTGAAAATTAGGTGATAAAAGGAGATAAAATATAAAAATAAAAATATAAAAGCGATAGAGCAAAGCGCGGAGCGGTAAGCAAGAGCGTCCGAACAGTAGCAGAGAGCTACTGTTTTTGTCAATGATTAAATAGCCTACAGTAGGTCTAGGCCAACTTAGATACATTAATGCACAAAACAGTCTCATGTTCATGTCATGAATCTTTATTTTGGGAATTGTAGTGTAAAATATATGTATTTGTTCTGGACAATGACCCACTTTTGACATCTTTGATGCTTCCTCCGGCCTTTTTTCCTCAGCATTTTATTTTTTGCCATTTATAGGATCCTGCTGCAGAAAAAAAAAACTTCTCCCCCCTTCTTGTCAATAGTCTACATTTCCTGTAAATTTGCTTTTTCAGACTAAGGTAGTTAACTAATGTGAACGAATGAACCTTATTGTTAAGTGTTACCATTCTTTTCAATAAATCATCAACATCTAAACCTCTGTTAATTCTCAATAAGACCTTCTGTAAACGTCTGACAGAAATAAAGTCAGACTGTTAGTAATAAGTGAGGCTGGTAATGCGGTTTGTTTTGTTGAACCCTCCTCTGCTGAGATCTGATAGTGTTTAATGTTCTGTTAGGATTTAAAGTGTTTCTGTTGTGTGAGTTTTGTATGTCAGCGTTGTGTTGAAGAGTAGAGCCTGTGCTTCAGCCCAGCAGAAGACCAACAAACACTGATGATATACTGCTTTATTTAAAATGCAGTAATGCAGTAATATATTGCAGTGTTATTTTTTATTCTTTGTTAAGTTTCAGACATGCACAAAGTATTTGCAGATTAATAAATACAAATAAATGCTCAGTCTATCATTGTACCGACATGATGTCTTTGTTTAGCAGCTTACAACTGAGTAAAATGTCTCGGTTACGGATGTAACCCTCGTTCCCTGAGTAGGGAACGGAGACGTTCCGTCGGACGAAGACGAATGGGGGTTTCGCTTAGAAAGCCTATCCGCTTCGAGTAATACAAAACGAGCCAATGGCAAAGAAATGCCATGGGTCTGCAGAATTTGCATGGAGCAACTCCGCCCCACCTCGTGGGTATAAAGGGAGGAAGTGCCAGCAAAGCAGTATGTTTCTTCGCTGAGGAGCCAAGACTGAGCTCAGGCGATCCCCGCGGTACAGCGGAAAGTGGCAGGAAGACGGAACGTCTCCGTTCCCTACTCAGGGAACGAGGGTTACATCCGTAACCGAGACGTTCCCTTTCGTTGTCACTCCGAGTTCCGTCGGATGACGACGAATGGGGATACCAGTCTAATCACGCCACCTTCTCGGCTGTCTTCCAGTGCCCTGCGTAATCTGAGATCCCTGTCGTGAGACAGCACGGACGAAGGACTCTTATTAGTACAGGAATACCATGGTACACTGGGGAGCATATCCCAAGGTTTTTAAGGGAATATGCAATTACTGCCAACCCAAAGGAAGGGGGAACTTAGAAAATACACATATGACCCGAGGGATGCATATGGGTAATCACTGGGGTGTCCAGCCGCAGGTGGAATATTTCAACCCCAGGGGTGGCAAGGTGGCTTGCCAAGGGAAAGACACATGCTCAAAGAGGCTTACAGTGGAAATACACATGTGGGGGTAGCCCAGAGGAGGTACCATGCACACGGGAGGCACCTAGCCGACGCACAGGCAACAGACACTGGCGCCGACGTCAGAAGTGCTGAAGGAACTCAGGGCTTTCAGGGAAGCTCACCTGAGGAGAATATCGCACGTATCCAGTCCGTGGAGTGGAATGGCGAGCAAGTGAAGACACCTGAGCGGGTCCAGTACTAGCTGGTTGAAGCGAGTACATGAGAGGACACTGGCTCCACTCGGAGATTGTAGAATCTGGCGAATGTGTTGGGTGTCGCCCAGCCTGCAGCTCAGCAGATGTCTGTTAGCGAGGCGCCATGCGCAAGAGCCCAAGAGGACGCCACACTCCGGGTGGAGTGGGCAGTCACACCAAGGGGGCACGGTCGACCTTGCTGTTGGTAAGCCAAAGCAATGGCGTCCACTATCCAGTGAGACAACCTTTGCTTGGAGAGAGCCTTTCCCTTCAGTCTCCCACCATTCCCACCAGTCTCCCAACAGACAAAGAGCTGGTCTGAGGTCCTGAAACACTGCGTTCTGTCTACATAGATGCGGAGAGCACGTACTGGACAGAGCAGTGCCAAGGCTGGGTCTGCCTCCTCCGGGGGCAGCGCTTGCAGGTTCACCACCTGGTCCCGGAAGGGAGTGGTAGGAACCTTGGGCACATATCCAGGCCGGGGTCTCAGGATCACGTGAGAGTAAGCCGGCCCGAATTCCAGGCACGCTTCGTCAACGGAGAATGCGTGCAGGTCCCCTACCTTCTATAAGCCTATATTCCTAGATTATCTTCTATATTGCCTTCTGTGCGGCAATAGCGCCGACATAGACCTTGAGGGTGGAGGGAGACAGCCTTTGCTCCAACCCATCTTGAAGAAAGGAAAGCACGACACTGATCGAACATCTCCGGGGGTCTTCTCGGTGAGAAGAACACCAGCTGATGAAGAGGTTCCACTTCAACGCATAGAGGTGTCTCGTGGACGAAGCTCTAGCGGAAGTGATGGTAGCCACCACCGCTGGTGGTAGGGTACTCAAACCTGCCTCGTCCCGTCCAGGAGCCACACGTGGAGGTTCCAAAGATCGGGACGAGGGTGCCATAGGGTGCCCCGTCCCTGAGAAAGGAGGTCCTTCCTCAGGGGAATCGGCCAAGGAGGTGCTGTCGTGAGGAGTACAAGTTCGGGGAACCAGGTCCTGGCGGGCCAGTATGGCGCGACCAAAATGACCTGCTCCTCGTCCTCCCTGACCTTGCGCAGGGTCTGCGCAAGACGGCTCACTGGGGGAAACGCATATTTGCGGCCCCGCGGCCAGCTGTGCGCCAGTGCATCCGTGCCGAGCGTGCCCTCGGTCAGGGAATAAAACTGGCCGCAATGGGTCGAGTCGTGAGAGGCAAACAGATCTATCTGTGCGTCCCCGAACTGGTCCCAAATCAGCTGAACCGACTGGGGATGGAGTCGCCATTCTCCAGGGAGGGGCTGAAACCGTGAGAGCTCGTCTGCACAGTTCAGGGCTCCAGGAATATAAATGGCACGAAGCGACCTCAGATGCTTCTGACTCCATAAGAGGAGGTGGCGGGCGAGTTGCGACATACGCCGGGAGCGCAGACCACCCTGACGGTTGATGTACGCTACAGTCGCGGTATTGTCTGAACGGACTAGTACATGCTGGCCCCTGAGCACGGCTCGGAAGCGGCGGAGGGTGAGCTGTACAGCCAGCAACTCGAGGCAATTGACGTGCCATAAGCGGTGGGGTCCTGTCCAGGAGCCCGCGGCAGCACGTCCGTTGCACGTCCTCAGCCCGTGGCAGAGGCATCTGTCATTACAACATGCCGCGAAGCTCGTTCCAGAGGCACTCCGGCCCGTAGAAAACTGAGGTTCGACCACGGGGTGAAGGTCTGACAGCAGGTCGGAGTAACTGGTACTCGGAGGGTGCCGTGATGCCATGCCCACCTTGGGACTCGGTCGCGAAGCCACAGCTGAAGCGGTCTCATATGAAGCAATCCGAGCGGCGTAGTCGCGGCTGCAGAAGCCATATGCCCCAGGAGCCTCTGAAAAAGTTTCAGTGGAACCGCACACTTGCCCTCGAACTGTCTCAGGCAAGTCAGCAGTGACTGCGCACTCGCTCGTAAGCTGCGCGGACATGGCGACCGAGTCGATGTTCATACCGAGAAAAGAGATCCTCTGCACGGGGCGAAGTTACTCTTCTCCCAGTTGACCCGAAGGCCCAGACGGGCTAAGTGCCGGAGCACTAAGTCCCTGTGTTCACAAACCTGGTCTCGAGAGTGAGCTAGGATCAGCCAGTCGTCGAGATAGTTCAGGATGCGAACCCCGTTTTCCCGAAGGGGAACAAGGGCTGCCTCGACGACCTTCGTGAAGACGCGAGGAGACAGGGCTAGCCCGAATGGTAGAACCGCGTACTGATATGCCTGCCCCTCGAAAGCAAACCGTAGGAACGGTCTGTGTCGAGGGGGAATGGAGACATGAAAGTAGGCGTCCTTCAGGTCGATCGCTGCAAACCAATCCTGGGGCCGCACACATTCGAAAATGCGTTTGGCAGTGAGCATCTTGAACGGCATCCTGTGAAGGGAGCGGTTCAGCACGCGCAGGTCCAGGATTGGCTGTAACCCACCGGTTTTCTTCGGGACAATGAAGTACGGGCTGTAGAAGCCAGACCTCATTTCGGCTGGAGGGACAGTCTCGATCACACCCTTCGCCAGCAGGGTAGCAACCTCCGCTCTCATGATAGGGGCATTGCCACCGACCATAGTGGAGCGGACTCCCATGCGCGGGGAGGAGACCGCGCGAACTGAATCGCGTAGCCGAGCCTGATCGTTCGTGTGACCCAGCGGGACAGGTTGGGAAGCTCTAGCCAGGCTCCCAAGAACTGTACCAGCGGGGTCACGCGAACCACAGACTTCCCGTCGGTGGGGCAGCGAGGCGGTATGACTGGCCCGGACGTGGACGGCATAGCGGCCCGGTGTGGGGGCACAGTCATAGACCGCGTCCTGACAGAGGAGACCAGGGAAGGACGAATGTTCCACGGGGGTCTGCTCTGCCAGGGGTCTGGCGACAGAGGAGGATGAGAGCGGCACGGTCCGGGGAAGGCGCGCACTGTCATCCGGCTCTGGGACAGAGGAGGACGAGGGGTGCACGGCCCGGGGGCGGCACACCGTGTTGTCCGAGAACTCTGTGTGCTCAGAAACGGGAGAGTCAGTTCTTTCTGAATAAGGATTCTTCCCCGGCCCTCCACCAGGGAAAGGAGTGGCCAGTCAGTCCCGCCCTCGTGCATGTCCGTGAGCATCTGGGTCTGGTAGACCAGCAGAATGGCATGGCATGCAGTGAGTCGGCTGCCTGTCCTGTAGCGCTATAGGAATTCGCCACAAGTGTAGACGAAAAACTACAGGCTTAGGACGGGTGCTTAGGATCGCGCCGAGAGGAAGCACTCTGAGGACACAGTAGCATCGCAACAGAGCGTTCAACCGGGGGACCCCAGTGTACCCATGGGCAGCGGCCCCGTCGAGGGAAGGAAGGGCGAAGGAGATCAACGAGGGATCGCTGGAAGACATGGGGGTCTTCGAGGATTTCGAGATCTCCTGATGCACATCCGGGAAAAAAGGTATTGGAGTGGACGCTGACAGGAGTCAGCGGCCACACCCAAAAACCAATCGCCCGGGAAAGCATGGCCGTCATCTCAGGATCTGACTCGACAAATGCCATATGCACAAGTCAAGTCAAGTCAAGTCATCTTCATTTATATAGCGCTTTTAACAATGGATTGTTTCAAAGCAACTTTACAGAGATAAACATATAATTTAAGTTAACAGATTGTTTTGGCGTTATAGCGGTTCTTGAATAATGTTACTTCCAGCTAAAGTTAACTTTGATTGATTCACCTCCGTCGAAATGATCAGACTTTAATGATCAGGGGAGGTGTTGCTGTAATTTATAGTAATATTTTCAAAACCACTAAGAAATCTAGCTTTAAATATACTTCTTTTGAAGTATTGGTGCTTAATGTAAAAATCTATAGTGTAAACGATAAATCACATTTGAGAATTATGCTGGCTACTGTATACAGGCCACCAGGGCACCATAAAGATTTTATCAAAGAATTTGCGGACTTCCTATCAGAATTAGTATTGGCTGCAGATAAAGTACTAATTGTTGGTGATTTTAATATACATGTAGATAATGAAAAAGATGCATTTGGATTGGCATTTAAAGACATTGTAAACTCAATTGGAGTTAGACAACACGTGTCAGGACCTACTCATCGTCGTAATCATACTCTAGATCTAATATTATCACATGGAATAGATGTTGATGCCGTTGAAATTCTGCAGCAGAGCGATGACATCTCAGATCATTATCTAGTCTCATGTAAATTACATTTAGCCAAGGCTGCAAAGCCGACTCCGTGTTATAAATACGTTAGACCTATAACTTCTGCCACTAAAGATTGCTTTATCAATAATCTTCCTAATCAGTTTCATCATCTCAGCATCCCGGATAGCTTAGAAGAACTTGATATTGCAACAGAAACGTTTAACTCTCTCTTTTCCAGCACTTTAGACGCAGTTGCTCCGTTGCGCTTAAAGAAGATTAAAGAAAATAGCCCAACGCCGTGGTACAGCGAGCACACCCGGGCCCTTAAGAGAGCAGCCAGAAAAATGGAGCGCAACTGGAAGAAAACTAAACTAGAGGTATTTCGGATTTCATGGAAAGAGAGCTCGATTGCTTACAGAGAGGCTTTAAAAGCTGCTAGATCTGCTTATTTTTCAAACCTATTAGAAGAAAATAAACATAATCCAAGGTATTTATTTGAAACAGTGGCTAAACTAACGAAAAAGAAAGCTTCAAGCTCAGAAGTGTCCAAGCAACACAGCAGTGATGACTTTATGAACTTCTTCACTTATAAGATTGATAATATCAGGGACAAAATTATAACTATGCAACCGTCTACCACAGTATCGCATCAGGAAGTGCATTGTAGTCTCCCTGAGGAAAAATTTGATTCATTTGTTGCTATAGGAGAGGAAGAATTCTGCAAACTCGTTAATTCATCTAAATCGACAACTTGTATGTTAGATCCTATACCGACTAAGCTACTGAAAGAGATGTTTCCAGAGGTCATATATCCTCTTCTTAATATCATTAATTCATCTTTGTCTCTAGGATACGTACCAAAAACCTTTAAACTGGCTATGATAAAACCGCTTGTTAAAAAAACACAACTTGATCCTACAGAATTAGTCAATTACAGGCCGATCTCGAATCTGCCTTTTCTGTCAAAGATATTAGAAAAAGCAGTATCTTCACAACTGTGTTCCTTTCTAGAAAGAAATGATATCTGCGAGGATTTTCAGTCCGGATTTAGACCGTACCATAGCACTGAGACCGCTCTCATTAGAGTCACAAATGATTTGCTCTTATCATCCGATCGTGGTTGTATCTCTCTATTAGTGTTACTCGATCTTAGTGCTGCATTTGACACAATTGACCACAACATTCTTTTAAATAGACTAGAAAACTATGTGGGCATTAGTGGAATTGCACTAGCATGGTTTAAATCATACTTATCTGACCGTTATCAGTTTGTAGCAGTAAATGAAGAGATGTCTTATCGATCACAAGTTCAGTATGGCGTACCACAAGGCTCAGTACTAGGACCGCTGCTGTTCACTCTGTACATGCTACCATTAGGAGATATCATTAGGAAACATGGAGTTAGCTTTCACTGTTATGCCGATGATACTCAGCTGTATATTTCTTCAAAACCCAACGAAACTTACCAATTCACAAAATTAACGGAATGCATAGCTGATATAAAAAATTGGATGACTAGTAATTTCCTACTACTAAATTCTGAAAAGACAGAGATTCTAATTATTGGACAAAAAACTTCCACACGTAATAACCCAGAATACTGTCTAACACTTGATGGCTGCTCTGTCAAGTCTTCGTCGTCGGTTAGGAACCTGGGTGTGCTCTTTGATACCAACCTTTCTTTTGAAAGCCACGTGTCTAGTATCTGTAAAACTGCATTTTTCCATCTTAAAAATATATCTAAAATACGCCATATGCTCTCATTGGGAAATGCGGAACAATTAGTCCATGCGTTCATGACCTCAAGGCTAGATTATTGTAATGCTCTACTGGGTGGTTGCCCTGCACGCTTAATAAATAAACTACAGCTAGTTCAAAACGCCGCAGCTCGAGTTCTTACCAGAACCAGGAAATATGACCATATTAGCCCGGTTCTGTCAACACTGCATTGGCTCCCTATTAAACATCGTATAAATTTTAAAATATTGTTGATTACCTACAAAGCACTAAATGGTTTAGCTCCGCAGTACTTGAGCGAGCTCTTAACGTATTATAGTCCTTCACGTCCATTGCGATCTCAAAATTCCGGTCAGTTGATAATACCTAGAATATCTAAATCGACTGCAGGCGGTAGATCCTTTTCCTATTTAGCACCAAAACTTTGGAACAGTCTTCCTACCATTGTCCGGGAAGCAGACACACTCTGTCAGTTCAAAGCTAGACTAAAAACACATCTCTTTGACCTAGCATACACATAACGCACTATAGACTTCTATAAATTCAATGTTAGGCTGCATAGATTAGGTCAGCCGGAACTGGGAACACTTCCGTTAAATCTTGATGTACTCGCTACATCATAAGAAGAATGGCATCTACGCTAATATTAGTGTCTTTGTTTATCCCGAGGTTTTCCCGCAGCCTGCCGGATCCAGGCCGTGTCCAGATCTGACGAAGGAGATCCGCCTGGACCCGATGACAATGCAGTGCTGAAGTATCCACTATCCTCTCCCTATGGAGGATCCCTTTCCCACTCTACAGATAAAGCGTTGTGAATTCCGGCTCGCGTACCCCGAAGTGATAAAATAAAACAAAATTCTGTATCAAAATTTATAGGCAAGAAAAGTAGTTTGTTTAGGCTGGGTTGTATGAATTATAAACCTGCGCACATATTTTAAAAAGCACATAACTATAGAATCAATTCTGAATGAGCATGTGAACGCCGTCAGCGTTAATCACAGGTTCGCGTTTAAAAGTCTGATCATTTCGACGGAGGTGAATCAATCAAAGTTAACTTTAGCTGGAAATAACATTATTCAAGAACCGCTATAATGCCAAAACAATCTGTTACCTTAAATTATATGTTTATCTCTGTAAAGCTGCTTTGAAACAATCCATTGTTAAAAGCGCTATATAAATGAAGATGACTTGACTTGACTTGACTTTAAACGCGAACCTGTGATGCACAATTCACATGCTCATTCAGAATTGATTCTATAGTTATGTGCTTTTTAAATTATGTGCGCAGGTTTGTAATTCATACAACCCAGCCTAAACAAACTACTTGTCTTGCCTATAAATTTTGATACAGAATTTTGTTTTACTTTATCACTTCGGGGTACGCGAGCCGGAATTCACAACGCTTTATCTGTAGAGTGGGAAAGGGATCCTCCATAGGGAGAGGATAGTGGATACTTCAGCACTGCATTGTCATCGGGTCCAGGCGGATCTCCTTCGTCAGATCTGGACACGGCCTGGATCCGGCAGGCTGCGGGAAAACCTCGGGATAAACAAAGACACTAATATTAGCGTAGATGCCATTCTTCTTATGATGTAGCGGGTACATCAAGATTTAAGGGAAGTGTTCCCAGTTCCGGCTGACCTAATCTATACAGCCTAACATTGAATTTATAGAAGTCTATAATGTATTATGTGTATGCTAGGTCAAAGAGATGTGTTTTTAGTCTAGCTTTGAACTGACAGAGTGTGTCTGCTTCCCGGACAATGGTAGGAAGACTGTTCCAAAGTTTTGGTGCTACATAGGAAAAGGATCTACCGCCAGCAGTCGATTTAGATATTCTAGGTATTATCAACTGGCCGAAATTTTGAGATCGCAATAGACGTGAAGGACTATAATGCGTTAAGAGCTCGCTCAAGTACTGCAGAGCTAAACCATTTAGTGCTTTGTAGGTAATCAACAATATTTTAAAATTTATACGATGTTTAATAGGGAGCCAATGCAGTGTTGACAGAACCGGGCTAATATGATCACATTTCCTGGTTCTGGTAAGAACTCGAGCTGCTGCGTTTTGAACTAGCTGTAGTTTATTTATTAAGCGTGCAGGGCAACCACCCAGTAGAGCATTACAATAACCAAGCCTTGAGGTCATGAACGCATGGACTAATTGTTCCGCATTTCCCAATGAGAGTATATGGCGTATTTTAGATATATTTTTAAGATGGAAAAATGCAGTTTTACAGATACTAGACACGTGGCTTTCAAAAGAAAGGTTGGTATCAAAGAGCACACCCAGGTTCCTAACCGACGACGAAGACTTGACAGAGCAGCCATCAAGTGTTAGACAGTATTCTGGGTTATTACGTGTGGAAGTTTTTTGTCCAATAATTAGAATCTCTGTCTTTTCAGAATTTAGTAGTAGGAAATTACTAGTCATCCAATTTTTTATATCATCTATGCATTTCGTTAATTTTGTGAATTGGTAAGTTTCGTTGGGTTTTGAAGAAATATACAGCTGAGTATCATCGGCATAACAGTGAAAGCTAACTCCATGTTTCCTAATGATATCTCCTAATGGTAGCATGTACAGAGTGAACAGCAGGGGTCCAAGTACTGAGCCTTGTGGTACGCCATACTGAACTTGTGATCGATAAGACATCTCTTCATTTACTGCTACAAACTGATAACGGTCAGTTAAGTATGATTTAAACCATGCTAATGCAATTCCACTAATGCCAACATAGTTTTCTAGTCTATTTAAAAGAATGTTGTGGTCAATGGTGTCAAATGCAGCACTAAGATCGAGTAACACTAATAGAGAGATACAACCACGATCCGATGATAAGAGCAAATCATTTGTGACTCTAATGAGAGCGGTCTCAGTACTATGGTACGGTCTAAATCCGGACTGAAAATCCTTGCAGATATCATTTCTTTCTAGAAAGGAACATAGTTGTGAAGATACTGCTTTTTCTAATATCTTTGACAGAAAAGGCAGATTCGAGATCGGCCTGTAATTGACTAATTCTGTAGGATCAAGTTGTGGTTTTTTAACAAGCGGTTTTATCATAGCCTGTTTAAAGGTTTTTGGTACGTATCCTAGAGACAAAGATGAATTAATGATATTAAGAAGAGGATATATGACCTCTGGAAACATCTCTTTCAGTAGCTTAGTCGGTATGGGATCTAACATACAAGTTGTCGATTTAGATGAATTAACGAGTTTGCAAAATTCTTCCTCTCCTATAGCAACAAATTAATCAAATTTTTCCTCAGGGAGACTACAATGCACTTCCTGATGCGATACTGTGGTAGACGGTTGCATAGTTATAATTTTGTCCCTGATATTATCAATCTTATAAGTGAAGAAGTTCATAAAGTCATCACTGCTGTGTTGCTTTGACACTTCTGAGCTTGAAGCTTTCTTTTTCGTTAGTTTAGCCACTGTTTCAAATAAATACCTTGGATTATGTTTATTTTCTTCTAATAGGTTTGAAAAATAAGCAGATCTAGCAGCTTTTAAAGCCTCTCTGTAAGCAATCGAGCTCTCTTTCCACGAAATCCGAAATACCTCTAGTTTAGTTTTCTTCCAGTTGCGCTCTATTTTTCTGGCTGCTTTCTTAAGGGCCCGGGTGTGCTCTCTGTACCACGGCGTTGGACTATTTTCTTTAATCTTCTTTAAGCGCAACGGAGCAACTGCGTCTAAAGCACACCCGAAAGTGGCAGCACTGTCAAATCTTCACTTCCTGAAAATTCTAGCCCACCCTGTGATGCTGCGATGGACAACAGATCCGATTCTGGAGCGTCAAGGGAAACCCGCGGGGCATCCGAAAATAGACCCGGGGAATCCCCTGAACACTCGCGGGTTGCGTCACTGAAGAGGGGGGCCTTTAAAAAGACGTGCGGTCTCAGTACTATGGTACGGTCTAAATCCGGACTGAAAATCCTCGCAGATATCATTTCTTTCTAGAGAGGAACATAGTTGTGAAGATACTGCTTTTTCTAATATCTTTGACAGAAAAGGCAGATTCGAGATCGGCCTGTAATTGACTAATTCTGTAGGATCAAGTTGTGGTTTTTTAACAAAAAAAAAAACGAGCTCTTTTGTGAGAGGAGGAAGAAACTCCGCGATGTTGAAGCGAGCAGGGAGAAACACACTCATTGGCAGATCACTGCACAGATCAGCAGGCAATGTGAACTCGCTGCAGATCGCCGTCACACCAACACCGGAGAGAGTGGCTCGTCTCGTAGAGTGAAGTCAGAAATGGCTGTGGAGTGAAGAGATACTCTTGGCTCCGAAGCGAAAACATACTGCTTTCTTCTTCTTCTGTGAATTTTATTGGCAGTTTGCAATCTATGTGCATTACCGCCATCTACAGGAATAAGGTGTGATCACATTGGGACATGAAATTACCCCCCCCCCCCCCCCCCCCCCTATATACAATTTTTTTTTTTGTTGAGAATTAGAGCCCAAGCTTCAGCTGGCGCTACGTGTTTAGCTCCTCCCGCTTCCACCTCAACTCAACCTCCATAGAAAAATAAATAAATAAACATAAAACTAAAGTCTTCTTGCTAACTGTGTTTTTTTAAGAAATTCTATCACTGCTTTTATTGTAGATTGTGTTCCTGGTAGCTTCAACAGGTTGCTTAAATTAACAGACTTTGTTACCCTCTTAATTTTTTCTCTCTCTTCAAGGTACTGCCTACATGTCAAAAGTACATGCTTCACAGTTTCAATTTCCATACAATATGGGCACATTCCCGTCTCATGTTTCCCTATTATATATAAGTTGCTGTTCAGGCCTGTATGTCCTAGCCTCAACCTAATGAACGTTTCCTCCTGTCGTGAAAATGAACTATTTTTTTTAACTGTTACATTTTGTTGAATACTATATAAATGCCTACCTTTTCCCCCTTATCCCATTTATCTTGCCAGAGTTTATGAATACCATCTTTAATTATTGTTTTAATTTCTGATTTGCTGAGTGGAACCTGTATTTCTACTTGTTCTGCTTTAAGTGCTTCTTTTGCCAACTCAACATACTGCTTTGCTGGCGCTTCCTCCCTTTATACTTGCTCCATGCAAATTCTGCAGACCCATGGCATTTCTTTGCCATTGGCTCGTTTTGTATTACTCGAAGCGGATAGGCATTCTAAGCGAAACCCCCATTCGTCGTCATCCGACGGAACTCGGAGTGACAACGAAAGGGAACCTCCTTTTCCCACATGTTTTCTAAGTACACTCATCTAATGACATTTTACAGTGTAAATACAGTGTAAATATATTTTTAAATTTTCCTTATGTATTATTCAATATATTGTAAATATAACACAATATATTAATGTAATATCATATTTAATATATCTTTCAGTATATTTACACCATATAATATTTATTGATCATAAATATATGGAAATAAATAAAACATCAAACAAAGAAGAGAGAGTTTAGGTGATAACTAAGCGAATATTTAATTGCTACAATACTAATTCATCACTAGAAATTAAATTAAATGATGGGGGGAAAAATCTGAAACATGCATTTGCACACAAACTGACCACCAATCACAACTTTCAGATGCCGTTTTATTTAGTCATGGAAAGAAACGCAGGGGTGAAGGACACACCTCTGCTGATATCAGATGAAGGCATCACAGCATGTGACACGATTCAGTTCAAAAACAACATCCAACAAACTTTATTGTCTATCGCCACAGGGGTAGAAAAATTGTCTTTAGACAAAGGCTCAACAAACAATACAAAAAACTAAAAATAACATCAGTTTTAAAACCTATCAAAACCTACACATTTCTTAAGAAAATATAAGAGTCATCATAAGATCCCATTTAAAATACCAATAGCAGTTGGAATAAAAGTTGTCTTATATTTGGTAAGAGTTTTATTCCAACTGCTATTGGAATAAAATATCAGTATTTGGCGTATGTTGACTGTGTGATTTAGAGACAGCTTACTGAAACAGTTTAACAGAACTGTCTTATTTAACACACCTGATTCATCAGCGTCAGATCAGAAATTGTGTGAGTCTGATACAGGTTTTTCTGACTTACACATGGGAGTTTTACAATATTTGAAAAAGAGATTTTTTAAGCATCTAAACCTGATATTTCCTGATGGCACACTGAGGCTAAAGATACAAATCACCATCTTAAAACAAATGTGTTTGTGAAGCATCAAATGTGTGTGAGTTTTCCACAGCTCTGAATGTGCACCATCTGGACACGCAGATCAAGAGTAACCTTACCCTAATCACTTCAGTCAGAGTTTTATTGATTTCATTAAACCCTTGCCAGCATTTGCATTTGAATGTTACTTTAACAAAAGGCCATCGACGCTACGAGACCTTGTAAATTCCAGCGCACTGTTGTTGAGGCTCGTCTTCCCTGGACAAACTTCTGTTTACTGCAGAAGTGAAGCTGTGAAAGCCTCGGCACACTAGAGGAGGAAGCAGAACAGCAGGAACACACACTGTAAAAGTGAAGTCAACAAGGAGTGCAAGCAGGTGTTCTCCCCGTCTCTGTAGAGGCAGCACAACTGCAGTCCCGGAACCGGCCTTGGCCACACTGGTAACCCTCGCTGGAAGAAAAGGCCACATTCTGACAGTATCATACCATTTTACATTAAAACAGTAATATACCGTATAAAACAATGCATTCTGGTTAATATTGGTCGTTTTGGAGAAAATAGCCTACAGAAATATACAGTGAATTAACAGTGCTCAAAGTCAGCACTCAGTGGCTGTGTTCCCAATCACACCCGGGCTATTCAATTGGCGGCCCCCGGGCCGGGTCCGGCCCCTAAGGGATTTTGTACCGGCCCTTTAGGCGTAATTTGCGGGTGGGGCGGATGGGACATGTCCCCACCACTTTTGAAACATCTCGCGGCACGAATGTACCAATACAAATAAATAAAAAAATCTCCAGTAAACTACCAGGGCATTCATTTTGTTCGTTTGTTAAATAAGAGGCGATCTAGCGCTTAAATGTGTTGTTTTTTAAATCAAGTGATCAAAGTGCTTATTGGCGCTGTGATCAGTGGCACGGATACTGTGTTCTCTTTTGGCTCGTCTTTACTCGGACGCGCGCTTCAATCCGTTGTGGAGACTCTCTATTCGTTCCGGTGAAATTACAAAACAAAATGCACACAAACGTGTCCCTGCCTGATATTCAACCACTGATAAACATTACCGGTTTTGATGAGAGAGAAAAAAACCTATTCAAGTGCGGATAAGAACCCAGAACCTCTGACACGCTTGGCAAAAGTTCTGCCACTGGACCATTTAAATAGGCTACACGCTCAAAATAGTCGGATCTATGTATTTATTCACGTGAAAATTCTCGCCACTAACAACATATATTAGACCTCATTAAACGACAAATTAAACCCAATGTACGATTTAAATCGACTGTTGGACATCGTAATGTTATTGTACATATCTGATTTATGATTTAGCATTGTGTTAGCAATTTCTGTTTTTAACCAGTGGAGAAGGGGGGCAGTTTGATGTTTCTGAGAATTATTTCCCTCTTTACTGAAATGTATCTCCTCATTGTATCCTCATTGCTGTAAAGTTGTGTTGGTACAGTTATGTGCAATTAAGTGGATGTTTTCTGTTGCTTAATTGCATTTCTCTAATTGTCTGTGTCTCTGATTTTTCAATATTGTATTGCCATTTGAATGTAACAATGCCTTGGGCCTATGTGTCAGTGCATCACAATGTGCATATGTTGTTCTGCATTTACAAAATAGAATGTATGTTGTTGTAATTTCTTTGTTTGTTACCATAATTACTCATATTCTCCGGCCCCTTATTTTGCCTCAGTTTCATGAACTGGCCCCAATTCCAAATTAATTGACTAGCCCTGCCCTACACCCTCCTCAGTCACTATTCCCTGCATTAGCTCACTAATATAGCCCAGTTGACGGAGTGAATGAATGAGCGAGTGAACACCTGATAAGCAGAATCACTGAACCACAGAGAAACACAAACAGAAAAAAGAGAAACACAAGAACTACAACTGGAAGTCTCCAGCCACACAGAGTGTGAAACCAGTTCAACATTGTTTCTTTCATACATGAACAAAAGTACTTTTTGAGAATTAACAGATATTTAGTTGTTGATGTTTTATTGAAAATAATAAAGTTTGTAAAGTATTTGTAGTATTTGCTTTAGTTGTGCTCTTGACTCTTTAACATTAGTTTCTCTCTGGCTGCTGGAACTGAGTTTATAAAGCACATTTGTTATGGCAAGAACAAGCCAAGAGACAATACTTTATATTTTATACAGAACAAATACTGTATTTTTATACAGTACATTTTTTTTTTTCTTAAATTACATACAAATGTGTGTAAAATTAGAAATATAATCTGTAATTAATTCAATAACAAAACAGTTACAGCTGCCAAACAAAAACCTTAAAATGAGCAACTTGACTTATTACAGACCATTTTGGCTTTATTTCCCTCATACAGAACTTATTGATGAGAATTAACAGAGGTACCTTAATGAGGGCAGTTTCATGAGGGCATATGTTATATGTTAATCTCTGTAAAGCTGCTTTGAAACAATCCATTGTTAAAAGCGCTATATAAATGAAGATGACTTGACTTGACTTGACTTGAGGGAAATAAAGTCAAACTGGTTTGTAATAAGTCAAGTTGCTGAGTCAATAAGTCAAGTGTTTATATTTTATTGAAAATAAGTCATCTTCATTTATATAGTGCTTTTAACAATGGATTGTTTCAAAGCAGCTTTACAGAAATAAACATATAATTTAAGGTAACAAATTGTTTTGGCGTTATAGCGGTTCTTGAATAATGTTATTTCCAGCTATTCACGAGTTCACACTTACAAATAAGTCAGATAGAATAAATGCATATTTGGCGTGCTGTCTGAGGAGAGGGCTCCGGGCTCGGTATGCGGCCCGAACCCATAGTACTCCCCCCGTTCCTGGCTGTGGAATAATGAGCCAGGAGTGAGGAGTCGGGGTGGTGGAGGGATGCTGAAACTGTCAAGGAATGTTAGGTGAGTTGACAGTGGATATTTATATATGCTTCCTCTCGTGCTGATAGGGTAGACATGTAATAGTTTGGTGACGAGTTGATTGGAATGATTTATTTGAACGTGCTCCTCCCGAACCTTGTTTATAAAACATAATTTCACGAGTTCACACTTACAAATAAGTCAGATAGAATAAATGCATATTTGGCGTGCTGTCCGAGGAGAGGGCTCCGGGCTCGGTATGCGGCCCGAACCCATAGTACTCCCCCAAAAACTGTGAAATAAAATGCCGGACAGCCGCCAGAATGATGCTGATGACCCCCCAAAAACTTGTGAAATGTAAAGCTTAAGATATCAGCTGCGGGAAGAGGTGGTTGCTGGGAGGTTTCTTTTAACGTAGGACGGGAGTAGGTTGACTTGGAGTTGGATGGGTGTGCCTCTTGGGTGGAAGGTTGTAAATGGTGCAGGGACGGAGGAGGATGGTATGGCTGATACGGTGGAAATAAGGTGGATGGAAAAGGAGGAGAAGACACCGCTGCGGCAGTGGATCAGACTTCTTTGGTAAACGGAACTCCTGCGGGAGAGGAGTGCACGACACTGCTGCGGCAGTGGACCAGACTTGCTTTAAGTTAATGGAGCTCCTGTGGGAGCGGAGTAGATGGCACTGCTGCGGCAGTGGAGCAAGCTGGATGGAGTAACAGAGCTCCTGCGGGAGCGGAGTGCACGACACTGCTGCGGCAGTGGACCAGACTTGCTTGAAATAATGGGGCTCCTGCGGGAGCGGAGTAGATGACACTGCTGCGGCAGTGGAGGAAGCTGGATGGAGTAACAGAGCTCATGCGGGAGCGGGGTGCACGACACTGCTGCGGTAGTGGACCAACCTTGCTTTAGGTAACGGGAGCTCCTGCGGGAGCGGAGTAGATGACACTGCTGCGGCAGTGAAGCAAGTTGGATGGAGTAACGGAGCTCCTGCGGGAGCAGAGTGTACGACACTGCTGCGGCAGTGGACCAGACTTGCTTTAGGTTGGTGGAGCTCCTGCGGGAGCGAAGTAGATGGTACTGCTGCGGCAGTGGAGCAAGCTGGATGGAGTAACAGAGCTCCTGCGGGAGCGGAGTGCACGACACTGCTGCGGCAGTGGACCAGACTTGCTTTAAGTTAATGGAGCTCCTGCGGGAGCAGAGTAGATGGCACTGCTGCGGCAGTGGAGCAAGCTGGATGGAGTAACAGAGCTCCTGCAGGAGCGGAGTGCACGACACTGCTGCGGCAGTGGACCAGACTTGCTTGAAATAATGGGGCTCCTGCGGGAGCGGAGTAGATGACACTGCTGCGGCAGTGGATCAGACATTGGTCGAGTTAATGGAGTTCCTGCGGGCGGAGTAGAGGGTGCTGCTGCAACGATAGATGGACTTGCCTTTGGCTTGCTTCCTGGGATCCTATGGTAGGTTGAGAGGACGTTTAGCTGAGTAGGGATCGTTGGGCTTCTTTTGTATGGAGGTGGTTAGAACGGATGTAACTCTTAAAGGCCTCCGACGACCAGCGGCCGAGCTCTTGGATTTGCTGCTGGGAAAGGCCTTTTTGGGCAGCTGTGGTTGCTGCACCTATGCGGAATGAATGGCTGGAAAAATTATTTGCTGGGATGTTTGCTTGGAGTAAGATGGATTTGGGATGTTTTTTGGAACCAGAAACGTGTAACGGGGCGATTGAAATCGTCGGTGAAGAGTGGGTCGGAAGGGGACTTTCTGAATTGTGAGTACGCGAAGAGAGTTTGGTATGGTTGGATTGGTGATTGGAGATTGAAGATGTATATGAAGTGGCCTTTTTTCATTTGGTCTGTCTTGCTTTGTTTGATGAAGTAAGAAATGGTTTCGTTGTCTAATACTGAAAGATCTGAGATTGTGGGATGGACTTTAGGGTTGAAGTTGGAAGTGATGGTGAGTTCTGAGCATCTGAGGAAACCGAAGAAATCCAATATGAACATGGCATCCAGTGTGCGGGCGGTGTTGGTGGAGTGGTAGCCTCGGCGGAGGGTAGAGATACATTTGGTGAGTATGTCCAAGGTTATTGGTTGTCTGGCATCTGGAAGGGTTGGTTGGGTTTTTTGGATGCCTTTGATAAGCATTGATGTCTGGGAATTTGCTATGTCTGCGGAGGGTGAACCAAAAAGGAGTTTGTGGAAGAATTGGATTCCGCTTAGATACCCCTTGATGGAGCGGGCTTTGAGGTTCTTGGTGCTGTCCAGATAGGATATAAATGAAGTGATGTTGAGCAGAGAAAAACTGGGAAAAAGGCTGGTTGAATGTGAAGTGGAAAGACTTAAAACACTTCCATGCGGTTAGGTAGGATTGGAGGGTGCTGGGTGAAACGGCTTGCAGAATGGAGTTAAGAGAGGCATCTAGAAGTGGTTTCAAAGGATGGTTTATGGGAATATTAACTCTGAATAGTGAGGTACTGGGGTTGGGCATGGGTCCGCCTCTGGTGCCAACAGCCTGAATTTCTGGAAAGCAAAACGAGAGAGAGAGTCAGCTATTTGATTTTTGGACCCAGGAACATGTTTTGCAGTTAAGATGAACTGGTCGCAAGCTGCGATCCAAATGAGGCGTCTTAGGAGAGGCATTAAAGCGGGGGAATTTGAGCGGCCTTTGTTGATGCAATGCACGGTTGCTTCATTATCACAGTGTACCATGATGCTGTTAGTCGACCATTCTTTGCCCCACAAGAAGGCTGCTACCACTAAAGGATACAACTCGAATAATGCTGAGGATGTTAGTGATTGTGGTAAATCTAACAACTGGGCTGGCCATGTAGACGCGAACCAACGACCTTGGTAGAAACCTCCGAAACCAACGGAAGGAGCTGCATCTGTGAACAGTTGGATATCCGTAGGGAGAGAAATCAGATTATTATAGAAAAAAGACAGGCCGTTCCATTGTTTAAGGAATGTTATCCATAAACTGAGCTCGTTGCTACATGAAGTAGTTAGGGAGATTTGGTCCTCTAGCTCGTGAACTGATGATGCAAGGAAGAGGAGATGTGAGATGAAAGGGCGACCTTGTGGGATAATGCGCATCGCAAAGTTTAAATGGCCGAGCAGAGATAGAAGCTCTCGTTTAGAGCAATTTGGATTTTCTAGAAGGGTGGATGCGACAAGAATAATCCTGTCGATTTTTTCCTTGGGTAGTGAGGCCTGGAAGTTGATTGTGTCCAATTTAATGCCCAGGAATTCGATGGATGTGGCTGGACCCATGGTTTTTTCTTGGGCGATTGGAATCCCAAGCTCGCTGAAGACTTTTTGGACTGTGAGAAGATGTGCGGCTGGGATGGATTCAGGCGGAGAGATGATCAGGAAATCGTCTAGCAAGTGGATTAGATAGGGTATCGAGTAGTTATTGGAAAGAATCCAACAAATAGCCTCTGATAGCATGTCGAAAATTTTGGGGCTACTTTTGCAGCCGAAAGTTAAACGGACAGAAAAATAAAATTTTCCTTGCCATCGTACGCCGAACAAATGCCACGAATCCGGGTGGATGGGCATCACTTTAAAGGCAGAGGTGATGTCAACTTTAGCAAGCCAAGCGCCGTAACCTGCGTCTTTAATCAATGTTATGGCTTGATCAATGGTGTGGTAATGAAGAGAAAATTGTTCGAGCGAGATGAGGCTGTTAATGCTTGGAAACGGAGAATTATGGGGGGCTGAAAGATCGATTAAGATCGATTTTTTGCCTGAAAATTTTCTGGTGGCCACTCCAATTGGGCTGATACGGAAATGTTCAAAAGGAGGAATGTCAAAAGGACCAATCATAAAGCCCGATTCGATTTCTTTTTTAATCAGGGTGTCGACTGTGTCAGGTTCGGCGAAAGCAGATTGGAGATTATCACATATGATACTCTGTGTGGGGAGGCTTTCGACGCCCGGATTAAAGCTATGCTCGAGACCGGACAGTAAATAGTCCTTAAAATCAGTGTTAGGGTGGTGGGATAATTCAGAAGACAGACGGGAAAAAATCACAGGAGTCGATAAGTAGTTTTTTGAATCTTTATTTACGGACCTTTTGACAGGGCATATAGTGCGCGCATGCGCGCCGCCACAGTAGCTGCAAATATGTAAAAAACGGCAGCGTTGCCTTAGGCAACGCCCCGCATTGAAATTATTGCAGGCTTGGTTGTTGGATGGGAATGAGATCTTTCTTCTTTGAGAATCCGTAGCTGAGTCGTTGGGATTAAAGTTGGCTGGTCGCGGGACATAACTGGTTGATTTTCCAGCTGCTGAATCTGGGCAGGGAGGATTTTCGGGGTTAATCAAAGGACAAGCTGTGGTGGAATGAGAGACGGATCTGCAAACTGCGCAGGATATGTTGCGGCAGCCTAAGAACACTCTGTTGTGTAGCTCTGTATCAAGGGCTCCCCAGTAAGGGCACTGGTTCCACTGAGCTACACGGACGGCGCATTTTGCTGAGAACAATTTGTGGTAAGTGTAAAAATGTGTTCCTCCATATGACAACGCGAGCTCTGCAATTATCGCGAGATAGTCGTTCAGTTCTCGTCTTCTGTGGGGGAGTGCGGCGCAAATGATTTCGCTATACCGGCTGAAAGCAATTGTGAATTCGGAAAATGACAGGATGCGGGATGAATTGTGAACTGGGTTTTTCAAGGTGACTGCAAAATCGCCGCAATCGATTTGCCTATTTGAAACAGAGGAAGGGAGGATAGATAGAAGAGAGGATAAATCAATATCCGCACCTGTGAGTATCTGGGCTCTGATGTTGTTGGTCACGAGGGGCGGTTCCATAGCTGTAGCGTTCGGCGGGATGGGCATCGGCGTTGCGGAAAATAGGGTGAAAGAAGAATGGTTTTGGGGAAAAGTATTAGGAGGGAAAAAGCCCGGGACCAAAGCCGTTTGTGGAGGCAACCTCACACTTGGGTCGGTCCCTAAAGCTTGGGGGGGAGCTGGAAAAGTTGGGAGAGAAGAGAGCTGGAGAGGTAGGAAGTGTGAGTGGGCCTGCGGCTCTAGCTGAGGCAACCTCGCGCTAGAGACTGACGGTGGGACTGCAGGCCAAGGACAGGAAAAAGGGTTGGAAAAAGTTACGGGAGGATGGTGGGGTGGTTGGGCTTGAAGCGTTGGCATACTCACGTTTAAAGAGCGGCCTGTTTCGCATGAAACTGGCAAAGTAGCGTGAGGTGCGGTGCTGGAAAACGCCACGGTCTGTAGCTCAGCAGAGCGGAGAGAGGAGTGGGGCCTGGCGGCGGCGGAATCTGGGGCGCGGCCCAGGCTAGCTGAAGGCCTGCTGTGGCCTGGCGCTCGCGTAGAACTGGGCCCTGCGGCGTCGGGAGAAGGAGTTTTCTGAAAACGCGAGTTTGATGTTTTGTTATTTGCCTTTTTTGCTGTTTTTGAAGGTGGAGTGGATTTCGGAGAAGGGAAAGCTGCCTGGAGAGAAACATACATTGTACAGTTGCGATTTGTTCATCCTCCTAGAAAAATGAACGTCAGCGCTGATTAGCGCTTGTCTCAGCCCCAGCACTATCCATTTCTCGATTGCCGGAATATTGGGTTGTACTGAGGTGTAGGAGGAAGCTGGAGATGGTGGAGGTCTTGATGGTGGAGGTGAGGGCAAACCACGGCGCCTCGGGGTACGAGAGGCGGCTCGGCTAGGCCGGCGGCCGCGCCGTGAAGCTGGAGGTTCGGGAGCGGTATCCTGTTGAGCCTGGGAACTCGTAGCGGTGATAGGGAGCTGAGATGGAGCCTGGCTGATGAAGGAATCGTCATCGGAAGGGTAGAGTTCAATCTCTGACATTGTGGCAAAAGGGCGGGACCAAATGCTGAAACTGTCAAGGAATGTTAGGTGAGTTGACAGTGGATATTTATATATGCTTCCTCTCGTGCTGATAGGGTAGACATGTAATAGTTTGGTGACGAGTTGATTGGAATGATTTATTTGAACGTGCTCCTCCCGAACCTTGTTTATAAAACATCATAAGTTAACTTTGATTGATTCACCTCCGTCGAAATGATCAGACTTTTAAACGCGAACCTGTGATTAACGCTGACGGCGTTCACATGCTCATTCAGAATTGATTCTATAGTTATGTGCTTTTGAAAATATGTGCGCAGGTTTGTAATTCACACAACCCAGCCTAAACAAACTACTTTTCTTGGCTATAAATTTTGATACAGAATTTTGTTTTATTTTATCACTTCGGGGTACGCGAGCCGGAATTCACAACGCTTTATCTGTAGAGTGGGAAAGGGATCCTCCATAGGGAGAGGATAGTGGATACTTCAGCAGCACTGCATTGTCATCGGGTCCAGGCGGATCTCCTTCGTCAGATCTGGACACGGCCTGGATCCGGCAGGCTGCGGGAAAACCTCGGGATAAACAAAGACACTAATATTAGCGTAGATGCCATTCTTCTTATGATGTAGCGAGTACATCAAGATTTAAGGGAAGTGTTCCCAGTTCCGGCTGACCTAATCTATGCAGCCTAACATTGAATTTATAGAAGTCTATAGTGTGTTATGTGTATGCTAGGTCAAAGAGATGTGTTTTTAGTCTAGCTTTGAACTGACAGAGTGTGTCTGCTTCCCGGACAATGGTAGGAAGACTGTTCCAAAGTTTTGGTGCTAAATAGGAAAAGGATCTACCGCCAGCAGTCGATTTAGATATTCTAGGTATTATCAACTGGCCGGAATTTTGAGATCGCAATAGACGTAAAGGACTATAATGCGTTAAGAGCTCGCTCAAGTACTGCAGAGCTAAACCATTTAGTGCTTTGTAGGTAATCAACAATATTTTAAAATGTATACGATGTTTAATAGGGAGCCAATGCAGTGTTGACAGAATCGGGCTAATATGGTCATATTTCCTGGTTCTGGTAAGAACTCGAGCTGCGGCGTTTTGAACTAGCTGTAGTTTATTTATTAAGCGTGCAGGGCAACCACCCAGTAGAGCATTACAATAATCTAGCCTTGAGGTCATGAACGCATTAACTAATTGTTCCGCATTTCCCAATGAGAGCATATGGCGTATTTTAGATATATTTTTAAGATGGAAAAATGCAGTTTTACAGATACTAGACACGTGGCTTTCAAAAGAAAGTTGGTATCAAAGAGCACACCCAGGTTCCTAACCGACGACGAAGACTTGACAGAGCAGCCATCAAGTGTTAGACAGTATTCTAGGTTATTACGTGTGGAAGTTTTTTGTCCAATAATTAGAATCTCTGTCTTTTCAGAATTTAGTAGTATGAAATTACTAGTCATCCAATTTTTTATATCAGCTATGCATTCAGTTAATTTTGTGAATTGGTAAGTTTCGTTGGGTTTTGAAGAAATATACAGCTGAGTATCATCGGCATAACAGTGAAAGCTAACTCCATGTTTCCTAATGATATCTCCTAATGGTAGCATGTACAAAGTGAACAGCAGCGGTCCTAGTACTGAGCCTTGTGGTACGCCATACTGAACTTGTGATCGATAAGACATCTCTTCATTTACTGCTACAAACTGATAACGGTCAGTTAAGTATGATTTAAACCATGCTAGTACAATTCCACTAATGCCTACATAGTTTTCAAGTCTATTTAAAAGAATGTTGTGGTCAATGGTGTCAAATGCAGCACTAAGATCGAGTAACACTAATAGCGAGATATAACCACGATCCGATGATAAGAGCAAATCATTTGTGACTCTAATGAGAGCGGTCTCAGTACTATGGTACGGTCTAAATCCGGACTGAAAATCCTCGCAGATATCATTTCTTTCTAGAAAGGAACACAGTTGTGAAGATACTGCTTTTTCTAATATCTTTGATAGAAAAGGCAGATTCGAGATCGGCCTGTAATTGACTAATTCTGTAGGATCAAGTTGTGGTTTTTTAACCACAACTTCTGAGCTTGAAGCTTTCTTTTTCGTTAGTTTAGCCACTGTTTCAAACAAATACCTTGGATTATGTTTATTTTCTTCTAATAGGTTTGAAAAATAAGCAGATCTAGCAGCTTTTAAAGCCTCTCTGTAAGCAATCGAGCTCTCTTTCCACGAAATCCGAAATACCTCTAGTTTAGTTTTCTTCCAGTTGCACTCCATTTTTCTGGCTGCTCTCTTAAGGGCCCGGGTGTGCTCTCTGTACCACGGCGTTGGACTATTTTCTTTAATCTTCTTTAAGCGCAACGGAGCAACTGCATCTAAAGTGCTGGAAAAGAGAGAGTTAAACGTTTCTGTTGCAATATCAAGTTCTTCTAAGCTATCCGGGATGCTGAGATGATGAAACTGATTAGGAAGATTATTGATAAAGCAAGATTATTGGTTAACCATGCTTGTATTTTAATCCATTGTATTTTTAAGGCTTGCATTTTTATGGGCTGAAATTCAACATGGTTGAATATTTAAGCTGTGGATATTTCAATTAAAAACATTTCAAACACATTTTCAATATTAAAAATTCAATAATCCATATTCACCTTTCATATTTCACTTCCAAAATTTTCAAACTGTTTAAAAATACAACCTATAATATTCAACAGGCAATTTTCGGTCCATTTTATTTCGCCTTGAAAATTCGCTTCCACAAATTCAGTGGTTCAAATTCGACAGTAAATTCAACGTCGACATCCAGGAACTGCAGGAAAAGCAGTAGATTACAGATCATAATCTCCATCTGCTGTAGTCGCTTTACCATCAGGGGGTGCACGCGCATGTTGACAAGCACCAAAGCAACAGGAGAGGCCTTCACAAAACGTCATTTGCTGAAATGGACAGAGCGATGAGTACGAGTTATAATTTATGTGTGTGGAAAAGGTTGATTAAGACACAAAACACACGAGCGTTTACTCAAGTGTCTTATGAGACTTATTTTTACCCCCGTGCAAAGTAAGGTGATTTGTCCACTGCAAAACTAAATTCTCTCGCCGCTGGCATTGATATTAAGTTTTAGTAAAACAACTGTAATACACTGAGACAGAGTGAATTGTTTGTTTTAGTCACTATGACGGAATAGGCTACTAAATTGATGGATGGGTTTTACATGATGGCAAAGGCAATTTTATTTAAATATAGCATCATTAAATACAACCAAATTACAATTATAAATTAAATTCAGCAATTATAAATTAAAAATTACATCTCTACCATGATATCTGGTAATCTCTGTGTTATAACGTGAATTGTCTCCGCTATTATCCAGGGCTGCGTAGGCTACAGTAGTCATCTCATTTTATATCTTTTTGTCCATTTGGAGCGCGCGTCACGTCACCTATTAGCGTCGCGCCTGCCACAAGATCTCTCACTGTTTACATGAACCAGACACTCCGATGAGAGCACATAAAGTGCAATCCATCTCTTATTTACCATTTTTTCATCTTATTGTATATTTTATAAGCTCCTTTGCCCGTATTGGAGCGCGTCTCGTGGCTCTTACTAGCGTCGGGCCAGCCACACGATCTCTCACTGTTTTAATCTACCAGTACCAGACACTCCGATTGATGCACGAAAACACAAAGCCAATGTAATCCTGCTCTTAGTTACCCTTCTGCCATCTTATCATATATTTTATTTGCTCGTTTGTCCCATAGAGCGCCTTTCGTGGCTCGCCAGCCACAAGATCTCTCCCTATTACAGTTGCCTTATTCTCCGATTGACATTCTGAAGGAGAATGATTTAGACCACTCCATTACGTTTTGTTTTTTATAAAGCCCTTCTTTAAAGTGAATTTCGTTTTTAATAAATTGTATCTTAATTTCAATCAATGTTTGATCAACCATTTCCCTGTATTTAATAAATAAGAAGCAAAGCAGACATATAGGCATAGGCATAGCAATAAAATCATGAAATTTTTGCATTGCACATTTCTCACAGGCATGATAAATACATCAAGGTAGAAATGTGTAGCCTACTTTTAAACGAAATAATTCAAAACGAAAATAAATAGACTACTCTCAGATAATGTAATCCGTATGAAATGAGCATTTCTCTCGGCGCGTTCACTATTGTAGATGGCTCCAATACGACGCGCGCTCCATTATGGACAAAAAGAGCGAATAAAATAAGATGACAAATAGATAGGCTACATAAGAGCAGGTCAGGATTGCACTGTCTGTTTGCACATGTGCATCAATCGGAGTGTCTGGTAGCCTAGATTAAAACAGTGAGAGATCGTGTGGCTGGCCCGACGCTTAAGCCGCCTTTCCACTGCACACGACATTGACATACGATTGTCGCATTTCGCCCCCTAGTGTCAGTCGCACGGAACTTCCCAGCTAACACAGTTACGTTGTGAAGACGTAACAGGACCGGCCCATATTCGTCGTAGCGACGTACCACATAACGTTCCAGCAACGTAACTTTGTGATTCCCATAATCGTCGTGGCGACGTTATAGTGTACGTCGCAAGAACGTGATGAGTACGTCTCAATGACCTAACTGGTATGTTGTGAGGACGTAACATCAAAGGACCATAGTAGTCGTAGTGACGTGCCAAATAACGTTCCAGCAACGTAACTTTGTGATTCCTGTATTCGTCGTGGCGACGTTATTGTGGTACGTCGCAAGAACGTGATGAGTACGTCTCAATTACCTAACTGGTATGTTGTGAGGACGTAACATCAAAGGACCGTTTTAGTCGTAACAACGACCAAAATACCACGTAAAAACAACAACAAAAAACACTGCATACATTTAATCAGCATTTATTCAGTGTTACCTGTACTATTGTGTGTATGCACCGTGTGCATCAATGTGTCACACACGTGTGCCTCAAGAATCAATCAACTAGAAAACATTTATATCATTTAATAATCAGCAGTTAGTTAATGACATTTTACACAGTAAGATAATTCTCTTCGAGAAAAGTTGCAAACCTCTTTTTCTTTCCTTTCTCTTTCACAAACACAACACATCAGTTACACCTTTTTAAATTCTTCATTGCAGGTGCACAAATCCTATTCTACAAATTACCAAACTCATAGGGTCATATTTTTGTTGATAAATAGTAACATTTTGGCCAATTATGCACATTTCTTGGTGTATAATTTTGTGAATCATCTATACTGTTTGGCTATTCTCATGTGGTCACACTTCACTTTATATTTAGTCATATATGCTCAAACCCCCTGTGTGGCCGCGCCTTAAATGTCAGCATACATTTCTTACTTTGTGATTTGAAAAAAAAAAGAATTATTTGTGAAAGAGAAAAAAGTTTGAAACTTCTATATAAAAAAATAAACTTTCTCTCTGTGACTTTAAATGTACTGATGTCTGACTACTTTACACCTACAGATTCCACTGTCACAGGTGCTCAGTTTTGCTATAATAAAACCTATACAGAACATGGTAGTAATCAGCCATCCATGCAAAAGCAGAGGTCTGTGTGGTGTACAGGTACATCAGTCCAGGCCAACATCTCACGACTTGATGCCTTCCGCTGTGGATCCCAGAAAACCTGCAATACAAACATAGTACAGATCAAAATCTATCATACATACATCTCATCTGGTATCACAAATTATCATTCCAGGTTCAATTTAAAATTAGGGTTAGGTTAAATGCTAAATATTAGGGCTGCACAATATTGAAAACCTTAAATAAAATATTTTGTTTATCTGCTGCTATATATATTGCGATATAAAAACAAATTTCAAGAGATTATTTATTTAGAGGAGTGAATCTGCATTGAAAATTATAAACAAATTACAAGCATGGATAAATTCAATAGAAGAAAAATACAATTGAAATAAGCAGTGCATGATGTTTTTTTTAGGAAAATCTAACTTATCAGGTACGGAAATTGAATTATCGAATGTAAAATGAGTCTTCACTGAGTACAGCCTCTCCCAACTCTTACAAATACAGCCTCTCCCAACTCTTACAAAATTATAAACAACCAGCCTGAAAAACACATGTTGTATGAAGATTGTTTAAAACACCCCTCCTAATCCTCACAGAATTAGCAAGACAATGTCTATAATAAATAGTGTGTGTAATTTCTTCAGTACCGTCAGCAGAACCGATAACATCTGAGCTTATTAATACTGCGGTCTTCCTTAATTTGGCCCCAGGGCCCGTTTAATTAATAGGTTTCGGAACCTATCCCTACGTATGGATGAGATCATATAGATGAAGGCCTGTTGTGTTCTGTCTCTTGATTTGTGATAGTGGCAGCTATTGTGAAACTCACCTCGTCATGTACTGAGTGTGGATGGCATCAAGATCTTGTCCTGAAGAATCACAGGGTCAAATTATATCTCATCTGGTAACAAGAGCATAGCCATAACTTTAAAAACTCTAATGATATTGTAATGTGGTTCAAAGTAGTGTGGTGGGAAGAAGAAGACAGGGTCGGCGAAACTGGAACTCGTACGGCTTTTATTACTCAGAATCAAACAAAAAGACGCGCACACAGCGCATTCACCGTAGCGTGACTACAGCACAGTAAACAAACAAACTCTTTCCACTTATGTCGTTCCTTTCTCAGCTTCTCAGTTTCACCGCTCTCGCACGAGTTCCAGTCCTTTCTCTCTCTCCTTTCATTCTCCCACTGTGTGGCTTTTATCGGTCTCCCCACGCCAATCACTGCAATCAGACACAGGTGTTCATCATCTGCACTTGACCTACTTACTCACCGCACAGCTCATTGACTGATCTCTCACTACAGACGTCGCGAGAACCACGCCCCCCTCACCACATACCCCCACCGCCCGACTCAGGCCGGGGAGCCGTCCGGCCTGCAGCCCCCCCCCCCCTCCCCCTCCTGGAGAGGAAGTCGGCCACAGCCATCTGCACCCCCGGCCTGTGGACCACCTGAAATTTAAAAGGTTGTAAAGCGAGATACCAACGGGTGATCCGCGCGTTGGTATCTTTCATGCGGTGGAGCCACTGAAGGGGAGCGTGGTCCGAACACAGGGTGAACTCCCGGCCCAGGAGGTAGTAGCGGAGGGTGAGGACAGCCCATCGGATGGCCAAACACTCCTTTTCAATGGTGCTGTACATCGTCTCTCTCTTAGAAAGCTTCCGACTGATGTACAGCACCGGCCGTTCCTCTCCCTCCACCTCCTGGGACAGTACCGCGCCCAGACCCCTGTCCGAAGCGTCCGTCTGTAGGATGAAAGGGAGAGAAAAGTCAGGAGCATGTAAAAGCGGTCCACCGCACAGAGCAGCCTTTATCTGGGTAAAAGCCTGCTGGCACTGTTCCGTCCACTGGACTGTATCTGGAGCGCCCTTTTTAGTTAGATCAGTCAGCGGGCTAGCGAGGTCCGAATAATTAGGCACAAATCTCCTATAATATCCCGCTAGCCCCAGGAACTGTCTAACCTCCTTCTTGGTCTTAGGACTCGGACAGGTTGCAACCGCTGCTGTCTTATCAATTTGAGGACGCACCTGTCTGTGACCTAAGTGGAAGCCCAGATACTTTACCTCCACCCGCCCAATTGCGCACTTCTTCGGGTTGGCCGTGAGCCCCGCCCTTCTCAGCGTCTTTAGGACAGCACGCAAATACTGCATATGACGCTGCCAATCATTGCTATAGATGATAATGTCATCCAGATAAGCAGCGGCATATGCAGCATGCGGCCGGAGAATACGGTCCATCAGACGCTGAAAAGTTGCGGGTGCCCCGAACAAACCGAAAGGAAGTGTGACAAATTGGTGTAATCCGAACGGCGTGGTGAAAGCTGTTTTTTCTTTGGACATTGGTGATAAGGGGATCTGCCAGTACCCCTTTGTTAAGTCCAGTGTCGAATAAAAGCGAGCAGAACCAAGCCGATCAAGCAATTCGTCAATCCTCGGCATTGGATAAGCATCGAACTTAGACACCGCGTTCACCTTCCTATAGTCCACACAGAAACGAATCGAGCCGTCAGGTTTCGGAACTAAAACTATCGGGCTCGCCCAGTCACTGTTGGACTCTTCTATTACCCCCATGTCCAGCATTGTCTCTAATTCGGTCTGAACCGTTTTCTTTTTGTGTTCAGGTAAACGATACGGGCGGCAACGCACAACGACCCCCGGATCCGTCTCAACGTGGTGCTGAATGAGATTCGTTCGACCAGGCAGGGGGGAGAATACATCCGCAAACTCTGCTTGTAACTTCTTAATGTCAGTGAGCTGGGAGGGTGAGAGATGGTCTCCAGCAGGAGCCAGAGCGAGTGATTGAGGTTTTATATTCGCTTCTGGCCCGAGATCCTCCTCTCCACTCACTACCGTCGCCAGCATCACTGCCTCAGCCTCAACCCATTTTTTAAGAAGGTTGAGGTGATAAATCTGACGTCCCCCGCCCCTATCCGTTCGAATTACCTCATAGTTGAGATCACCAACCCGCCGTGTGACCTCAAAGGGCCCTTGCCACTTCGCGAGTAATTTTGAGCTGGACGTGGGGAGCAATACAAGTACCTTATCTCCCGGTGAGAATTGGCGGAGTCTAGCCCCCCTATTATACTGCTGTCTCTGTCTGTCCTGGGCCTGTAACAAATTCTCCATGGATAGCCGCCCCAATGTGTGGAGTTTTGTTCTCAGGTCCAGGACATACTGAATTTCATTTTTACTAGCGGATGGTCCGTCCTCCCAAGTCTCCCTCAGTACGTCTAACACCCCGCGGGGCTGACGACCGAAGAGAAGCTCGAAGGGGGAAAACCCCGTGGAGGCTTGGGGGACCTCGCGTACAGCAAACAACAGGGGTTCTAGCCATTTATCCCAATTTTTGGCGTCTTCATGAACGAACTTACGAATCATGGCTTTTAAAGTCCGATTAAAACGTTCCACCAGGCCGTCCGTTTGTGGGTGATAGACGCTGGTGCAAATCGATTTAATGCCCAACAACTCATAAAGTTCGCGAACCGTTCGTGACATAAACGCCGTGCCTTGATCGGTGAGGATCTCCTTAGGGATCCCCACCCGGGAGATTAACGAAAACAGCGCGCTTGCCACACTCTTAGCCGAGATATTGCGAAGCGGGACTGCTTCCGGGTATCGTGTTGCGTAATCCACTAAGACTAACGCAAAACGATGCCCTCGTGCCGACCGTTCTAATGGCCCGATGAGGTCCATGCCAATTCGCTCGAAGGGGACCTGCATCAGCGGAAGGGGGCACAAAGGTGCTTTTGGGTTGGCCGGTGGATTAACCAACTGACATGCACGACACGCCGCGCACCACCTGCGCACGTTCTCGTGAATGCCCGGCCAAAAGAATCGGGCCATGAGACGGTTTAGTGTCGCCGTTTGCCCCAAATGTCCGGCCATCGGATTACAATGAGCCGCCTGGAAAAGCATTTCCCGGCGGCTCTTAGGTACCAACAACTGTGTTGTATCTTCTTTTGACTGGGCGTCTTGGGTCACCCGATACAACCTGTCTTTAATCACGCAAAAATAGGGGTAAGAGAGCGGTTGATCCGGGTGGAGTACCTGACCGTCGATAGACCGGACCTTATCAAATGCATGTTTTAGCGTCTCATCCTGGGACTGCTCCAGGGGAAAGTCATCGCGCTCAGAGAGGATAGATCTCTCTAGAGTGCTCTGTTCCCCTACAGCAGTACCCAGAGGTCCCGGTACAGCATCTCCCACCTGAACCACCGCTGTCTTCCCCTTCTGCTTCATTTCCCAAGAGGCATCCGCACACAAAAACCCCAATAACTTCCCAAAGCCTGGCCAATCAGTTCCCAGAATTAGCGGATGCCGGAGGTGCGGGTTAACTGCTACCTCCACCCTATGTTTTTGTCCCCTAAATAGAATCGCCACAGACAATAAAGGATAACTCACCACCACCCTGTGCACACACCGAACCTTAACCATGCGGCTTTTATCCAATGCTCCAGACTGAATCAGGCTTTGATGAATGGAGGTTTGGTTACATCCTGAATCCACCAAAGCCTGATAAGTACCCCCCTTTATACTCACAGGTATCTGGTACTGGCCAGCTTGATCGGGGGCGGCCCGTGGCGCGTCGGGGACCCGTACCAGCGTCCCCACCTCCATCACTGGACACCGGTCGATAAAGTGGCCCGGGTCCCCACAGCGCCAAAAGGCCGGCCCAGGCTTTACCGCTGTCCCAGCGGCGGGAAGCGGGCCAAGGGATTGGTGTGGGGAGAGCGGCGCCACCGGAGCCAGGGTGGAAAAATTCCCGGCAGACGTTCCCCTCGGAGTGGCCCTGCCGGCGGAACTGGTATCCCCCGACCACCCAGTCCTCCATCTCGGCGCTGGTCTGGGCGCCAGACCTCCTCGAGACCTGGGAAGGGGAACAGGTTTGCCAGAGGGGGAAGAGAGAGAGGATGGAGAAGGTGAAGATAGAGAGGGAGAGAGAGAGACCGCCGGTAGGGGCTCGCCGACCCCCGAGCACGCCACCATGTGATCTTCCGCCAGTTGGATGGCCTGGTCCAGCGACGTCGGGCGGTGGCACTGGACCCATTGTGCAGTCTTCTTGGGCAGCTTCCCGATAAACTGCTCCAGTACCACCTGGTCGATAATTTTCTCGACGTCGCTTCCCCCGGCCATCAGCCATCTGCGGCAGGAGTCCCGGAGCTGTTGCGCCATCACGAAGGGCCGACCGGACTCCTCTAGGGTCAAAGACCTGAAACGTTGCCGGTGCTGTTCAGGGGTCCGGCCGACCCGCTGAAGAATGGCGCGCCGTAGATCTTGATAGACCAGGAGATTCGAGACTGGCAGTTGGTGGGCTGCAATCTGCGACTCCCCGGATAACATCGGGATGAGTCGCAGTGGCCAGTCCCCTTTGGGCCACCCCCGGGCCTCGGCCGACCTTTCAAACAGGTCCAGAAACGCCTCCGGTTCGTCCTGTGGACCCATTTTCCCCAGCGTGAGTGGCGGGGCCGAGGCCGACTCTGGAGAGGGGGTGGCTGGAATCTCCCGGTCTAAACAGCTCCGGAACAACTCGCGGTCTTCCTGCTGGCCTTGGAGCAGCACCCGGAAGCGCTGCTCATGCTCGTCCTTTACGCTCAGCAGAGCCTGATGTTGTTCCCTTTGAAGAGCCGCGAGTGCCTGGATGATCTCCGCAAATGGCGATCCTGACGGGTTCTGCATGGCGGCGGCAGTCTCCTTCTTCCCGGGTTTTCGGCACCAGTGTAATGTGGTTCAAAGTAGTGTGGTGGGAAGAAGAAGACAGGGTCGGCGAAACTGGAACTCGTACGGCTTTTATTACTCAGAATCAAACAAAAAGACGCGCACACAGCGCATTCACCGTAGCGTGACTACAGCACAGTAAACAAACAAACTCTTTCCACTTATGTCGTTCCTTTCTCAGCTTCTCAGTTTCACCGCTCTCGCACGAGTTCCAGTCCTTTCTCTCTCCTTTCATTCTCCCACTGTGTGGCTTTTATCGGTCTCCCCACGCCAATCACTGCAATCAGACACAGGTGTTCATCATCTGCACTTGACCTACTTACTCACCGCACAGCTCATTGACTGATCTCTCACTACAGACGTCGCGAGAACCACGCCCCCCTCACCACAGATATCTTTACCCCCTGATATTGTATTGCAGATATACATTCAAACATTTTAAAGGCTAAGAGTATGAGCCATGAGTAAACTGGACATATCTGTGAAAAATAACTTGCGTGCCTAAAGTTGTCGACCCCCTGAATTCGAATTTTGAAAGTAAAAAGAATTTCAGTATTTATCAGTAAAAAATACATAAAAAATACCTTGAGTTGGACAGTATGGTGTCTGTCTAATTGGCCAACATAATTAAAAACACACCTAGAGAAAAAAAAATATATATATATACCAATGACCATGATATCCTGTTATCATAATAGTTAAATTAATTATTATAACTATGACCATTATAACATTATATTTGCCGCCTATTATTTAGCTGATTATTTAGCCTACAGGCTTCTCAAGGACAATGTCACTGAAAAAAACTGGGGTTAATGAATTTAAAGTGTGAGACTTCATTCAAAAGCATAAATCCTACAGACCCACGACTATTGAACAGTATGTTTGAGGTTTTGCTTACTAGTCGAGTTCATAGCTGTGGAGATTGTCTTGGACAGGGGGTGCAGCAGGCCATCAGCATGATGATCTTCTAGAAAATAACATGCAATGTTTCACAGAGCCAACAATGTTACATAGAATTTACAATAGAACAAAGGGTTTATTACAAGGAAGCAAGCTAGAGCAGAGATGAAATGCAGAAAAGATCATATATATATAAAAATCTTAAGGTAATATAATGCAAGTAAACGAGACGAAATAACGTTAAATAACATTTCGTCTCGTTTCTATAATATTGTGCAATAAATGCATATGAAATTATTATCATGATTAAACAATAATTCCCCCTTTGTTGTGGAGGGTTTTTTCTGTCTCTCCTGAAATAACTTATTATCAATCTTTGTAAGTGACGTCATTAACAGTACGTTACAGTGATTTCTTTTAGGTTAAATAAATTAGCTTACTTCCAATCACCCATTGACAAATTACCAGCAAAACAAAACTATCAAAAACTTTTATCAACACAAAAATGTGGTTAAAACCCAAACTTATGTAAAACAAGAGCTCAATTGTAACGTAAACTTAACTTAACGTTAGCTCTTCTGAAAACGGTTGAGATGCTAACGGACTTTTTCGAAGACACAAAACCATTTCTATAAAGTAAATATTCAACAGAAGTGTATCAATTACACGTAAGAAAGATGTCAGGAACGTATTATTTGTGTGATTTTGGTAACTAAACTTACCTGAAAGCAGTGAAAACAACAGTGAGAGACGCTAGTTTTGCTGTTTGTCAGTTGATGAGGTTTCCTCGTTTCCATGGTTTCCATCTGCTCGCACGCGCTCCTGTCTTTGAATCAGATAGCTTTGAATGCGACTCAATGTTTACGCGCACGTACGCCCATTGAAACCATAGAACACGTCAAAAGGCACGCAGCATTTAAATAAACATCTAGAATTATAACATTTAACAATTTAAAATATCATTAATTTTAAAAAATGAATTTAAAACTCATTGTGTAGTTCTATGAACCATTCACTTGACAATTATGCTTTATTTTTTTATACCATTTTGCTTTTATTTTTATTTTAAAGCAATTTCAAGACATCTGTATTATATATATATATATATATATATATAAAAACAGAGATGAAAAAAACAGACATAATATTACATTAAAAGAGAACCCTATACCCTAAGATTTTAAGTTATCTGGTGACCAGTTGACCACGTCCTCATAACGTTCCCCATGGGATGAACTAGCGACGTCTTTTGAGGACGTGCCCACAACGTTTCTGGAACGTTAGCCAAGATTATAAAAAATGGAACTTTACCACGACGTCCTCACAACGTTGTCATAAAGTAATGTCGCGCTGACCAAATGACGACTAACTGACGACGTCGTCACAACGTACTGTGTTAGCTGGGTTTGAATTTGGTCGTGAAGCAACCGTTACCTCGGCTATTCACAATGGTAAAATGAATGATTTTAATGAATGTATGAAACGGTATGAATGAATGAAACAGTAGATTTTACAGAGCTAATATTGATTTAATAATTATAAAAATAAATTCTGCCATAATTATTAATAACTGACATTTTACAGAAATATCGTTTACAGAATAACATTAAAGAGTTAAAATATTGGTAATTCTAGCCTCACGCTCATAGTTTTGATTAGAATACATTACATCCGGTCGGCCGGTCGCATACGGTCTAGCCGCAGAAGTTCAGATATTTCAACAGACCCAAAGCTCAAATCGGATCCGAATTTTCCGCATACGCAAATGATCGGACCTCCCCGCAGCTCCTGTACGACTCTCCATTGGAAATGAATGACTTCCGGTCCAATGGCTGTCGTTTGTCGTGTGCAGTGGAAAGGCGGCTTTAGTAAGAGCCACGAGACGCGCTCCAATACGGGCAAAGGAGCGAATAAAATATACGATAAGATGAAAAAATGGTAAATAAGAGATGGATTGCACTTTATGTGCTCTCATTGGAGTGTCTGGTTCATGTAAACAGTGAGAGATCTTGTGGCAGGCGCGACGCTAATAGGTGATGTGACGCGCGCTCCAAATGGACAAAAAAATATAAAATAAGATGACAAATACCCCTACTGTACGCAGCCCTGGATAATGGCGGAGACAATTCACGTTATAACACAGAGATGACCAGATATCATGGTAGAGATGTAATTTTTAATTGCTGAATTTAATTTATAATTGTAATTGGGTTGTATTTAATGATGCTATATTTAAATAAAATTGCCTTTGCCAAAACCCAGCCATCAATTTAGTATTCCGTCATAGTGACTAAAACAAACAATTCACTCTGTCTCAGTGTATTACAGTTGTTTTACTAAAACTTAATATCAATGCCAACGGCGAGAGAGTTTAGTTTTGCAGTGGACAAATCACCTTACTTTGCACGGGGGTAAAAATAAGTCTCATAAGACACTTGAGTAAACGCTCGTGTGTTTTGTGTCTTAATCAACCTTTTCCATACACATATAAATTATAACTCGTACTCATCGTTCTGTCCATTTCAGCAAATGGCATTTTGTGAAGGCCTCTCCTGTTGCTTTGGTGCTTGTCAACATGCGCATGCACCCCCTGATGGTAAAGCGACTACAGCAGATGGAGATTATGATCGGTAATCTACTGCTTTTCCTGCAGTTCCTGGATGTCGACGTTGAATTTACTGTCGAATTTGAACCACTGAATTTGTGGAAGCGAATTTTCAAGGCGAAATAAAATGGACCGAAATTTGCCTGTTGAATATTATAGGTTGTATTTTTAAACAGTTTGAAAATTTTGGAAGTGAAATATGAAAGGTGAATATGGATTATTGAATTTTTAATATTGAAAATGTGTTTGAAATGTTTTTAATTGAAATATTCACAGCTTAAATATTCAACCATGTTGAATTTCAGCCCATAAAAATGCAAGCCTTAAAAATACAATGGAAAATGCAAGCATGGTTAACGCAATGCATATTTTTTTTCAATTGGTGCAATTCAACATGCTTTTTGTTTCAAAAACATTTGACATTATTTTACTTCCATACACCAACAATTAGTTCTTTATCTGCAGCCAATACTAATTCTGATAGAAAGTCTGCAAATTCTTTGATAAAATCTTTATGGTGCCCTGGTGGCCTGTATACAGTAGCCAGCATAATTCTCAAATGTGATTTATCGTTTACACTATATATTTTTACATTAAGCACCAATACTTCAAAAGAAGTATATTTAAAGCTAGATTTCTTAGTGGTTTTGAAAATATTACTATAAATTACAGCAACACCTCCCCCTTTGCCTTTCAGACGAGGTTCATGTTTATAACTGTAATCTTGTGGGGTTGACTCATTTAAAATAATGTAATCGTTTGGTTTTAGCCAGGTTTCTGTCAAACACAGCATATCAAGATTATAATCTGAAATCATATCATTAACTATGAGAGATTTTGAAGTAAGGGATCGAATATTCAGCAACCCAAGCTTTATCATTTGCTCATCTGTATTATATCTGTTTTTTATTTGTTGAAACATCAATTAAATTTTTAACCTGACGTTTTTTGGATTTCCAAATTCGGGGAACAGACACAGTCTCTATATGATGACATCTAGGTGAAAGAGGCTCTATGTGATGGGATTTATCTGACCTTGGTGACGTGAGGCCGCTAGCAGACGGTCGGTTTAGCCAGTCTGTCTGCTTCCTGACCTGAGCCCCAGATTGTCATGTTTTATCTCTAAGACTATGAGCCAAATTACTAGAGAGAAGAGCAGCACCAGCCCAGGAGGGATGGATACCATATCTTTTCAACAGATCAGGCTTGCCCCAAAAACTTTTCCAATTGTCTATGAATATTATATTATTCTGCGGACACCACTTCGACAGCCAACCGTTCAGTGAGGCCAATCGGCTAACTATCTCATCACTCCTGCGTACAGGAAGGGGGCCAGAGCAAATGACAGTGCCTGACATCGTACTTGCGAGTTCACACACCTCTTTAATATTAATTTTGGTGATCTCCGACTGGCGGAGTCGAACATCATTAGTGCCGACATGAATCTTAGAGAATTTACGCTTAGCATTAGCCAGCACTTTTAAATTTGCTTTGATGTCAGGCGCTCTGGCTCCCGGCAAACATGTGACTATGGTGGCTGGTGTCTCTATTTTCACGTTCCGTGTGATCGAATCACCAATTACCAGGGCACAATCAACAGAATTCTCAGTGGGTGTTTCACTGAGTGGGGCAAATCGGTTTGTTATGGGAATCGGAACGGAAGAGTGGTTCTTTGATCCGCGACTAGAACGATCTCTCACGGTCACCCATCTGCCCTGCTGCACGGGCCCTACTTCAGCCGGAACCGAATCATGTAAAGAGTTCACTATGCTAGGCGCATCCTAAACACTATCTAAAGATCTAGCATTCTTACCATCCTCAATTAAAGTTTGGATGCGTGTCTCTAGTTCTGAAATCTTCTCCGTCAGCCTGACTGTCTCCTTGCATTTATCACATATAAATCCTATATTGCCATCGGAGAAGGCTATACTAAACATATGACATGTGACACAGGTGACAATAACAGGACAAGAAGACATTACTCACCGTGTTTGTTGACTGATTTCTTACCTACCTGGACTTTATGAACTCAAAGGCGCGGGCGTGCGAGAGAAAATAAATATATAAATGAGCGCACGGGTGGCGCGTTAGCAGGCTAACGTTAGCGAGTTACTAGCGTGCTGTGTTAACAATAACGGAAGCTAGAGATGTAAGGTTAATCTGAGATGTTTGGTAAGCTGTATTTAGTAGTATTTAGTAGTATAAACAACTAGATAGTAAATGATGGCTCAAAACATAAAGAAATACGAGGCTCAGGCGGAGCTTACAGCCTCGAAGCAAACAAACACACAGCAGGCAGCGAGGCAGACAGGAGCAATCGATCAGCGATCAGACAGGAGCAGACAATAATACAGTTTGAAGTCAGCATTATGGAGATCAGTGTTTACTTTAGTTGGGCTCTCGACCCAAGCGAGATGTCCTCTTGAGTGGCCAGGGCCGGAGCTCTCAGTGCCGACGCCTCTCCAGCGGCGAGATCGTTCGCAAACGTCTTGTCGATTGGGGCATAGACACATACCCGTGTTCACGCATCCCCTCGACATCAGCATAGTTGGCTCGCTGATGGCTAAGGATGCGCTGAGTACGGGTTCTTCCATGCCTTTTTGATCTCAGTGTGTATATCGGGCAGGAATGGAAGGCTCACGGGAGCTGGGGAATTATGGCCAGAAAGGAACCGTTCGTCAAGCCTGCCACGAGCTGCCACGAGCTGTCCCTTCCCTCACGCGCTCCCACGCCAGCTGAAGCCTCGCCGAAATGCTCTCCATAACACCCAACAGCTCTGCATACGCGGGGCAGGGAGGCTGTAAGGGTTCAGGTGGGGATCTTCTTCACCCTCATCAACCATCTCCTGCTCTCTCGGGCTGGGTGCCAGCAGAGCACTCGCTGCTGGATCGGAGGATGTAAAAGACAACACATCCTCTTCCAGCAGCGCACTCTCGCGAGCTTCTGACGGGCGTGAGAGAGAGACACCTCTCTCAAACTCATCAGCGAGCTCCATCTGGGAACCCCATGATCCGAGTCTCCGCAGTGCATCAGCACGAGCCGGTCCCGAACCGCTGGGCCCAGATGCCTGTCCCTCTTCCCTCGAGAAGAGGGCCCGACGAGAGCGGAGTTTTCTTTAGGGAAAACTCTCCCGATCTGCACAAGCAGGTCTCTCAAGAGCTGATCATGCGTGCTCTTCGCCCAAACAGTAAACGCACAAGGTGTGTGTGTCATCAGGTGTCAGAAACCTGAGACACGGATCCACACACTTCTTGAAACACTTGTCACTTGCCATAATTGTTCTTACTTTTTTCAGGTGATTGCAAATCAGACAAGACAGTCCCTGAAGACGAAAAGAGGATGACATGTTCTCTAGGCGCCCCTTTTATGCTTCCGGGTCGCAGTAGTAGTGACGTCATAGCCTGTCAAGTTCGATTGCCGTGATTGGATAGCACTTAAAGTGGTTCCCCTATGATTACAAGCCAATGAACCTCTTTTAGTGCTATATAGCACCATTGTTTAGAGTGTATGATAATTGGCTTCCGGTAAAGGCCGTACGTTCATGTGAAGAGTGACCTCTGACCCGTGATTATAGTTCATAAAGTCTGAAATATGGATATTTTCCTTACAAAAACGCATGGCTTTGCTTCAGAAGGCCTTTATTAACCCCTGGAGCCGTATGGATTACTGTTATGATGGATGGATGCACTTTTATGTTACTATTCACTGCTATTATAAAGCTTGGAAGAGGATATTCTTGGAAGAGGATATCCAGGATATTTTTAATATAACTCAGATTGAGTTTGGCTGAAAGAACAAAGTCATAGGACGGCTTGAGGGTGAGCTTTTGGGTGAACTAACCCTTTAAAGCTGTGGCATTTTTCAGACCTGGGACAGTCTTATCACACACTTGTTTAATGCACATGCTCTCATGTGGCCAAGACTAGCACCAAAACTCTGGAACAATCTTCCTAACTTGTCCGGGAAGCAGACACACTCTGTCAGTTCAAATCTAGACTAAAAACACATCTCTTTGGCCTAGCATACACATAACACACTATAGACTTCCATAATTCAAAATTAGGCTGCATTGTTTAGATCAGCCGGAACCGGGAACACGTCCCGTAAATCCTGATGTACTTGGTACATCATAAGAAGGATGGCGTCTACGCTAATATTATTCTCTCTGTTTATCCCGAGGGACCCTCTATGGTGGACCTGCGCCTGGACCCATCCCAACTCATCCTGAAGTGCCAGCCTCATCAGCCCTGTGAAGGCCTCATCGACACGACAGCCATCGACACTGATCCTCAACAACTCGTCTCCATACCGGCGTGATTACTTCGACTTCCAAACAGATGGAAATGGATAAATACTCAAAATCTTCCGATCCAATCTGACTTGTAATGCTGCCCGAATCATACACTGTTCCTTCGTTGGCCAGAGGTTGGCCTGAGTCTGGGTTCCCCCAAGGTTTACTTCTCCATTCTGTCCCTGATGGAGTTTTGGTTCCTTGCCACTTTTGCCTTGGCTTTTGGCTTGCTTAGTTGGGGACATTTAATATTCAACAATATTATTAATCTGCCTTATTTCGGGTGGACGTTGATGCAATTTTCTTCTAGAAACAAACTTTGTTGTATTATTTTCATGTTATCACTGTGAAGCTGCTTTGATACAATCTGTATTGTAAAAAGCGCTATATAAATAAAGGTGACTTGACTTGACTTGACAAGTGTGTGTAACGGGACAGATCATGACCCATCCATCTGAGAAGAACACAGGCTGTGTCTGAATCTCCCCTACACCCTTAAACAGGGCACCGGCTGAGGGGACAGACATGTCGTGGACGTTATCGAGTGTGCTCATTCAGTCACACAATGCACCACAATAACAAGTGTACAACTAATAGGCTAGGGTACAGTGTAATTTCACACAGGTATACATTAAGTTCATCAAATAGTACTAGCTGCCAGTTTGCTGAGTTTCATATGATTATTAAACTTCAAGCACAAACCATGTGTGTCTGAATTCACTCACTCGTTTTCACTCTGCAAGTGAGCTACAGTATATTAGTGGAGTAATGTGGGTAACAGTGAATGAGGGACTAGGCGGGGATTTCAGACACAGAAATGCTCTTATGCGACTCATTCCTTTTCAGATTTCAGAACTTAGAGGAAAAGAGCAAACCAGCCGAAACAGGATGTTTTAGGAGCTCGCTTTCATTAAGCTTTTTTAAGAGGAAGTTTTGAGTTCTGAAACTTACAGGATATTTTTAAAGTGAAAATCCAGCTTTTAATGCTGTTTATGTGTCTATGTGGTGTTATTAATGTGCTTTAAGACAAACCATGTGTAAATTCATAAGTCGACAGCATTGCTGAGTATTTTCTGCTTAAAACTGCAGTGAACCAAAGAGTCTCAAAAACACGGTTTGAAATCGCTGGTGTTTCTGACGTCACAAACCTGTAACCAATCAGATCAACGTGTGATCGTCAACCAGTGGATCTCTGAGCTGAGTGAGTGAGTGGAGGTGGGGCTCATTTGCATATTCATAGTATACTAAATGAGGCAAGGGTGTCGAGTTACATTCAAGATATTTTAAGACATGAAGAAGGTTTTTCAAGGTAAAAACTCTTAAATATGTAATTTTGGTGATCAAAGATGAGTTTTAATGGATAAAATGATTGACTACAAGGCAAGTTAAAGTATTTTTCTGTCATTTTTATAAGGGTTTTAACGCCCAAAAAAATTGTTCTAAATTTACAAAAATTGCTTTTGAATTGAATTGAAAACTTATTAATTGTGACTTGAATCAAGTCTTTTTAAGAAACAAACTGTCCTCCTCAGTGAGTACAGGAGCAGCTCGGGTAAACGTGTGTTTGTTCAACTGGATAACAAGCTTGAACTGCACTTCTACAAGGTGTTTACTTGCTTGTTTATTCCTGTGTGCTTCTCCTTGGTGTTTAAACCTATAGTTTATATGTATTGTAAGACATCTGCCTTCCTTGGTAATGAAGGAGAAGCAGTGGTCTGCAGCATTGATGTGAAGTGTGAAGGCACTGGGTTTCTGTCAGCGGTTCTCAGCCCTCGCCAGAGGATGGAGCTCAATCCTCACAAGCTCAATCAGGGGCGTTGAGAAAACCCGAGCATGCATGGGTCCCAGGACCGGGAGTGAAACCCTCTGCTGCAGGCTCGACCCGTGGGCCCGTCTGCATAACCCTCACGATCAGATCCATGCTGCAACATGAGCCAGGGTTTCACAGCACATCACACTGGAGAGCAGCACAGACTTCAGACGGACGAAAGCAGAAGTCACACGGGAAGTGCTGCAGGCCCGAGGGCACGGCGATGCTCGTCAGACGCAGATCCTGGAGATCAGCAAGCAAAATCCCAGAGTGAAACAGCAACTCGCAGCTGAAGACCAGCAGACACAGCTCTGAGCGCCCAGCATTCACACACTATCCATGTGCACGAGACACACGTGAGGAAAGATGAATGAAGCACTACTGAACGAACTCAGGCCTCAGTAATTAAAAACAGAGCATTCATGCTAATGCAGCAACTTTCTGCGTTATTTGGGCACACATGAATATTTTATTATACAGTTCTAGCAAGAGGGCTGATATATTTTTGTTGGCCAAACCCCACATAAACAAGCACGTCTAGTCCTTCATACCAATTTAGTTTAGTTGGTGAAATGGGTTAGGACAAGCTCAAGATATTTCCCAGTTGTATTGTACGACACAAAATACATCAGTTATCCCCGTCTTGTGATGTTTTAAAGCTTTTACTTGTTTTGAAAGAGGTGGTTTTCTAATGGGACGACAGAGGGACATTAAACATCATCACGGCGAACAAGTAAACCCATCTGCTCTCCAGTCCACTTTCACTGCCTCGTTGTGTTCATATCGTGCTCTTGCAAACTCTAACTCACAAATCCCAGCGCATAACTACTCACGTACGGCCGTTACCAGTGATTATAGTGTTTAAAGTTATAAATATTGATATTTTTCTTACACAAACGCATGGCTTCGCTTCAGAAGGCCTTTATTAATCCCCCGAAGGCGTATGGATTACTTTTATAATGGATGGATGCGCTTTTTTGTGCTTCAAAATCTCCATTCACTGCCATTCTAAAGCTGGGAAGAGCCAGGACATGTTTGATATAACTCCGATTGTGTTCGTCTGAAAGAAGAAAGACATACACACCTAGAATGGCTTGAGGGCGAGTAAATCATGGACTCATTTTCATTTTTGTGTGAACCAACCCTTTAAGCTGGGATCTCACAAAGCTATTGAATGACTTCAGAAATGTAGTGGGAGAGTTGCATTCAGGGTGGTGTTTGCTAAGACGCTCATCTCTGTGTGGACGGTTCCTCTAAGATCTCTTTGTATCTCATTTAACACAGACTGAACTCTGGGAGCAACATAGTAATGAGATAAAAAAGAAAATTTGTTCTTTTTGTTTTGTTGCCATTACAGTTACATAATAATAATGGTAGGCAGGAAGAATATTTGCCGTTTATGACAGTTATTGAATTTATTAGAATTTTTGTAAAATCACCATATTTATCCCGGAGGCAAATGGGAATCTGCCAGCAAAGTTCACATCATTATATAGTAACTAAGTGTGTGTGTGTTCTTGTTTTTCATGGCTATATATTTTTTTAAAGAAATATGATGATAAAACAAATATTTTTGTAAATGAACTTTTGACTCAAAACATTACAGTCATGACCTGTGACAACTACCTCTGCCTCCTCTCAGCAAACCAATTATCTCCATAACGGCTTTTCTAAAAATTACACAGATACATTTCTTAATATTTCATCTTAATGTCAGATACAATCTTCTTATGACTTAATCAATGGTTTAAAGCAGACATATAGAACAGACCTTTGGCTTATATCTGACTATATCTAACTGATCATGCCTGGATCGATCAGGAAATATCTGAGGTTCGTAACAGTTTTCATTTAGCCATTTCTTAATAAGTTTAAAACAGACATCTCACCACAATGTTGTTTTTGTAATCTTGAATCTGAAACTCTTGTACTTATTTTGTAATTGTAAATACTCTGAAGACTTTTGGAAGCTATGTTGGTTTTTGATACATTCTACAAAATAATCAGAATAGATGAGGCTACGATCTTCTTCTTGGACTGTTATACTGGCTCAGATTTAATTAATAACACATTAAAGTTAATAATTCTTCCTGGGAAGTTTCATATACATAAAGCTAAAGTAATGTCTATAACACCCTCCTTTCATTTTTTTTGTAAAGATCTTAAAATATTCCATGACTCATTGAATTCAATCATCAGAAATAAGAAGTGTAAAAACATCTCTTATATAAAAAAAAAAAAAAAAATTGTAAAATGTAATGTTTTAGTCTGTACAATGTAAGATCTGTTATATGTTTTCCCCAATATCTGTTTGTCTTATGTTTGATGTTAAATGTAATTGTAAGCGTTAATGAAAGTTGAATAAAAAAAATAAAATAAAAAAAAACCCTTTTCAATCGTCGGTGTGTGTGTGTGTGTGTTCCTGCTGTAGTCTCCACCCCTGATCTGTAGAGATGGAGCGGGCAGATCTCGCGAGCGCTCGTACTCTCGTGATGTCTCCCAGCATCGCTGCCCTGCTGCAGTGCGCGTATAAAGCGCAGCGAGCCTCGCGGGCACGAGAGGAGGAGTTGCGGCAAGGTCGCGCAGCATCACGGCGCACATTAGCCACGGAAAGCGCGATTCACGGACATCTTCTGGTTCTTTAAGGTCCTTGTGAGCGCACACTCGGAGGATATTTCACTGAGCGCGTTAAACTCGTAAGGAGTTTCTGACTGGAAGTGTTGCTGATCTCAATTTGCATCCGCATGTGCGCGTCGCGCTGCGGGTTCGGAGGAAAGCGCGGCGCGTTATTTTAGTCTTCCTGCAGCATCAGTGTCCGCGTTCAGTCACATCCATCGGCTCTTCGGCACTTTTAACGGACAGTATCAGCTTTTGGAAAGCTTTTCTGACTCGTCATGTCGGCATCACCTCCGCCTCTCGCCGGCCCGGGCGACTCTCTCTCCGTGCCCGAGCCTGACGCGCTCCAACCCGCCGGTCCAACACCGAGCCAGAGCCGCTTTCAGGTGGACCTGGTATCCGAGTCCGCCGGGAACGGGCATACCCACGCCGCCTCCGACTCATCCCCGCCCGCGTACGACGCCGAGCCGCCATCCGACGCGCGTCGGGACTCTGCGGCGGGCGGCGAGGAAGCCAAGGGCCGATTTCGGGTTGTGAACTTCGCGGCCTCGAGCCCGGACGCCGCGCCGGCGGACATCGCTCAGAACGGGGACACGGTGATGAGCGAGGGCAGCCTGCACTCCTCCAGCGGCGGCCAGCACCACCACCACTACGACACACACACCAACACATACTACCTCCGCACCTTCGGGCACAACACCATCGACGCCGTGCCCAACATAGATTTCTACCGGCAGACCGCGGCTCCGCTGGGCGAGAAGCTCATCAGACCCACCCTCTCCGAGCTGCACGACGAGCTCGACAAGGTACTGAACACACTCTCCGGGCACTACTGGGGTAGTACTGAACACACACTAATAGGGTAGTACTGAACACACTCTCCGGGCACTACTGGGGTAGTACTGAACACACACGCAGATCAGACACTAGTTTAGTGGGTTAGTACTGAATGCACATATCGGACACTAGTTTAGTGGGTTAGTACTGAATGCACATATCGGACACTAGTTTAGTGGGTTAGTACTGAATTCCGATATCGGACACTAGTTTAGTGGGTTACTAATGAATGCACATGTCGGACACTAGTTTAGTGGGTTACTACTGAATGCGCATAGTGGGTTACTACTGAATGCACATATCAGACACTAGTTTAGTGGGTTGCTACTGAATGCACATATCGGACACTAGTTTAGTGGGTTAGTACTGAATGCACATATCAGACTCTAGTTTAGTGGGTTAGTACTGAGTGCACATATCGGACACTAGTTTAGTGGGTTAGTACTGAATGCACATATTGGACACTAGTTTAGTGGGTTACTACTGAATGCACATAACGGACACTAGTTTAGTGGGTTACTACTGAATTCACATAACGGACACTAGTTTAGTGGGTTAGTACTGAATGCACATATCGGACACTAGTTTAGTGGGTTACTACTGAATGCACATAACGGACACTAGTTTAGTGGGTTACTGCTGAATGCACATATCGGACACTAGTTTAGTGGGTTAGTACTGAATGCACATAACGGACACTAGTTTAGTGGGTTAGTACTGAATGCACATAACGGACACTAGTTTAGTGGGTTACTACTGAATGCACATATCGGACACTAGTTTAGTGGGTTAGTACTGAATGCACATATCGGACACTAGTTTAGTGGGTTACTACTGAATGCACATAACGGACACTAGTTTAGTGGGTTACTACTGAATTCACATAACGGACACTAGTTTAGTGGGTTAGTACTGAATTCACATAACGGACACTAGTTTAGTGGGTTACTACTGAATTCACATAACGGACACTAGTTTAGTGGGTTACTACTGAATTCACATAACGGACACTAGTTTAGTGGGTTAGTACTGAATGCACATATCGGACACTAGTTTAGTGGGTTACTACTGAATGCACATAACGGACACTAGTTTAGTGGGTTACTGCTGAATGCACATATCGGACACTAGTTTAGTGGGTTAGTACTGAATGCACATATCGGACACTAGTTTAGTGGGTTACTACTGAATGCACATATCGGACTCTAGTTTAGTGGGTTACTACTGAATGCACATAACGGACACTAGTTTAGTGGGTTAGTACTGAATGCACATAACGGACACTAGTTTAGTGGGTTACTACTGAATTCACATAACGGACACTAGTTTAGTGGGTTACTACTGAATGCACATATCGGACACTAGTTTAGTGGGTTACTACTGAATGCACATATCGGACACTAGTCACATCGCTCCCAGTTTTGTCTGAGATGACATATTTATTGAATGATTGTCAGTAAGACACTGTCTCATTTCTTCAGATATTTGATGAGATCGCAGGGTTCATATCAAATGTGTGATAGTATGGCAAGCCGTTTTATCTTTTATTCATTTCCAGGATATGAATTCTTGATATCAAAAATTGAATTCTTGATATCAACAATTGTATTTTCACTAGTGAAATGTCACCATAGGCTGCCATTCAAAACCAATTGTTGATATCAAGAATTGATTTCTTACTAGTTGAAATTCCAATTTCACATATCAGAAATACAAGTATTACTAGTAAAAACCTTTATTTTTGATATCAAGAATTCAATTGTTACTAGTTGAAATGTCTATTCTTGATATCCACAATTGAATTGCTACTAGTAACAATGTTCATTTTTGATATCAATAATTAAATTTTTACTAGTGACAATGTTAATTTCTGATATCATGAATGTGATTGTTACTTGTAAGAAAGCCATTTTAGATATCTGAAATAATATTGATATCAGAAATACATTTTCAGATATCAAAAATGATCATTTTTACTAGTAACAATTGAATTGTTGATATCAAGAATAGACATTTCAACTAGTGACAATTTAGTTATTGAGATCAGGAATTCACATTTTTACTGGTAACGATGTAATTTATTGATATCAAAAATTATATTTCTACTAGTAAAAAATCAATTCTTGATATCAACAATTCATTTTGAATGGCAGCCTATGGTGACATTTCACTAGTGAAAATCAATTACAGATATCAGCAATTAAATTGTTGATATCAAAAAATGTAATTGTTGATATCAAGAATTCATATCCTGGAAATGAATAAAAGCTAAAACGGCTTGCCATGTGATAGGCTTCTTCATAACGCTGTACAGAGTCGGCATGGACCTGTGCACGGAGTGACTGCAGTGCATATGAGGATAGGAAATGTTATCTGAAGATCAGACTCTTCGCTGTATCATCGTACATGTAGTTCTCTGTTATGAAAAAGCAAGGCCATGCTTTGTTTACATTCTTACACCAGACTCCGACGTGCTGAGAGGGTGTGTGTTTGTGTCTGTTAGTCAATGGTTTCTCTCATGCATTGAGAGCCTGTTGTTGAGACCGATAAACTGCTTTGTTCATGAAGTGATTTGTTTGCTGTGTAAGTCTGTTTAAAAGCCCGTTGATTTGACATGAACAGCAGATGTTGTGGTGTCCATGTTGGTGTCCCTGCGCTGAAACACTCGCTGAAACACACTCGCTGATGGACTCAGGGAGCAGTTTATCCGGAGGCATGGCGATTTAGCTCTCTGACGACACTGGCTATTATGACTTGGCAGTTTATCTTGTTTAGTGCATTTGTAACAAACTTTGATGCCAAGTTTTAGAAAAGCCTCTTTGAGACGAAGTACATGACGCACGAGTGTTTTAGCAGTAGTTTCCACTCATTTGAGCTTGAGCTGTTCTGAGTTAATGACTCAAGGAGAGCCATTGAACGATTCTCTAAGGCAAATAAACAGATGCCGGAGATAATGTGTAAATAAAATATATTATAATCTCAAATGCAGCAGTGTTTCCTGCAGTGCTAGATGTGTGTGTGCTGAGACATGGATACTCTGACTGCACTAGTTTCTTTTGCAGTCGTAATTGTAATCATGAGACCGAACATAGTAAAGCCTTCTGAAGAGAATCATAGATGTTTTTGAGAGCTGACTGAAATGGTAATTGAATTGGTGTTGTTTGTGAACCCTGACATCATTAGTAGGCTACCGTTTCTGCTTGTGATGTGATGAGACCTCGGATGCGGTGTAGTCCTGCAGCGTTCGAGCTCCAGCCATGAAGGATTCCTCGTGTGTCTTGTTGAGGTGTGCCGTTACTTCACTAACAGTGTATTCACACACACGTCTCTGAATGCAGTGCTTTAATGAGGGGACTGGGTGATGTTTTACATGTGCTCTGTGAAGAGGCGCTTCCTTCCAGTGGGCCATATCTGTGAAGAAAGACGCGTGTGTGTGTGTGTGTCTGGCTGGAACTGGTATAAGATAGATTTTTATTTGTCCTTGAGAGGAAATTTGCTTCCACCATAGATGCGTACATTACACAAATACGCATAACAGGTTACATTATCAACGTATCATAATACAATTAATAAATAATTGCTGACATCACAAAAAATGGCATAAGTGACACTTTCTCACACTTAAAAAAAAAAATTTTTTTTTTGGGAGGAGTCAAATTTACATGTGTGGCTTAAACCACCAGATCTTTGTTTACACTTGTCCAGTTCAAGACTGGAATGCATCAGAAACTCCTTCTCGAAGATCTTTGATTGCGTTTCGGAGCCCAGTAGTTTAGAAGTAGGCTTATCTGATCGGATTTCGGCTATCGGACTGAATCAAATCTTGAAAATGGGTTGTAAAAAAAATAAATAAAAAAAGGGGGTAGAAGCAGAAGGGTGGATTTCAGGAACTTTTAAAACTGGTAAAAAAAAAAAAATACAACATTTGTATCATGTTTTATATATATATAGGCACGTTTATTTATTTTTATTTTGTGCTTTAGTATAACTGTTAGAGTAATAAAGTAGAAGTAGGCATTTTATATTAAGCCTTTCAGTACAGTAAAGAGAGATTTTGATGCCATAAAGTAATCCCCATAAACAGCCATCAATATCAAACAAAAATACACTTAATTTAAAAAAGAAATGTAATCCCTGTATATAAACTACATTGGCACAATCATGAGAGATGAACCAGTTGAAAGTAGTTTCTAACAACTGCATCCCTTATTGCATGTTTGTTTGTGTTGAGGGTCACATGAGGGGCTACGGGACCTCTGAAGGGACGTGGTGGTGATGATGGGAGGAAATTAATTTTAATGCTTCTGCATTCCCCAAGAGACTTAACATTCACTATCAAAACTTGAGCATTTGCGAATGAATGCAAAGTTTCAAACAGATTTTGTAAGAGAACGTGAAAGCATTAAAGTATATAATATTTCTCTCATTTCATATTTTCCCCCCATAACCATGTCCCTTTAGTGCCTCCATAGGGGTCTGATTGGAGAAAGGAAATTGAAAATGGAAGGAGATGTTTGTTTTCTTTCTCTTCAAATAAAGCACTTAAAGTTGACTCTTCCACCTGTTGTTCTCTATATAGCTAGTAGCCTACGTACTTTGTGCTTGAAACCCCATTTGGAGCTGATACTGGATAGCAAAACATGGGCGATCCAGATCTAGAAGGTTCTGACCCAGATTAAACCTTCGCACCGGAGGAACCTTCTCATAGTTTCTGGATCTAATGGCGGAAGTACACTCTTTTTGGTGTGTTCGGACCACAGGAACTAGGAACTATTTTAGTTCTAGGATCTTCTTTTGAGGAACTAAATTACTCCTACTTCAGAGTCGGTCTAAACCAGCACTATAGGAACTACCAGTGACGTTAGTGTACACTGACTGCCGAAGGAACGAATGCGTGCAACACTGCAAGTTGTCGTAGGAGACATTTCGTCTCTTAGCCCCACTTTCTGCTCTTTCTCTGTTATCACGAAACCCACGGCACACAACAAGCCCGATCACGAGCTGATCACGCCGTCCTCATCCCCGGGTGTTGACGTGTGCATGCCGCTCTTAAAGACGCCGCTGTCGGCGAACTGTCCCAGTGGCTAGTTCCTGAAACCGAGTTCCTAGAGCTACCGCTGCGAAAGCCTCAAAACACTCCTGTGAGTGCAATGTTTGTGTAGCAGCTGTCAGTAAGTCAACACTGCTCTATAAATACATCATTCCAAACTATATAAAACAGCTGAACAGAAGTTAATCTGTGGGGAATTTGACAAAGCTATTTTCATCTTGTTGTCCATTAATGGTTGTCATCTGTAATCCTGTCCAGATAATGTGAAGCAAGTGCTTGTGCACTATTTCAGAAATCAAGTTTGTCATGTGAAGTGTCTGATGTTATTCCTCTATTTGTCTGCTTTTTATCAAACCAGTGAGCTGGATATTTCGATAAGTGGTCTGCTCTGACATGTTATGTAAAGCTAACACTAGTAAAGTCCTCATGCTTTCAGATCGAAGCTTTTTCCTGTTGAAGTTACACACAGGACGGCACTGTACAACAAATCCATGACTGAATGGAAAGTGTTTTATTGGCTGCTGGCAGTCAATTTAAACAGATATTGATGTGTGCGTCAGTGAGTATTTTATGGCTGTCAAACGAACGCTGTGACACTCGGCACTCCAGTCCAGTTTTCCAGCCGTTTCTTTAACAGCTTCAGTACTTCATTAGAGCAACACCAAATCATTCATTTATGTTGGCTCTAGTGTTGTCAAAAAACTCGGTACTTCGGTACCAAGTCGGTACTAAAAAAATTAAACTGTTACGGTCCCAGCTTTTCTAGGTACCGAGTACCGGGTACTCATAATAGAAGAGACGTGCGAGCTCGTCTTTCCAGGCTCGCCGCTGTTCATGGTTGCATAACGGAGACACGGGAAAGCAAGCGCTTGTGGAAAGGAGAAAGCGGTGAGATGCGCTCTCCATGATGACGAGGAAGTATCAGAATTAATTGATTTCTAGCCCTTGCATTAGAAATCAGCTACAGGGTTCTCAAGCTTTGAAGACAGGCAAGAGTGACATTTTTGGATTAAATAAAAGTACAGTTAAGTCAAATAAAACATGTTTAATCTCCTGTATAGTTTGGTAACACTACAATAAGACACCATTCATTAATATTACTTAATGCAACATCAACACATTGAGTGAACAATATATTTTTACAACATTAATTAATGTTTGTGAATGTTATTTAATACACATGTTTGTTAACTTCATTCATTGTGCATTAAATAATGTTAACAGATAAAACTTTTGATTTTAAAAATATATTAGTACATTTTTAAGTTAACCCCATGAAGAATAATTGCTACAGTATATAACTGTTGTTTATTGTTAGGTAATTGCATCTAATGTTATAACAAATAGAATCTTATTGTAAATTGTTTTTAATACTACAGTTTCCATCTTTGTAACCGTGATATACACTTTAATATGTGTACATTTAATTTAAATTAAGCTTTGGTACCGAGAACCGTGGATTTTCACTGGTATTGGTACCGAATACTGATATTTTGGTACCGTGACAACACTAGTTGGCTCTGTTGAAGAACACTGAAGTGTTGCAGGCCTGGCGTTGGATGGACACACTGATCACACTAGCATGATATTGACGAGTGATAAAGTCCTGTCAGGGCGGATTTATTCAGAAGTGTGACTGAGCGGAAGTAGATGTTGAAATACTGATGCTGTGAGAGACCGACAAACAGAAAGACACATGTATTGTGACAGGCTCATTGGAAATACATTTCTGCAAAATGGTATTGCGTTGCGTCTCTTGCACGCTTTGAGTGAGAGGTCCAGTGAGTGGTTCTAAGAGCGTGTTCTGTTTGAAGCGGATGAATGTGTTTTTGCAGGTTATTGACGTTTGCTGTTGTACGTATCGCAGCAGTTCTGAAGAGAAGTGTCCCGTGAGTGGCTCTTCAAGGTCAATCGCATTTGAGAATGATGCAGCACCTTCACTAAGCCCTGAACATGCCCTATAGTGTTAACAAAAGCAAACGTGACATAGAAGCGCATTTGGTGAAGCATCCGTGCCATGTAAGCTTGGTTCGAGTCTCTGCGCGGTTTCATCGGGACACATGCGCTCTGTGTCCCGGGCGAGCTCTGCCACATGAGGAACGCCACATCTGTAGCGGTTAGGTGACGCAAACATCACAATCTATCGGTTTACAAATCATGCACTATGGTAAAAGTATTTACAGGTCATAGCATAGGCTAGTATTGTGCAAGTTACCACGCAGAAATAAGTCTTTATTATTTCATAATTTGCCCCTGTAATCATAATTAACAGTGAACAAGAATTGCTTTGCTGTTTTACTGCCCCTAGCGTTCACTTCAGCTGGAAACTGCAGCGATTGTATGTATTTTGATGATAAATGTGGTGTAATCTCTGTGAAGCTGCCACAGATCCAGCGTCTCTGGGACTCAGGTGATGTGTGCATAGCGCTGACCGCGAGATGCGTACACCTGTGGCCAGAACCACTGGTTTATGGTCTGAAACAGAGATCATGATTTTTCCATGATTCTGAACACAGACAACTAAGCCAAGTCACCTTTATTTATATAGTGCTTTTTACAATACAGATTGTATCAAAGCAGCTTTACAGAGATAACATGAAAAAAATACAAGTCTAGAAGAAAATTGCATCATCGTCTACCCTCGTAAGGCAGATCGATAATATTGTTGATTTTTTTTTCATTTCACATTATTGTATAATTCCAGAACAACTGAGTCTGTTAGTCCCATTCACGTGTTCTCCAGTAGAACGAGGGTCAGCCGGAGTCGCCCCGCTTCACTGAGCCACACCTGAGGCATCCCTCCTCTAATGCAAGGCCTTCTACACACTGCACCTTTACAGCGCAGTCCTGTTATGAACACACACTTCAGGAATTTACTGTGACAGGTGTGACAACTGAATTTATTCCACAGTATGTGCAGAACAAAACTAAACTAGTCTTTAATGACATACTTGTGCACGTGGTCAGGGGTGTCCGATAAAACGGAATAAAACGGATCCTTTGAACACCCCTGCTCCCGCTCCTCTCTCTCTCGCTGCCACTGAGTTACAAGTGCACAAATCAGTTTTGCACCGCGAAAAGAGTAGCAAAAGTCAAGGCGCGAAATTTGAACTTGCAAATGCCAATTTGAGGTTGTATTGCGAATTTGAATGTCAGAAGAAGTGCAAATATATTTTACATGTTTGTGACTGTTATTGTATCTTTGTGAATGGCATTTACACATTTGTGACTACTTGTCTGCAGCTTCAGATTCAGAATACAGGTTTGTGACTATTGTCTGCGAGTTCAAATCTCAGCGTTCAAGTTCAGATTTTTATTTTACAGGTTTTCACATTGGAGCTGCTTCATTACGCATGTAGATTAGCGCCGCTCAGGAGACACGCGTCACTATGGAGACAAACAGGGCTGGGACACAAACTCAAGCTCCTCCCACATTTCTCTTTACAAATTCTCGTTTTAGACGTCTAGTTTAAATGTACAATAAATATTCGTAATTGTATGTGAACAAGTTCTCAAATTCACATCTACGTGCTCTCGAGTATTGCTACTCTTTTACCTTCATAGCAGCGGGTCTTCAGATGCTGCGTGTGCTGCTCTCTTAGACACCAGCTGGTTCTGTGATCTCATCACAGCTGGTGTAACACTGGTTCTGGTGTCACTGGATGAGGTGAGGATGCTGGGACGGGCCAGAAACATCAGATGAAAGGGCACTCGTCATGATCGTCATGATCACCTCCCGCATTCAATGACGAACGCGAAAGCGCAGAGGATAGAGCAGAACAAAACACCAGTCACGAACTAGACGTCTAAAACGAGAATTTGTAAAGAGAAATGTGGGAAGAGCTTGAGTTTGTGTCCCAGCCCTGTTTGTCTCCATAGTGACGCGTGTCTCCTGAGCGGCGCTAATCTACATGCGTAATGAAGCAGCGTCCCAGCAGACACACACACACACCCACACACCCACGTTACCTCCATCACACCTGAGGTCAGGCCCAGTGCGCGCACGCACACACACACACCTGAGGTCAGGCCCAGTGTGCACACACACACACACACACACACACACACACACGTTACCTCCATCACACCTGAGGTCAGGCCCAGTGTGCGCGCACACACACACACACACACACACACACACACGTTACTTCCATCACACCTGAGGTCAGGCCCAGTGTGCGCACACACACACACACACACACGTTACCTCCATCACACCTGAGGTCAGGCCCAGTGTGCGCACACACACACACACACACACGTTACCTCCATCACACCTGAGGTCAGGCCCAGTGCGCCAGTGGAACCAGTGGTTTCCCCATGATTTACTCCCCCTCAAGTCATGCTAGGTGTGTATGACTTTCTTCTGTTTTATATAAAAAAATGTCCTGGCTCTTCCCAGCTTTATAATGGGAGTCAGTAGGTATATATTTTTGGAAGACCATCAAAGCGCATCCATCCATGGTTAAAGTCTCCACAGGCTCTGGGGTTAATAAAGGCCTTCTGAAGCGCTGCGTGTGTGTAAGAAAAATTTCCATATTTAAAACTTAAGTAAAACAACTCCCTTCCGGCAGACTGCCTACGCATCGATTTACGGTGGAAGAGTGACCCCTGACCCGACGCATGACGTAATGACGAACGCGAAAGCGCAGAGGATAGAGCAGAACAAAACACCAGTCACGAACTAGACGTCTAAAACGAGAATTTGTAAAGAGAAATGTGGGAGGAGCTTGAGTTTGTGTCCCAGCCCTGTTTGTCTGAACCGCGAGAGGCGTCAAAGCTTACGCTACTCCGACATCTACGTCATACATGCGTCACGAGTTACCACGAGATCGTGGTTGTATCTCTCTATTAGTGTTACTCGATCTTAGTGCTGCATTTGACACAATTGACCACAACATTCTTTTAAATAGACTAGAAAACTATGTTGGCATTAGTGGAATTGCACTAGCATGGTTTAAATCATACTTATCTGACCGTTATCAGTTTGTAGCAGTAAATGAAGAGATGTCTTATCGATCACAAGTTCAGTATGGCGTACCACAAGGCTCAGTACTAGGACCGTTGCTGTTCACTCTGTACATGCTACCATTAGGAGATATCATTAGGAAACATGGAGTTAGCTTTCACTGTTATGCCGATGATACTCAGCTGTATATTTCTTCAAAACCCAACGAAACTTACCAATTCACAAAATTAACGGAATGCATAGCTGATATAAAAAATTGGATGACTAGTAATTTCCTACTACTAAATTCTGAAAAGACAGAGATTCTAATTATTGGACAAAAAACTTCCACACGTAATAACCCAGAATACTGTCTAACACTTGATGGCTGCTCTGTCAAGTCTTCGTCGTCGGTTAGGAACCTGGGTGTGCTCGTTGATACCAACCTTTCTTTTGAAAGCCACGTGTCTAGTATCTGTAAAACTGGATTTTTCCATCTTAAAAATATATCTAAAATACGCCATATGCTCTCATTGGGAAATGCGGAACAATTAGTCCATGCGTTCATGACCTCAAGGCTAGATCATTGTAATGCTCTACTGGGTGGTTGCCCTGCACGCTAGAACCAGGAAATATGACCATATTAGCCCGGTTCTGTCAACACTGCATTGGCTCCCTATTAAACATCGTATAAATTTTAAAATATTGTTGATTACCTACAAAGCACTAAATGGTTTAGCTCCGCAGTACTTGAGCGAGCTCTTAACGTATTATAGTCCTTCGTCTATTGCGATCTCAAAATTCCGGCCAGTTGATAATACCTAGAATATCTAAATCGACTGCAGGCGGTAGATCCTTTTCCTATTTAGCACCAAAACTTTGGAACAGTCTTCCTACCATTGTCCGGGAAGCAGACACACTCTGTCAGTTCAAAGCTAGACTAAAAACACATCTCTTTGACCTAGCATACACATAACACACTATAGACTTCTATAAATTCAATGTTAGGCTGCATAGATTAGGTCAGCCGGAACTGGGAACACTTCCCTTAAATCTTGATGTACTCGCTACATCATAAGAAGAATGGCATCTACGCTAATATTAGTGTCTTTGTTTATCCCGAGGTTTTCCCGCAGCCTGCCGGATCTAGGCCGTGTCCAGATCTGACGAAGGAGATCCGCCTGGACCCGATGACAATGCAGTGCTGAAGTATCCACTATCCTCTCCCTATGGAGGATCCCTTTCCCACTCTACAGATAAAGCGTTGTGAATTTCGGCTCGCGTACCCCGAAGTGATAAAATAAAACAAAATTCTGTATCAAAATTTATATGCAAGAAAAGTAGTTTGTTTAGGCTGGGTTGTATGAATTATAAACCTGCGCACATATTTTAAAAAGCACATAACTATAGAATCAATTCTGAATGAGCATGTGAACGCCGTCAGCGTTAATCACAGGTTCGCGTTTAAAAGTCTGATCATTTCGACGGAGGTGAATCAATCAAAGTTAACTTTAGCTGGAAATAACATTATTCAAGAACCGCTATACTGCCAAAACAATCTGTTACCTTAAATTATATGTTTATCTCTGTAAAGCTGCTTTGAAACAATCCATTGTTAAAAGCGCTATATAAATGAAGATGACTTGACTTGACTTGACTCTTGTGGCGTAAGTCGACTTGTGTAGGCCGTCTGCCGGAAGCTCGTTATTTTAGCCGATAATGTTATAAATGTGGATATTTTTCTTACACCAACGTATCGCTTCACTTCAGAGGGCCTTTATTAACCCCCGCAGAGCCTTTAATCATGGATGGATACACTTTTATGATGGATAGATGCACTTTTATGATGGATAGATGCACTTTTATGATGGATAGATGATAGATGCACTTTTATCATGGATATATGCACTTTTATGATGGATAGATGATAGATGCACTTTTATCGTGGATAGATGCACTTTTATCATGGATAGATGCGCTTGTATGATGGATGGATGATAGATGCACTTATGATGGATAGATGCACTTATGATGGATAGATGCACTTTTATCATGGATAGATGCGCTTGTATGATGGATGGATGATAGATGCACTTATGATGGATAGATGCACTTTTATCATGGATAGATGCACTTTTATCATGGATAGATGCACTTTTATCATGGATGGATGCACTTTTATGATGGATGGATGCACTTTTATCATAGATAGATGCACTTTGATGGAAACACAAAAGGCAATTTACTGCCATTATAAAGCTTGCAAGAGGCAGGACAATTTTTAATATAACAATCAAACACTGTATACACCTAGGATGGCTTCAGGGTGAGTAAATCATGTGCCAATTTTCATTTTTGGGTGAACTATCCCTTTAAGGATGATGTGATGGTGAGATGGTGGTGATGTGATGGTCATGTGATGATGATGTGATGTGATGATGATGTGGTGATTCCCCCTGCTAGCATGACTCTCTGCTGGAGAAGAGTTCGGCCCCGCTCTCTCTCTGAGTGCTCAGTCTGGCCGTCACTGTGTTTCTGACCATTTCCACCGTCTTCCTCTGACGCTCAAGACACACAGCAGCCTTCCCATCATGCACTCTGCCACAGCATCCATGTGAGCTGTGCATTACAGCTTCTTCATTATTCCGAACGCATGCTTGTGTTTGTGCACGGTGGAGTCGATAACAGTATAGACGCTTTCAGCAGTAACAACATAAACAAACGGTACAGCGCATGTGCATTACTATGGCCCAAACTTAACTTCCGGCAGAGTCAGACAATCCATAACAAGTAAATAACCTTAGTATTAGCTGGTATTTCTTGCCAGTCAAAGAAAAGAAATGTTACTTGGCCAAACTGAAATGTGACACTACCAGACCCGTTGAACAAAAATTGGAGACAAGAATGTTTTTCTACCGACGTGTCTGATTTACCGCAGTGTTAAACTGGCGAGCGCGGCGGCGGGGCTTTATAAGGTTAACATAGCTCTCCTTATTAGGCTTCTTACATGATTGCTAATAACCTTTTTTCAAGGTGGGTCTCCACATTGACAGCATGTTGGATGGATCTGTGCAGCGTTGTTTATGATACTAACCATTCAATACACAGACTGGTCCGCTGTCAATGTGTTTGCGAGAGAGAGAGAGAGAGAGAGAGAGAGGGAGCGAGCGAGCGAATTAAATCTTAAATTGTAAAAAACACAGAAATCATTATGTGGCGGTCAGCGCTGATAATGTGGTGGGCTGCCACTAATAAATGTATGAGAAACACTGTACTGGATATCACTCAGATAAACATAGCTATTTTAATACCGCCGTCTCCCTCTCTGTTAGGAAACCTTAACATTTTTATTTTTAAAAATTGCGTTTGCTCCCAAGGTCAGGTTGCACCCCACAGCTCAACAACCTGCTCATCACCTTAACTTTCACTGCATTTGTAGTCAATGCCATATTATCCAGTAAACACTAATAAACAAACAGAACGGAAGTTAACTTTGGGCCAGCTCATCACCATGGCAACGCGTCTGATGAAAGCGTCTATACAGTACAGCACAAATGAGTACGCCCCCTCTGAACATAAAGCTGTATTTCTAAATGTACAACTTATTAAAATACTTGATAAAAACAGAAAAATCTTCAATCAATAGCTGTAAAATAAGTAAATGTGTTGGCTGTTTTGTTTAACCCTCTGGGGTCTGAGGTGTTTTTGGGGCCATTGGGATGTTTTGACATGCACTGACATTTGTGCTTTTTTCAGTTATTTATAAACATGTTAATGGCAAAGGTGTAAATTCACTCTATTTAGCACAAACTGGGTTACCATAATATCTAAGCAACATGCATGTACATGTTTGTATTTTTGAGGGAATAATGTTTATGCGCGGTTATTGAAAAAAATAAAAATGAAAGTTGTTGAAATAAGGCCACAAAACACATATTGATTATTTCTTCACAAGACTTTTGAAAATTGTATCACATAGCCTAGAATATTTGCTCCAAAACTATGTGAGAATCATCCTGACTACTCATTCAGATAAGACAATAAAATATTTTTACATTTTTAATGACATGTTTTGTTTGAGAAAGCTTTATGCGAGGAGGCGTGATCTCTCATTAGTATGTATCCATTTCACACCTGAGAAAGACAAAGACCCTCCCATAATGGCCCTATTAGGTGCTATCAGGCCATATCATTATGAAGAGCCTTGCAGAAAGAATGAGGAGATTTAATAAAGAATGGCTTTTAGATTGTTTGGATTTATTTACAACACAACATAATCCAAAGATACACACATACCTGTCAACATAGTACATAGTACATAGTACATAGTACATAGAAACATAGTACATACCTGTCATTTCCAAGGTGTTTGATTTTTCATTTTACCATGTTCATGTACAGAGACTGTTGAATGTTGAAGTCAGCAGGACTCATCAGTGGCATTAGGGCTGGGATAAACGATTATTTTTTAAACGATTAATCTAGCGATTATTTTTTTTGATGCATCGATTAATCTAACGATTCATTTTTCTGTCCGATTCGATTCTGTTATCGATTATCTCCCCATTAATTGACTAATACCAATTTATACATGTTGATTTATATATCTGAATGAAAAAAACACGAATTCCTTAACATTGCAATACATGTTTATTGCTCTTAAAATTCCCAAATAAAAAAATATACAAGTGCAAAGTAATGCATTCTTAGTCAGAGGTAGCATTCAATAAAACTTTGAAGCCTTGAAAACACATAGGCCTAGCTTACTAAAAAATAGTGCATCTTGTAATTCTTCTTTCAGATGAAAATAACAACTTGATGTCTAGCATTCAATAAAAAAAAAATTCTATAAATATTTTTGAGTCTTCATTTTCTTTTCTGACATAGCCTACTCCAGTTCTTGTTAAAACACACCAGACATGCAAATTCTGTGCATTTTGGGCACTTTTTGAGTAAAATCATATTTATTTTGTCCATCAAAAGTGTGCTTTCACTTTAATTGAGAGCAGTGCTGCAAAAAAAATACTCGCCGAAACCAGCGCTTCACTGCTGCTCACGCGCTGCTCCTGCTCCTGGTGTGAATGCACTCATTGATTAACATGCACGCCGGAAAAAAAACCCCGCACTGCTCATGCTTGCGGTGTGAAACGGCCGTAATTCACGAGGTTCCCTACATGTGCGTTCCGTGTACACGTGTGATGCTAATGTTGCGCGATGTTAATCATGTGGCGTCCGAGTGCATTTGACCGGCATAAAATCGGAATATGTCAGACTGACCGGCCGGTCATGGCCGATCACGTGAAAATCGGGCAATTCCGGTCACCAGCTGATCAATCGGTGCATCTCTACTTTAGAGGAACGAGAGCACTTTGCACCTTGCACTTTGAAAGTCTGAGGAGCCACTCGTGTTGCTACTACTCTCCGGCGGCGCCATCTTTGTTTTGGGTCTGACGAATCGACGCATGTTTTGCGTCGACGTATTTTTTGCGTCGACTTCATCGATGACGTCGGCGTGTTGTCCCAGCCCTAAGTGGCATCTCTCCCTGTAAAAAATGAAATAAAAAAATAAACACCTTTGAACATGCTGATATCAAGAGAAACTATATGGCTGCACGACTTTGGGCATGCATTGTAGAAAAATTGCGATTTAATTATATATATATATATACACATATACACATATACACACACACACACACACACACACACACACAGTGCTTAGAATAAGTGAACACACCCATGCTAAAGTTGACTACCCTTCACAATATAGACATGGTTTTATTTCAGTTAGCCTAACTGAACATTTATACATAAATAATATATTGTATTTAGACAGTATCACATATTTTACCGGAGGCTGAAATATATTTCACTAAATCATTATAACCTAAGCAGTTATTCGCAAACAAAATAAATTACGCATAAGGCAGTATTTTAGCATGATAATCAGTGTCAAACTAATCTCAAAACTGAGTGAAATATATGTAGTAGGCTAATATCACATTTAAAAAGTTTACACGAGCGTATAGGGATATTGTGACTGTGAGGTAATCTTTCCTATGTCAAAAGCTAGCCAAAACTAGGCAAAAATATAGTCTGAAAATTCATTTGAGCTCTATAATCAGAAAAGGAATTATATAACACTAAACAACTTACTCCGAACTTGTATCCTCGGCGGGGTCAATTCGTTCTTCAAAATGCTGCCGTTGGTCGTCCGAGTTTCAAATTCCTCTGAGGAAAAGGTGAATCCTCGCTGTCCAGAATCATCTGAAGGGCTTCTTCACCGGAGTAGCGTGCCATCCTCAAAACGCGATGAACTATCAGTGAATCTCACTGGCATTGATTGGCATTTATGGCATTGATCGGGGGCGTGTGCGCGATCACCTGAACTATTTACACGTGAACAGCGCCGGGGGCGTGGCGGCCAAAACTCATTAAAAATAATGAGGGGAGAAAGAAAAAACTGGACCTCTCCTTGGTTTCAAACGGATTGCATAAACTGAGAATATTTGTTTTTTATATAAATTACTTCATTTAAAAGAAGAGAATTCAAGCTTCATAAAGAAAAATCTCTCGTGCCTGTGTGACAAGTAATCGCGGAGTTAGTTAATCTTAGGACGCGTTTCAGAATGGACTTCACTGACAGAGAGAACGCAGAACTCGCATCATGTTTGTTTTTCTTTATTTGGTGAAAAGCACAACATTTTGTTTTTATTGTGAGTATCCACAAAAAAAAAGAGAAACTTAACAGGATCTAATGATGTATAACACTTATATGTAAGATCAAAATCAACTGAGTATTTTGAGTCTCTTTTGCACTGATAAGAAAAAAAGCGAGCAGATCACGCCGGCGTGATTGCCGACCCCAGAGGGTTAAAATGAAGGGTTGAGAAAACAAGTACATCTTTGATTACAGGGAGAATGTGTAAGATTTCGGATTAAAATATCCAAAAACCACTAGAACAATATTTTATATTTTGTTGACTCTTGTACTTGCATTATCCCAAATGTTTCCATCAATGTTTAGATCCAGAGAAATCTGCCATTTTAACTAGTGTAACGCCGTGTCAGTGTGTCGCCTATGAGTGACATCATATCGCGCGACCCTTGAGTTCCCGCTTTACTTCCGTAGAAACCATGGAGTCGCCGAAGACGCTTTAATAGAGTGTTTTATTAGACTGGTGAGCAACTGTTTGGATACATTTATCGTCAGAGAACGAATCATTGTTTATCTAGTTCTACACTGTTCGTCTTGTTTAAAGCTCTTGTTTATACCGCCAGTAACATGTCTGTACCTCAGAGGCTATGCTATTTTGTCAAGTGACTAACAGTAATATGGCATTTTCTCCATCATACAATATATTTTAAAATTAAATGCATGCCATTTAGCAACACAACTCATCCAGCTTTCATTAATATGATATTCTACTGTTGATCTAGTTCAACAAGTGTCTTACAGCAGCCATGGAGTGAACGCACTGAGTAACGCTATAACAACTTTCAACACACTCGCATGTATTTTTAGTATGATTTTGACAAAGAGTAAAACAGCACTGTTTCCCCACAATTTTAATTTGTCAAATAAAGTGACCTGGATGATTTTTACATTTTCCACGACAGGCAGTCAACAGTACAGTTCACTGAAGCCGTTAAAGTTACAGGTCTTTCTTTGCATATGCCTTTGGGTTGGCATAATGCTAATATTTCAAATTGTGACATACATTTGCAGAATTGATTTCGGCTCCTTTGATCGGGGTGTTTTGCAGGTCTGGATCCATGTTCTGTTCGAATAAGATCTTGTGCATAAACGGGTACCTTACATAGCCTAGTTAATGGAAAAGGATAATCTTAAAAAGTATCATATGAACCTTTATAAGTCTGGGAATGATTTACTGGACTTTGAAACGATTTGTGAAAACGGTGACATGCACATGCGTATTACGGGTTCAGTCTATTGGTGCATAGTGTTTTTTTTAGTGACATCGGCAACTACTGGCCTGGCATAAATAATACAGTTTTAGTTGTTTTCACGGATCTGTGTGAAGTGAACGGGGATCGCTTTGACAATGTTGTCATTTGTATGCAATAAAAGGCCAAAGAAAAACATTTCCATTTTATTTATGCAGGTAAGTTGACTGAGAACAAGTTCTCATTTACAGCAACAACCTGTGTAGGTGTACCGTACAGTAAACAAGCAAAAATAAATTAAAAGCAATTAAAAGAAAAGGCAAAACAATCACATAAAACAAACAGTCAGTAATAAAATGATCCTTAAGTAAACGTCTAAAATGCCATAAAGGCACCAGATCATCCAGTTTAATGGTACATTGTAATTCATTCCAAATGTGAGAGGCAAAAAAACTAAAAGTCGATCTACCCAATTGAGAGGAGATCTTGGGGATCTGTAGTAATGGCCATCCCTGAGCTCTGGTCATAGCCATGTGATACTTGTCGCTGTTGATCAGAACTGCCTTTAACTGGCACCAGTTTTATTTTGTAACCGTCAGGAGGGTGTACTCAATATTAATCAGGAAAATAAGATTTTCTTAACTAATTGATAAAATGTTGTTATGCTTCTTTGGCAACACAGTGATTAAAACTAAATGTAGACCTTCACAAAGGTGTAATCCAGTGAGATTGAATGAAGTGTGCTGTGCGAGTTGATTTTCAGTAATTGAGTAATTGCTTCAGTAATTGTTTTTGTAATTTTTGAAAGCTACTTCCCAGCCCTCCTGAAATGCCACACTCTTCAAACCAATGTCTCCATCAAGCTTTTAAGAGATCTCTTACTGAAATGTAATACTCCATTTTTTTTTCTCTCCATCTCTTATGAATGAATTGTGGGAGATGAGCCCTGGCGCTCGCTGAATGAGCTGGACTGGGCGCTGTGGGTTCGCTGGGGCTCCTTAATCGTTTTCAGTTACAGCTGTGATCGGCCCGAGTAGATCCAGCAACAATGAGCTGCTTTGTTGAATGAGATGAGCTTACCTCGCACGCCACTGAGCTCTTCACATTTATACCGGAGGAGTGGAGAAACTTTCTTAGATTCAAATAGAGGAATCCAGAACTGGCCTTATAACTGGCCTTCATACATTCGGGCGAACATGTAACGACCTGCTCTTTCCTTTCGTCTAATGTTGTTTTTCACCTGATACAAACAATTTCAGTCTCTCTCCGGTTAGTTTCATTGATTAAATCAAGGCCGATGCTGTTGCAAACACGGTTTTAAGAAACTGCCCGTCACAGACAGTGTTTGTCTAATCACTTTCAATTCACATGTTTACGGGCTCTGACCTTCCCAACATGGCTGCCATGCAGATCTATCAGTTATCAGCAGTTGTGTTATGCACATACTAATAACTGTCTTTGTGCTGAAGGTTAGATCAGAGTCTGATTACTCTCATATAACCGAATAATGAAACTAGCCTAATGAAACGGCCAGAGTTGAGACGAAGTTGAAATGCCTGCTCAAACATTTCCATTCGTTCATTAAGCAGATACTTCTATCCAATACAACTTACAAATGAGGAACACTTGCATTTCTTCAACTTAAAATACAATGTTTTGGTCATACAGGTAAGAGTAATACATTATTTGAAACTCACAATAACAAGAAAATGCTGTGGCTTTGTAAAATAAATAAAACAAACAGGATGAACGTTCTGCCGTCTCGGTTTCTGTGAACGTGAGCGCTTCAAAAAACAAACTCTGTGTATACTTGCCTCACAGACATGAGAAATACATCTATAGTAGGCGATTGTCAACTGGTGCGCTGTGGCAAGCTTTGTGTGCGCTGGAGCACTGATTAGACTATGAGATGTGTGTGTGTATATATATATATATATATATATATATATGGCAATTAAAGGCTCATTATTATTATTATGATTTGTATGGCTTATTAATATGCACGTGATTAGTCGGCTAATCGCTTTAAGGACAACTGCTAGTCGACTAGAAAAACCTTTAGTTGAGGGCAGCCCTACTTAACACTAAAATTAATTATCACTAACAAAACCACCTCAAATATGTTAGTGTGTGTGGTATATTGACTGGTTCTGTAAAGTTTTTGTGTGGCGTGACTCATTGTGGAGTTGATGGATTTAAATTAAAAGTCCTCCTCAGGGCTTTACATCCATGAACACGTCCTCCGGTTCAGACCGACGGAGCCTCTCCACAGCCAGATGTGAAGTCCAGCAACCTCTGCTGTCGTTCAAAGCCCCCCCGTCCCCCACAGAGAGTGTGTTAAAAGCCCCCCCGTTCCCCACAGAGAGTGTGTGCTAGTAGCTCGATAAGTAAACACGCACAGGAAGTCAGCACATTTCCCAGAGTGCACATGTGGCCGATCTGAGAGATGTGCTGCTCCTGTGCGTGTCTGTGACGTCAGGCGGTGTGCACGTGTGTGTGTGCGTGCGTGCTGTCCCTCTGCGCCGCTGTCGAGCCGGACCCGATCCGGGACGGGCCCAAGTCCTCCTGGCTCATTCCCATGATCTGAGCTTTAAACCGTGATGAACAGCGACCCATTAAACACACACTAATTGAAGCTGTGGTGGGATTGTTTTCCATGATGCATTCGGAGTCGCGTGGGTAAAATGGGGCTTCTGTTTACCCAAATGGTAATGATGTTATTTACTTTAAGATTAGTCCATCAGCATCCGTCCCTGGGAACACACCGCCCACATCTCAGTAGCGTCCCAGAACACCAGAGCACAACACCCCTTCATGTCCATGGGAAGGAAAGTGTGTGACGGTCCCTCAGAGCTTTGCTGCGGACAGGACACTAGTGCGCTCACGCCTGGGCTTAGTGTGTGTGTAGAGAAGCTGGCGGGACTTCTCGTGAGCGCTGTGTGTGTTTGGTGTCCCAGAGTGCTGTCATGGAGGAGTAGCTGAACTAGTTTCAGTTTGCCGAGTAGATCTTGCACGGAACAGACTAATCGTTTGGCATCGATTGCTGTCAACACATATACATATCATTTGGTAGTAAAACAGGGTGATAGATAAGTAGAGTATGTTATTTTGTACAGCATTTGCAACTGCTTTTTATCACTTAATTAGAAGCACCACACTTTTAAAACTGTCTTCTGTTACATAGCGCCTACTGAACACACATGTAGAAGTTTATTTTAAAACGCAAAGTATTGAAAATAGAAAATAAAAGGTCTTATCGGCTTGCAAAATATGCAAGTGTTTACAGTGTGTGGCATCAGTAATCTAAAGATCTACACACACTTGCAGTCTTCACGCCTCCTCGAGCACTTGGGCCGATACAGGAAGTCTGTCGTGTAAGTAGACGAGTGGTCAAAGGTGTGGGTATTTGGACAGAGCTAAAGTTACCACAGCATTTTTATAAGCTGCAATGCATGCTGGGAACTTGCACAATATTGTGCAACAAAATTGTTTGTTCAGATTGCTTAATTTATCAAATTAGGACAACATTTGGACAAGTTTTGAATCCAAGTAAGGTCAACAATAGCACTTTTGTTAGAAACATGTTTAGTGCATCTTTAGTCACAAAATAATAAACTGACAAATTTTAGATATTTTTTTTGAAAATGTGTTTTTGCTAGTTAGATTCTTTTATTCGTAATGTACTGTTGGACATTTTGCAACATAACTTTTATGGCATGGTATTTATACGTGTCAGTTTTATGACGCTACATATGTCGTATGTCAACTAAAGTTCAAAGTTCAGTTTTATTTGTTGAATGGATGGCTTTATTCGGATCTAACATTATACGAGAGCTGAACTGAGCTGGACGATGACATCGCGGTTTTCTCCATAGCGGCTCTATATATATGTATATATATATTGATAAATGAACTAAATTAATAACTTTTTTACAACAGAAATGAACCATCACTGAACTAACTTGAGCTTTACTGAGATGCTATTTTCTTCTAGACACAAACTTTGTTGCATTATTTTCCTGTTATCTCTGTAAAGCTACTTTGAAACACTCTGTATTGTAAAAATAAAGGTGACTTGACTTAAATGGTTTTAGTGGGAAATGACTTCATTTGGATGGTCGAATCATTATTAGAAATGTACAAATCCGCAAAGTTTGGAGACAGCAGCTCGTATTTCCCGTTCAGAGACTTCAGTAACTGTGAACTGCAGAGAGAGCGAAATCAGTCGATGAGGATGCATGTCGTTCGCCAGCTAACTGTGTCTCTGCTGGGCGGCCTGTGGAGTGCACAGCTGTGTGTGCGTGTGTGAGAGCCTCTAGTGTGGTGGAGCACAGCAGTGTGTGTGTGTGTGTGTGTGTGTGTGTGTGTGTGTGTGTGTGTGTGTGTGTGTGTGTGTGTGTGTGAGAGCCTCTAGTGTGGTGGAGCACAGCAGTGTGTGTGTGTGTGTGAGTGAGTGAGCGAGCCTCTAGTGTTGTGGAGCACAGCAGTGTGTGTGTGTGTGTGTGTGTGTGCGCGCCTCTAGTGTAGTGGACAACAGCATTGTGTGTGTGTGAGTGAGCCTCTAGTGTGGTGGAGCACAGCTGTGTGTGAGCCTCTAGTGTAGTGGAGCACAGCATTGTGTGTGTGTGAGTGAGCCTCTAGTGTAGTGGAGCACAGCTGTGTGTGTGTGTGTGTGTGAGAGCCGTGGACGTGTTCCTGTTGTTTTAGTGTTTTGCCGGTGTGCAGACGCCACAGCCACAGTGGAGCCGATGCATAGTGATGTCAGCAAACTCACTGCGTCAACCAAAGAGATGAGTACTGAAAGCCTGATCCAGAACGGCACTTGTTTTGCTGGATGTGTACACCGCAGCATTCTGAGTGATGAGCACCTTTTAAATGTGCGGATTGATAGCCCAACGCGAGTCACACACACACGCTACCTTGTGTCATTGACTCTGATAACCTTAGTAATGTTTTGCTAACGGCTAGAAACAAAAAAACATGTTGAACCACATACATGTTGTCAGGGGTTAAATTGGGATTTATTATGTGGGGGTGCTCTCCCTAGGGGGGTCCGGGGGCATCCCCCCCCCCCCCGGAATAAAAAAAAAAAAAAAAAAACATTAAATAGCACTTTCTGGAGAGTTTTGTGCAAAGAAATAGAGAAATTGAGTATTACATGATATGTGAAAAACTGCAAGGTTAAGAGCATATACTTTGCAACAGGTATTAGGACATTTAGCATTTACATTACTGTTAATCAGTCATCACTTGATTACACGTTGTAATACCTTGTTATGATATAGTGACCCATACAATGTGCCAAACATAATGTGCCACATGGAGAGACAGTGCAGCATATGACAGTAGAAAAATCACATGGTCAACCTAGTCCTGGTTATTTAATTTTGCTTTAGTCTTATTTTCCTTACCTTGTCAGTCAAGGCCAGGGCATTTTTTTTGACATTTCTGGAACATCCACATCCCGCGAAATCACGGTCTCCCAGGAACATTCATTATTGCTGCGTACATTTATCCGTGTCAGATGCGCATGCGCGAGCGGTGCGCGATCATGGTCGACTGTCAACAAGAAAGCAGCTGAACAAAAATACGGCCGTGTTCCGATTGTTCTCATCTCAGCTCCGCAGAGACAAAATAGACATGCCATTTGAAAAATCTTTCATTTATTGTCAGAAATATTTTTTCAAAAGCATCACTTTTATCAAATTGTATGTGACATAATTTCCAGTAGGCAACTGACTGCAAACGAGCAGGCTTATGTGCCGGGGCTGAGCCCCGGAGAGCCCCGGCCCAATTTAACCACTGCATGTTGTGTATTTGAGCACGTCTCTGGGTAAGCTGCAGTTGACAGGAGAGCAGTTTTATTTTCTTGAGGCCTGTGTTCTCTCTGTGGAGCGTGACGTGTGTGTGTGTGTGTGTGAGAGAACAGCACCTGGAGGTGAGAGACACACACCTCAGACGTCATCTGGATTAACTTTACCATTCACTACATTTCTAAATAAAGGTTTCATTTAGATGTGGTTGACTCTACTTGAAAAGGTTATAATCAAATACAAAGTAATTTAGATTGAAGGTTGTAACTAGGGCTGTCGCGATAACCGCAATATTGTAGTAACCGCAATATTGTAGTACCGCGCTTCTGACAAGTCAACCGCAGAGGATTGCACGTAACCGCAACAACCGCGATATTCAAGTTTTTTTATAAGGCTATACCCTTCTTGTTTTGAACTTCATGCATGTGTATTGAATGTTGAACAAGTTCATAATGATAAAAAGACTGTTTATCTTGGTGATGTGTAGCCTACAGAGGCTTCCCACAGACAGTGAATGAGAGAGATCGGCAGAGCGCGTGCGATTACCTGCGTCTGTCTTTGAAGTCGTGAAAAGGTTGCCGTGTCAAAGGAAAGCGAAATATTTGTCGTATCATCCTTTTAACGCTCACGTCACGGGTATTTCCCATAAATACGCGTCAGCAGCAGTGCTGGTCAGCATCCCACAGCGCGAGGAAGCCGCGGGGAAATAAAATCAGTAAGTCACGCATTGAATCAGTGCCATAATGGTCTCTAATTTAAGTGAAGCATCAGCTTCAGCGTTACCCATGCGACGCATTGCTGCTCAGCTGAGCCTTGAAAAGTGGAACTCAAAGTTAAAAATAATTAACACCTTATTTCATTACATCTCTTTTAATGAATCAGCTTTTTTGAATGTGTTCGTTGAATGAACGGTTTAATGACTCACCCTGTGATTCACTCAAAGTCCGTTGTCATAACAAAATGCGCGGTGAGTGAAAGCCTCTCAATGCGCATATAGACGCGATTTACTTTCGGTTACATTGGTTACTGAAAATGTCCTCGTTTTTGTCCACATCGTAAACTTTATTTATATAGCAACAAATACATATGAATGAAATAAATAAATGGCGGTAATACCTCATATCGCGCTATTGAGCCATGCACTCCACATTACCGCAAGGGAAATTCCATAACCGTGACAGCCCTATTTGTAACTAAACACAAGCATGTCGAAAATGACAAATGACTGAATGTTGTTTTTCATGAAGTAATAACATTGTTAAAGCAATGAGTACATTGACTAATTCAGGAAGTTTTCACTCAGGGTTTGCACATGTATGTGCAAATGCTCTTTTTTTTTGTTTTTTCTCTCTGTATGAACCAAGCGCAACCTTCCAGTCTCTTTAAGGGACGTAAACTGCAGTTAATCGACTGGCCTCTAGAGACCGGCTGCAGAAGAGGCGATCCCATACACCCCGGTGTGTAAACGCTCAACTTTACAGCAGAAAGTAGTGTTTACAGCCTGGTGCGAAAAGTGGTTTTGGTCTAGATAGCTAATTTTGCCCTTCATGACGACTGAGGGTTGATTTTTTTTATTTTTTTTATTTATTTATTTATTTATTTATTTTTATTATATTTTTTCCTATTTATTATTATTATTTAATAATTCATCCGTTTAAATTATATTAAGCCTTAAAGTTGTGCATAATTAAGGGCGTGGCCACTTGAGTGACAGGTGGATTGCCGCTGATGTCACTGCCAGCCGTTCATCTGCTGTGTGTTAGCGTCATGTGACCTCAGCTAATCCGGGAGTGACGCTGCCAAGATGGCAGTGGCCGGCTACGCCCACTTTGGGCTTCAGAAATGCTCTTCAGGAACCAACGGGTGACGTCACAGACACTACACCATATTGTTTTACAGTCTATGGTCTGAATTTTGAGTTTGTTCAGCCGGTTGGTGTCTGCCACACACTCCTCCACACTGGAGCGCCAGCAACACTTCTGGCTTTGGTAAGATGAAGGATGTCAGTCAAACAGATGTAGGACACATGATCCAATGAAGTGTGTTGACTAGAGTCTGTGTGTGACGTGTGGAGGTCTGTAGCGTCCCATGCACCCTGTTTTTGCGGTTCATGAGTTCACTGTTTTACAGTCTGTATTGTAGGATTTAAGACGGCAAACGGTTGTAAAACGAGGCATGAGCTTGGCTGTAATCTCCTGATTTTCATTTCCTCCAGATTAGTCAGAGCTGTAATCGACAAATTACAGCTCATGAGATGTTCAGAGTTATTAGAAGACATGGAGGTCACAATGATGTTAAAATTAATCTGTTTACTTTTTAAATTCATGTTCCTGGTCTTATTGTGAATGATGCATCAGTTCATGCTATATCAGACTTCATAAATTACAACTTAGTTTTTTGTGCCTGACATTAAATAGGGCCCTATGATTTCAGCGAAGCGGGAACCGTGGAAGCCAGTCAGAACAACAGAATTTACTGTATAGCCACGAACAACAGAATTTACTGTATAGCCACAAACAACGGAATTTACTGTATAGCCACAAACAACAGAATTTACTGTATAGCCACAAACAACAGAATTTACTCTATAGCCACAAACAACAGAATTTACTGTATAGCCACAAACAACAGAATTTACTCTATAGCCACAAAACGACTATTTAAATATGAATCCTGCATGTTCTGCTGGTCTCTGGGTGAATGAATGGAGCAGATGCGTGGTTTCATTTACCACGCACACACACGTGTGACGCTCGTTGTGTTTTCAGCCTATACTGTAGCAAAATTTTGATTCTTATTTATCCAGAATCTTGGAGCTCTAGTATGCATGTAAGATCGTTGAGTGGGACTGTTGTCTTGAAGGACAGGCCTGGTGTGTGTGTGTGTGTGTGTGTGTGTGTGTGTGTCTAGTCTTTCACGTGCCCCTCACTGAGCCTCGCTGATTCATGAGGAGCTGTTGAAAAGCTCTAGAGCTCTAACAAAGCAGTGTGTTCATGTCCTGGCCGTATCCCGGCTGAACCCGTGCCGGAGGACTCCTGCTGACGGACGGGTCCGGTGACGCCCGCTGCCCGTCACATGACACGCGTGCCACGCCGGGGTGTTATAGCTGTGCGCTGTTCATCAGGAAAAACTTTCAATATCAAATGTGGAAAACATTACACACACACACACACTCTGTTTCGCTGTCTTTGTGGGGGATAATGATTTTTATACTGTACAGAACTGTATTTTCTATTCCCAAACCCGACACCTGAACTACTCATCACACAAAACTTTCTGCATTTTCACATTTTCAAAAAAGATATACCTTAGTATGGTTATTAACCAATTTCCCTCGTGGGGAACCGGTGGCTGGTCACCACAATGTACACACACACACACACACACACACCTACACACACACACACCTCGTCACTGCTGTGTTAGTCTTGCTCAGTGGCCTTTACAGACAATAGGTATTCATTCAAATCTAGGTTTTAATGTAGATGTGCTTGAAACTGTAACATGAGGAACTAACTGGATTGTATTGACCTGATTAACACCACAGTTTGATAATCTGTAGTAGAGCCACTCAGTTAAAATTAAAGCAGTTATAACTGAACTTGTAACACTGTTTTTTCTGTCTTTATTAGAATGTTTTCTCAGTGTTTGCAGTTGCTGGCTGTAGTCGCATGTGTAGTTGCCTGTTAACTTCTCTAACGTGGGATGATCACAAAGAAGAGACTGAGAAGTGTTGGAGATATGCGAATCACACATCTGCAAGTCCCATGGCCAGTGGTGATTATACTGGGATATTTGTCTGCTCGATGCAGTGAGGAAGAGAACGGACCTGGTGTACGGCTGTTTGTTTCACACGCCAGAAATAAAGGCTGTTCTCAGTCTGTGTGTTGGTGTCATCAGTCCTCCAGTTCACCACCATTACCAGCAGACCTCTATCCCTCACCCAGTTCACCACCATTACCAGCAGACCTCTATCCCTCACCCAGTTCACCACCATTACCAGCAGACCTCTATCCCTCACCCAGTTCACCACCATTACCAGCAGACCTCTATCCCTCACCCAGTTCACCACCATTACCAGCAGACCTTTATCCCTCGCCCAGTTCACCACCATTACCAGCAGACCTTTATCCCTCGCCCAGTTCACCACCATTACCAGCAGACCTTTATCCCTCGCCCAGTTCACCACCATTACCAGCAGACCTTTATCCCTCGCCCAGTTCACCACCATTACCAGCAGACCTTTATCCCTCGCCCAGTTCACCACCATTACCAGCAGACCTTTATCCCTCGCCCAGTACACCACCATTGCCAGCAGACCTCTATCCCTCGCCCAGTACACCACCATTACCAGCAGACCTCTATCCCTCGCCCAGTTCACCACCATTACCAGCAGACCTTTATCCCTCGCCCAGTTCACCACCATTACCAGCAGACCTCTATCCCTCGCCCAGTACACCACCATTACCAGCAGACCTCTATCCCTCGCCCAGTACACCACCATTACCAGCAGACCTCTATCCCTCGCCCAGTACACCACCATTACCAGCAGACCTCTATCCCTCGCCCAGTTCACCACCATTACCAGCAGAGCTTTATCCCTCGCCCAGTTCACCACCATTACCAGCAGACCTTTATCCCTCGCCCAGTACACCACCATTACCAGCAGACCTCTATCCCTCGCCCAGTTCACCACCATTACCAGCAGACCTTTATCCCTCGCCCAGTTCACCACCATTACCAGCAGACCTTTATCCCTCGCCCAGTTCACCACCATTACCAGCAGACCTTTATCCCTCGCCCAGTTCACCACCATTACCAGCAGACCTCTATCCCTCGCCCAGTACACCACCATTACCAGCAGACCTTTATCCCTCGCCCAGTACACCACCATTACCAGCAGACCTTTATCCCTCGCCCAGTTCACCACCATTACCAGCAGACCTTTATCCCTCGCCCAGTTCACCACCATTACCAGCAGACCTTTATCCCTCGCCCAGTTCACCACCATTACCACCAGCAGACCTTTATCCCTCGCCCAGTTCATCTGCCTTGTCCATATACAGGTTGACCAATTTTCCTTCCCATATTTATAACATTTGTTGTTCTGGGAAGCCCGTTTAGAGATTCTGCTGTGAATCAGTTCACATTATTTGCTGTCATTGTTGAATGGTGTTTGATTTGAAAAAGCTTTTTTTTAACCACTAATCACAATTTGTGTATGTGTGGTAACAAATTTCTGAGTGTTATTTGCCCCCCACCGTCTCTGTGTTAGTCATCGAGGGTTAGTGGTGATTTCTGTGGACAGTACTGCCAAAAACATTACATGTTCAATACAGTATGTCCTGAAGCCATCAGCTATCAATAATCACAACTCGATGTCACCCGTATGAGTCCTGTCAACACTCACTCATTTGGTCAAGGTCGAGTAAGAGGACGTCAGCTCGCGTGCCCTTCCTGCAGGAATGAATATCCTGAAGATATGTGCTGGTGTGGAGTGAGGAGAGCCTGAGCTCCTCATCGCTGAAGATATGAGAGATGTGTCTGTGCGTTCGTCCTCATTGACCCTGATGTAGCAGATGTCGATACGGCACCCGGCTCTGCGCTCGGCTCTTTCCACAGTCAGGACTCCAGCTTTGTGTGCCGGGACAGGATGTTGTAAAGTTCCCACATTGTCATTGTAAAGTGTGTTCTCTGTGTGGATGTGCAGGGTCGTGTATATATCCCAGGAGCCTCTGCTTTCGTCAGGCCATTGTTTCTGTGGAGGAGGGACTCTTCCGGCGTTTGACCTTCCACAAACGTAACCAACAATGTGTGTGTTAGGGGTCGCCTAGTCTCGAAGCCATGAGGATTTTTGTTTACAAATTACTGTTCATTTTCACTTGCATTAATGCAACTTTTACATAGTTAAATCTTCCTTCAGACGACAGCATTATGAACCCCTGTGACATGAAGAGAATTCATTTTTCCTTGAGTAATTTAAATAAACAGCAACAACCGTAGGTAGAGTAAGGCTCTTACAGTGAAAGTGCAAGGACAGTTAGTGAACATTACAGCCCATGCTGTTTAGTGTCGCTTAAACACTGTTCACACGAGACTGGTGTGAAAGAATCACACACTGATCTGTGTAAAGTTATATATCTCTAAACTTTGCTGTCAAGACCATGTAAACCCAGAGACTCCAGAAAGGGACATGTAGTTGAGCAAACTCACACTGGGTTCACCGTTTGGGGCCCCAAGAAAGTCAGGATCTCAGGATTTAAGTGAGAAATTTAAAACGTATATATTTATTTTACTTTAAACTGCATAACAAAAATTGTCTACACTTTGGTACTTGCTCCCTTAAACTTTATGATATAAACTTTCTTGGTTTTGGATTCATCAAGAGTCTTTTGTCCATTGTCTTCAATATTCAAAATTACACAGAATCCATTTAGCTATGAGAAAATAAAACTCTTGGTTTTAGCTTGAACAAGTGTCGTCTTATTGTGAAATAGCCGATCTGATATTCCTATTCTCAAATAGTGATTAGTGATTGTATTTAGTCTTTTGAACACTTTTATGATGATCATGTTAGATGATAACGGGTGATCGACACCATGTAATGGTTTGCTCTTCAGCGCAGAGCATCAGAGTTGTCGGATTTACACCACGCAAATTCATCCACTTCTCCCGAAAGACATGAAAGTGGCTGGTGATCTGGGAGAAGAACACAAAGTAAAAGTTAAGTATTTAGTTCCCTACACCATGCATTTCTGACGGGAATAAAACACGGTCTCAAATTGTAAAATGCGCGACAATTAAAACTCTTCCAAGCTAAATATGATTTTTGTTCTAGTATTAGGCCTACGTGTATTTAAATGAAACCTAAATGAAACGTTGTTGTTGGACAAAACCTGCACAGTTGTGATGTATGACCAGCATTAGCGCGTCCGTCTCTAACCAGATCGGCGAGGTTGCTTCGGTGCTGAGCCAGTGTTAGTTCACCCAAAGATGAATGCCACCATTTACTCAACCTCATGCCCTTCCAAACCCTTATGACTTTCGTGCATCTTTGGGAAACAAATGTGAAGAGAGCCTATTTTAATGAAATCTGGGAGATTTGTGTGCCTCCATTGAAACTCTGACGCTTCAAAACTCATTAAGACTCATGAATCGAGCAGTTTAAATCTGCTCATCATTTAAAGCAATCGTGTCTCTTGGATTATTTTAGGCTTATTCACAATAAACCGTGATCCGGGAACAGTGTTTGCAGCTTTCTAAATTTGGTTACGGAAGCAATATGTAATTGAGGTCATTGCTGATTTAACAGCTTGGTCAGCAGGGGCCCTCAAACCTGCGGGGCCCGAAGCGTGTGTGGTGGTTAACAACGCTGCGGCTCACACACTGACATTATAGTAATAACCTTTACATGAAATGAATAAATTGAATTAAAGTAATGTAGCCCTCCAGGAGCAGGGTTGGAGGCTTTGCGTGTTGAGCAGTTGATCAGCATGCTATCCCATAGAGAAGTCTTCACATCAGATGTATTAATGCCTGTATGTGTGTGTGATCGCAGGAGCCGTTTGAGGACGGGTTTGCTAACGGCGAAGAGCTGACCCCTGCCGAGGAGGCCGCCGCTAAAGAGGCGTCCGAGTCCAAAGGGGTGGTGAAGTTCGGCTGGATCAAAGGAGTGCTGGTAAGACGAGTATACCAGAGGTTAGGTGACTGGATGATGTATGAAACTCTGAATGAGAGGGTCATTTGACTTGTGACTTGTGGCAGCCGTTTAAAGAGCCAGGAATGCTGATGAGTGAGAGTTTCCTGCTGTGGGTGATAATTGATCTTTCATGAGTTTGCTAGATCTGCTGCCTGTACAGACTCATATTAGAGGCTGAATGTTAAACTGTCATGCTGTTGTAATGTTTACTGTACTAATGCTCTCAACAAGCTGTGGTTCTGCTCAGAACAGATTATGGGGGGTGGGGGGGGGGGGGGGGGGGGGGGGGGGGGGGTGTATTTGAATCCAGTAAAAGCTTTATGGATCACAGATCTGCTCTGCTTCTTGTCTTTTGGTCAATACTTTGACAGGTCTTCCTCGTCCTTGAAGTTGTCCTCATTTTCACCTTCCCAGTCTTAACATTTGACACCAAACAGCTTCTCATAGTGTCGACAAGTGAAAATTCATTTTCATCCAAAGTGTCTTTCAAACCACGGCAGGAATTCATTCAGTGCTTGAAGCATTGTGTGTTTCGAGGACTACTCCGGTTCTCCCACAGCCTTTGCTGAGTAATGTCCATTACCTCAGAAAAACATCAACTCTTCCCTCTATTAAATAAAAACAAAGCAAAAAAACCTGTAGGTAGAGTAAGGCTCTTACAGTGAAAGGACAGTTAATGAACATTACAGCCCATGCTGTTTAGTGTCGCTTAAACACTACACAGATCAGTGTGTGATTCTCTTACACTAGTCTCATGTGAACAAAGTTATATATAATCTCTAAACTTTGCTGTCAAGACAGTGTAAACCCAGAGACTTTGGCATGAACACCAGAAAGGGACATGATGTACTTGGAGCAAACTCACACACACAGTAATAATCTTTAAATGAATAACTTGAATAAAAGTAACACGTAACCAGAAGTTTATCCACCTAGAACAGTAGGCACGCCACTAAAAGATCGTTTAGATGCTTTACAGATCGCATAAACCACTTAAACAAGTCACCTTTATTTCTATAGTGCTTTATACAACACAGACTGTTTCAAAGCAGCTTTACAGATATAACAGGAACATAATGCATTTCAGCTGAAGTCAGTTCAGTGTTGTCCAGTTCTGTCGTAAAGATTATCAATTATTAAATTAATTTCGTCTATAAAGCAGTTTTGCAAAAATGATGTCATCGCCCAGCTCAGTTCAGTTCTCACACAACAGCGTCAGATCAGTAATACGACTGAATGTTAAAGGGTTAGTTCACCCAAAAATGAAAACTGTCAGTAATTACTCTCCCTCATGCTGTTCCAACCCCGTAAGACTTTCGCTCATCTTCAGAACACAAATGAAGATATTTGTGATGAAATCTGAGAGCTGGATCACTCCTCCATAGGCTGCGAGGTCATTTCTTCTGCCGGCCCAGAAAAGTTATTAAAGACATCGTTAAAACAGTCCGAGTGACTACAGTGGCTCAACCTTCAGTTTATCAAGCGACGAGAATACTTTTTGTGCGCAAAAAACGAACAAATAATGACTTTATTCAACTATTAATTTTCTTCCGTGTGGGCCTCTGAGTGAGTTCACGAGAGCAACGTGCGTGAGAACTGAGATGATGACAGAATTACTGACAGAATATACATTTTTGGGTGAACTAACCCTTTAGTTTCCGCAGCATGACCTCTCTGTTCTTGAAACGCCTCTGGAGGTCTGGGAAGGTTACTCTAACAGTCATAACTCCTCTCTGGTGTAATGGACATGCTGTCGATAGACTTTAGCCCACAGCTTTCCTTCAAACACGGATGGGTTCCTGTCCAGAGGTCAGAGGTCGCTGGTCCCGCGGCTCCTGGCCAGGTTTGAGAAACGGCTTTGGTCGTTGATGTTCTTGTCAGCATGAGTCTAAACTGCATCTTCCTCTGTGCAGGTGCGCTGCATGTTAAACATATGGGGTGTGATGCTCTTCATTCGAATGACATGGATCGTGGGCCAGGCTGGAATTGGTAGGTTTGACTTTGGTCGGCCGTGTGAATTAGCACTTCAATTCACAAGCAAACTCCTGTGTTTTCCATCGAGCTGCAGTCATCTGTCATGCACATGCTGAATGTGGCTGTGAGGCGCTGAGAGTTGCCCCGCACCGCACCGGAGAACACTGAAGCCGGACTCGTGTTTAGTGCGGTCTCTGAGGAACCGTGAGTCTGCACAGATGTTCACTGTCGTCTCGTTTATTTCCACAGCGTACTCCTGCGTCATCGTTATAATGGCGACGGTGGTGACGACCATCACAGGCTGCTCGACGTCCGCCATCGCAACCAACGGCTTTGTACGAGGAGGTAATCTATAAAAGATGAAATGTGCATTGACACTGATCCATGTAAATCACTGATAATGCTTGTTATAACACAGGGACCCTTTGAGTGGTCTTTGTTTGGATAAAGTTATTCACCATGTGCTAAATGGTCATTTGTTGTGTGTGTGTGGTCATTTGGTGTCTGTATGATCAAATACCCATTTTGTGCAAAAGCTGCACGACTCTGGTTAAACTAAAAAGTTTAGTTTCAAACCGAGATCACAATTGTCCCACGATTCTGAACCGATAACTAAACAAAATAACATGTAACCGACTAGAGGTTTACTAATCATTTACACATTGTGGGCATTAAGCTCATCTTCGACAGATGAGTCCTCTTTGCACTCAACATAAAGCATGTATTGGAAAAGAGGAGACTTTTAGACTTTTGCATTGTTTTGTCTTTGGGGTCTGGAGTAGTGTTCAATAAGAGATGGTTATTATGATTGTAACAGGGTTGATTCATAAGCTGCGGCTTTTCTTTTTCAGAATTGCATGTTTATATCTCGCAATTCTGACTTTATAACACGCAACTGGGACATATACAGTCAGAATTGCCTGATATAAAGTCGCATTTGTGTGTTAAAAAGAATTGTGATGTATTAACTCGAATTGAACTTAATACAATTTTAATTTATTTATAAGATAATTGCGACTTTTTCATCTCGCAAGTGCGAGTTTATATCTCACAATTCTGAGAAACAAAGTCAGAATTGCGAGATGTAAACTCGCAATTGTGAGATGAAAAAGTCACAATTATCTTTATAAATGTTTTATTCTGTGGTGGAAACGAGCCGGTGGACCCTCATCAGTGTAGCCGGAGAACAGCCGGACTATGGCGGGTCACTGTACATTCCCAAACCCTGGGTTAACATCCTTATTTGCATATTTAATATTTTATAACCCCGCTTCTAAGCTAGCTGTGTTCAGAAGCACGGTACCCCGGGGTTAGTGCAGTGTGAAAGCCCTGTGTATTGCCCCTGAAGTCTTCAGAACTGAGGTGTTATAAGCCACGTTTCCACCGCAATTACCAGGAACTATTTGTCCCAGGAACTTTTTTCATAGGAACTTTTTTTGCCCCAGAACGGTTGCTCACTTTACACCGTGGACTAAAGTACCGGGAAGATTAGTCTGGTGACGTTGAACTGCGTGCGACTGCTCCTCCCAGTCTGCGCGTACTTGTTTTGAGTTTTAAGTATTGAGGAGATTCAAGCTGTGCTGTTTTTGTGTGCGATCTATTGGTTTACTAACGAGGTAATTAACAAAACGGCAGAAAAGAGACGAACACTAATACCAAAGCGTATTCATTTCAGAAAGCTCGTAATGCTAGATAGACAACGTTTGTTATCAGCTATAGCGGACATGACCGTGAGATGGATGGGACGAACGCGCGCCATCCGGCAGAGAGAACAAGGTAAAAGAACCAATCAGCATGTTCAGCGCACAAGTCCCACCCCGAAAGTTCCTGAACTCTGAAAAAGTACTACCTCGCCAGCAGGGACTTTCTGGGGGGGGAATTTTTACCCGGAACTTCATTTAGACCCTGGTTCCTGCGGTGTAAACACACGGAGTACCACCCCAAAGTTCCTAGTTCCTGGGGAAAGTTCCTGCGGTGGAAACGCGGCTTTAGTTTTTGGGGGTGCATAGTCTTTTTTTTTAACTCTAATAGTCTCTTTTATGTAATTATTCCCACTAAGGTGTGTTCTGGTCTGAGTGCATGAGTGTGATGACGCATCTAACCGCTTTGGCATTAGCTCCTGACAGATGAAGGTTTGCGGCGCTACGCTTCTAGTTCTCACAGCTTGAGGGGAAATTCAATAGTGTTTGGAGATCTGTGTGTTTCTATCAGGTGATGGAGCCGTTCACTGGCAGTCTGGAGTCAGAAATGGATAGTTGACCCACTCTTCAGGCCTCCATCTGTTAGACAGGGGTGATGGCACTAGATAACATTTTTGTTTCAGTGTGGAAGCGAAATCAATATTTTTCCATGAGCTCCTCAGGCATTAGTGATGAACCCAGTCATGGGAGGGTGTGTATTTGTAGGATTGGGTTTGTTTGAGATGCTCATGGATATTTAGCTGTCGCTGCCACTCTTTCCAGGTAATTTACATTTTCCCACACTCGCAGGACATATTTACTACATGACATATTTCCTTTTTCAGCATTGCATGCAGGTTTTTAACAGTGTGTATGAATGTGCTAATGCTTCGTCACTGCGTTAATCTGAGATTAGGCCTAATCGTCCCTGGTATTCCAGTCATTTATGGTGCGCACACACACACACGCACGCACACACACACACACTTTTAAAAATAAGATCGATCTTAAATGCTCACTTGAGTCTGTGCCAATACTCAATCTGGGCACTTTCTTTTTTTTATAGGGGTGTGAATCTTTTAGAATTTTTACAATCGATTCTTGGGGTCATGATTCATCTCATGTTATTGTTGTACTTCAATCAGTTTATTATAATAAATTACATTTCCTGCCTTTTCATTTTTTAGGGTATTGGTATCATTCACTAGTTATATTGTTTTAATTTGTTCTCATGGTACAGGTTTGCCATGTCTGTTTATTATACTGTGTTTTTAAGGGCCCTGATTTGCTTATTTTTCTGCTCTATGGCCACGCTTCACTGGAGCTTTGAGGAGAGGGAAGAGTTCAGAGTCGAAGGAGAGCAAACTGAACAGCATCTACCATTAGTGAAATTATGTAATAAGGTCGTTTAATTGCACACACCTCATAACCACATTATTATTTTACTCAAGCCCAGTGGAGACTCAGCCTTTTCTATTCGCCTCTCAGTGCTTGAGCTCTTTTGCATCATTACAATCTGTGATTAAAGGATTGGACACTGATAACCAGCTGATAGAGTTATACATTTTAAGGCTGTTTTCTATTAATTAAAATATTGATAGGAAATATTGATGCTGTTGTCAAGTAAGCTTCGTTTAAATAGTGTGTCCCCCGTTGCAAGCCTGTGCGCGCTCTAAACTGTTTGGGTGCCGCACTGCTCTTTTTTTTTTTTTTTTTTTTTTTTAAGAGATCAAAAGAAAAATCTTTAGACTTGGTTTTAATATGGCAAGTTTAAGCATAGCTGAGAGTACAGCACTGTTGTTGGTAACTGAACCCAGTATGATCCACAGGGGTACGTGCTGAGCCCCTTCCTCTTCTCAGGCATACACACACTGGGGCCGATCCTTCAGGCACACACACACTGGGGCTGATCCTTCAGTGTACACACACACACACACACACACACACACACACACACTGGGGCTGATCCTTCAGGCACACACACACACACTGGGGCTGATCCTTCAGGCACACACACACACTGGGGCTGATCCTTCAGGCACACACACACTGGGGCCGATCCTTCAGGCACACACACACTGGGGCTGATCCTTCAGTGTACACACACACACACACACACACACACACACACACACACACACACTGGGGCTGATCCTTCAGTGTAGTATTCTGAATAAACATTTGTCACAAAGAATAAAGAAATGCAAGGGGAGGACTAGAATTAGTTAATGATTTGAGTTTTGTGAAAGTCTGTAGCATTTGTCAGTCAAATGATGCTGGGTAAAATAATATAAAATAAATAATTAAATGTGTGACTAAGCAATATCCCCTTTAGAAAACATGTGGGTCCTAGCACTGAACTTAATACCTTCATCAAATGCAAATGTTTGTTCATCAGAGGCGGGGAACTCGAGTCACATGACTTTACTCGAGTCGCAAACTTAAGGACTTGAGATTTGCTTGACTAAATGAACATGTCTTGACTTGACTTTGACTTGAGATCCTATGACTCGAGACTTGACTTGACTTGAACTGTATGACTCGAGAATGACTTCATTACAGCTAAAGTAATTAAATCATTTTTTAAATAAATCATTGCAACATCAATACAGACTGTTTAAAAAAATTTTGGTTTGATTTTCACAATATTTTGTAAAAGTCTCTTAACAATGCAGAGGGTGCCATAAATCAACCTTGATGTGTCTTCTGAAAGCTGATGTGTTGTAACATCTGTTCCTCAGGTGGAGCGTATTACCTGATCTCTCGAAGCCTGGGCCCAGAGTTCGGCGGCTCCATCGGCCTGATCTTCGCCTTTGCCAACGCTGTGGCCGTGGCCATGTACGTCGTTGGCTTTGCAGAGACTGTTGTTGAGCTGCTCGCCGTAAGAGACCATTATATTCTCTCACGCATTGCTCATCATTTATTGCTTTAACCCTCTGAGGTCTAAGGGTTTTTGGGGTCCTTGAGGTGTTCTGACATGCTCTAACATGTTTATAAATAACTGAAAAAAGCACAAATGTCAATGGCAAAGGTGTAAATTCACTCAATATAGCACAAACTGGGCTACCGTAATTTCTGAGCAACAATTATGAAACATGTTTGTATTTTTGAGAGAATATTGCTTATGCATGGTTATTGAAAAAACTAAAGCTTAACCTGTTAAGCTTCAACCCCACTTTTGAAAAATCCCCAGAAATGGCATACCCAAACTGAAACAGATACAGTTCATGAACCCTTTGTACTAAAAGCACAAGTAAGATCTCATTTGAAAGCTGACACCTGGCAGTTTATTGTAAATGTGGAATTAATTAGTGATACTGAAAAAAAATTATGAAAAATGTCTTCAAAGTTTTGTAAAGTTATTAGAAATGTATTTTTATGAAACATCTTCATGAAAATAAAATTGAAGTTGGCATTGTATCAATCTAGAAATGCACTGCAGCTAAAGCCACATGTCTGACCATGTTATATTTAAAATTTGAAGAAGATAAGTTTAAAACTCTGCATTTAGTTAAATGTTTTTCAAGATCATGTCATATGAATTTATTTTGATTAGACTCTAAAATGCAAACTGGTGTTTATTGTCATCTTCTAGCATCTATTTAGACTATTTTCTCTATTGTTTTGTGGTGCAAACGAGCCCCATTCAGTGTCAGTCTCCCCTGTACACATTCACACCTCTCCAGCCTGGTTATGGGTCTAAATATGCTTTTCTTTTGTCTGCATTATAATCACTAACGACTGGCTATTCACACTGTTTCAATCCCTTTTTCTTTTATCAAAGTTCTCACTTCACATTTGAAACTGTATCAAATGCCCTTTTTGAAAAACGAAAAATTTCAGTAAGCATTCCTTTTTAGAAAAATTCATAAAAATAACAGCTAATGTGCTGGCAGGTGCACAGAGTTAGCTAGCATGTTAGCTTAGCACACCATCAATACACGACAATTTATGTGATTAAAACCATGTTTGTGCTCCAAACTTACTTTATAACGCAAGTCGAGTGTTTTAAATAACCTTCTGTGATCTGATTTGGCTTCAGATGAAAAAATAAGACAGAAAATATATTAATTTATAGTATTCTGCAATGATAAACTCTATATCGATTAGCATTACATTATAAATATAATCTATTATTATGAAAATACCTGATATGGCTCGAAGAACACAGGTAAATCGAATATCATTGCAATCATGTTTATTGTCTTCAAAACATCTTTATCTGCATGTTACAGCGATCTCTGGAAGCTTTGCTTGTGTCAGGGACTTCCTGGAATGTCACATGATTATGCCACTTCTTCGTGTGTTCCATATATGGACTATTACTGTGCATAGAGCGCTCTCAGGCGGCCAGTATGAATTGAAAACACAGTACATCAGAGTATCCAGCGCTCATGATTACATCGACGCATTTGGGTATAAATTCAATAAATATTATTCCTGTCTATAGATATCTGATGTAAACCTATGAGAATATATCAATATTTCTCCAAATCTGCACATGTTTGAGCTAAAAGCCCTGAGGGACGTTGTTTTGTCAAGCTCTGTCATGACGATCGCACAGGAGTTTTTTTCTGAATGGAAGCGGCTGACGCTCATAATTCATATTAAAGGTAACGACTCATTTTTTAATTACATAACTCCTGACACAAATTAAGACATAACTGTCACTATAAGTTTATCAGAATACAATAGTGGTCAAATACTGAAACTTGAGTCTTATATCTTTTTAATGATGTATAGTTTGTCAAGGTAATAACATTAAATCTGATAGTAACTTTGAACTATTTAAAAAAAAAAAAACGCTTCAGTGCGCCCGCGCTCTGGTGAAGCTTAACAGGTTAAAGTGTCTGAAATAAGGCCACAAAACACATACTAAATGTGTCCACAAGACTTTTGACTAATGAGTGTTGTTGCCTAGAATTTTTGCTTCAAAATTATCTGAAAATCATCCTGCCTAATCATTTACACAAATACATACACTGATTTAAATTTTATTAGAGACCTTTTGTTTGGAAAGGCAATATGCGTGGAGGCGTGTTCACACCTGAGAAGACAAAGGCCGGATAATGCACACAGGTGTGTCACAGGATCCCAAAGAATGCAAGGACAAAAGAAATGATCTATATAGCCTATACATATTTTACAATTAGAAATTGTAACCAATTACAAATAGGTTACAATTACAACAATAATTACAATTTTAACAATATTTCAAGTGTATTTCTTTGTAAAAAGTATACATTTTATCATACGTATTAAAAAAAGGTAAGGATAAATCTTTATATCTTTAAAATAGTTTGAATATTGGAACAAACACTATAATAACATCTTAGTTGATAATTCAATATACCTACTTTATTTTTGACAAAACATCATACTATAGTATATTTAACTATGAGCAGAAATTGGTGAACAAAAGCGTACCTATTTAATGTGACTGTAGTCTTTTTTTACTGTCAAAACTTTATAATCTATCCAAAACTAATCACAAAATCTTGTCTAAACATTCATATTTAGTCTGTAATATATTGTGTATGATATATTTGTATACATGTGAATTTGCAGCTTGTTGCTTATACAGACATTTTATTTCAACATATTTCAGTCTATTTTTACTCATCTTAGTAGGCTATAGCAATATAGTTTGTGTGTTTATGTAAACATAACGTTTACTAATGTAGGTGCGAGAGTGAATGAACAAGGCACAGACACACGCTGTATAACTGTAGTAAACAGCGCGCGCGCCTTTGCCGTTCACTCATCATTTAGCCTACACACAGACACGCAATTCATATTTAAACAGTCTTTTTGCGGTTTACAGTCCGACAAATTCAATATCACGATTAGAACAAAGCACTTAAGAATAAATGACTTACTACATCAGCTGGATCCGTTGCTCCTCGAAATGAAACTACCAGCACTTCTGGTACATTTTCCAGGGTTAGATAGTATTATTCCTCACAGCGAAAGGATACGCTGTGTACACAGCTGTACAAGATACTTACTAAACACGATGTGTTTTATAGTCCAGCTGGTGGGCGTTGGCATGTTTGAACGGCTTGCCTTAGATCATTTGCGTTTGAATAGCGCGCGCTCTCCGTGGGCGTGGCACATTAACGCGTAATTAGGTGTAATGAGCTGGAAAGAAAAATACTGACATCTCTCTCTTTTCATACAGATTACATAAGCTGAGAATTTGTTTTTTTATATAAATTAATTCATTTAAAAGAAGAGAGTTCAAGCTTCATTATGGAAAAACACTCGTGCCTGTATGACAAGTATTCACGGAATTAAAAATAATCTTAGGACGCGTTTCAGAATGGACTTCACTGACAGAGAGAAGGCAGAACGCGCATCATGTTTGTTTTTCTTTATTTGGCGAAAAGCACAACACTTTGTTTTTATTGTGAGTATCCACAAAAAAAATAGACTCTTATCAGGATCTAATGATGTACAACACTTAATATGTTAGATCAAAATCAACAGAGTATTTTGAGTTTCTTTTGCACTGATAAGAAAAAAGCGAGTCTATCGCGCCGACGCGATAGCCGACCTCAGAGGGTTAAGATGATTGTGTATAGAATGGTAGATAAAATGCTCATAATGTGTTTGTGTGTTTAGAGTTCTGGTGCGCTCATGTTCGATCAGATTAACGACGTGAGAATCATTGGGACCATTACGGTGATTCTGCTTCTGGGCATCTCAGTGGCCGGCATGGAGTGGGAGGCCAAGGCAGGACACTTACTGCGTATTCAGTTTCTTTGAACATTAGCCAGTTTCTGACCTTTCGAATTCATGATTTGTCAACATGCTTTTGTTTCATAGGCTCAGATATTCCTCTTGGTCATTTTGATCACTGCCATTTTCAACTACTTTATTGGGTCGTTCATCCCTGTTGAGTCCAAGGAGAGATTTGGCTTCTTCGGCTATGATAGTAAGTGCGACGTCGATCCTCTAGCCCGATGATTCTCAGCTGGTTCGTCTGATGGCACACAGACAGCAGGGAGAAAGCAATGCTTCATGTTTAATGATAACCTGCTATAAAACCACATGACAAAATAAATGAAATCTTAAAAGAGAGAAGACTACACTTCTCATGTCTGTAAAAGGGTGTGTGTCAAATCAAACTCGACAGTATTTGATAAACATGTTTTGTGTGGTGAATAGTCACTGCAGAAAGAAGGAAACCAGCAAAATTCAAGAGACGCAGAAACTATAATAACAAAAAATTTTTGGTATAATATAATACTGTGGTATAACATTGACACATTTTAATTAAATAAATGACCACTTGCAGGCCACTTGATATCCAAATTAAAACTTTGGTCTTTAATCTAAACCGTTTAAGAAACAGTTGTTCGAGATTCTTGACCCAGGCTACTGGTCATTTTCTTTTAATGTTTTTTAGTTTTCATGTGTCGTTTTCTCTCTATTCTTCATTAACCTTGTTTTTTATATAATGTAACTACATAATTATCCATCCTCTCTTTAGCTGGCATCTTTGCGGATAACTTTGGCCCAGACTTTCGAGGAGAAACGTTTTTCTCCGTTTTTTCCATCTTCTTCCCGGCGGCCACGGGCATTTTGGCTGGTGCCAACATCTCAGGAGATCTAGCAGTGAGTGTTGCCTTTCACTTCCTCACCACATGTTTATTGTTCCTCAAATACACAGTTCGTCACTGCCGAGATCTCTGTATATGTGTAATCTCTCTAAGGACCCTCAACTGGCCATCCCGAAAGGAACACTTCTGGCTATTCTCATCACGGGCCTCGTGTACATTGGTGTGGCCATTTCTGCAGGTAAACGCTGTTAGATCGCATATCATATGAAGTAGAACAGTACGAGTTGTGTTCTGATTTACTGATTGCTTTATTGAAAGGTGCTTGCATCGTGAGGGATGCCACAGGCATTGAGAGTAACGTGACTCTCACTGGTATTGTAAACTGCACTGATGCGGCCTGTAAGTTCGGCTACGACTTCAATTCCTGCAGACAAATGGTTGAGGGAGGGAAGTCTGCCTGCAAGTTTGGCCTTCACCATGACTTTCAGGTACATCATCAACAGCAGACACTTTTTCTACATTATGAGCAGCTTTTAAGGCCTCGCAGTCGTACTCCTGATGCAAAGACTCTTCCACATGCTAGACTTTGGCCAAAATGAGGTATCGAGCAACACATACTATAAAAGGAAGAGGACGTACCATGATTAGCTTTGAGAGTTTTGCGGCTGCCTTTACTATTTGTGTCCGTGCGCTATGTATTTTTGTTTGTTAATGTCATTATCTACATGCTAGGGGTGGGCGATCTGACGATTTTATATCGTGATCGATCTTGAAGATGTCCAGATCTACTGTTCAGGCGAATCGTAGAGATCTTGATCTTTTGTCCTAGTAATATCGGGACTTTTGTTTTGACGGCTCTGCGAATGGCAGCGCCTGAGCACAGCGGCCACATTCTCCGCCTTCATTCGTTTACGGCCTCTGTTTAACAGCTTTGTAGAAATACGTTACTGGATAGAACTGTTAAACAAAGAATGTAAACTGTATACGAACGAGTATCATAGCGTTTGCTTTCATATTATTAGAAAAAGCCAAACAGTATTAATACTTTCTCATTTACCGTCGGCATTCAGCATATGCGCATTTATATAATTTAAACGAATCTTTCAATATCCAATAAACATTTAATTTCACAAACCTTACCCAGTTGTCAGATATTCTGAAGTCAATCGCCGTGTTACTGCGCGTGACCGTCAGATCAGCTTCACTGGAGACGCACGGTCGACAAACTTTAACCCTTGATTTCAAACTGTGCTCGCTATATTCAGTTGCCAACTGTCATATTCATGTCATTTTCACTGTGTTCTATGTAAAATTAGTGTTAGCTTGTCTTTAAAAAAAAAAAAAAAGATTCCCAGGGCACACAAATTTACCAGATTACCGAGTGCCTTCCTTTTTATTCATATTTTTTCCAAACAATTTCTTTATTTGTGAAAAATACAGTAATATGATTACAAGAAGTTACAATCTCAAGTCGGTTTAATTTAGAGATGTGTTTTTGTTTTTTTAAATATTTACATAATTTTTCGGCCAGTCTGCTCTTGAGATATCGGCATTGGCCTTCAAAAACCACTATCGGTCGACCACTAGTTTAATGACTATTTTGACAACTGATTGTTTAATGCAAGACTGTGTTTTAAATTGTGAAAATGGATCAGTCCATAGGCTTGTTCCCATCTGGATATTCTCAATAGTAGCCTAGATCTCAAAATTGGGAAGATTGCGATTCAGATGGTGATTGATTGTCATAAGATCGTGAAACTTTGGGAAGATCGCCCACCCCTAATACATGCTAATGTCAAACTCTACTGGAAGCCCTTGTGGTCCATGTGTGAGAATCACGTCGATTACAGTAAGGACGTCGTGAACGCATTAGGCTTTGGAACAGAAAGACACTGAAAGGATTGGTGACTGACTGTGTTGTGCTAAAGGTCATGAGTGTGGTGTCGGGCTTCAGTCCGCTCATCACAGCGGGGATCTTCTCTGCGACCCTCTCCTCCGCCCTGGCGTCTCTCGTCAGCGCCCCGAAAGTCTTCCAGGTGGGTGTCGTCTCGAGTTAACAGTAGTGCGTGTCCGCATGCGTTGAGTGTGTGGTTCCACTCCAGTGCCTGTGTGAGCTCAGAAATGTTGGAACTTGTCTTGCTGCTTTGATGTATTTTTTTTATTTCCCTCAGGCTTTATGCAAAGACAATATCTATCCTGGAATCGGTGTTTTTGGGAAGGGCTACGGCAAGAACAACGAGCCCCTGCGAGGATATTTACTCACCTTTGGCATTGCCTTAGCCTTCATTCTCATTGGTAGGTGGAAATAAACGAATCAAATTGTTTTATTCATCTCAGATGAGGTCACCTCACTCTGGCATGCACTTGTTTTTCATTTCTCCAGCGGAGTTGAACGTCATCGCCCCAATCATTTCCAACTTCTTCCTGGCATCATACGCCCTCATCAACTTCTCTGTGTTTCACGCGTCACTGGCCAATTCCCCCGGTAAGACTTTCTTCTACTTGTACGAGTTGTAAAACTGAACCGGTTGAGTTGTGATGAATTCATGCTGTAGACAAGCTGGGTCATGTCTCCACAGACACCAGAGTGCTCGGATATCATTAGTGTCAGTACGGCACATCTCCGCATTCATTCTCTGAAGTGTGAGGAATTTAGATTTTGAATGTTGGGTGCAGTTTTTTTATTATCCGTCATTTTCCATGAATGGGTTAAAGAGGGGGACTTGAAACTGACAGTTGTGTTATTATTTCAATGAGGTGCTTTAAGGCCCTGATCTGTTACACAATCACCACAGACCAATGCTATTTCGAAGGGAAGGTTTCTGGTTTGGCAAGCTGTTCTGAACTCCTGAAACAAACTTTGCGTTGGCCAGATTTGGTTTAAAAGGCTGTAACACCAGTTTGTTCTTTGATTTCGCTAGAAGTAAATAATGGCCTTAACATTCAAATATGATTATGTTAATCCACCTCATGAAGTACATTTTTTCCATTTATATTAGCATATATTTTAAACTCTGTTACTAAATTATAGGGGCATTGAAAAAACTTGATTTATGTGATTATCAATTCTTACTAGCAATAAATATGTAATAACCGCATGAATGAAATCGTATAGGTAAAATGAGTTTAGCCTTAATTAGGAATAATGTGACCATATCCAAAAGATTAACAGTAATTGACTGTAATTCACAGAAAGGTAGAGTGGTTGAGCTGGATAAATGCAGTAGGGGTGTGACGAAACGCTTATCTCACGAGACGAGATTTTTGCACAATATTCTATAGAAATCCTCAATGACAAAATTATAAAATTTTTAAATGTTTTAACTAATAATCTTGTAATGAATGTCATTTCAGTTCTACTTTGAGTATAAATGATCAAATGCATTGAAAGACAACAATATACAAGCACTGTAAGTGGTTTTGCCACAAACTCAGCTGACTGGCTTTTCTCCTGTATGATTTAACATGAGTGTCTTCAGACCTTACTGTACATTCATGAGCTTCCAGAACCAAATTGAACATAGAAATAAAAACGGTATAAATAACAAAATAAATAAGTTTTTTCTTAGTCTGATTATGGTTGCACTTGCACTTATTGTTTGCACTTAATAAACGTACTCTCTCAGTATTCAAAGTGCAAACAGAGGCCAGAGCCACGACTACACAGCCCAGAGACAGGTTTGATATTGGGAGACAGGCAATCACATGCTCTATGTATAGGGGGCGGCGGTGCTGAGTGTTCTACAGGATAAGAGATTTATCAGCCGCCTAACGAATCCTCCGCCATCGACACTCGACCCTTTGAACTGTGTTCTGCTGGATGAGCAGACCTTTACAATAGTTTACAATGGTTTTTATTTCTATAAAAGCAAAACGACAGTGGAGGCGGGACCGCGGTGGGTAGCGTAATGTGCATGTAGCGGTGGCATATTCTATGCTAACTTCACCCTCGCGCTCCGTCATGGCAATATCGCGAGACGGCTTCTCCCTCGACGAGACGTCTCGCCACACCTCTAGCATGCAGTGCTATGGTCTTCCCATCATGTCATGAGTTCACCAAACTTTGCAAAGTAACAGTTCCTCTGTAAGGAGAGGTTTTTGTTGAACTGTAGAGAGTGTTATTCAAACCTTTTAATATCTGAATGAAAATGAAAGTCTTTTCTTTTCTGAATGGCATCTTGTAATTGACTGCATTTCTTGTTTTTGAAGTTATAATTTTACACATTTCTTTATTCTTTGTGTAAAGAGGTTTGTTTTTCCCTCAATACCAAAGCTCTAGAAGACCAGCAGGTAGATATCTTCACTTCTGACACTTCATATAGTCTCTGGACACACTTGCATGAACATAAAGGGTACGTGTAGATTTCCCACATGACATTCTCTAGATGTCCCACAGACACCATTTAAACGCTTCTGTACCCTTTATGTCATGTCGTTTCTGTAGCATTACAAGGTAATCGTGACTCCACTAAATCCCATTACTCTAGTAAATGTCCTGTGTTCAAGAACCCTTGCTAGCTGTGGTAACTGCTATGTATCCTAACTGATGCTAACTTCATTTAATCAATTCTGTTCTCATGCTTTTATAAAACTGTGACATTTCAACTGTATTGACTGTGACTGATTTGTGTTGTAAAAAAGACTCTAGAACATTGAGAGGCTTTGACGCCGTTAACAAGCTCGTATGAAGTCTTCTGCTTCTGGATGCTGTTCAGAGAGGCGTGCCCTCCCCACTTCACTAGCAGCTCTCAGTTGTCCTGTCACACTCACCCGTGTGCCATTGTTTGTGTCCCATACTGTTACGCAACGTAGCAGAATGGCACAGTTAGCACATTCGGACCACAAAGAACTATTGTTGGTTTTATCCCAACTATTCGTTCCGATATGTTGGCTCCAGTTGATGGTTGTAATAAGAGTATTATGACCTTTTTACCATGTTGCCAAATCCTAACCCATAGTACCTCAGGCCCGCTGGGTTTAGACTGGAGATCTCTAAGTGTTTGTTCCGTGTTTGTTGGGCAGGATGGAGGCCGAGCTTCAAGTACTACAACATGTGGGCGTCTCTTGCTGGGGCAATCCTATGTTGTGTCGTCATGTTTATCATCAACTGGTGGGCGGCCCTCTTGACCAACGTCATTGTCTTATCTCTCTACATCTACGTCAGCTACAAGAAACCAGGTGAACACACTTGAGCACCAGTCATGTGTTCTCCATGGGTTGTTCACGAATGCCTCCATGGGTCGTAGTTCTAATGATGGCGTTCTGGTTTTGGGAATTTGGCTCTTTATGAAATTGTGGCGGTCCTGCATTTTCTGTAAAGCTACTTTGAAACGATGTGTATTGTGAAAAGCGCTATACAAATAAATGTGGATTAAATTACAGATGTGAACTGGGGCTCGTCCACTCAAGCTCTGACCTATCATCAGGCCCTGACACACAGTTTACAGCTGTGCGGAGTAGCGGACCACATCAAGACCTACAGGTAATGGAGCGTGTGTGTGTTTCATGCTTGTTATACCTGTAAGTATTAATTGTAAATGTAAAAACTTTTATTAATCACTTATTTCTATAGTGTTTCAGATTATTTCCCCGCTTTGGTTTAGTTTCCTACTGAAGGCTTGTTGTGATGATCTTGACTCGTGTATGTGCTGGATTCACTCATTATCACACTGAATGTATTTGAGGCTGTTGGTGCTTTAAGGCTGGAATAAACTACATGACTTTTAAAATCTGCGTCATGCACTAAAGCAGTGCTTCTCAACCCTGTCCTGGGACTCCCGCCACCACACTTTTCTGGTGTGTCCCTCATCTAACACCTGATTCAACTCGCCAGCTCATTAGTAGAGATTGCGAGACGAGGGCCCGTCTGAAAGCTTATAAACGCTGCCTTTGGAGGACTCGTTCACTGTTGGCTTCACCTCCTGTCTTCTGAGATGCCTTCATCTGATCCATTTTTGAGAAGCATAGATGTATCATTCGCTGCAAAAATTACCTACAAAGTTATCGACTGTTAAGGCAGCGTTTGCGCACGAAGCTTCCTCACGAAACTGACTTCGGACAGACTTCTAGGCAGCGTAATGGTTTAACGACCTACAGTAAAATAGAGCAAGTTTTGGTGAAAACTAAACTAATATTTAATTACTACAGTAGTAACTTCTCGCTAGAAATGACATAAGTGAAAACATTGGTCAAAAACGTACACTTGCACACAAATTGACGACCAACAGCAATGTTCAGATGCCATCCTCCTTTTTCCAGCTCAACTGTGACAGAATGGAAAGCACAGGATTGTGGGATATCAAAGGCAGTGAAGGATGCATCTATGCTGCCTTCAAAAATTGACGCAGCCCTCGTATTGCAATCTCTACCAATGAGGCAAGTCGGCTGCCTACCTTTTCGGACGCAGCCTCGAATTGTGTGTGTTCAATGAGGAAGACCTGCAACATGTGCAGTGGGGGGTCACAGGACCGGTTGAAGAAGCACTGCACTAAACCACACACACCACCAGATTTCAGTATCAGATGTTCCGAACACAACAAACTCGTGCTGAAACTTGTGCTTAGTTTCTTAGAGATGCATGATAAATTACAACCAGTTGTTCAAAAATCGTCAATTCAAGAAATATCAAACATCTTTAATCTCCGACTAGATGGATTCATAGTGTGAAGTCTATTGATTTTCTGTGAAATCTGTCAACTCCGACTGCCCAAAATCTCCACTGGCTTTGACTTTCAGCATCTAGTGTCGCCTTCTCCAGACTGCAAAGGTTGTGTGGTGTATTCCAGCTTTCAGATGCTTTATCCATGTGCTCAAGCTCTAGAGATGATGTTCAAGAAGACGTGGAGCTTATCTGATTTACTGTACTTTGTAACCATTATCATTACAAAGTAGCAATGATAAACATACTAAAGTTGACAGCAAAAAAAAAAAGAACTGTTTCTAGACCGGTTCCAAAGGACTTAACCATCCAGACGCCGGCCATGACCCACCAAAGGGCTTTACACATCACTTAACTGGGCTGATACTAGTTTGATAGTAAGTTTATAATTATGGGTTGATTTTAGTAATCACTCAGAGTTAGTCGCCCTGTAGTCAATAATTGTATCCCTTAAAACTCATCTTTGATCACCAAAATGACATATTTAGGCGTTTTTTTCTTCATGCCTTAAAATAGCTTGAATGTAACTCGGTATACAAATAATTTAGTATACTGTGAATATGCAAATGAGCCCACTCACACTCACTCACACTCCACTCACTCACTCAGCTCAGAGATCCACTGGTTGACGATCACACGTTGATCTGATTGGTTACAAGGTCGTGTGTGACGTCAGAAACACCAGCGATTTCAAACCGTGTTTTTGAGACTGTCTTTGGTTCACTGCAGTTTTAAGCAGAAAATACTCAGCAATGCTGTCGACTTATGAATTTACACATGGTTTGTCTTAAAACATATTAATAACACAACATAGACATATAAACAACATTTAAAAGCTGGATTTTCACCACAGGGGGACTTTAATAATGATCTATCCCCTAAACCAAGTCGTCATACATTTATTTTTTTTATATGGACTTAATAAAAAAATTATGTTGTTTATTGCTGTACATAATAATTTGTAATATGTGCATTGCATTTTTACAAATGTTAACAACATATTTAGCTGAAAATTGTCAGCATGACAGTAGTATGGAGTGTAGATAGTAATAAGTGCCATAAACAAAACCTCCACATACTGAAATGGAGATTGCAATTATTTCCGTAGATCCTGCACCATGACCAATGTGACGAAGCTTTAAACCAAGGCAATAATACATGTTTAAATGTTTAATTCGAAGTATATGTTATGGATAATTTATTCTAATGGGGCTTTTTTGGTTTTACTTTACCCCTAAACACTGACTATCCCATTAACTATCAAACATGTACTAACATGTAGTTAAGGTGGCTGTTATTCATGAATCTGACTCCAGGCAAAGTCAAGGTTAGAGCCTCAATGTTCGCTTGACTAGTTCAATCTTTGCCATTGATTGTTCAACAAAAAGTATATCTTTTTTCCTTTAAATGCAATCAAAATATGTGACTAACACATGCATGAAAAATCAGGACTTGATTGAGGAAAAAATTGATGCAATAGTGTTTTGTTTGATCGAGTGCTCTAGATTGACTGATCCTCAATGTAACGTGTTCTGCGTGTTCTGTGTGTGTGTGTGTGCTCTGACTGAATCACATGTTGAGAGCAGAGGAAGAGCTGCTAGATCCTCCAGGGTCAGAGATTACCGGTTTTCTGACAGTACCTTCAAATCAAACACTTTACCCTTGGCATAATCCTGTTTTATTCTTAACATTTTTGCTTTGAAGCCTCTTATCTGAACTGTGTGTTCTGCTCTCGCCTGGGCCGCTGACCCTGGAGGTCATGAGAACGTAACGCACGGCACACTATGTGCTGCTTTTGCTGATGTCGCAGTTTATGGCGCTTTGTACATTGGTGTTCATTTAAAGTGTAATGTTCTGCAGATCTCGCGGTGTGTGATGTGATGATGACATGTGTGGTGTGTGTGTGTGTGTCTTTTCTAGGCCTCAGTGTCTGGTGATGACTGGAGCGCCAAACTCACGACCAGCCATTCTTCATCTGGTCCACGCCTTCACCAAGAACGTGGGTCTGATGGTGTGCGGTCATGTGCGCATCGTGAGTACCTTCTGTAACGGCTGATGTTTGTCAATACGTGGAGAACGTGGTGTGTGTGTGTGTGTTGTTTTAGGAGCGAGTAGACTGTTGTGCGATCTGTTTTTGACTGTGCTAATTGGAACATGTTCTCGGTGTAATAAAACTTCCCTGAACTCAGTGGGGACAGTGATTTATAGTTGTTAATAAATAAACCGGTCTCCTTTAGGGGTCCGTGTGGACCATGCTAATCAAGAGTACATTGTCTGGAAATGCTTCCATTTTACAAAACACGTTCCTGGAATCGAAATCGCACAGGTTGGCTGAAACCAGAAACCAGGCTTGCTTCTCCAAGTTTTTGGATTTCATGACAATGATATCACTGTTTTCTGAAGAGCTGTTTTATTCATGAATTGAACTCATTTCATAATTGATGATCTTTACACAGTTAATGAACTGAACTGAACAATGACACTATTAGAGCTTGTAGAGCTGCTTTACAGCAGAACTGAACTCTGTTGCATCATTTGATCTTTATTTTCCTGTTTCTCACTGTGAAGCTGCTTTGCAACAGTCTGAATTGTAGTATATAAATAAAGGTGACTTGACTTGATGTTCCTGTGGCATCACTTCAACTGGTCTCTTTCGTGTCGTTTCTGTGTTCGTTCTCAGAGTTCTCGGCGGCCCAACTTTAAAGAGTTGAACAGTGATATGGTGCGCTACCAGCGGTGGCTCCTCAACAACAACTCCAAGGCCTTCTACACGCCCGTGGTGGCTGAAGACCTCCGGCAAGGCACACAGTACCTGCTGCAGGTGCGTGTGTGTGTGTTTAATTCTGAGGGGTTTTTATAGCCCTATTCACAAAAGATTTGTTTAAATACTTGTTTTTAGGATCTTGCTCACTGGTTAGTTTAGAATTTTTTTTTTTTTTGCTTCTCCTACAAGTTTTGTCCAATGTTTACCAAAGTTGGCTCACATAATGTGCATGTCAATCCTTACAAAGTTACTGCATTTTTAACTTTAGCGTTTTTCAAGTTCATTTGGCCTAAAATCCCTTGGCCTGATTGGTCCCTGCTCAGCGCAGTGTTCACGTGACCCTGTAATCTGCTCACAGCTGACTTCTGTGCTTTCACCTGTTTTAAGATATTTACTTCTGCTGTGTGTGTGCGTTTGCTGATTTGACCTACATTATGGAGCCAAACTTGGCCTCCCAAAACCTGCCTCTCTACATTATTGGACATGCTAACAGAGACAGCAAATCAAAAACACTGAATAAGCATACCAAATGTTTGAGTAAAAAATGCTAAATGTTTTCTATGAGAGTTGGGTTATAGAAAATGTCACGAGCTCAGTATAAACACATTTTTTGCCTATGGAAAGTCCTAATAAACCAAAGTGTGTGTGTGTGTGTTTTTTCCAGGCTGCTGGACTGGGTAGATTGAGGCCCAACACTCTGGTGCTTGGTTTCAAAAATGACTGGCGTATTGGAGATATAAAGGATGTTGAGACCTACATAAACCTAATACAGTGGGTTTCATCTTCTGTTTCAAATCAATCCACTATTAATAATTATCCTCTTGAATTAGTGTGTCATCAGTTTTTACTATGCTAGTACAATGATAAGTGGTTTGTTTTCCTGAACTCTGGTTATGTCCTAGAATCATCCATGTAACATGAGTTTCTTGAGTTTGTTTTTGCTGCAGTAGAGCGAGAACTAGATGCAAAAGATGTGCAAAACGGCTTGTCACCGGAGCAGCAGTGGCGTCAGAGACACTCCGCGCAGACATGCTTGCACATCATCTACAGTGCTTCATTTGTAAATTAATCGCAAATTATTAAAAGGCGCCGTGACCGACACTGACCAAACAGCCTAGGTTTTCCCAGAACACACACAATGACACACAACTTCACAAGTTTCTGCACAGCCTTGACTACAGCCGAGTGTGTATCTGTCATGTGATGTGTATAGCTACATTGAGGCCAAGAATCGTTCAGTTGATCAGTGATATCCTCTCACCGGCGACGTGGACTTCTGATTGGGAGTGATCTGACTCCCGCTCGTGTCTCTGCTATCCTGATCAGTGTTAGCAGTTCTATCGGGATCTCTCTTGATCACAAACACCATCAGCTTTAATCGTGGATATGGAAAAGGAATATATGCTTGAATGTCTTTTTGACATTTGGCGATATTAACTTATTATTAACAGGTATATGCACTCTCTTGAACTTAAGAAAGCTGATCAAGAATATATATGCTGAGGGCGAATAGCTAAACATAACCTCCAGAATAAATATTACATTAACTCGTACTTGCTCTGTCTCTCACACGCACCATTTAATGCACTTGTTTATGGTGGATTATTTAAAAACAAATGTCGGAACGCGAAAATCCACAATAACGGAACAGCTGAAGTTAAGCACTGGTTGTCCACACACAGTAGTCCTTCAGGTGGAGCACTCCAGTGCTGAGCTGTTGCAAATGCTGGAACATTTGTTTTCTCACATTGTTTTTCATAAATGTGCCCTGTCCTCTTCAGGTGCATCTACATCTGATGAACATCTGGTGGATGTTTATGAGCAAACGTAGCTTTGATGTAAATGGTTCGGGTCTTCCTCCTGTGAGACATTAACTCTTGTTTGTTTGTGTGTGTGTGTGTGTAGCGATGCGTTTGATTTTCAGTACGGTGTCGTCATTCTCAGACTGCGAGAGGGACTCGATATTTCTCACATTCAAGGCCAAGGTACAGTGCTGTATATCTATTACTACTTTAACCAGTCTCTTCTTCAAATAAGCACATTGTCAGATGCCTCTGCTTAGTGCTGTTGAGTTCTTGTCCGTTAGCTTCAGGAGAACGTGTCATCAGCGGTTCACTAGCTGTGAACTACACAAGTATGATATTGATTCTGTTCCTATGAGATCAGGAAAGTGTTTTAACTCTTTAAAGTCTTAGAAACATCGAGATGGACAGCATGATGTTCGCAGCTGGACATGCGTGATTATAGACATGTAGTGTTTGTGTGGATGAAATTGTCCATGTAATGAGGTCATTTTCAGATAACTTGCCATTCACGCTAAATTTGAATTTGCCTTGACCTCAAAGCTGAACTTTGCATTGTCTTTAAAGATGATTCTTCAGGTCTGAAGGATGTGGTGGTTTCGGTTGACATGAGTAAAGACTCGGATGGAGACTCGTCCAAACCCTCCTCCAAGGCCACCAGTGTCCAGAACAGCCCAGCCGTGCAGAAAGGTCAGCACACCTCACATCTCTGTGTGTTCACGGAGAAGCACTTCACACTAGTTCTTCAGAGTTATATGTATCCTTTAAATAATCTTCTGTTCTGGGAGAAAATGCTGAAAGCGAAACCTCAGATGAGAGTATTTCCCAGGAGTTTGGTGAAATGTTCCTCGTGGGCAGTGGTTGCTCAGCGCAGAAGTCATATGTTGACCATGTCCCTCTGGGCCCGGTTCTCATCAGAAGCATTTCACATCCCAACTCATCCACACTCCATGTGTTTTCTGAAATGTCTGCCCAATACAACACAACAAACAACAAACCGTGTTCTCAGATGTGTGTGTTTACTCGGCTTGTCATGTTTGTAGTTA